>JAGIQG010000005.1:22935994-23573494 GCA_024679065.1 Sphyrna mokarran
AATGGCTGGCACCTTTGTCTGAGGACTGATCACTTCTCAAGTGCCTTGGTTGGATTGCCAGTGCACGCTAACTCTGAAGACTTGCTCGTCTTTACTGGGTCTCAGGAAAACACCACTAGACAATTTTTTAAAAATTTGTTCAAGAGACGTGGGCATTGCTGGCTGGGCTAGCATTTATGACAATCCTTAGTGATTTCATGGTCATCATTGGATTCTTAATTCCTGATTTTTATTGAATTCAAATTTCACCATCTGTCGTGGTGGGATTCGAACCTTGTTCATCAGAGGATTCACAGGATTATAGAATCACGCAGTGCAGAAGAGGCCCTTTGCTCCATCGAATCCACATTGACACATGAGAAACACCTGACCTTCCTACCCAATCCCATTTGCCAGCACTTGGCCCATTGCCCTGAATGTCATGATGTGCCAAGTGCTCATCCAGGTATTTTTTATCCATCTCCACCACCCTCCCAGGCAGACTATCACCACCCTCTGGGTAGAAAAGCTTTTCCTCACATCCACCCTAAGCCTCCTGCCCCTGACCTTGAATCTATGTCCCCTCATGACTGACTCTTTAACTAAGGGGAACGGCTGCTCCTTATCCACTCTGTCCATGTCTCTTATAATCTTGTGCACCTCGATCAGGTCGCCCCCCCCTCAGTCTTTTCTACTCCAACAAAAATAACCCAAGCCTATCCAACCTCTCTTCAGAACTTAAACGTTCCATCCCAAGCAGCGTCCTGATGAATCTCCTCTGCACCCCCTCCAGTGCAATCACGTCCTTCCGATAACGTGGAGACCAGAACTGCACACAGTGCTCCAGCTGTGGCCTCACCACATTTCTGTACAACTCCAGCACAACTCTCCTGCTTTTCTAATCTATGCCTCGATTGATAAAGTGTGCCATATGCCTTATTCACCACCTGACTAACATGCCCTTCTGCCTTCAGAGATCTGCGGACATTACCCTGGGGCTATGGATTACTAGCCAAGTGACAATGCCACTATGCCACTGCCTGCCCAGAATGTTTGCCCCAATACCTGTGGGCAGGACCCTACTGCCTTTTGACAAATGTTTCCTGTTGAGAGCGGGTGGTCAATGAGTTTTGCCTACCTGCTCAATCATAAGAGGCTACTTCCAAGGAGGGTTATGCGATTAAAGGTGGTTCCTATAGCTGTGGATGCACTCAGTAAAGTTTTGCAACACCAATTTAAAATTCAACCAATTTATTTGATAGTAAATCCACGAGCTTTCGACACTATGTTGTGCCTTCGTCAGGCAAATGCAGTGCCTGACGAAGGCACAACATAGTGTCGAAAGCTCGTGGATTTACTATCAAATAAATTGGTTGGATTTTAAATTGGTGTTGCAAAACTTTACTGAGTTTACCCCAGTCCAACGCCGGCATCTCTACATCATGACTGCTGTGGATGCAGTCAGAGGACCCACAGCTTTGGATAATTGGAGACCCCATTGGGAGTGGTGCGGTCTGCTCAGGGAGCAAGGACAGTACAAGGTGCCTCTGTATGGAGGTGCACATCCAATTTAACAATGTCGAGAGCCAAAGCTGGTTAGAGGGGGAGAGAAGAAACCCCTTTGGATTTGTCCCTGCCCCTAGCCTCGGCCTCAGCCCACAATAGGATGCAGGTCCAATCTCAGGAGAATACAAATAAGTTTTTAAGTTTATTTATTCATGTCACAAGTAGGCTTACATTCACACTGCAGTGCAGTTACTGTGAAAATCCCTTGGTCACCACACTCTGGCACCTGTTCGGGTAGACTGAGGGAGAATTTACCATGGCCATTGCACTAACCAGCATGTCTTTTGGACTATGGGAGGAAACTGGAGCACCCTGAGGAAACCCACGCGGACATGGGGAAATGTGCAGACTCTGCACAGTCATCCAAACTAGGAATTGAACCTGTGTCCCTTGGCGCTGAGAAGCAGCAGTGCTAATCACTCTGCCACCATGCTGGCCCCATTAGTCTTCCCCTCCCCTCAGCATGCAAGGTCACTTGGAGGTGGGAAGGCGTTAGTTCACTGACTTGAATCCCTAGTCCCCAACTCTGCTCCCATTCCCACTTTTAAACGAGCTTTTGTGTTGGGGGGAAAGCGGGGGAGTGGCATGGTGGTTAGCACAAACTGCCTCACAGCGTCAGAGACCCGGATTAGATTCCCAGCTTGGGTCACAGTCTGTGCAAAGCCTGCACATACTATCTGTGTCTGCGTGGGTTTCCTCCACGTGCTACCGTGCTGTCCAATTATTTGATAGGATTTTGATAGGATCTCCAAGGAGATCGCGCATATTGACACAGGCACCAAGTTTTTGTGACCAGAATTCTCCACCCACCTGACGAAGGGGCAAACCCCGAAAGTTAGTGGGTTTACTGTCAAATAAACTTGTTTAACCTGGTGTTGTGAGACTTCTTACTGGGAGAGTCTCAGACCAGAGGGCATAATCTCAGAGTAAGGGGTTGCCCATTTCAGACAGAGATAAGGAGGAATTTCCTCTCTCAGAGGGTAGTGAATCTGAGGAATTTCTCACTGCAGAGAGCTGTAGAAGCTGGGCTAAGTATATTCAACGTCGAGAAAGACAGATTTTTTTAGGGAATCTAGGGCTATGGAAATAATGTGGGCAAGTGAGGTCAATCATGATTTCATTGAATGGCAGAGCAGACTTAATGGGCTGAATGGCCTACCTCAGCTCCATACCTTATGGTCTTCCAGAAATTTCTTTAATATGTCAGTGAAAATATTTTCTTCCTTGTCTATTCCATGTTATGCTCATGGCCCAGGTATGGGAGTGGCAATGATGATGGCACGGGGGCATCAGAATTGATATAATTCCTTCTTCCTGCTGCCATTGCTTTCTACACAGCAGAGTGATCACTGAGGGAATCAGAGCTGGAATCTTGGATGAGAGTTTTTTAACCAGTTACAGAACCTCATCTACTTTCCTTTTCATTCATTCGTGAGACATGGGTTTGGCTGACTGCCCAGCATTTATTGCCCATCTCTGGTTGCCCTTGGAGAGCAGCTGAGAGTCAACCACATTGCTGTGGCTCTGGGGTCACATGTAGGCTAGGCCGGGTAAGATAGATTTCCTTCCCTAAAGGACATTGGTGAAGGACAGATGTGTTTTTCTGACAATCGGCAATGGTTTTATCACAGAATCATAGAAAACTTACAGCGCAGAAAGAGGCCATTCAGCCTATTGAGTCTGCACTGACCACAATTCCACCCAGGTCCTACCCCACCTATACCTTTACATATTTACCCACTAATCCCTCTAACCTACACACCGCAGGAGACTAAGGGCAATTTTAGCATGGCCAATCAACCTAACCGCATATCGTTGGAGGAAACTGGAGCACCCTCGGAAGAAACCCATGCAGACACGAGGAGAATGTGCAAACTCCACACAGACCGTGACCCGAGCTGGGAATCGATCCCAGGTCCCCAGAGCTGTAAAGCTGCAGTGCTAACCATTGTGCTGCCATGCCGCGGTTTTATGATCATCAGTAGATTCTTAATTCCAGATTGGTTTTTATTGAATTCAAATTCCATCATCCGCCGTGATGGATTCGAACCCGAGGTCCCCAGAGCATTAGCTAGGTTTCTGAATCACGAGTTGAGTAATAATACCACTAAGCCATCACCCCTTCCCATGCCCTATTGTCCTAAGTTTGATCAGCTGATTTGAACAAGTTCAATTCTAGCCATATCTGTCAGGCTTGTTACCGTGATGTGGAGATGTCGGCGTTGGACTGGGGTAAACACAGTAAGAAGTCTGACAACACCAGGTTCTCATTGTTTGGACTTAAACTTGATGTTGTCAAGCTTCTTACTAGGCTTAGTTACCCACAAGGTAAACATCTAATCCACATGATGCATTGTTGAATAGAAAGACTGGTTTCAAATATGAATGGAATGTAGATCAAAACTCACTTCTAAAAGGGCAGCATTGGGAGAAAATTGGGAGCTGCCTCAAAATTCCAGGCACCCTAGTTCAACTCTGGCTGCAGGTCACTGTTTGTGTAGAGTTTGCACGTTCTCCTCATGTCTGCGTGGGTTTCCTCCGGGTGCTTCTGATTTTCTCCCACAATCCAAAGATGTGCAGGTTAGGATGGTTGGCCATGCTAAATTGCCCCTTAGTGTCAGGGGAATTAGCAAAGTGAATATGTGGAGTTATGGAAGTGAGGCTCGTGCAGACTCGATACTCCAAATACTCCAGCTTCCTCCCACAGTCCAAAGATGTGCGAGTTAGGTTGGTCAGTCATGGTATGTTGCCCCATGTTAAAGTATCAGAGGTGAAAGTGTGGGGTTATGAGGATAGGGCCTGGTGGAATTGTGGTCAGTGCAGGCTGGGCTGAATGGCCTCCTTTTGCACTGTAGGGATTCTATGATCAATGTTACAGGTTCGGGTACGGCCATAAGACATTTGTTTTGTATTAACCATTCTTGTCTCTCGCTATTTCAGGTGTTTGCCTTCTTGGCCACTTTACTTTACACAATTCATGCGATATTCTCAATACTGCGATGGAAGTCCTCCTCATGAACACCAGAGCAAGTCGCAGATGTCAACATTTCACCCAAAGCTATTTCATCCTTCCCAAAATCGCTGACTGCTCTTTCCTTAACACTGTTATTCATCATTCTCACTGCAACAGCACTTGCAGCATGTCCATATACATATATACATAAAACGAGGAATGTACACGGTGGAAATAATAGGGTACGATATGCATTTTTTATGTAATAGTTGGAAATATTGAAAATTCCAAATGAAAATGGAACTTTGAAACACCTTCACTAAAAAAACACAACTAAAATTTCGAACCGTGTATGTTAGATTTTTGTTTGGCAAGGGCCTTATGAAATTACGAAACCGAACCAGGTTGATAGATTTAAGATGCACGTACAGATTGTCTGTTTGATTGGTGAAGGAGGGGAGTAGTCTACTTTTGTTTTGATGCTCCATATCCTATGGATATCTCGTTTATCTCACACTCACTCATTTGCAAGCTCGAGGACCCTCCAGTAGGCTTTGTGACGTTTGAAAGATTTGTTTTTTTGCTGTGCATGAGGTTTGGTTGGTGGAGAATTCTAGAGCGTTGTCTACTTAAGAACATTTGGGGTCAATTTTCCTGTGTTTGGAGGCGGTAATCTGTGAGGGAAATAAAAACAAAACAGGTTGAAAGTTTCCTGTCTGGTAGTCTGCTTATTAATTGTAATGGATAGAAAATCAATGATACTGCGTAAATGTTGAATTCTCCCCATCCAAATCCTTTATGTTATTAACACAGGAGAGTCTTTACATGTAAAACATTCGGCCACGTATTCCGAAATCTTACCTTGCTTTTATAATAACTCTATTGTACTAACAGATTTTTTTCAAAAAAATAACTCGAAAATCAAATTTTTTTTGTATAATTGATTCTCAACAATTCATTATTTTGCCACATTGTGACAGATTTGTACTTTCACATTTGGGCTGGAGGATTGTTTGACTTAATCTCAAATTTTCTAACTTTTGATGCCTTGGCGAATGTACGTCCAAAGCAATTTTATTTGCAGTTTTTATTGTTTAATAGGAAAATAATAAAATATGGAAAAAAATCTTTTGCCAAACACTTTGCTGTAGCTTTTTTGATAGGCTAGGAGCATGTGTATGTGTGTGAACTGTTTGCACCCAAGTTCACTCCCTCTGGGTTTTTCCCATCCATTGACACTGCCCACTTTTCCCACTGCCTCATGATTCAACCTTTGATCCTGATTGAAAGAGGTACAGGAAGAAAGCGGGAATATGGCCTTGAAATAGAGCATCAGGCATGATCATACTGAACAGCAGAGTAGGCTAGAAGGATCAAGTAACCTGCGCCCACTCACTACCCACTCACTTTTACCCACTAGGGTAGTAAGAAGGTAGTAAGGTAGGGTAGTAAGGAGTACCCTGCCTGCAGCAGTTGTGGACTTGTCAACTTTAAGGACATTCATATAGTCAGTGGATAGGCATATGGATAACATTTGAATAGTTTAGGTTAGAGGGTCATTAGATTGGTTCCACTGGTCAGCGCAACATCGAGGGCCTGTACTGCGCTGTAATGTTCTATATTCTATGTTCTACTCTTAGTCTATATGTTTCTAAATCTCCCCTAACTAACCTAGCCCATACATCTTTGGAGTGTGAGAAGAAACTGGAAGAAACCCATACTGACATGGGGAGAATGTGCAGACTCCACACAGACAATGACCCAAGGCCGGAATTGAACCGAGGTCCCTGGTACTGTGAGACAGCAGTGCTAACCACTGTGCCACCATGCTGCCCATAAACCATGATGCTTGTTGAGAAATTCATATTTGATATGGAAATCTTGTGACACAGTGGGAAGAGTCTCTGCCTCGAGTGAGAAGCTCCAGGTTCGAGTCCCGTCCCAGGACCTGATGGCCAAGGAAGGTGATTTCATAGCGTGGCCAAACAGGTTTAGTATCAGTCTACAAATACTCCCAACTGGCCCACGGCAGGCTGTAAAGAACAGGAGAGACTCCTAGTCAGCGATGCTTGGTGTGGAATGCTATCCCTCAAGCTATAAGCCTCTGGCGACAGTGACCTGTTTCAGCAAAGAACAGTTGCAAAAAGGGAAACAATAAGAACCTTATTCAATCTATAGCAGTGACAATTCAAGAATTTCTTCTTTATTCAATGTGTTTGTAAGTAATGGATTCAATCAACAGCAGAAATCTTGAGTTCATATCTAATTTTCATGTGGGAGTGTGGGAATTGTAAAATTTCACAGCACTGAAGGAAGTCACTAATTGCATAACTGTCAGAAAGAACTGCCTTTTTTCAATTCATTCGCTGGCTGGCCAGCATTTATTGCTCATCCCTGTTGGCCCTTGAGAAGGTGGTGGTGCACTGCCTTCCTGAATCGCTGCAGTCCATGTGCTGTGGATTGACCCACAATACCACGAGGGAGGGAATTCAGGATTTCGACCCAGCAGCTGTGAAGGAACAGTGATATATATTTTCATGGTGAGTGGCTTGGAGGGGTACCTGCAGATGATGTTCCCATATATCTGCTGCCCTTGCCTTCTAGATGGAAGTGGTCTTGGGTTTAGAAGGCACAGTCTAAGGATCTTCGGTGAATTGCTGCAGTGCATCTTGTAGATAGCACACATCACTGGTAGTTTTGTTAGTTTTTAGTTTATCTATCAGTCACAAGTAGATTTCCATTAACACTGTACTGTAATGAGGTTTCTGTGAAAATCCCTTAGTCACCACACTCCAGCACCCGTTTGGATACACTGAAAGAGAATTTAGCATGGCCAATACACCTAACCAGCATCTCTTTTGGACTGTGAGAGGAAACTGGAGCATCCAGAGTAAACCCACGCAGATACAGAGAGAACATGCAGACTCCACACAGACAGTGACCTGAGCCAAGAATCGAACCCAGCTCCCTGACACTGTGAGGCAGCAGTTCTAACCACAGAGTGTTAGGTGGTGGGGGGAATGGATTTTTATGGATGTGGTGTCAATCAAGTGGGCTGCTTTGTCCTGGATGGGCTCAACCTTCTTTAGTGTTATTGGAACTGCACCCACCCGGGGGGGCGTGGGGGGGGGGGTATTCCATCACAGTCCTGACTTGTGCCTTTAGATGATGGACAGGCTTTGGGGGTCAGGAGGTGAGTTACTCACCACAGTATTCCTAGCCTCTGACCTGTTCTTGTAGCCAATGTATTTATGTGGTGAGTGCAGCTGAGTTTCTGGTCAATGGTAACCCCAAGGATGTTGACAGTGGGGGACTCAATGGTAGTAACACCATGAATGTCAAAGAGTGAGGGTTAGAGTGTCTCTTATCAGTGATGCTCATTGTCTGACATTTGTGTGGCATGAATCATCCTGTTCCCCAATATTTGAATTCTTAATTTCAGTTCTGAAATGCAAGATGAATTCTATTCCCACTATCCTTTCTAACAGATACATTCAATGTCCTTACAACCCTGCTCACTGGATAAATATATGGATGATATTGGAATAGTATAGGTTAGATGGGCTTTAGATTGGTTCCACTGGTCGGTGCAACATTTAGGGCCAAAGGGCTTGTACTGTGTTGTAATGTTCTACGTTCTAACTCCACAATTCATATCAATAGACTTGAACTAATCTGGTTAACATAAATCAAGTACTTCAGATAACTTGGTAGCTGCTGTAAGAATGTGCTCAATCTCAGGTATCAAGAAAGGTTTCAGAAATGGAGAATGTGATGTGCTGATTGATGGAACCAAATAATAAGGAAGGAAAATAAGGTCATTTAAGTGAGAGTGAGAGGGGATCTCATAGAAACTTATAAAATTCTAACAGGATTAGGCAGGGTAGATTCAGGAAGAATGTTCCCAATGGTGGGGGAGTCCAGAATTAGCGGTCATAGTTTGGGGATAAGGGGTAAGTCTTTTAGTGTTGAGGTGAGGAGAAATTTCTTCACCCAGAGGGAGGTGAACGTGTGGAATTCACTCCCACAGAAAGTAGCTGTGGCGTCTGATTTCAACTGGGGCTAAAGGGATCAAGGGATATCGGGGGGGAGGGAGGGATCAGAATTTTGAATTTGATGGTCAGCCACAATCAAGATGAACGGCAGAGCAGGCTTGAAGGGCTAAATGGCCTACTCATCCTCCTACTTTCAATGTTTCTATGTATAGTCAGAACATCTGGTGATTTTTATAAACAGGAGAATATAGGCTAAGCTGAAATCTAAATGAATTAATGAAAGTAAAGTTTATTTATTAGTGTCACAAGTAGGCTTGTATTAGAACATAGAACATAGAACATTACAGTGCAGAACAGGCCCTTCGGCCCTCGATGTTGCACTGACCAATTAAGAAAAAGCAATGACCCTCTAACCTAAACCATTCCATTTTCATCGATAAACCTATCCACGGACCTCTTAAACGTCCCCAAACTTGGCGCATCTACAACTGCAGCAGGCAGGGCATTCCGTATCCTTACCACCCTCTGGGTAAAGAGCCTACCTCTGACATCCGTCCTATAACTACCACCCCTTAATTTAAAGCTGTGTCCCCTCGTGCTAGCTTTCTCCATCCTAGGAAAAAGGCTATCACTGTCCACCCTATCTAAACCTCAAATCATCTTATATGTTTCAATAAGGTCTCCTCTTAGCCACCTTCTTTCTAACGAAAACAACCTCAAATCCCTCAGCCTCTCCTCATAAGACCTGCCCTCCATACCAGGCAACCTCCTGGTTAACCTCCTCTGCACCCAGTGTATTAACACTGCAATGAAGTTATTGTGAAAAACCGCTCATTGTCACACTCCAGCGCCTGTTCGGGTTCACTGAGGGAGAATTTAGCATGGCAATGCATCTAACCAGTGCATCATTCAGAATGTGGGAGGAACCCACATTGACACCGGGAGGATTTGCGGACATTAAAAGACCCTTGGATAGTGACCCAAGCCAAGCCAGGAATTGAAACCAGGTCCGTGACACTGTGAGGCAGAAGTGCTAACAACTGTGCCACCCAAATCAGAACGTTGGAAAAGTAGCCTCAAAAGTAAATATGCCACTGTAAAGTGTAAAACAATGGCTGGATTGTATGTGTAGGTATCCGATACTGCTGAGTGAAACTAGAAGCACAACTGAATGCTAACAATATAAAGGAAATAAACAACTGATCAGGTGTCATTCCCTTTATAAGAACTTTCTGAGTTCTGTTAAGAGGCCAGAAAAGCCACAAAGATCCTTTGAAAGATTTGGCATTGCGGGTAGGAACGAGGAGAAGAAGATGTGAAAGATATACTTCGTATTCATTAAGACAAGAGCAAGTGTAGGCCATTCAGCCCCCTGAGCTTATTGTGCTATTCAGTTACAGTATGACTGTTCTGAATCTTAACTATACTTACTCATTTTTTTCAATGTCCTGTAGGCAATTTCTGTAATTCATGTTGCTAATTGGCTTGAATTAAATAATTAAACTGTTGCATAATGTAATTCTAGCCACGTGCGAGCAATGATTCAAAATACCACATGGTTTAAAATACAATGTTGACTGGCACCAATTTAATTTTCAATTAAAAAGTATAGTTTTAACTCAAATGATTTTTGACAATGGGGGTTGCTGACAATGTGCATTTATTGTCCATCCCTAGTTGCTCTTGGTGGACAGTTGAGAGTCAACCACATTAAGGTGAGGGAGGAGAGATGCAAAAGTGTCCAGAGGGGCACTCACTACCCTCTGTGTGAAAAAATTTTGTATCTCATCTCAAAACACTGCCCTCTAGTTTTAGACTTCCTTATCTTTGGGAGAAGATGTTGACTATTTACCTTACCTATGCCCCTGAGTGGCTTGCTGGGCAATCAGAAGGCATTTGTAGAGTCAATCACATTGCTGTGGATCTGGAATCACATGTAGGCCAGGCCAGGTAAGGACGGCAGATTTCTCAACCGGAATGGGTTTTTACAGGTTTCAAATTTCACCATCTGCCACGGAGGGTTTCGATCCTGGCTCTCCTAAGTTTCTAGATTAACAGTCCGATAAAAATACCACAGTGGTGACACAATAACACAGTAGTTAGCACTGCTGCTTCACAGCGCAAGGTACCCAGATTTAATTCTGGCCCTGGGTCACTGTGTGGAGTTTACACATTCTCCCCATGTCTGTGTGGGTTCCTCCAGGTGTTCTGTCTTCCTCCCATATTCCAAAGATGTGTGGGTTAGGTTGCTTGGCCGTGCTAAATTAACCCTTAATATTAAGGGACTAGCTAGGGTAAATACATGGGGTTATGGGAACAGAGCCTTGGGATGGATTGTGGTCGGTGCAGACTCGATGGGCCAAATGATCTCCTTTTGCACTGTAGGATTCTATGATTCTCCTCAGCTAATTCCTGCTCTAACTGTGGACCACCTCGTCTTGCAAGTGAGAGGAAAGTGTGTTAGTGCACTGTATTGTCACTACCATAGTGGAATAGCTGCTGCTGTGTGTAATCTGAGAGGTGTGGGGGTGAGGCTTCCACTGCTGTTAAGCGTATAAGGTGTGCAGTGCACCAAAAAACATTCAGACATAAGCCCTGATCGATATAGATTGTAGGTATGTGTAATAATCCTGACATCATGTTATCTTGTTATTGGACTGTAATTAGCAAAGTCTCCATAATGAATCATAGCATTAAAGTTAACTTCAGTTAATTACCAAGATAACCCGGTGTTGAGTGATGGTGAGTGTACTGCAGACCAGACCCTCATTAAGGAGGCAGTGTTGGCCCATTATTGGGATGCTGGTTGTTGACACCATAGCAGCTGGTGAAATTGAAACCAGCAATGATGATGGTATCCTCAAACCTAATCCTCTGTCCCACATCGCCCATCCCCCTCATCCCACAATTTGCTCTGACTTACCAGCTGCAAGTGGAGTAAGCAGTGTACTGCTATCCTCCCTCTGTACCCCTAACCTCCCCCTGCCTTGCCCCCTGCAGTGTCACCCCATCTCTGCACCACAATATTATCAGATGCCCAGGCAGTGCCAGCTGGCCACACTGTGAGCAGATCGCGCTGATCCCAGAGAATCGCGCACGCGGCTAAGAATCCGTTTCACGCCCGGAGCTGAACAGTTTATGGCCCCTTCCTACAGGGGCAAACCAGATCATGCCCAGAAAGGGCACAAGGGCAATTAGCATATTTATTAGTATTTTTTAAAGCATATTTAAAGTAAACGTTCACAAGCTGTTCAAATCGCAACGCATGGAATTCTCCAGCCTTCGAGCACGATAGTGGTGAGAATCACTACTGGGCTCCACCTGCGGAGACTTTTGCAGATACACCGTAGAAAGCATTCTTTCTGGTTGTATCACACCTTGGTATAGCTCCCGCTCTGCCCAAGACTATAAGGAACAACAAAAAGTTGTGAACAAAACCCAATCCATTACACAAACCAGCCTCTCATCCATCGACTCTGTCTACACTTCCCACTGCCTCAGCATAGCAGCCAGCATAATTAAGGATCCCACGCATCCCTGAAATTCTCTCTACCGCCTTCTGCCATCAGAAAGAGGATACAAAAGATTATGTACCAACTGACTCAAGAAGATATTCTTCCCTGCTGCCATATGACTTTTGAGTGGGCTTACCTTGATTCAGTCGATCTTTCTCTGCACCCTACTTATGACTGTAACACTACATTCTGCACTCTCTCCTTTCCTTCTCTATGAATGGCATGCCCTGTATAGTGCACAAGAAGCAATACTTTTCACTGTTTATGAATACACGTGATGATAATAAATCAAATCAAAGACCTGGCACGATGATCACATCAGAGGCCACTGAAGCCCCCGGGTAGTCAGGGACTTGGCGACTGGTGTCCATTAAACAGCGCCCACCCAGCAGTGCTCAGCAGAGGCCACCAGCCAGCAGTGGCAGTGGCATTTATTCCCCAGCAGTGTGCCAGGGGCATGTCAAGGGGATAGTGCCTGAGTGGCAGCTGTGGTGGTGGGGGTGCTATGTGGGAGTAGGGGGGGGGTCTGCTGGGTAGATTGTGAAGATGGTCTTGATGGGTGGGCATGTCGGAGGTCTTGATGTTGGGGGGAGGCATTAGGGAGTAGGGCAAGAGGACCCTTTGGGAGGGCCCTGATGCCCAATGCTGGTGGCCTGTGTCGGGAGGAGGTGGGGGAACATACTACCAAAATGGGGGAGGGGTTTCCAATGTCTGTGTGGTGAGGTAGGGGGTCTCCCTGTGCATTGTGAGACTGGGACGCCCTTGTGAAACGGCGCCCAAACATTTTGAAGCTCCCCCGGGTTCACTAGCCAGTTCAGATGTTACCCCCACCTCCACTACCCCACCATGAACACCCCCCCCCCCCCCCCCACCCTCAATACCCCCCAGTACCAGTGTGAAACTTCCAACTGTCCAAGTAAGTGACTGAGAGATGGAGAATTACAATGTGGAGCATAGCTAAAAGATTATAGATTCATCATAGAATCCCTGCAGTACAGAAATATTACAGCGCAGTATAGATCCTTTGGCCCTCGATGTTGCACCAACCAGTGGAACCAATCTAATGACCCTCTAACCTAAACTATTCCAATGTTATCCATATGCCTATCCACTGACCATTTGAATGCCTTAAAAGCTGACAAGTCCACAACTGCTGCAGGCAGGACATTCCACGCCCTTACTACCCTCTGAGTAAAGAACTTACCTCTGACATCTACCACACCTTAATTTAAAGCTATGTCCCCTTGTGTTAGCCATCGCCATCCGAGGAAAAAGGCTCTCACTGTCCACCCTATCTAACCCTCTGATCATCTTATATGCCTCAATTAAGTCACCTCTTGACCTTCTTCTCTCTAACGAAAATAACCTCAAGTCCCTCAGCCTTTCCTCATAAGACCTTCCCACCAAACTAGGCAACATCCTGGTAAACCTCCTCTGCACCCTTTCCAATGTCTCCACATCTTTCTTATAATGCGATGACCAGAACTGTACACAATACTCTAAGTGCTGCCGCACCAGAGTTTTGTACAGTTGCAACGTGACCTTACGGCTCTGAAATTCAATCCCTCTACCAATAAAAACTAACACACTGTATGCCTTCTTAACAACTTTATCAACCTGGGTGCCAACTTTCAGGGAGCTATGCACATGTACACCAAGATTTCTCTGCTCATCGATACTACTAAGTGTCTTTTCATTAGCCCTATATTCTGTACTCCTGTTACTCTTACCAAAGTGAATCACCTCACACTTCTCCGCATTAAACTCCATTTGCCCCTTCTTGGCTCAGCTCTGCAGCTTATCTATGTCCCTCCGCAAATTGTAACATCCATCATCACTGTCTACAACTCCACCGACTTTGGTGTCGTCAGCAAATTTACTAACACATCCTTTTACACCCTCATCTAGGTCATTTATAAAAATGACAAACAGCAGTGGCCCCAAAACAGATCCTTGAGGTACACCACTTGTAACTGAACTCCAGGTTGAATATTTCCCATCAACCACCACCCTCTGTCTTCTATTAGCTAGCCAATTCCTAATCCAAATTGCTAAATCACCCTCAATCCCATGCGTCTGCATTTTCTGCTGTGCCCTACCATGGGGAACCTTATCAAACGCTTTGCTAAAATCCATATACACCACGTCAACTGCCTTACCCCTATCCACCTCTTAGGTCACCTTTTCAAAAAGCTCAATAAACTCAATAAGAGGAGGAGACCATTCAGCCCATCGAGTCTGTATACCGAGCACAATCCTACCTAGACCCTATTCTCCTAATCCCATATGTTTATCCTGCTAATCCCCCTGACACTAAGGGCCAATTTAGCATGGCCAATCAACCTAACCCAAACATTTTTGGACCCGAAGCACCCACAGGAAACTGTGAGGCAGCAGCGCTAACCACTGTGACACTGCTATCCAGATTAAAGTGGACCAGTCCATTATTCTCGTCACTGTGACACAGAAATAATCTGGGGGAATTCTGCTCACTTTGTCTCTAACACCAACTCAGATATATCAAAGTTTTAAAGTTTATTTATTAGTGTCATAAGTAGGCTTACATTAACGCTGCAATGAAGTTACTGTGAAAATCCTCTCGTAGCCACACCCCGGTGCTTGTTCGGGTACACTACTTTTCTCCCAAATAAGCTGCTGAAGAAATATTGCAAACCTGGTGTTAAGGTAGATTGATGTTTAAAAGTACAATGTTTAGTGGGGATAGACAGTGGAATTATAGCAAAACTTCTGTATTCTTATACCCCAATCCCCCTGTAATCAGGGCCAACATGCCTTTTGCCTTACTTATGGCCGCACCTGGAATATTGTGTGCAGTTTTCGTCTCCTGATCTGAGGAAGGATGTTCTTACAATGGAAGTTTAAAATTTATTTATTAATATCACAAGTTGGCTTACATTAACACTGCAATGAAGTTACTGTGAAAATCCCCAAGTTGCCACACTCCAGCACTCCAATTCGGGTACACAGAGGGAGAATTTAGCATGGCCAATACACTTTTTGGACTGTGGGAGGAGACCAGGGCAGCCGGAGGAAACCCATGCAGTCATGGGGAAAACGTGCAGATTCCGAGCAGCCAGTGAGCCAAGCCAGGAATTGAAACTGAGTCCCTGGCACTGTGAGGCAACAGTGCTAACCACTGATCCACTGTACTGGCAAGAGAATGCAATGAAAGCTTCCCAGACTGATTCCTGGGATGGTAAGACTTGTTTAATCTGTATGAGAGGAGATTGAGTCGATTAGGCTTGTATTTGCTGGAATTTGCTGGAAGAATGGTGAGGGGAGATCTCATAGAAATTAGTAAAATTCTAACAGGGCGAGACAGGATAGATCCAAGAAGGATGTTCCAGATGGCAGGGATGTCCAGAACTAGGGGTCATGGTCTGAGGAAATGGGGTAAACAATTTAGGATTGAGATGAGGAGAAATTTCTTCACCCAGAAAGTGGTAAGTTTGTGGAATTCATTACCACTGAAAGTAGTCAAGACCAAGACTTTGGGGTGGGATTTTCCAGCTGCGCTCACTCCAAAACCTGCCTGTGGTCAATGGAGCTTTGCACGGTCCGCTTCCTGCCCACTGCGATTCCCGTGACGGCAGAATGGGACAATTCTGGTGTTTATGTTTTCGGGAAGGAGATGGATGCAGCTCTTAAAGCAAAGAGAATCAAAGGACATGGAGGGAAGTCTATTGATTTTGATGATTACAATGAATGGTGGAACAGGATCGAAGGACTGAATGGCCTCCTCCTGCTTCTAGTTTCTACGTGAAAGAATGCAGCACTGGACTTTGATTCTGGACTCTGGACTCATGTGAAGCAATAATTCTTTATTCTATGGTCTCTGACCTGTTAATCTTTCTTTCTCTACCCCCCTATTTTATTACACGAGAGGAAAAGAATGCTATGTTTCAACCCTCTCTTGGTTGTTCCAAAATCAATAGTTTCCGTGTAACCCAACCATTTTCAGATTAATTTATTTTCATTGTAATGAAAGATAATTTTCACAATTTTATGTTAACATTAAGAAGCCATTTTGAACTAAATTAGATGATATTCTAAAAGCTAAACCAATTACCACATTATTGAAAACCAGCCAGATCAATCAAATAAAGAGCTTTAATGATGAGACAAGCAAAGAATAAGTTATTAATCAATAGGTGTATCAGAAAGGCCGATAATAAAACGTAGAACTCAACATTTGTAATGTTTTATGTTTTATAAAGACACATAATTAACATTAATTGTATCTGTGCGAGTCACTACTCATGAGAATTGTAAAATGATGTTTTCCTTGGCAGTCTGAGGAGATAAGTTGGAATTCCCAAGACTTTTATGGCCTTGACTGAATGAGTGACTCGAGCTTTATTCAGGCTGATCTCAGTCATAAATCGACAGACAGTTATGTTCACCTTTTATTGTTCGACACGTAGGCAAACACGAGATGAGAGATATAGCTTAAGAGAAACCATTGTCTTTACAACATGCATTTATTAGCTAAAAACAACAGGGCTAGATCTTCTTTTTGCTTTGCCGTGTTTGTGAACTAACCTCCACTCCCCTGATGAAGGAGCAGCACTCTGAAAGCTTGTGATTCCATATAAGCCTGTTGGACTTTAATCTGGTGTTGTGAGACTTCTTACTCTGCCCACTCCAGTCCAATGCCGGCATCTCCACATCATTCTTTTTCCTTGACAAATTATAGACCAAATTATGGTGGTTATTCCCAAGTGCCAGGCTAAGGTGAGTTTACAACATCTTTTAATCTTCCCATCCCATCAATGAAGGGAAGTCACAGCTCAACAATTAATACAATTCATCAGTGACGAAATAGATTCCGTTCATTCACCATGAGCAAATGGATACTCATCGTTATGTCAAGTCAAGAACCACATTGGTCCACTGACGGAAAGCTGCTCACCCCTATGAGTGTGCTGGAGCCCCAGAGTTGTGCTGCATTAGGAATAATATGATTTAAGGTACCAAATCTTAGCTTCTTAACTCCTCTCATAGTTCTCTTGTTCACATCTTTCTATTCAGCACCCTTCAACCCTTTTTAAAAATTAATTTATGAGATGTGGGTGTCGCTGGCAGGGCCAGCATTTATTGACCATTCCTAGTTGTCCTTGAGAAGGTGGTGGTGAGTTGCTGTCTTGAACTGCTGTAGGTGCTGTTAGAGAGGGAGGTTCAGGATTTACACCCAGTGATAGTGAAGAAACAGTGATACTTTTCCAAATCAGGATGGTGAGTGACTTGGGAAGGAACTTCCAGGAGGTGATATTCCCAAACATCAGCTCTTGTCCTTCTAGATGATAGGGGTTGTGGATTTGGAAGGTGATGCCTAAGTAATCTTGGTGAATTCTTGCAGTGCATCTAGTAGATAGTAAACATGACTTCTACTGTGTGTTGGTGGTGGAGGGAGTGAATGTTTGTGGAAGGGTTGGCAATCAAGCTGGCTGCTTTGTTCTGGATGGTATCAAATTTCTTGAGTGTTGTTGGAGCTGCAACCATCCAAACAAGCAAAGAGTATTCCATCATACTCTTGACTTGTACCTTGTAGATGATGGACAGAGTTTGGGGAGTAGGCATGACAGTCAGGATGCACTGATCCTCAATATCTCTTTTCAGAAAGGAACCAAAAGTGAGGATTGATCCAGTGGTCTCAGGAGCTTTTCTACGAATCCCCATATTAGGTAGAATCATAGAACTATAGAATCGTAGAACCCTATAGTGCAGAAAGAGGCCCTTCAGCTCATCGAGTTTGCACTGATGGTTAGCACTGCTGCCTCACAGAGCCAGGGACATGGGTTCAATTCCCAGCTTGGGCCACTGTCTGCGTGGAGTTTGCACATTCTTTCCATGTCTGCGTGGGCTTCCTCTGGGTGCTCCAGTTTCCCCCTACTTTCTGTAAGACATGTTGGTTAGGTGCATTGACCTGAACAGATGCCAAACTAGGGGAATTTCACAGCAACTTCATTGCAATGTTAATGTAAGCCTTAATTATGACTAATAAATTTTACTTTTAAATATCTCCCAAATGAATAAAAAAATGTAATGTGACAACTTACGTGTGTGTGGAAGAGGAGAGATGACCGAAAATGTGAATGTGGCCATGAATCCCAGTAAGAGGCCTCACAGCACCAGGCCAAAGTCCAACAGGTCCACTTGGCAGCAACTTGTGTTTGCCCTCTGTATCCTTTCGGGGCGCAGAGGACAAACCTCAAAAGCTATCAGCGCCCACCACCAGACAAAGGAAGGCAAAGGAGGCAAACCAGAAGGCAAAGGAGGCAAAGGGACTTGCATGCAGATTCTAGCAAGAGGCAGTGTATGTGAGACAAGGCCATGGTAAGCTTGAACTTCAATAGGAGACTGAGGAGCAGAGACACAGATGTCACGGGGGAGGGTTGGAAGAGGATGGGGGTATGTACGGTGGCACAGTGCCAGGGACCCATGTTCAAATTCTTGGCTTGGGTCACTATCTGTGTGGAGTCTGCATGTTCTTCCCGTTTCTGCATGGGTTTCTTCCAGGTGCTCCAGATTCCCCCCCCACAATCTGAAAGACATGCTGGGTCAGGTGGATTACCCATGCTAAATTCTGCCTCAGTGTACCCAAACTGGCGATGAAGAGCGGTGACCAGGGGATTTTCACAGTAACTTCATTGCGGTGTTAATGTAAGCCTTACTTGTGACACTAATAAATAAACTTCAAGATTTTAAACTTTAAAACATTTTGAAGGAGGGAAAGGCACTTGCATGCACACTCCAGTAGGAGGCACCGCATGTGGGACAAGGCCAGGGACATGGCCTATCACATATACCACTTGCTCCAAGAAGACCTGACACCACATGGGGTTGGAGGTTTTCCCCTATCAACACCCTGAAAGTGAATGCAGCACTCAATCTCTTTGCCTCTGGGTCTTTCCAGGGAGTGACTAGGGACTTGTGCATCATTTAACAGTCAGCAACATATCACTGCATTCAGGAGCTGACAAATATCCTTTACATGACAACCCATCATTAAGTGAAATTTGCTGTGGATGAAGATAGTCAGGCTCAAGATTCAGGGGCTTTGCAGCAATCTCCGGGTTCCCCAGAGTGCAGGGAGCAATAGATTGCACCCATGTAGCTATACCGGCTCCCTGGCCACAATCCTTAATGTTTATCAACGTACAGTTGCTATGCAACCACCATAAATAAACCCTGCTCAGTTGTACATGATTCCTTGGGAGTTATTTATTTATTTAGTCATGTCATAAGTAGGCTTACATTAACACTGCAATGAAGTTGCTGTGAAAATCTCCTAGTCGCCACACTCTGGCATCTGTTGAGATACACTGAGGGAGAATTCAGCATGGTCAATGCACCCTAACCAGCACATCTTTCGGAGTGTGGGAGGAAACCTGAGCACCTGGAGGAAACCCGAGCACCTGGAGGAAACCCACGCAGAGATGGGGAGAACGTGCAGATTCAACACAGATAGTGACCCAAGCCAGGAATTGAACGTGGGTCTCTGGCGCTGTGAGGCATCAATGCTAACCTTTGTGCCACTGTGCCACCAGGCCACCCCTTAACGTGACTCCTACATTCTCAGTCACTCCCAGATGGCTGGGAGCTTTGCGGGATCAGAAGATCTACATGGATGGTTGCTATGGGATAAGGGCTATCCACTTAAACATTGCCCTCATAACTCTGGAGTGTCACTGCCAGACTTCAGCTAAGGAAATGTACAAAACTGCTCACTGCTCTACACACACCCTGAAGATACTACTCAGGTAACTGGACTGTTCAGAAAGCTCCCAGCAAGATGAACTGTAGAGGGATTGCTGCACGGTCACAGTTTGCTGTGCCCTTCACAATTTGAATGTGCAGAGAGGTGAGGCCCCGGCAGAAGGTAAATTAGAGGGGGAGGTGCTCTCCTCCTCAGATGAGGGTGAAAAGATGTAAGGGGTGTACGAAGCCCAGGAATGTGCTGAGAGATAACATGAGTGTGCTGACGTCATAGAAATTAGAAACTAGCAGTAAATGTAGGCCATTCAGCCCTTCAAGCCTATCCTGCCATTCAATGTGATCATGGCTGATCTTCTATCTCAATATTCCCACTTTCACCCCTACCACTTGATTCTATTAAAATAGAATCCACCTTCTATTTTACCTTCCACCTTCTTCCATTGGGAAAAAGATATAAAAGTCTGAGGTCACATGTCAAGACTCAAGAACAGTTTCTTCCCTGCTGCTATCAGGTTTTTGAATGGACTTACCTTGCATTAAGTTGATCTTTCTCTACACTCTAACTATGACTGTAACACAATATGCTGCACTCTCTCATTTCCTTCTCGATGAATGTTTTCTCTGTGTAGTGAGCAAGAAACAATGCTTTTCACTATATGCTAATCAAATCATATTCCAAAATGCTATAGACTTTGGAACAGTTCCTATGGATTGAAGAGTTAATATAACCACACTATTTAATAAGGGAAAGAAAGGAAAAAGAGGAATTATAGATGAGTTAGCCTGGTGTCAGTCAAGAGGAAGATGCTGGAGCTTGTTATTATAAATGATGGGATAACAGAACATTTGGAAAGCATTAACAGGATTTGATGAGCCAACATAGGTTCATGAAAGGCAAATCATGATTAACTAATTTACTGGAGTTTTTTAAGGATGCAGCTAGTAGAATAGATAAGGGGGAACCAATGGGTGTGGTGCATTTGTGCTTTCAGAAAGTTTTTAATAAGGTCCCTCTTAAGAGGTTAGTGGGCAAAATGCACGTGGGATGGAGGAGCATTGTATTGGCATAGATTGAGAATTGATTGACAGACAGAAAACAGAGAATGGGAATAAGTGGGTCCATTTCTGAGTGGCAGGTAGTAAATAGTGGTGTATCACAGAAATCAGTTCTTGGGCCCCAACTGTTCATGATATACATCAATGTCCTTGAAGAGAGAAACAAACGTTAATATTTCCAAGTTTGATTTAATCAAATTAAGTGAGTGGGCAAAAATGTAGCAGACAAAGTAAAATGTGAAATTTTACATTTTAATGTGAAAGACAGAAAGGCAGAGTATTATTTAAATGGTGATATATTGGCAAATGTGATGTACAGAGGGATCTATATGTCCTTATACACCAGTCAATGGAAGTGAATAGGGAGATAAGTAAGCAACAAGAGAAAGCAAATGGTATGTTGATCTTCATTGTAATAGGATTCGAATTTAGAAGTAGAGATGTCTTTCTGCGGTTATACACGGCCTTAGTGAGACCACATCTGGAGTATTGCATGCAGTAATGGTCTCCCCACCAAAGAAAGGATATACTTGTCATAGAGGAAGTGTGGTGGATGTTCACTAAGTTGATACCAGGATTGATGGATCTATCTTATAAGGAGAGATTGGTTCGACTGGGCCTCAATAAAGTTCAGAAGGATGAGAGGAGTGCTGATTGAAACATATAAAATTCTAATAGGACTGGACAGGTTAGATGCAGGGAGGATGTTTTCCCTGATTTGGGAATCTAGAACAATGGGTCACAGTCTCAGGATACAGGATAGACCATTTGGGACTGAGATGAAGAAAGTTTTCTTCACTCGAAGTGTAGTGAAGCTATGGAATTTTCTATCACAAAAAGCTGTGGAGGCCAAGTCATTGCAAGTATTCAAGAAAGAGGTAGAATAGAATCCCCACAGTGCAGAAGATGGCCATTCAGCCCATCAAGTCTGCACAGACCACATACCCATCAGGTCGTATCCTTATAACCCCATGTATTTACCTTCTAATTCCCTGACACTCGGGGACAATTTAGCATGGCCAATCAACCTAACTCACACATCTTTGGACTGTGGGAGGAAACCCACGCAGATATGGGGAGAATGTGGAAACTCACACAGCCAGACCGAAATTGAACCCGGGTCCTTGGTGCTGTGTGGCAGTAGGGCTAACCACAGGGTATGTGTCCAGTTAATTATGCTGGCTGCTTTGCAGAGACAGCGGCAAGTGTTGCAATGTCAATGGATGGGAGGCTGGTTTATATGATGGATTGGGCTATATTCATGACCTTTTGTAGTTTTTTGTGGTCTTGGGCAGAGCAAGCAGTGATACAACCAGGAAGAATGTTTTCTTTGATGCATCTGCAGAAGTTGATAAAAGTCGTGATTGACATACCAAATTCCCTTAATCTTCTGAGAAAGTAGAGGCATTGGAGAGCTTTCTTAACTATCGTGTCGGCCTGGGGGGACCAGGACAGGGTGTTGGTGATCTAGACACCTAAAAACTTGAAGCTCTGGACCCATCCCCATTGATGTAGACAGGGGCATGTTCTTCTTTACACTTTCTGAAGTTGATGACAATCTCCTCCGTTTTGTTGACGTTGAGGGAGAGATTATTGTTGTCATACCAGTTCACTAGATTCTCAGTCTCATTCCTGTACTCTATCTCGTCATTGTTTGAGATCCAACCCATTATGGTGGTGTCGTCAGCAAACTTGAAAATCGAATTGGAAGGGAATTTGGCTGCACAGCCATAGGTGTATGAGGAGTATAGTAGTGACCACCAATGCATCCAATTTTTCCAGGGTCCCTTCTTTCCATCCATTCACATTCTGGGATGTGGATTATCAGACCCTGGTGATTTATCAGCCTTCAACCCAGCACCATTTCCCTAACACTATTTTCTTACTAATCCTGATTTCCTTCAATTCCACCCTCTCATTAGATCGGTGGATCCCTAAAATTTCTGGAGGTTATTTGTGTCCTCCTTTGTGAAGACAGAAGAATAGTAAGTGTTCAATTCTTCTGCCATTTCTTTCTTCCCCATTTTAATTTCTTAAATGTAAGGGCATTTAAGACTTGTTTTTCCTAATCTTTTTCTCTCCACATGCTTATAGAGCTTTTACTGTCAATTTCTCTATTCATTGCAATTTTACTCTCATACTCTATTTCCCTCCTCAATCAAATTTTTTTGTCCTTTTTTGCTGAATTTTAACATGCTCCAAATCCTCAGGCTTGCTGCTTTTTCTGGCAATTTTATATTTTATGTTAAAGTCCTTTAGATTTAATATTATCCATAATTTTCTTTTGTAAGCAATGGTGAAGCCACCTTTCCTCTTATTTTTGTGTCAGACAGGAATGAATAATTGTTGTAATTCATGTACATGTTCTTTTAATATGAACCATTGCCTATCTACCATCAACACCTTTAGCAAAGTTCCCCAATCCATTCTTGCCAATTCACATTTCATACCCTTATAGTTCCCTTCATTTATATTAAAAACTCTAGTTTCGGATTCGACTACTTCACTCTTCATCTTAATGAAGAATTCTATCATTTTATGGTCACTCTTCCCCAAGGGATCCCATGCAACGAGGTTGTTAATTAATCCTTCCTCATTGCACAGAACCCAGACTAGCATAGCCTATTCTCTGGTTGGTTCCTCAATATGGTTTAAAAAATGTCATGGAGGTAGGGAGACGTGGGAGGCTTAGCCATGATAGAGGAGACACAGTGGCAGTGTTTAGTAACGCTGCTCCACAGTGCCAGGGACCTGGGTTTGATTCCCAGCTTGGGTCACTGTCTGTGTAGAGTCTGCATATTCTCCCCGTGTCTGTGTGGGTTTCCTCCACGTGCTCCAGTTTCCTTCCACAGTCCGAAATGTGTGCTGGTTAGGTGCATTGTCTAGGCTAAATTCTCCCTCAGTTTATCCAAACAGGATTGTGGTGAGTAGGGGATTTTCACGATAATTTCATTACAGCATTAATGTAAACCTACTTGTGACGCTAACAAATAAACTTTAAAAACTTTATAGTATAAAGGGAGTATATTCATGCTTAAAACCTTCACTTTTTTTTCAGACTGTACATTTAACATGCACATTCTCATGGCTGTTTTCAGTAATAAATCTTTTCTCACAGCTTCTGGACAAGATTACTGTGGAACCCGCGGACTATTCGATTTATGACTAACTCATCGGTAAGGGTGCCAAATACATATTTCTTTGCTAAGATTTTCAAGGATTCCCTATAGAATTGTATTTTTTTTGATCTTCGGTTTGTTGAGTGAAATGTATGTCTGCCAAGTATTATATTCTTCACTGGAATGCAAATGTTTTCAAACTTTTTTAGAATTGTTTTGGGTTTCTCTTTTCCCTCCTCCATTTGAAAGATAAATGATTCAAATTTCTTGATGGCCTCAAGTTTGGTAAGCTTGTATCTCTTTTGCTTTGTCAGATAATGCATTACTGCAATAAATGCACCAGTCCTTCTCAAACATTATCCAACTGCCCGCAATATCTTTGTCAAACACAAATGGGTTGATAGAGTAAAATTTTAAGTGTTTGAATTTATACCACATTGCCAATTCCTGATGCCATATAGAAGTGTTGGTTTCCTAAAGACTGACAACCAAGCATTTGGAACAAACAGTATTTTATTCATTAGCTCAGTAGATCTTACATGCACTACTCTGCCCGTGCTCTGGGGAGAAATCCCACACTCCTGTCATATGACCCCCTAAGTAGTGATCATGTGACCACTTGGTCTACTTTCAACATTCTTGTTTGGAACTAAAGTCTGTCACTTTGAGACTTAATATGGCATATAACTTTATTACGATTACTCTTTCCCAGAGGATTTTTTACTTTGAGACTTTAAACCTACCTCATTGTACAATACTGGATCTAAACTAACTTTAGCACCAGTTGGTTTCACACTCTATTGCTCAGAAAACTGCCATAAAATCATTGGACAAATTAATCTTCCAGATTACATTGTCCATATGATTTAAATAAAGTTTATTCATTAGTCACAAGTTCCATGAACACTGCAATGAAGCTACTGTGAAATTCCCCTAATCAACACATTCCAGCACTTGTTTGGTCAATATACCTAACCAGCATGTCTTTCAGACTGTGGGAAGAAACGGGAGCACTCAGAGGAAACCTACACAGACACAGGGAGAATGTGCAAACTCCACACAGACAGTGACACAAGCCAAGAATTGAACCTGGGACCCTGGCAGCTGTGAGGCCGCAGTGCTAACCACTGTGCCACCGTGCTACCTCAGCTTTTTATTCAGCTCTTTGGAGGTAAAAATGCCCTCCTCGCATTTGAGACTTAACATGGCATGTATTTTTATTATGATTGCTCTTTTCCAGAGGATCTTTTACTTTGAGATTTTAAACCTGCCTCATCATACAATATTGGATCTAAAATAACTTTAGTACTAGTTGGTTTCACGTTATATTGCCCAGAAAACTGTCATAAAATCATTGGACAAATTAATCTTCCAGATTACATTGCCCATATGATTTAAATAAAGTTTATTTATTAGTCACAAGTTGCACAAACACTGCAATGAAGCTCGTGGTTGTTGCAAGTTACAATTATTTCTTATTTAATGCTCTCTCTAAATCTTGGGGGACCTATAAATTGCCACTACCAGTACTTTCTGAATATTTTTATTCCTATTCTCCACCAGGATTAATGCTGCTTCTGGACCTCCCTCTCCCACTCCTGTCCTGGTGATGTTCTTTACCATGAGAGCTACCCCATCTTCTTTTCCTTTCCATCTGTCCTTTTGAATCATTACGTAACTCGGACTACTGTTTTCCCAAGCTTGGTCACATTGTAACTATGACTCTGTAGTGATGGTTAGATCGAAACAACTTATTGCTATTTGCATTGTTACTTCATTTATCTTTGTTGTAAATGCTTCAAACATTCATATCAAGAGTTTTGTTTTTAGATTTCTAAACTTCTCTTCACTTGACTACTCCCCACTTTTAGTTTAACGTTAATCCATGCCGATGTAATATTGTCTGATTAAAAGGAAGACATATAAGTGTTAAAATCTTGGCAATTGGATGGCATCCTTTCTGTAAAGTATGTTTTATCTGAAAATGGTAGACAAGCTTATTAATAATTTTCATGTGTCTGACCTTATTGAATCAGATATTTGTAGAATCATAGAGTCCCTATGATGCAGAAGGAGGCCATTCAGCTCATTGCGTCTGGGTCAACTCTGACAGAGCATCTTACTCAAGCCCATCTATCCTACACATTTTGGGACATTAAGGAGCAATTTACCATGGCCAATCCACCTAATTGGCATATCGTTGGACTGTGGGAGGAAACCAGAGCACCCGGAGGAAACTCACACAGACATGGGGAGAACATACAAACTTCACATGGACAGTCCATCCAAAGTTGGAATTGAACTTGGATCCCAGGCGCTGTGAGGCAGCAGTGCTAACCACTGTGCCGCCATGCCACCTCCATATTAGGAATATAGGCACAGAAGAACATAGGAACTAGGAGCAGAAGTAGGCAAATTCAGCCCCTCAGGCTTGCTTCACCATTCAAATTTAGCATGACCAATGCACCCAACCAGCACATCTTTCAGACTGTGGGAAGAGACTGGGACACAGGAGGAAACACACACACAGACACAGGGAGAACGTGTAGTCTCGACGCAGACAGTGACCCAATCTGGGAGTCAAACCGGGGTCACTGGTGCTGTGAAACAGCAGTACTAACCATTGTACCATCATGCCCTTTCTTTGCGCAAGTCCTCAATGGCTGATCTCTCCCTGGTCTCAAATCCACCTCCCCACCCCATTCCCCAAATCCCTTTATTTCTTTTCAAAAATCAGAAATATATGTATTTCCCTCTTGAAACCATTCAGTGATTCAGACACCACTCTGCTATGGGACAGCGGGTTCCACAAATTTACCGCCCTCTGCGAGAAACAGTTCCTCCTTGCCTCAGTTTTAAATCTACCACTTCTCAATGTATACCTATTGCCTCTTGTTCTTGATGGCCCCATACTGAAAAATCAAAATCAACCATAATTGCTCTGAGTCACTGGGCAGTCATTGGCCTTGGTATTCATATAGTTGGTCAGGCCATTTGCTCTACATTCCTTGAACTCATGCTGGGAGTTGTTCCTCAGGCTGATTGCCTTTTTCTTATTATCGAGCAATGTGTTGAAGTTCTGTGTAAAACCTCTGCACTGTGCCTGGAGTATACTTTGAACTAAGCACAAGCAAATTGACACAATGGCTGGAACTCTATCACCTTGCCTGAGTGAGGCTGTAAAATCCTGACCAAAAAGAAAAGAAACTTACTCCAAAATGAGTATCGCATTGGGGACCTACAGCTAAGAAAGGGCGTGATGATACAATGGTTAGCACTGCTGTTTCACAGCACCAGGGACCCGGGTTCGATTCCCTGCTTGGGTCACTGCCTGCGTGGAGTCTACACATTCTCTCCATGTCCGTGTGGGTTTCCTCCCGGTGTCCCGGTCTCCTCCCACAGTCTGAAAGATGTGCTGGTTAGGTGCATTGGCCATGTTAAATTCTCCCTCAGTGCACCCGAACAGGCAACGGAGTGTGGCGACGAAGGGAATTCATCACAGTAACTTCAGTGCAGTGTTAATGTAAGCCTACTTGTGACACGAATAAATAAATAAAATAGTTTAAATAAACTATTTAAAAAATGATGGGCTTATGTGCAACATGTTCTGTGGAGGTTTGAATGCGTTGCTGAGTGCTACCGTGAAGAAGTGGTTACTAGCAACAGTGCATTTATATAGTAACAATACAAAGCAATCGCTGAGGCTTTGAATCTTTTATTGATTTAAGGGAGTTGTCCTCCATGCTGCAATATTTGTGTTTCTTCAACGGTGCCCATGTAAAACAAAACAAACTATCCCTAAGTTTCAGCTTGATAAAAATATGAATTCAATGCAGCAGCTTTTATCAAATGAAAGGGAGGAATTTTACATTGAGTTACAGGGGAGTGAATGAACAGCAGGTGAGCAAATATTCACCTCAGCAATGTTTAGAGCAATCGCTCCCCTCCTTCTTGTCTGCAGCCTCACTACACAGTTGCTGGTATAGGTGCAATGACGCCACGTTTGGCGAATTAATCACGTTTGGTGATTAAGTTTGAGGGACACACCTTCAAGTTGGCCGCAGTATATCAATCCTGTTACACACTGGACTCAGTCTCAGAGGGTCACTTGTGACTGTGCTTGCATTAGTTGGACAATCTCCATTAGCGCTGCAGGTTCCACCATGTCAGCTCCAGAAACTTCGGCTAGTCCCATACCATCTGGGGGGAAATTTTGTACCTCATTTCCAGAGCTCCTGATGTTAGCTGAATTTGTGAGTAACAATTATTTAATTACACACATTGCTGCTATAAAAGAATCTTCTACAATATTTTTTGGTTGGATTTATTATTGTAACATGAACTGAGATAGAGTGACAGGTATTGTTTCTTGTGCACTATACAGACAAAGCATACTGTTCATACAGTACTAAGAGGATAAGGAAAGGAGAGGGTGCAGAATAATTTGACTTGATTTATTATTGTCACGTGTGGGGATATAATGAAAAGTATTGTATCTTGCGAGCTTTACAGACAAAACATACTGTCCATAGAGTATAAAGGGGAGAAGGAAAGGAAAGGGTGCAGAACATTTTGATTTAATTTGATTTATTATTATAACATGTATTGGGATATGGTGAAAAGTATGATTTCTTGTGAGTATACCATTCATAGAGAAGGAAAGGAGAGGATACAGAATGTAGTGTTAAGTCATAGCTACCGAGTAGAGAAAGATCCATTAAATGCGACATAGGTCCATTCAAAAGTCTGATGGAGAAGGCAAGGAGAGGATGCAGAATATTTTGATTTATTATTTTTACATGCATTAGGATACAGTGAAAAGTATTGTTCCTTACGCTATGCAAACAAAGCAGCCCATTCATAAAATATATAGGGGAGAAAGAAAGGAGAGAGTGCAGAATGTAGATTTTCTGTGTCTTTTCTGAGATACCTGATATTCCAATACGTTTACACAGAGCATGTGTTGATTAATTGGAATACAGAGAATACAAACGAGAGACAGAGAGCAAAAAAGAGAGATGCGAGAGAAAAAAGATGACAGAGAAAGAGAGGACACATATACAAGAGGAGAGCAGGCAGACAGAAAGGGTCAAAAGCAACTAGGGAAGGTTGGGAGGTGGTTGCTGTTGAGGGGGAGATTTTCTTCAGGTACTTTAACCACTAAACAGCTTCAAAAATGGCCAAGCTGGGTGGGTAAAGCTACCAAGTTGGCGTGATCTTGGAGAAGGAGTTGTAGGATCAGCTGCTGAGAGGATTGGGGGTGATCCCCCAATTAAGTTTTCTGCTAAAGTTCCTATTAAAGAGGTGGGTGACATGATGTTTGCTTTAGCTAATGCCCTCTGCAAACAGTAACCAGCGGAGTGTTGTTGGTGAGCATTATCTTTCAAGGCACTTTCAGCAGTTTGTAATTATCACTTGCCGACGTAGATTTGAACAGGGCGTTTGAGATACATCTGGAGATACCCGGACAGCTTGCCAATACTTCGCTAATGCTTTCTCACTGTTTATTCCGGAAATTCCCTGAGATCCTCACCTACAAGGATAGGGTCTGTGCTACTCACTGTTCATGGTGCTAAGAGTGACCAGAGGAAAGGGAATGCTTTGAATCTTCCTCGGAATCTCCTTTGGTCTGAAATGGGAGGAGGATATAAAGTGCCTCGGGAGTGAGGATCAGGAGGTGAGTTTGTTTGCTGTGGGACATCCCTCCTCCTCTGCACTCCTCCGCCAACCCCTCCAGTGCTGCACCCAAGATGTGTACATCTTCCCTCAGATCCCCCAGGTACGCCGGAACGTATTACTACCAGCGAATCCCACACCCGACCTTTCAGTGCATTACTGATCCCGCTCATGTCTGCGGAACCCCTGCTGGATTTAGGGGCCATCTCAAAACCCATCAAACCAGAATGGGAGCAAGTTCAACCCTGAGAGATTGAAGAAAACAGAGTGAGGGGACATGGAGCCTCCATGAACACTGGGGGCAATTTCCCCGAAAAATGACTAACAGAGAGGGGGAAGAGTGATTCTCCAGTTGACATCTTCCGGCAAGAATCACAATGGCCTGGAGCATCAGGCATCAGGCAACAGGCAAATGATGGGTTTGGCACTGGGTGTCAAGTATATCATGATACACCCACCCCACCTCAAATTGGCCAGTTAACTTATAACTGGCAGGTGCAAATAGCTCCTGCTATTCACCCACCTTCCCAGAGGAACTGCACTGGCAATGGACCACAGGCTGTCAATCAGGATTAGACCCTGTCAACAGTGTGATTAGGATTAACGGAGTACTTGGGATCTATTCAAACATAAACACAGGTGGCTGGAGGATGTTAGAGATCCATTGAGGTATCACTGGAATCTTTCTCAAAGTACTGCGCGTTGAATTTGTGATAGATCAAAATGTTCCATTGGGATGGAGAAGGTTTCAAAGATTTCAGCTTGCTAGGAAGCCTCAGAAACATCAAGTCAAAGCTGCGTGAATATATTGGGGCTGAGTGTACTGCTGAATAGACCAACCATTACCCTCCACCTCCTCCAAAACTGGTGAAATTGAGAATTTCACTTTGTCAATTTGTCAGAGGGCTTCAGAGAGATCTGCCCACACCTGCAGCTTCTGACAGGGAGATCTCTGCTGAAGAATGGAGTAATGCAATGATTTAAAATCCTGCCGGGTGATTGGTGGGGTGGTGGTGGGGTAGTGGGCAGGGTGGGGGTGAGTAGAGTGGGGCAAGGTGGTTAAAGTGATCTGGCCACTTCTGGTTTTTTAACAGCTGACGGACAGGAATATAAATGTTGATCACAGGACCAAGGGTGATCTTCAGGTCTGCCTGGGCTAGAAGGGACAGTCCAGACATGATATCCCATCTTGGTGGAGTCAACATCTTGCCCCTAACTTGAGCCTAACCAACACCCGGGATCCTTGAGGCATCCTTCCTTCCTGCTGGCAACAGCAGAGGGACAAATGACCACTGGATTTACCTCTTCGAGCCCCCTCAGGGTCCATGGTGTCAAGTCAGGATGTCAGTGCCAGGGACAGTTCACCATGGGCACTGCCAAGGCATGTGGTCTAAAGGGGAGGCTGGGTAGGGGATATGAGGGGAGTGTGTTTGAAGTGTGGGTCTGAAGGGGGAGGGGAACTGAGAAAGGGGCCTGAGTGGTGGTAGTCGGGTTATCCTCATGCCTGTGCAATGTGTTGGTGGTGTTAGCCATTATTTGTGGGTGAGGGGAACCGTTTGGTGAGGGGTTGCTGATGCTTCCTTGGTGAGTGTGGATGGCACCATTTCATTGTTTGAAAGGAGGGGAGCCTGTTTCAGAGCATGGGGCAGGGTCCTTTGATCAGGAAGACTAGCTGGGGTGGCAGGGGGGTTGTGGAGGAATCACTGAAGTGAGTGCCACCATCTTTCTGGTGACCCTGACAGTGCCAGGGTGAGCACTTAGTCCCAGTTTGGGAGGATCGTGGTGTGAGTGTCTCTCTGGGTGAGAAAACTAGCACAATGCCAATGAATCAGATCCTAATTTTTCCGAGCTTAATCATTATTTGGGAGAGTAGGGAGTTTAGAGAAGGGTGGGGCCAGAACACACAGCCAAACCCAATTTCACAGAGACTGGGCACCATTTTAAAGGATGTCCCAATCTCAAGGAGAAATTAAAAGAATTTCTCTCCCCACTGAAGGATTCTCCACCTCAGCCTTCCCAACAACCTCACCAGCATGGCTGCATCAGAACCAACATGGCAGCCATATCCCCGACTATTCAAGGGCTTCAACGGCCTCTGAACTCCCTCAGTGTGGTCATCAGTGCCCCGTTTCCTTTGGCGGGGACCAGTAATGATTCTTGCCGGGTTCCCTCTTGCCGCGCAAGAGTCGGAGAACCCCAAAAACAGGGAAGATCCGGCCTGAAACCGACTCAAGCCAGCTTTAGTCACTGCCTGTGTGCAGTTTGCGTGGGTTTCCTCCGGGTGCTCTGGTTTCCTCCCACAGTCCAAAGATGTGCAGGTTAGGGTGGATTGGCCATGCTAAATTGCTCCCGAGTGTCAGGGGAACTAGCTAGGGTAAATGCATGGGGATAGGGGCTGGGTGGGATTGTGAGCAGTGTAGACTTGATGGGCCGAATGGCCTCCTTCTGCACTGTAGGAGACTATGATCGATGATCAAGCATATTTAAATACTAAATATGCTAATAATACTTATTTAAATATGCTAATCTGCCTCCCCCTGCCCTCTCGGGGCAGGAACCAAATTACATCCGGGACAATAGCTGAGAGGATTCCAGTGGGGGTTTGGGCCAATGCTGAACATGCTAACCCCTCACCCGCAATTCTCCAACCTTCCACTACCCAGAGTGATCTACACTGGGCACAATGCAGACAAAATATTGAGGCTGTTGTTTCGAATCAGAGCCTGAATGCTGAATGTCAGGTTTAACAGTCCCAGATAAATTCAAATAGTAGCAGTTAAAAACCAGACCCAAAGACCGTGTGATAAAAGCAGACTTGAACATAGGGATGCATTATAGTGCCTGTTCTCAAATATTTAAAGTTTATTTGCTTGTCATAAGCAAGGCTTACATTAACACTGCAATGAAATTATAGTGAAACTCCCCTAGTTGCCACACTCTGGTGCCTGTTCGGGTACACTGAGGGAGAATTTAGCACGGCCAAAGCCCCTTAACAGTATGTCTTTCAGACTAAGAGGAATCCAGAGCACCTGGAGGAAACCCATGCAGACACGGGGAGAATGTGCAAACTTCTCACAGACAGTGATCTGAACCAGGAATGCAACCCACGTCCCTGGAGCTGTGTGGTAGCAGTGCTAACTACCGCGCCACCGTTTTTACCACAGTAACCAGCTGCGACAGTAAATAACGCTCACAACAGAAATATTAAAGGCGAGGGATACCTACAAAGAATAAGAGGAGGACAGGTAAGGAGAAAAGAGAGGGCCAGGATGAGTCAGAGGTTTTCAGCTTGGAACCAGACCCCTCGGCCCAACTTGTCCAAGCTGTGCAGTTTTCACTAAGGCTAGTCCTAATTGTCCGCATTTGGCCCATGTCCCTCTACACACATTTTACCCATGTAACCGTCTAAGTGCTTTTTAAAAATTGTATCCGCCTTTACTACTACCTCTGGCAGCTCGTTCCAGACAATCCCACCTTCTGGACATTTTTGTATCCCTCCCCTCTCACTTTAAACCTATGACCTCTAGTTTTAGACTCCCTGACCTTTGGGAAAAGATATTGACTATCTAGCTGATCTGTGCCCCTCATTATTTTATAGACCTCTGTAAGATCACCCCTCAGCCTGTTATACACCAAAGAAAAAAAGTCCCAGTCTATCCACCTCTCCTTATAACTCAAACCATCAAGTCCCAGTAGCATCCTAGTAAATATTTTCTGCACTCTTTCTAGTTTAATAACATCCTTTTTATAATAGGACGACCAGAACTGTACACAGTTCAGAGAGAGAGAAAGAGACAGAGAAAAAAAGTAAAAACTTTAAGACGTTAAACTTAACTTTAAAGTTTAAAATGTTTTTATTAAAGTTTATTTATTAGTGTCACAATTAGGCTGACATTAACACTACAATGAAGTTACTGTGAAAATCCCTTCGTCACCATGCTCCAGTGCCTCTTTGACCAAATTATGGGAAAAAAGTAAGGAAAAAGGAAAATGGAAAGGAGAAAGAGGCATATGGAGGAAGGAAAAGGAGAGAAATAGGAAAACGGAAGGCAGAGAAAGAGTGCAGCAATGTTTATATAGGGACATGCCCAGATTTAAAATCTGGCTTGGGTCACTGTCTGTGTGGAGACTGCACATCCTCCCCATGTCTGCATGGGTTTCCTCTGGGTGCTCCAGTTTCCTCCCATAGTCCAAATAACATGCTGGTTAATTGTATTGACCATGGTAAATTCTCCCTCAGTGTACCCAAACAGGAATGTGGCAACTATGGGATTTTCACAGTAACTTCATCGCAGTGTTAATGGAAGCCTGCTTGTGACACTAATAAATAAAATTAAAACACACATGCAACGAGAAAGAAAATGGAGGAAAACCAAACACACAGAAAAAGAAAAGGATAATTGTTTGGAAGTGAGAACGGTTTAAACTGGAAAGCAATGCACTCTGAGTTGAGTAAATAAAGCTAAACTTGAATGGTTGAGGTGTTTACAAGTAACTCTAATATCCTTTAAAATAATTTACGAATGTTGAGTGAGTGCTGTGACAGTTAGTAAAGCTGGTTTTAGTGTTTGCAGCAACAGCTCACACCTCTTTCCCAATTTTCCAAATTGCAAACAAGCTTATCATCAATATAGATAAGCAGTTGCTGTTTTATTATTCCAGTGGGGCGTAAACAATTCAAATTGTTCAAATTCAAATTTACACTTTGTCTTACTAAAGTCAATGGAATGAAAGAATATATGAATTTGGTTAAAGGTCCTTTAACACTTTGGCTTTGACAGCTGGAAGTTATAGAATCCCTACAGTGCAGAAAGAGGCCATTTGGCCCAGTGAGTCTCTGAAACTTCTTACCTATTCCACCCTGCCCTATCTGCATGCATTTAAATGGCCAATCCTCCTAACCTGCATACCTTTGACCCTAAAAGGTTATTTAGCATGGCCAATCCACCTAACCTCCACACCTTTGGACACTAAGGGACAGTTTAGTATGGCCAATCCACGCAACCTACGCACCTTTGGACACTATGGGGCAATTTAGCATGGCCAATCCACCTAACCTACACACCTTTGGATACTAAAGAGCAATTTAGCATGGCCAATCCACCTATCTGCACATCTTTGGACACTAAAGGGCAATTTAGCATGGGAAATCCATCCAACCTGTACATCTTTGGACACGAAAGGGCAATTTAGCATAGCCAATCCATTCAAACTGCATACTTTTGAGCACTAAGGAGCAATTTAGCATGGCCAATGCACCAAACCTACACAATTTTGGACTGTGGGAGGAAACCGGAATACACGGAGGGGACCTTTGCAGACACGGAGAGAATGTGCAAACTCTATACAGACAGTCAGCCAAGTTGGGAGTTGAACCCAGATCCCCAGCGTTGTGAGACTGCAGTGCTAACCATTGTACCACCATGCCGACAAGATTTGCCTTTACCTTTTTCATATATTAATCAGTGGCTGTGGATTTCTAACCTCTTACTGCAGCCATATAAAGAGCTGGGGAAAATTTGGCCAACTGTATAAAATGGCAATATTGGATGTGCATCTCTCAATCGAATTTGAGTGTAAACCATAGTAGATGTACAACGGGCAGCTGAATAAATATTGCCCATGGTCAGACAGACAGCTCGAGTACCAACAATACTGACTCCCTGCACTAATTAGTAAGTGCAATTTACCAGTCATTCCAATTTATGAAGGGCTTTAAAATCACAAGTTTTCAGCCAGAGATTCAGATTCCTAAAAATTCTTTGATGGGATGTAGGTGTCACTGGCTAGGCCAGCAATTGGTTGTTCTTAAACAGTGGAACTCACTGGGCCAATTCAGGGAGCTGTTAAAAGTCAGAATCCCTACAGTGCAGAAGGAGGCCATTCGGCCTATTGAGCCAGCACTGACCACAATCCCAAGTAGGCCCTATCCCTGTAACCCCATGGATTTACCCTGTTAGTCCCCCTGACACTAAGGCCAATCATTATGGCCAATCCACCTAATCTGTACATCTCTTGAGAGTGGGAGGAAACAGAGCATCCGGAGGAAATCCACACAGCCATGGGGAGAATGTGCAAACTCTGCACAGACAGTGACCTGGAATTGAACCCTTGTCTCTGGCGCTGTGAAGCAGCAGTGCTAACCATTATGCCAGCATGCCATCCAAAGAATCAGTCACATTGTTGTGGCTCTGGAGTCCCATGTAGACCAGTCCGGGTAAGGATGGCAGATTTCCTACCCTCAAGGACACTAGTGAACCAGATGGATTTCTACAATAATTGACGATTGCTATCATGGTCACCATTACTGGAGATTAGTTTACAATTATTGTTAATTGGATTTCAATTCTTCTGGCTGCCATGGCGAGATTTGAAATGGCATTCCAGAATAGACCACTGGGTCTATTAACCCAGTGATTTCACCAGTACACCACCCTCTCCCCAGGATGGTAAAGTGTACAAATAGCTGTTTCATTTGCGCTTGAATGTCTCGGGTTTGACCCCAGGCGCGAGGCTCACTGATCTCACCCAATTTGATGGTAATAAAGTTACATTTAGCTTCTGTGCCCCTAAGCCAGGAAGGGGAGGATGAAGCAGAATTCCTAATCCTGATTGCTAAGCACTGATCTTTGCTGGATGATGGATAAGGATTGGCTGATACTTACTGCCTTCCCCCGAGCTTGACTACCCTGCCAACTCTAATTGTTCAGTGTCACATTTGAAGAACTGACCACTTGGGTGCCACTGGAGTTTGATCCTGAAGCCATAGGCTGGAATTTTACTGGCAAAATAGCCCTGGAATTGGGGTGGGTGAGACTCAGTACAGCACCTTCCATTGGTCCCAGAACTGGGATCTTATAAGTCTCAGCTGGGTGAGGCTGTAAAATTCCAGCAACTGTCTCGGGGTCATACAGTGCAGAAAAGACCCTTCGGCCCATTGAGTTTTCACCGACAGTAACTACCATTAAAATCATGCTAATCCCATTTTCCTGCACTTCCCTACATCCTTGAATGTTTTGATATTCCAAATGCTCTTTCAAAATATTTTTTAAAGGTTTCCGACCTCCGCTACTTTCCCAGGCAGTGCATTCCATATTCATCTCAAATCCCCTCTGAACCTGCTGCAATTTACCCTAAAATATGCCTCCTTGTGATTGACCTCTTATTGACGTCTTAACCAAACGTACATACAATTCCCTAAATTTCCACCCCCTTTTATTGTGGAATTCCACTAGAGGTAGGCAAAAGCGTCGACAGGTGAAGTAAGACTTGAATAAGACACTCACTGAGTGTGTTAAAACGGGTGGCACAGGCTTGTAGGCTGAAGAGTCTGTACCATGTGCTGTGCTGTTCTTTGTTCAAGTGGAAACCGATACTCCCTACTCATTCTGTCCATATCTATCTTAATCTTATATACCTCAATCATGTCCCCTCTCAGCCTTTTCTGCCATAAAGAAAACAATCCAAGTCTATCCAGTCTCTCCTTATAGCTCAAATGCTCCATCTCTAGCAACGTCCTAGTGAATGTTTATTGGTGTCTTTTCTTTTACGTCACAAGTGATTCGGTTCGTCTTGTTGACCAACAAGGGGCATACACGCAATGGGTCGTGCGAGGGCTGCTCTTGGATGTTGCTTCGAGAGTAGCCTAGTGCTTCACGTCGTTAGTGTACGCTTAAACTGGACCATCTGACGGGCAACATGACAGGTCAGTGACTATCACTGTTTGCTGTGCAGATACATGGGTTTGGGCCGGTGTCTGCAGGAGTTTGCACATGCTCCCCATGATTGCGTGAGTTTTTTCTGGGTGCTCCGGTTTCCTCCCACACCCCAAAAAGTGCTCTTAGGCAGATTGGTGTAACAAATTGTCCCTAAATTAGTCTTCCCTCAATCTTCCCCAGTAGGCGTAGACAAAGGTCATAGGTAGAGGAGGGCACTCAAAGTAGCGGCATGAGCTCATTAGGCTGAAGAGCCTGTTTGCCGTACTGTGTATTGTTCTTTGTTCTTTTGTTCTTTGAATTTCCTCTATTAGCCCCTCCACTGCTACCACACTCTTCCTACATGATGTGAAGATACCAGTGTTGGACTAGGTTGGGCACAGTAAGAAGTCTCACAACACCAGGTCAAAGTCCAACAGGCTTATTTGGAGTCACGAGCTTTAGGAGTGCTGCTCCTTCATCAGGTGAGTGGAGAGGTAGTTTTCACAAACATGGCATATATAGACAAACATGGCATATAAAGGCGAAGACACAATTACCGTTAGTGCAATATATATTCAATGTATGCTGTGTTTGTGAAACCTACTTCTCTAATCACATGATGAAGGAGCAGCACTCTGAAAGCTCGTGATTCCAAATAAACCTGTTGGACTTCAACCTGGTGTTGTGAGACTTTTTAGTGGATCCTTCCTACAGCGAGGTAGCCAGAACTACAGCTGTGACCTAACCAGCTGTATGTAAGTCTCCAACATTACCTCTTCACTCATACTCTATACCACGAGCGATGAAAGCAAGTGTTCCACATACCTACAGGAACCGATGGCATCAAAGAAGGAGAATGTTGGGAAAGGAACTTGGAAGGATTTTCTTAGAAAAATATGTCACAATGCTTTTCTCTGAATGTGTTGATGTAATCAAACATGAACAAATGTTGACTTGTATTTAAATGAAGTTGGACCTTTTGCCGAATCCTTGGTCATGCAAGCTGGTCTCAAGCCAACATGCTGACAAATGAGGGACAAATATGCAAACAAGATTCATTACATAGATAGGTTGAAAATACGTGCAAGATATGAGGGCATTTGTCCAATTAGTCCACACTAGTGTTTATACTCTCTATGAGCAGACAAACTTACATACCTGTCTTCAAAACCTTCTTGAAGCTTAACTTGGTCCCTGCCTCAGACATGAAGAATGGAAGTGTATCGCACTGACCCGCACCAGCTTGAGCAACACGATCTTTCCTGCCCTTTGATCCATTTCGCCGATAGTTACGGGAAGGATTTAACCCATTGGAAAGTCATTGTTCAAATTTGCTCAGGATTATTTTTCATTGAATCTAAGGCAGAGGTTCAGCCTCACTTTCCGATTGGGGGTTGGATGTGAAACTGAGGGAGAGAGTTTCTGACCTCACTGCACCGTTAACGGATTGGGCCGATTCCGGCAAATGGCCCTGCGGGCCTGAAAATTGGTTTTGCGCCCCAACGCCAAATGATTTGCCTTTGTCTTGATCCCTAAGTTATGGCACGGACAGGATTGTGCCCACAGAGCAAGTGAAGCCAACTCGCATCGTTAAAATAGCATTTGAATATGCTTAGCCCATTTCACTCTAATTCCCCCAAGTCTGAGGATCGATCAACACTCAGGGGCAGTGAGGATGGTGAGAGTCACCATTATGGGAATAGCTGGCACAATGGCCAGACCAGGGTGGCGGTCGAGGGGGGTGTGATTCTTGGAAGCCATTGAAATCCTATGGGTGATTGGGGATATGGCTGTGCAGTGTCCATCTGGTAGTGCCTGCTTGGCACTCTGGCAGTGCCCACCTGGCACACTGGCAGTGCTAAGGAACAGAGCCTGAATGAGGGTGGGGCCTGACTGAAGGACATGAGGCTGGTTTATGATGGCAGGGGCTATGCAGGAGGGGCCATATATTTGGAGGGTCACGCAGAGAGGGTTGTGGAGGGGCAAAGAACATGTGGGGGGATCACGAGAGGGGACCCATTGGGAGGACTTCAATGTCCCAGTGGTGGCAACCTGAGAAGAGATAAGGAAACATGCCACTGCCGATGAGGGTGGGTGGTCCCAATATTTGTGGTGCAGGGTGGGGGGGGTTCTCCCAGTGCCACTGTGATCTGGGCATCCTTGTGTAAGAAGTGCCTGACTGCTTTGCAGATGGGCTCACAGATGTGTTTAGGCCCTTCCCCCTCCTCATCCTCATCCCCTTCCCCCCCACCCCCTCCTCCTCCTCACCCCCTCCTCCTCATTCCCCCCCCCTCCAAGCAGGCGTGCAACTCACCACACTCCCAACAAAGTGCAGGATGATTGCGATCCATCTGTGCCTGACAAACTGCCCTGGATTGAACAAAGAACAAAACAGCTCGGGAAACAGGCCCTTCGGCCCAACGTGCCCGTGCAGCCACCTTGATGTTCCCACGTCTACCCATGATCCCTGTCTATGTTTATGGATCTATGTATTGAAACCAAATTTGAGACAATTTAGGGAGAATTTGTTTTGCCAATTAGCCTAAGAGCACATCTTTGGGATATGGGAAGAAACTGGAGCACTTGGAGAAAATCCACGCAAGCACGGGGAGAATGCACAAACTCCTACAGACACAGGCCCAAATCCATGTATCTGCACAGCACAGCGATAGTCACTGAGTGTTGTGTTGCCCATCAAATGGCCCAGGTCAAACGTACACTAACGATGTGAAGCACTAGGATACTCTTGAAAAAAAAAATCCAAGAGCAGCCCTCTCACGACCCATCGCGTGTATGCCTCTTGTTAAACAACAAGGCAGACCAAAGTACTTACACACTTCCCAGGGAACTCCCAAGGCTCATGATCCCTGTTTTAAATCAGTTTTCTATACCCCTCCATTCCCATTCTGTTCATATGTGCGTCTAAGTATCTCTTAAAATAACTCCAGAGTACCTGCCTCCACCACTTTACTTGGCAGCACGTTCCATACCCTCACCACCCTCTCTGAAAAAACTCCCTCTAGCATCCAAATTATACCTTACCCCCTCACCCTAAGCCTGTGATCCCTCGTGCTATTTGAGTCCATCCTAGAAAAAAGCTCAACCCTGTTTATTCTATCTATACCCCTCATAATCTTGTACACCTCTATTTGATCTCCTCTAAGTCTACGTCTTTCTAAGGAAAATAGCCCCAATTTGCCTAACCTCTCCTCGTAACTCAGACCTTCCATACCAGGCAGCATTCTGGTAAACCTTCTCTGCACTCTCTCCAGAGTCTCCACGTTGTTCCTGCAGTAAGGTGACCAAAACTTGACGCAGTATTCCAGATGAGGTCTAACCAACGTTTTATACAACTGCAACATTAAGGCCAGCTCTTGTACTCTATACACCTTCCTATAAAGGCTAGCATACCATATGCTTTCTTCACAACCTTCTCCACCTGCTCTGTCACCTTCAGAGACTTGTGCATCTGCACCCCCAGGTCCCTCTGCGTTTCTATACTCTTAATAGGTCTACCCTTTATCATATACCTCCCCCCTACATTCTTTCTCCCGAAATGCATCACCTTGCATTTATCAGGATTGAATTCCATCTGCCATCTGTCTGCCCAAGCTACCAGCCTATCTATGTCCTGCTGTATCGCCTGACAATGCTCCTCACTATCCGCAGGTCCAGCCATCTTTGTATCATCTGCAAACTTGCTGATCACTCCACTTACTCCCTCTTCCAAGTCATTTATATATATTACAAATAGAGGTCCCAGTACCGAGCCCTGCGCCACACCACTAGTGACCGACCTCCAGCTAGAGAAACACCCTTCCACTATTACTCTCTGCCTCCTATTACCAAGCCAGTTACTTAACCACCTAGCTACCTGTCCTAGTATCCCTTTAGCCTTGACCTTTTCAACTAACCTTCCATGACTGACTTTGTCAAACGCCTTACTGAAATTGCTCCAGTGATGATACTTTAGTTTATCTTTTGGGGAAAATCACGGTCTGAATTTGGCTGAAAGTCAAGAAATAAAAACAAAAAATGCTGGAATTACTTAGTTTCAGGTTTGGATGACCTCTCATCAGCCACCACCCATCCCGGTGTCAGATCGTCTCTGTTTAACTTGACTTCTCTCCCCACAGATACTGCCCGACGTGCCGACCCATTCCCGGAACCTGTTGTCTTCACCTCGGGTTTCCAGCAGCTGCAGTATTGCAGATTAGGAAGTATTTGCTCTTCAAGTAGAGATAGATTTAAATCAGAGACTAAACCTGAAGCTGAAGATAAAAGCAGGACTGTTTATAATTTTGAAGTTGTGATTGTAGCTGAACTCAGAGCTGAGTTTGATGGAAGACTGGAAAGTTTTTGAAGATTTTTCCTGGTATTTTTGTGCTTAATCCAAGTTAGTGCCTAAAAAGTAGACACGATGAATCTAGAGTAAGATATGGAGAAACAGGTGCCGTATCTGGATTGCAGTATATGTGGGGGAATTAGTCCTGATTTTCACTATGAAACAATCCTGATTTTGATTTGATTTATTATTGGCACATGTATTAACATACAGCGAAAAGTACTGTTTCTTGTGCAGTATACAGACAAAGCATACCCTTCATAGAGAAGGAAACGAGAGAGTGCAGAATGTAGTGTTACAATCATAGCTAGGGAGCAGAGAAAGATCAACTTAAAGCAAAGTAAGTCCATTCAAAAGCCTGACAGCAGCAGGGAAGAAACTGTTCTTGAGTCTGTTGATACTTGACCTCAGACTTTTTATCTTTTCCTTGACGGAAGAAGGTGGAAAAGAGAATGTTCAGAGCGTGTAGGGCCCTTAATTATGCTGGTTGCTTTGTGATTTATAGTTCCTTGTTGTCTCGGGCTGAGGGAACATATCTGCAGGATATACCGCTTCCGGATCTCTGGTATAATGCCATAGGATGAAACAGATTTGCCTTGGGGCAGGGAGTGGAAGTAGTGAATTGAAATTGAAGAAAAGTAAAGTGGCACGATGGCACAGTGGTTAGCACTGCTGCCTCACAGTACCAGGAAACCAGGTTCAATTCTTGGCTTGGATCACTCGCTGTGTGGAGTTTGCATGTTCTCCCTGTGGGTTTCCTCTGGCCGGTTTGAATTTTCTTCCACAGTCCAAAGATGTGCTGGGTAGGTTGATTTGCCATGCTAAATTGTCCCTGAGTGCCAAGGTATTGGCAGGGTAAATATGTGGGGTTATAAGGATAGGGCCTGGGGTGGCATTGTTGTTGCTGCTGCAGGAATGATGGGCCAAATAGCCTCCGTCCCTACTCTAGAAATTCTATAATTCCATGAAAATATGAGTAAAATGTTACCGCAGGAGGACAAGTTAAGGTGACGTGAGTCCAAATAAGTGTTCTTTATATGAAAGCATGAGGTACTAATTTGGGCTGCAAATTCAACTTGGAAAGTGGCTACCACTGCGATAGTCCGGATTGGGAAGTGAGTTATAAAATCTAGAAAGAGAAGAGGAGGAGCAGCTTTAAAAATTAAGCACTAATTCGCTTCAGCTATATAAAGAGGGTATAATGACAGGGAAGCAAGCACTCGAGGCTATGGGTAGAATTAAGAAGAGAAAAGGATTGAGGTAGAAGAGGGTGTAGTGAGAGCTGTGATCCTGGTAGAAGCAGTGTTACAGGAGATTAAGTGCAGAGGTAAAACAAGTATGGAGTTAGAATAGACGGTGGAATTTCCTTTACTGAGGGGGGTAGGTGTAATGACTTTAATCAGGCCATTGAGATTGGCCTACTGGAGTGTGAACTCCCTGATTAAAGAATCAATTAATGGGTCAATCGGGGAGTCTTTTTCCTAGTATTTAATTGGGAGCGTCCGTCCCCCTAGCACTGCTGACCGATAGCACTGTGTGTACTGCTGTTGGAATTATGAATAAAGGGATTTCAGTGAAGGGGTTTCTGTCTCTTATTACAATGGGTTGGGATATTTAATTGGGTGAGAGGGTAAGTGGGCTGCCATGCCAGATCTGCCTTGATTCAATCTGCTCAGTGAGTACTCAGCCATTGCTGGTCTTCAGCCTGCGACGGAGGCAGTCATCACACCGGGGAACCCAAAAAGCAAATCTCATCATGTTTGTTTGCAGGGTCCCTTGGAGGGTGAACCTCTCCTTCAGTGGCACCCAGTGTATAATCGAGAGAGCTGGCATTGGGATGGGGAGCCACTGAGAGCCTGCTCCTGCCCTTCCTCCCCCCGCCAGCCCACTTCCCCTGGCAAGTATCTCCTTCCCTGTCGTTACCCTCCATCCTACCCTCATTCACCTCCGACTTTGTTCTTTCACTGATTCTGGGCTATGGTAGATTCTTGAGGTTTGTGTATGTGAGGCAAGGTCAGCATTCCTATAACTTGAGAAGATGGGAGTGAGCTGACTTCTTGAACTGCTACGATCCACATAGTTAAATATAACCAGACTTCTTTACTCTGGAGTGAGCACTTTGATACAAATGAGTAGCTTGCGATGCCATTACAGAGGACAGTTAAGAAATAAATGCTAGTCATGGATCTGAACCTGTATGGGCTTCCCCCTGGTGCTCTGGTTTCCTCCCACAGCCCAAAGATGTGCAGGTTGGGTGGATTGACCATGCAAAATTGCCCCATAGTGTCAGGGGGACTAGCTAGGGTAAATGCATGGGCTATAGGGAAAGGGACCAGGTGGATTATGGTTGGTGTAGGTTCAATGGGCTGAATGGCTTCCTGCAATGTAAGATTCTTTGATTCAATGATTTAGCAAATGCTACAAACTCTGACAATATCCCAATGGTAGTACGAAACATTCCTCCTCCAGAACTAACCATGCCCTGAGCAAAGCTGTTCCAATCTTCTTAGGGGAGGCAGTAGCTTAGTGGTTTTGCTGGGGACTAGTAATGTAGGAATTCATGTTAATGCTCTGGGGACCTGGGTTCAAATCCCACCAAGGCAGATGGTGAAATTTGAATTCAATTTTAAAAATCTGGAATTAGAAGCCACAAAACCATTGTTGATTGTTGTAAAATACCATCTGGTTCAGTACTGGCCCAGCCAACAATACCCATGAATAAAAAAGTAGTCCAGTTACAAAACAGCATCTCTCTGACAATGTGGATAATTGATCAGATACATCCTAGCTGCATGACTGAAGGACTTGCGTTTATATTGTAATTATTACAACTATTGAACATGTATTTATAGCTAATGAAGTAATTATTTTTGAATTATAGTCACCATTGGAACACAAGAAATAGGGCAGCCAACAACAAATACTCAAGACCAGATGGCTGTGATACTAGTTGGGGGGAATGGATATTGGCCAGAACATCGGGGATAACCCGTCTGCCCTTTTTTGAAATGATGCCAAGGGATCGTTTCCATTAACCTAGGCAAGAATGTCCTAAAATCATGGAATCAGAAGGATTTACAGCATGGAAGCAGGTCCAACTTGCCCATGCCACCTGTTTTTACCACTAAGTTAGTCCCAATTAACCGCATTTGGCCCATATCCCTCTATACCCATGTAACTATCTAATTGCTTTTTAAAAGACAAAATTGTACCCGCCTCAATTACTAGCTCTCGCAGCTCATTCTAGAGAATCACCACCCTCTACGGTTAGTGTCTATCTGTTATGATTCCTGTGGTGAGCGGAATGGAAACATTGCGCACGTGGACGCAGACGTAGATCCACGATGACACACACACCCTCACATATACACACACACACTCATTGACATACACACACAGACATATACACCCACACACACATGCACACGCACAAACAAATTTGTTGTGGTCTAATAGGTGGGAAGTTACACTTGTGCCACTAAAGTGCCAGGAAGTGACCATCAAGAGGAAATCGAATCCTCTCCCCCTTTGTCATTCAACAGCATCACCATTGCTGAATAGCTCATGGGAAGACTACCAGCTGTACACAAAAGGCCAGTGTGCAAGTCATTAAGAAGCGAATAGAATGTTATCATTGATAGTGAATGGAATTGAATATAAAGATAGGAGGGTTACATTTCAGTTATACGGGGCACTGGTGAGACCACATGTGGAGTATTGTGGAGAGCATTAGTCTCCGTATTGAAGAAATGACATAAATGAGTCAGAAGCAGATCAGAGAAGATTTATAAGATTAATACCTGGAATAGGTGTGCTGTTTTATGAGGAAAGATTAGACAGACCAGGGTTGTGTCTGCTGGAGTTGAGAAGATAAAGAAAAGACTTGTTTAAAACATTTCAGATCCTGAAGGTTCTTGACAGGGTGGATGCGGAGGGGATATTTCCTCTTCTGAAAGAATCTAGAACAAAGGGTCATTGTTTAAAGATGAGGAGTTGCCGAACTGAGATGTGGTCAAATCTTTTCTGTCAGAACATTGTGAGTCTTTGGAACTCTCTTCCTCAAAAGGCAGTGGAATCAAATTCTTTGAATATTTTGAAATAGATATTGATGGATTCAATATAAATAAGTGGGTGAGAGCTTACCAGAAGCAGCCGGAGGTTCTGTCGGTAAGTTTTATAATCTTATTAAATGGCAGAGGAGACTTGAAGGGCTAAATGGCCTCCTTCTTGTTTATATCTTTGTCTGTAAATTCCTCCCTGGGTCACTGACTTGGAACTACACTGACCATCCTTCACTTTGATTTGATTTAATTTATTATTGTCACATGTATTAATATACAGTGAAAAGTATTGTTTCTTGGGTACTTTATAGACAAAACATATTTTACATAGAGAAGGAAAAGAGAGGGTGAAGAATGTAGTGTTATTGTCATAGCCAGATTGTAGAGAAAGATAAAAGAGCAAAGAACAAAGAAAATCACAGCACAGGAACATGTCCTTCCATCCTCTAAGCCTGCACCGACCATGCTGCCCAACTGAACTAAAACCCCCTACTCTTCCAGGGACCAAAACCCTCTGTTCCCATCCTATTCATATATTTGTCAAGATGCTCCTTAAAAGTCACTATCATATCTTCTTCCCCTACCTCCCCCAGCAGCGAGTTCCAGGCTCCCGACAGCTTCTATTTAAAAAGCTTTACGACACAAACGTTGGTGAATTTGTAGATAGCAAACAACAAAGATTGGTGGGTATGCGGATAATGATGAAGACCATGAGAGGATACAGCAGGATATAGATCAGTTGGAGACTTGGGCGAAGAGATGGCAGATGGAGTTTAATCCGGACAAATGTGAGGCAATGCATTGTGTAAAGTTTAATACAGATGTGAAATATACAGTAAATGGTGAACCATTAAGAGTATTGATAGGCAGAAGGATCTGGGTGTATAGGTACATAGGTTACTGAAAGTGGCACCACAGGTGGAGAAGGTAGTCAAGAAGGCATACAGCATGCTTGCCTTCATCGGCCAGGACACAGTTTACAAATTGGTGAGTCTTTATAGAACATTAGTTAAGCCACACTTGGAATCAACTTAATATAAGGTAAATCCATTCAAAAGTCTGATGGCAGAAGGGAAGAAGCTGTTCTTAAGTTGGTTGGTACATAACCTCAGACTTTTGATTCTTTTTCCTGACACAAGAAGGCAGAACAGAGTATGTCTGGGTTGCCTGGGATCTTTGATTATGCTGGCTGCTTTGCTAAGATAGTAGGAAGTGTAGATGGAGTCAATGGATGGGAGGATAGTTTGAGTGATGGACTGGGCTATGTCCATGATTCTTTGTAGTTTCCTGCAGTCTTGGTCAAAGCAGGAGCCATACCAAGCTGTGATACATCTAGAAAAGATGTTTTCTCACTTAGAATCATAGACTCCTACAATGCAGAATGAAGCCATTTGGCCCATTGCACCAACCCCAATCCTACCCAGGCTGTGAGTGGGATTATCCTAGCTAGTAGGGGGACTACCCCAGTTAGTCCCCCTACACTAAGGGGCAATTTACCATAGCCAACCCACCTAACCAGCACGTCTTTGGACTGTGGAAAGAAACCAGAGCCCCTGGAGGAAACCCATGCAGACACAGGGAGAATGTGCAAACTCCACACAGATAGTGACCCAAGCCAGGAATTGAACTCAGATCCCTGATGCTGCGAGGCAGCAGTGCCACTGTACTGCCCACTTGTCACTGGATTGCTGGAGCTCCCTCCCTAACGGTACTTGGTGTGATTAATTGCGGTGATTCACTATGCTAATGTCTCATGGGCAAATAGGAATAGTCAATAAATACCGGCCTAAATACTCACAACCACACCTGGGTCAGACTCCAACTCCTGAAGAACATTAGTGAACTGGGTGTGTTTGTATGACAAAAGTAAAATATTGTGGATGCTGGAATCTGAAACAGAAACAGAAAATGCTGGAAAATCTCAGCAGGTCTGACAGCATCCAGGCAATATTTCAAGTCTGGTTGAACTCATAGCTGTAGGGTATTCATCCAAGATCATTGCTAATTCTTTTGGCATAGAATTGTAGAATCATAGAATGCTTATGCTGAAGGAGGCCATTTGTCCCATTGAGATTGCACTGGCCACAACTCCATTTTATCCCCATAACCCAGCTAATGCCCCTGACAGGGTCAAATTTTCATGACCGATCAACACAACTTGCACATCTTTGAATCAACATGATGGTCTAGAATCAACAAGCGAGCATGCTGCGTTAGATTTAGTAGTCAGTCAATTATTTATCAGCATCACAAGTAGGCTTATATTAACACTGCAATGAAGTTACTGTGAAAATCCCCTAATTGCCACACTGGTACCTGTATGGGTACACTGAGTGAGAATTTAGCATGGCCAATGCACATAACTAGCATTTCTTTTGGACTGAGGGAGGAAACCAGAGCATCCGGAGGAAACCCACACAGGCACAGGGAGAACATGCAGACGCTGCACAGACAGTGGCCCGAGGCTGGAATTGAAACCGGGTTTGGCGGTGTGAGGCAGCAGTACTAACCACTGTACCACCATGCCAGCCCCTTTGGCAAGAGCATCGGGAAGAAGCCGGTGAACAGGTTAAACAATGTTAACCATTATGGCACCGTGCCGTTCAATGACGTTAAAATCTAATGGTGCATGGATGTTTATCCAATAACCATCATGATCAAGTTCAATCAAGAAGGCAATTGAGAGGGAGAAATGTGAAGGAGCTGAGCGAGTGGAATTCTGTCAGTGGTAGGAATCATGGCGGGCAGGAGCAATAAATCTAGCATGATGGGAAATGTTAAATTAGTTTGGAATTTTCCAAGTTTGAGTTAAAGGCAGGTCAAGTTTCCTGCTGATCTATCTTGGGAACCTCATATGCATTCATTTGTGTCTCAATAATATTCATTAAAAGACCATCCCAGGAATCAGTCTGGTAAGCATTTGCTGTATTCCCTCTAAAGCAAGGACATCCTTTTCAAATAAGGAGATTAAATTTGAAGAGCTAAGAGGGGACACGAGAAGACTTTGGTTGATAGGATTAAGGAGAATCCTAAAGCTTTCTTTAGTTATGTTAAGAATAGAAGATTGGTTAGGGCAAGATTAGGGCCAGTCATAGACAGCAGTGGGAAGTTGTAAGCGGAGCCTGAAGAGATTGGTGAGGCACTGAACAAATATTTCTCTTCAGTATTCACACAGGGAGATGTAAATGTAGTTGTGGAGAACACTGAGTTACAGGGTTGCAAACTGGAAAGTATTGAAGTAGATAGGGAGGATGTACTAGATATTCTTGAGGGTTTGAAGTTAGCTAAGTCCTCTGGGCCGGGCGGGATTTACCCTAGGATTCTCTGGGAGGCAAGAGAGGCGATTGCAGAGCCTCTGGCTCTGATCTTCAGGTGGTTGTTGGTTACGGGTATAGTTCTGGAAGACTGGAGGATAGTGAACATGGTCCCATTGTTCAAGAAGGGGAAGAGAGACTTTCCAGGGATTATAGGCCGGTGAGTCTTACTTCTGTTGTGGGCAAAGTATTGGAGAGAATTATTAGGGATAGGATTTATAGTTATTTAGAGAGGAATGAATTGATTGGGGATAGTCAGCATGGTTTTGTGAAGGGTAGGTCGTGCCTTACTAACCTTATTGAGTTTTTTGAAAAAGTGACCAAAGAGGTGGATGGGGGTAAGGCGGTTGATGTGGTATATATGGACTTTAGTAAGGCGTTCGATAAGGTGGCCCATGGAAGGCTTCTGCAGAAAATGCAGATGTATGGGATAGAGGGTGATTTAGCTAATTGGATTAGGAATTGGCTAGCAGATAGAAGACAGAGGGTGGTGGTTGATGGGAGATATTCATCGTGGAGTTCGGTTACAAGTGGTGTACCTCAGGGGTCTGTTTTGGGGCCCCTGCTGTTTGTAATTTTTATAAACGATCTGGATGAGGGTATTGAAGGATGGATTAGTAAATTTGCAGATGACACTAAAGTCGGTGGAGTGGTAGATAGTGAAGAGGGGTGTTATAGTTTGCAGAGGGACTTGGACAAGTTGCAGAGCTGGGCCGAGAGGTGGCAAATGGAGTTTAATGTGGAAAAGTGTGAGGTAATGCACTATGGCAGAAATAATAAATGTGTAGAGTATACGGCTAATGGTAGGATTCTTAGTAGTCTTGATGAACAGAGGGATCTTGGTGTGTATGTGCATAGATCCCTGAAAGTAGGCAGTCAAGTCGAGAAGGTTGTTAAGAAGGCATATGGAGTCTTAGCTTTTATTGGTAGGGGGATTGAATTTCGGAGCCGCAACGTCATGTTGCAACTGTACAAAACTCTAGTGCGGCCGCACTTGGAGTATTGTGTGCAGTTCTGGTCCCCACATTATAAGAAAGATGTGGAGGCATTGGAGAGGGTACAGAGGTGGTTTACCAGGATGTTGCCTGGTATGGAGGGCAGGTCTTATGAGGAGAGGCTGAGGGATTTGAGGTTGTTTTTGTTAGAAAGGAGGCGGCTAAGAGGAGACCTTATTGAAACGTATAAGATGATTAGAGGTTTAGATAGGGTGGACAGTGATAGCCTTTTTCCTAGGATGGAGAAAGCTAGCACGAGAGGACACAGCTTTAAATTAAAGGGGTGATAGTTATAGGACGGATATCAGAGGTAGGTTCTTTACCCAGAGGGTGGTTAGGGAGTGGAATGCCCTGCCTGCGGCAGTTGTAGATGCGCCAAGTTTGGTGGCGTTTAAGAGGTTAGTTGATAAGTTTATGGAAGAGAAGGGAATGGTTTAGTTTGGAGGGTCATTGCTTTTTTTTCATAATTGGTCAGCGCAACATCGAAGGCCGAAGGGCCTGTTCTGCGCTGTAATGTTCTATGTTCTAAAACTACACACAATACTCCAGGTGTGGCCTCACCAAGGCCATATATAATTGCAGCAAGACATCTCTGCTCCTGTGTTTTGATCCTCTTACTATGAAGGCCAACATACCATTTACCTCCTTTATTGCCTTTTGGGCCTGCATGCTTACCTTCAGCGAGTGGTACACAAGGACCTTCGTCTGGTTGCACATTCTCCTCTTTATTGCAGCCAGATAATAATCTGTCTTTCTACTGTTGTTACCAAAGTGGATAACCTCACATTTATCCACATTATACAACATCTGCCCTGCATTTGCCCACACATTCAACTTGTCCAAATCATACTGTAGCATCTCTGCATCCTCCTCCTTTCCACCCACCTTTGTGCCATCTGCAAATTTGGAGACATTGCATTCAGTTCCCTCTTCCAAATCATTATTACATATAGCTGGGGTCACAGCATTGATCCTTGTGGAACTCCACTAGTCACTGCCTGCCATTTGGAAAAAGACCCGTAAATTCCTACTCTCTGCTTCCTGTCAGCTAAGCAGTTTTTTATCCATCTCAGTACACTAACCTAATCCTGTGCACTTTTTATTTTAACCTCTCATGAGGCTGTGTCAAAAGTCTTCTGAATATCCAAATAAACCTCTCCACCTCACCAACTCTACTAGTTACATCCTCAAAGAATTCCAGTAGGTTTATCAAGCATCTTTCTTTCGTTAATTCATACTGACTCTGGGCGGCATGGTAGGACAGCAGTCAGCACTGCTGCTTCACAGCTCTAGGGACTGGGGTTCAATTCTTGGCTTGGGTCACTGTCTGTGTGGAGTTTGCACATTCTCCTCGTGTCTGCATGGGTTTCCGCCAGGTGCTCCAGTTTTCTCTCAAAGATGTGTGGGTCAGGTTGATCGGCTGTGCGAAAATTACCCCTTAGTATGCTGGGATGTGTAAGTTCGAGGGATTAGTGGGTAAACATGTAGGGATATGTGAATAGGTGGTTTGTGGTTGGTGCAGACCCGATAGGCTGAAGGGCCTCTTTCTGCACTGTAGGGTTTCTATGATTCTGTCACTGTTTTCCAAATGTTCTGCTATTAAACCTTTCATAGTGAACCCCAGCTTTCTCCCCAGTGCCAATGTCAGGCTGAATAGTCTATAATTCCCTGATTTCTCTCCATTACCCTCTTTAAATAGTGGGGTTACATTAGCCACCCTTCAATCTGTAGGAATTGTTCTAGAGTTTATAAAATCCTGGAGGATGACCACCGATGCATCCACCATTTCTAGGGCCACTTCCTTAAGTAAGGAATCAATGGTGGGCTATGGGGGCGGGGGCGTGCAATTCAGTGGGAGGTTTGAAAATTGGTTTCATAACTGCACAAAAATTACATCATGATCTCACCTGGAGTGGCAGATCCGGCTTCCCACAAGAAGCTGGTATGAAACCGATTTGCCTCCCTGTAACGGGATACAGATGAAGGCCCAGCTGGAACACCCAACCATGACATCAGGAGAAGGACAGGCCAGTCCATACACATCTGGCTTGACATGGTGAACAAAAGTCAGGGCTCACCTGAAGAAGGCCTTAGGCTGCCTCCGGAGTTCAGGATGGACATCTATCAGGTGGAGCTTCCAGCTTCAGAGTCATTGAGGAGGTCCATCTGCCAGCCTAAGGGTGTACCTCAAGATCCATCCTCTTTCTTTCAATAACAGTGGGTCAGCGATATCAGGCACGTTTTAAATATGGCATCGGGATGTGACAGTACTTTCAAACTTGCCCTGTCACAGTAAGAGATGCTCAACACTGGGAAGCATAATTAATTATGCTGGGGATGGAAGATGTGGGCTGGAATTCTTTGGCCATTCACGCTGGTGGAAATCTCCGTTGGCAGTGCACCCCTGTCCGTGGGTTTCCTGCTGGCATAGGGTGACATCGGTGGAAATTCCCATTGATAGCGATGGGACCAGAGAATCCTGCGGTGAGCAAACAACGTGCCTCCTTCCACTGGCAGGAAACACGCGGCTGGGAGGCCAGAGAATCTTGTCCAAGCTGTGACTTCCTGTCAACTTCCATAGCAGGAAATATTCTCGTTCACATCCTGAAGTAAGACTCAGTTCCAGATGGGGGAGTTTTGCCACTATGTCAAATGCTTTGATTTGGGTTTGATTTATTATTGTCATGTGCATTAACATACAGTGAAAAGTATTGTTTCTTGCGCGCTATACAGGCAAAGCATACCATTCATAGAGAAGAAAAGGAGGGAGTGCAGAATATAATGTTATAGTCATAGCTCGGGTGTAGAGAAAGAAAAATGTGAATTTTGAGTAAATCAGATGGGCTACAAAAGCGATAAGGCTTGAACCAAACTGGGTCCACATTTTAATTGATGTTTTTGTTTGCTTTTCTCTTTCTAGGTTTTCGGCGGCCTCGTTTGGATCCTTGTGGCTTCGGCTCGAGTTTCGTTCTCAAGCGATCAAGGCTGGGTTATGTTTGTTTCGGTTTTCTGTTTCGTTATAACGACGTTGCTGCTCATTCTGTACCTGGCCGGAGTTCAGAACACTTCCTCCGTGTGGACTGCAGTGGTATGTCTGTGACCTCTGCATTAGGCAACAGAACAAGTTCCCATTTGCAAACCTGTCTGTGATACTCTAACCTCAGCAACATAATCATTAGTTGCTGTTCGATAATCTCTTAAAGGTTACTCTAAGACGTGTGCAACTTAAAGCTCAAGTGATGTTTCAGTCCAACAGATACAATACCCAGCAATCAGTCCTATTGTAAACCAAAAGAGAAAATGCTGGAAAATCTCGGCAGGTCTGGCAGCACCTGTAAGAGAAAAGAGCTGAAGTTTCGAATCTAGACAACACTTTGTCAAAGGCTTTTGTCAAAACCTTTTGGCAAAGCACTGTCAGTGGCTTTGGGGTCATCTGGACTCAAAACGTCAGCTCTTTTCTCTGCTTACAGATACTGCCAGATCTTACGAGACTTTCCAGCATTTTCTGTTTTGGTTTAAGATTCCAGCATCTGCAGTAATTTGTATTTACTCCAATCTTAAACTCTATTACAAATCCTTAGGCTGCATTTAGTGATAATAGGGAACGGAAAGAAAGGGGGTCCAGTCAGGCTTCCAGAAGAACACCTCAGGAATCAATCTGGTAAATCTTCGCTGCACTCTCTATAGCAAGGGCATCCTTCCTCAGATAAGGACACCAAAACTGTATATAATACTCCAGGTGTGGCCTCACCAAAGCGCTATACAATTGCAGAAAAACATCCCTATTCCTATATTCAAATCCTGTTCCTATGAAGGCCAACACACGGGTGGATTCTCGCAGTCTATTTCCCAGGGCTGAAATGGTCGCTACGAGAGGACACAGGTTTAAGGTGCTGGGGGGCAAGTACAGGGGAGATGTTAGAGGTAAGTTTTTCACTCAGAGGGTGGTGAGTGAATGGAATCGGTTGCCGCCAGTGGTGGTGGAAGCAAACTCACTGGTGTCTTTTAAGAGACTTCTGGATGAGTACATGGGATTAAGTGGGATTGGGAGTTACAGATGGTTCTATGGCCTAGTAGGTATGGGTATGAGCAGCACAACTTGTGGGCCTAAGGGCCTGTTTGTGCTGTAGTGTTCTATGTTCTATTTACCTTCTTTAATGCCCACTGTACCTGTGCACTTACTATCAGTGACAGAGGCATGAGGACACCAAGGTCTTGCTGAGTATCCACCTCTCTCAATTTACACCTATTCAAGTAATAACTTGTCTTCATGTTATTGCTACCAGAAGTGGATAATCTCACCATGATCCACGCTATTTGCCATGCAGATGCCCATACATTCAGCCTGTTCAAATCATGCTGAAGTCTCTCTGCAGCCTCCTCACAGCTCACCCTTTTACGTCATCTGCAAATTTGGAGACAATACATTCAGTTCCCTCTTCCAAATTGTTATAAGTTCATAAGGTATAAGAGCAGAAATAAGGCTATTTGGCCCATCAAGTCTGCTCCGCCTTTCATCATGATGGATATGCTCCTCATTCCCATTTTTCTGCCTTCTTCCCTTAATCCATTACCAATTAAAAATCTATCTAACTTCTCCTTAAATTTAAATTTAATCACTGTCCCAGCATTCACCACACTTCGGAGTAGCGAATTCCACAGATTCACAACCCTTTGGGAGAAGTAGTTTCTCCTTAACTCTGTTTTAAATTTGCTACTCCTTATCCTTCCATCCCCATAAGATGAAGCATCTGTTCCACACCTCTATTTTATCCATACCTTTTATTATCTTGTATATTTTAATTTGATCTCCCTCGTTCTTCTAAATTCCAGAGAATACAGGTGTACATGGTTCAATCTCTCTTCACATGACAAACCCCTCATCTCTGGAATTGAGTAAACCTCCTCTGAACTGTCCCTAATACCACTCTATCTTTCCCCAAATAAGGGGAACAAAACTGTGCACAATATTCCAGATGTGGTCTCACTAATGCCTTTTACAGTTGTAGTAATACGTCCTTAGCTTTATATTCTATTCCCTCCGCTTTATGTAATGTGATCAGTGTGGTCCAAGCACAGATCCCTGTGGAACTCCACTAATCACTGCCTGTAAATTGGAGTAAGACCCATTTATGCCAATTCTTTGTTTCCTGTATTGAGTGATGGAACAGGTTGTGGATGGCTCAGTGAACGTAGAACAGTACAGAACAGTACAGGCTCTTCGGCCCTTGATGTTGTGCTGAGCTATGTCTGAACCCAAGATCAAGTTATCCCACTCCCTATCATTCTGGTGTGCTCCATATGCCTGTCCACTAACTACTTGAAATTTCCTAAAGTGTCCGACTCCACTATCACAGCAGGCAGTCCATTCCACACCCCAACCACCGAGTGAAGAATCTACCTCGGACATCCCTCTTATATCTCCCACCATTAACTTTAAAGTTACACCCCCTAGTAACAGCTACATCCACCCGAGGAAATAGTCTCTGAACGTCCACTCTATCAATCCCCCTCATCATCTTATAAACCTCTATTAAGTCACCTTTTATCCTCCTCCGCTCTAAAGAGAAAAGTCCCAGCTCCCTCAATCTTTCCTCATAAGACCTACCCTCCAAACCAGGCAGCATTCCAGTAAATCTCCTCTGCACTCTCACTAATGCTTCCACATCCTTCTTTTAGTGAGGTGACCAGAACGGCACACAATATTCCAAATGTGGTCTCACCAATGTCCGGTATAGTTGCAGCATCATCCCACAGCTCTTAAACTCAAACCCTCGTTAATGAACACTAACACACTATAAGCCTTTTTCACAGCTCTATCCACTTGAGTGGCAATCTTCAGAGATCTGTGAATATGAACCCCAAGATCTCGCTATTCCTCTACATTCTTCAGAACCTGCCACTGACCCTGTAATTTGCATTCAAGTTTGTCCGATCAAAATGAATCACCTTGCACTTATCAAGGTTAAACTCCTTCTGCCACTTTTCGGCACAGCTCTGCATCCTATCAATGTCTCTTTGCAGCGTACAAGAGCTCCACCTTATCCACTACTCCAGCAATCTTGGTGTCATCAACAAATATACTAACCCATCCTTCAGCCCCCTCTTCCAAGTCATTGATAAAAATCACAAGTAGCAGAGGACCCAGCACTGATCCCTGTGGTACACCACTAGTAACTGGCCTCCAGTCTGAAAATTTTCCTTCCACCACTACCCTCTGACTTCTATGAGATAACCAGTTATTTATCCAATTGGCCAAATTTCCTTCTATCTCACTTCCTTATTTGCTTCATGAGCCTACCATGGGGAACCTTATCAAACATCTTACTAAAATCCATGTATACAACATCAACCGTTCTACACATTTAGTCATCTCCTCAAAAAAAACTCAATCAAATTTATGAGGCAAGACTTACCCTTCATGAATCCGTACTTAATCCCAGATTAAGCTGCATCTTTCCAAATGGTCATAAATCCTATCTCTCAAGACCTTTTCCATTGACTTACCGACCACTGAAGTAAGACTAACTGGCCTATAATTACCAGGGTCATTCCTATTTCCTTTCTTAAAGAGAGGAACAACATTTGCCACTCTCCAGTCCTCTGGCACAATGCCCGTGGATAGTGAGGACCCAAAGATAAAAGCTAAAGGCTCCACAATCTCATCTTTTGCCTCCCAAAGTATTCTAGAATGTATCCCATCTGGCCCAGGGGATTTATCCACCCTCAGGTTTTTCAAAATTGTTAATATATCTTCCCACAGAACATCTACCTCCTCCATCCTACCCTGTATCACACTTTCATCTTCAAAAACATGGTCCCTCTCCTTAGTGGGCACTGAAGGGAAGTACTCATTCAATGCTTCACCTATCTCTTCTGACACCATGTACAAGTTCCCACTACTATCCTTGACTGACCCATACCCTAGTCATTCTTTTATTTCTCACAAATAGCCGTATGCTTGATTTCATTGTAAATGATTGTGAGAATTAGCTTGTCATTCCTTGTTTTCTCTTCTCTTTCAGGATGTATTTTACCATTTCATTGCAGCGGTGTTTTATTTAAGTATCGCGGTTCTGGAGGCGAGCGACACAAGGCACAATTTAATATACAGGGATCAAAAAAATTTCAGAATCAACATTGCTGCCACCGTAAGTCACTATGCGTTCTGTTGAAATATTCTCCCTCAGCAATTTCTCAGTATTATGTTGAACAAATGGAGAAAGGAATCCTCCTCATTTTAAATAAATATCAGCGTTAACCATGCGCAAAACAATAACCATAGGTCTGATTCTCCCATCGTGATCCGCAATGTTTCTGGAGGGTTGAGTCGGGCGACGCGCGTCTGCCATTTTGCGGGTTCACCGTGAACTTTTATGACCCATGTACCTCTCCCATCCGGAAGAAAATGCACAGTAGCAATTCCCTGTGCATTGCTACTGGGAATGCACAGATGTCCCGTGGGGAATGAAGTGGATTTGAATATGTTTCACGCATATTTTAAAAATGAATTTTAAATGTGATTATTGGGCCCCAGCAAGTTCCATGCTGGGCTCGATGATTTTGAATTGAATCTCCCAACCCTTCAAGGGTACTTCATTCTGGCAGGATTTACAGTAATTCCCTGCATGAGGGAAACTAGCAGGGGACCCTGCCGGATTAAAGGGGGAGCAACTGGGGCCCCTCACGGGGTTTTGAGCTGCATGCGTTGGGCATGAACACCCTCGCAGTGCCAGCCTGTGCCCCCTGCCACTGCCCAAGAGGCAAAGTACCATGGCCCAAGCAACACTGGGCATTGGCAGTGCCATAGAGCCTATTGTGGGTTGGGCCTAAGGGGTGATTGGTGGGCTTAGGGGGTCCTGATGCATTAAGGATCTGGGGGTGGTGGTGGTAATTGTCTGCTTGGGGGGGGGTGCAGGCCTTGTCTTCTGAGGGGGGTGGGTGTCGGCTGAGGTGAGGGGGGGCAGGTCGCCATTGCTGGGGTGGGGAAGGGTGTGCTGGACATTGGAGTGCTCCGTAGTCAGGGGTTGGGGGGGAATGATAGGGCTGGTCTGGGAATTATTTTGGGGCCCTCAGTCGGGCCATGGCTGGGGGTGTGTGATGGGGGGGGGGCGTGGGTTGCTGGAGGGGCAGCACTGCAGTGGTCACGGGCTATTTAGTGGCTCTGAGTTGTTTGCTGAACAGAAACTAGGGGTGGGCAATAAGTACTGTCCAAGCCAGCGATATCCATGTCCCGTAAATGAATTAAAGAGAGATCTGTTTTAGAATTACAGAATCCCTACAGTGCAGAAGGAGGCCATTCGGTCCATTGAATCTATACTGACCACAATACCCCACCTAGGTGCTATCCCCCACCTAGGTGCTATCCCCATAGCCCCATGTCTTTACCCTGCTCATCCCACTGACACTAAGGGACAATCTAGCATGGCCAATTAACCTAACCTGCACATCTTTGGACTGTGGGAGGAAACGGGAGCATCTGGAGGAAACCCACGCGGACACGGGGAGAATGTGCAAACTCCATATGGTCTCCGGAAGCCCAAATTGGACCTGGATCCTTAGTGTTGAGGTAGCAGTGCTATCCACTGTGCCGCCATGACGATGAATATATCTCATTTACAAAGACAGCATACGTTTTCAGTACGAAGATAGGACACTCAGTTACACAAGGACTGTGCAGTGGCCATTCCTGCCAATACTACCTTGGACAGATGGATCTACTACAGGTAGATTCATCTGTGGTGACTAGAAGATTTTCACAGTACCTTCATTGCAGTATTAACGTAAGCCCACTTGTGATTAATAAATAAACTCCTGCTCTATTTTATGAAGGTACCATCTTCCTATCACTCATATTTATTCCTTCCTGTTCTAGGTGTTTGCCTTCGTGGCCACTTTACTTTATACGATACATGGAATACTGTCAATAGTGAGATGGAAGTCCGCCTCATGAACTTCAAGATGAGCAACAACTTACCAGAGGATTTTTACCCCTTCCCAAACCTGCTGATTGCTCTTTCCTTAATATTATTTTACCTCATTCGCGTTTGTAACAATAATTACGGCATTTACATATAACCAGGAAAGTACAGAATGGATGTGAAATGTATTTAATATTTAAAAGTTGGGAATACTAAGTTCTCCAAAGGATATTGGAAATCTGCGACTCTAGATATGTCAACTTCAAAGTTTGGATGGTTAGATTTCCACTTGATAAGAGTACTAAAGACTATGGAAGCCAGGTTAATGGATTTAAGATGTAGGTACAGATCATCTACGGTCTTAATGAAGAATCCCTACAATGCAGAAGTAGCCAACTCGACCCATCGTGTCCACGTCAACCACCATCCCACCCAAGCCCCATTCCCCTAACCCCACATGGTTACCCTGCTCATCCCCCTAACACTAAGGAGAATTTAGCACAGCCAATTCACCTAATCTGCACGTCACATCTTTGAAGTGTGGGCGGAAACCGGACCACCCAGAAGAAACCCACGCAGACATGGGGAGAACATGCAAACTCCACACAGACAGTGACCCGAGGCTGAAATTGAACTCAGGTCCCTGGCACTGTGAGGCAGCGGTGCTAACCACTGTGGCACTGTGCCATCTCTAAATTGTTCTTATGTCCCATATCATGGATAACTTATGCCACACGCCTTACTCAAACTGTTGAAAGGTTCAGAGGCTCTGCAAGTTTTTAAGACTTTCTTTGTGGATGAGTTTATTGCTTTGAGAATCCCCAATGAAAGATTAATCATAGACTCATGAGAGGGATGTGGCACAGAAGGAGGCCACTTGGCCCATCATTCTGTGCTGGTTGTAAAATGAGCCACTTGTTTAATCCCCACTTTCCAGCATTATGTCCGCAATGCTGCAGGTTATAGCACTTGAGGTTCGTACCTGGGCATCTTTTGAATGAGTTGAAGATTTTTGCCTCTGCCATCCTTTCAGACAGTGGATTCCAGATCCCCACAACCTTCTAGGTGGAAAATACCTTTCCTCATCTCTCCCTTAACCCTTCCACAAATGTGGGAGGGTCAGTTTAGCTCAGTTGGCTGGATGGCTGGTTAGTGATGCAGAGTGAAGCTACCAGCATGGGTTCAATTCCTATACTGGCTGAGATTATTCATGAAAGGCCACCTTCTCAACTTTGCCCGAGGTGCGGCGATCCTCAGGTTAAATCACCACTAGTTAGCTCTACCCCTCAAAGCAAGAGTAGCCTATTGTCATCTGGGACAGTAGTGACATTATCCTTCTACCAATCTATGCCCCTAGTCACTGATTTCTCTGTTGAAGTCCCTTCCTAAGCAGGTCCCTCACAATTTTGTACATCTCAATCAAATTTCCCCTCAGCCTCCCTTGTTTTGAACAATCCCATTCCATCCAATCTTTTCCCATTACTGCCATTCTTAAGTCCTGGCAACATCCTTGTAAATTTTCTTTGTAACCCCTCTAATACAGTTACATCCATTCATTAATGAGGTAACCAAAATTGCACACAGTACTCAGATTGTGGCCTAACTAGTTCCAGCATAACCTCCCTGCTCTCATATTCTCTGACTCGGCTAACGAATGAAATGATTCTGGCTTTCTTTGATGTTCAATTTGTTAATTTACAACTGTGTTCTCTTCAAGCAGCCAGGCAAAGTCATGGAGTGTTTCACTATAATGGTTCATTTGAGTTCTAGCTATGGGACTTGAGAGTCAGCTCGTGAACTGCCAAAGTGTAGAATTCAGGAATACACAAGCAAATTTAGTTTCCAATTTGATTACATGTAATTAGCATATACCAATCAAGGTATCAGTGTTATCTCTACCCACCCACAACTATTGAATTAGGTTACAACATGCATAAGATACAAATGTTAAATATCAATTGCTACCACCTTGTGCTTGCTTAATTATAATATCCAATCAGTGTGAAGATTTAATCATATTAGTTGACCTAATTTATTATTAGTGTTACAAGTTATCCTTGACATCCCAACTTGTGTCTGGGGTTGTGGATCTCAATCACCTCTCCCATGTCTAGATCTCTGACTTAATGACTCCTTTCAGACTAAGGGCCTTTATTAGATAAATGAACTTACATTCTATGGTTTTCTCCCTTATAATTATGCTTTGATTCTTATCTAGGTCAGATTTAATACACACTTATGCTTTCTCCCATAGCAGCTTATGTAATTTTTAAATTTGTGTAATTATTAAGTCTTTTAGATTCCTGCTTAGCCATCTTATCAACCTATCCTGTGAGATAAAGCATTGATAGTATAACAAATGCCCGTTTTGAATCTTAACATGACTCATCTACAAAATCAAAATCATTAAGACGTAATAAAGTATTGCAAAACCTTGTGGCTTTCTTTAATTCACAGGGTGGAAGAGTCAATTACTAGGGGGCATAAGTTTAAGGTGTGAGGGGCAAGATTTAAAGGAGATAAATGAGGCAGAATTTTTTTTAACAAGAGTGGTGGGTGCCTAGGATTCGCTACTGGGGGAGGTGATGGAAACAGATACGATAGTGAGTTTTAAGGGGCATCTGGACAAATACATGAATAGGATGGGAACAGAGGAATATGGTCCCCAGAAGCATAGGGGGTTTTGGTTCAGATGGGCAGCATGGTTAATGTAGCCTTGAAGGGCCGAAGGGTCTATTTCTGTGCTGTAATCTTTATTCTTTGTACTAAAATGAGAAAAGGAACAATTAATTTAGAAACACAACAGCACCAAACAATAAAGAGTGAAATTATCAAATATGTAAAACTTGAAACATGATGCCTATAAAAATTTGTTAAAAATATTTGGGTGGGATTTACAGCTGCACTCGTCCCGAAACTGTAAAATTCCATCTGAGGTCAATGGACCTTTCCATTATCTGTCCTTCGCCCATTCCATTTCCCACGGCGGGCCAGGTGGTAAAATTCCGGCCACAATGTCAAAAGTGTGGCAAGTCAAAGTTTTAAACTGAACAGGTCTTAAAAAAATTTCATCAATTAATTACTGAATTTCATTAATGAATCATAAGATTTCCCCTGTGAACTCACAACAATGACAAAGAATTCAGCAATCTGTGAACAATCACTCCAAGGTCCCTCCCTTTCTGTACACCTCTGCATCCTCCCATTAATTGTGTAATCCTTTGCCTTGTTTGACCAGAGTCATAGGACCATAGAGCTTTACAGCACGGAAACAGGCCCTTTGTCCCAACTTGTCCATGTTGCCTTTTTTTTAAAGATCACTGAACTAGTCCCAATTGCCTGTGTTTTGCCCATATCCCTTTGGGCCCATCTTACCCATGTAACTGTCTAAATGCTTTTTAAAAGACAAAATTGTATCTGCTTCTACTAATAGCTCTGGCAACCACTTATCACCCTCTGTGTGAAAAAAATTGGCCCTCTGGACCCTTTTGTATCACTCCCCTGTCATCTTAAAGTTATGCCCTCTAGTTTTAGACTCCCCTATCTTTGCTATTTACCTTATCTATGCCCTTCATTATTTTAGAGACTTCTATAAGATCCCTTTAAGCTCTAACGCTCCAGGGAAAAAAAAAGTCCCAGACTATTCAGCCTCTCCTTATAACTCAAATAGCTCCAAATGCATCACCTCCCACTTCTCTTGATTGAATTGTGTTTGCCACATTTCTACCCAACTGACCAGTGCACTGATATCTTCCTGCAATCTACAGCAATCATCCCCATTATCAGCCATGCAATGTTGTGACAGCTTAAAATTTCTTCATCATTTCCCCCTACATATAGTTCAAACCATTAATACATGTCACAAAAAGCAGGGGATCGAGTACTGATTCCTGCAGAACCTCATTGGAAGTAGCTTTCCCATCGCAAAAACGCTCATTAACAATTGCCCTGAGTTTCCCGACACTGAGCCAGTTTTGTATCCAGCTTGCTCCATTCTCCTGGATCCCATGCTTATTTCAACCAGTTGAACATATGGCACTTGTCAACAGCCTCGCTAAAATCCACGTAGATCAAATCAATCTCACCACCCTCATTCTTACCTCCTCAAAAAAATTCAAGTCAGATACGACTTTCTCTTAACAAATCTGTGCTGGCTGTACTTGATTAATCTGCACCTTTCTAAGTGACAGCTTATCCTGTACTTCATGACTGTTTGCAATAACTTGCCCACCACCAAGGTCAGACTGACTGTAATTATCCATCCCAAACCTTGCTGCCTTTTTAATCAAAGGTACTATGTTAACAGATCGACAATCCGCTGGCACCTTGCCTGTATCCAGACAGGTTTGGAAAATGTTGGCCCAACTCTCTGCAATTTCAAGCTTCTTATAACAGTTTGGGGAACATTCCGTCTGGCCCTGGTCATAGAGCTACTTTCAAGCATGTTAATCCCCTTAATATTTATTGGTCACGTCCAATTCTTCATACAGTGTGAGGAGAGGGGAGGCAGTGGCATAATGGCATTGTTGCTGGACTAGTAATCTCAGAGATGCAGGATAATGCTCTGGGACCAGGGTTCGAATCCCACCACGGCAGAATAATGAAATTTGATTTCAACAAAAATCTGGAATTAAAAGTGACCATGTGACTATTGTTGATTGTCAAAAAAACCCATCTTATTCATTAAGGTCCTTACCTGGGTCTCTGGCCTATATATGACCCCAGATTCACAGCAATGTTGTTGATTCTAAAATACCCTCAGGGATAGGCCCAGCCTCTGATGCCCACATTCCATGAATGAATATAAAAAGAACCTCCCTTCTGCATTCTAATCTTTCATAAAGACAGACACATTTCATGGATCTTGTAACTTCAGGAGCACTAATCAAGAAAAAATTTCCACTCATTGGGCTGAATTTTAAGGCATGGTCATGGAAGTACGGGGATGGAAAATGTGACAGATGGAAAATGTGACGGGGTCATTCAAAATATGGCGAGAGCGAAAAATCCAGCCAATGGCAAATTCCTCCCCTTGTGTTTGGGTGGGCATGGTGACCTGTGCAGAGAAAAAATAGAGGAAACTCAAATCTAGAAATGAGTCTGTCTGATCTTCTACTTATTAATTGAAATGGATGGGAAATGAATGAACACTATAGCATCTATCCTGTCTGAAATTCTGATACGTAATTCATCCACCCAAGCATTGAAAGAGAAAACTCTTCCCGTGTATATTAAACACGAGCTCTTGCATTTATAATAAACTTACTAGGATTCATTCTGGTTTTTCTAATAACCCAATTTTTTCTTTTCATTTCTTTGATTGACAACAATCTCAAATCATATATTGTTACGGATTTGTGGTGTCTGAATTTCTGTTGCAAAATTAGTTGATGTGTGTTGACTATTCTGATAGATGCATAAAGTAATTTTTTTGTTTTGGTCCTGTTGCTTGTTTACTAGGAAAATAATAAAATGTATAAAAAGTTTCTTCCAAACCCATTGTGGTTCTGGTTCCCACCGCGTGCTTTTTTTCCCTCACATTCTGATGTGGATCCTCGTGTCTATCCCCTCCATTCAGCATCCACATTGCTGGAGTGGATGACCCTTTCGCTGTGAGCTGGAGGCAGCTACATCTCACAGAGTCACAGAGTTATACAGCATGGAAACTCACTTCCAAACTCCGTGGACTGGGATTCAGCACCTTCCTCTGCAACTGAATCTTAATCTTCCTAACCCACAGATCCCAATCAGTAAGTGGAAGTAACATCTGCTCCCTGATCATCCTCAACACCGGTGCCCCACTAGGCTGTGTTCTCAGCCCTCTACTATGCTCCTTATACACTGATGACTGTGGCCAAATTCCCCTTACAAATCAATACTTAAGTTTGCCGATGACACCACCCTAGTGAGTCAGATCTCAAACAATGATGAGGTGGAGTTGAGGCAAGAGATGGAGAATCTAATGAACTGGTGTGGCAACAATAATCTCTCCCCCAATGTCAACAAAATGAAGGAGATTGTCATCGACTTGAGGAAACACAGTGGAGAACGTGTCCCTGTCTATATCAATAGAGACAAAGTAGAAATGGTTGAGAGCTTCAAGTTTCTAGCTGTCCAGATCACCAACAACCTGTCCTGGTCCCTCCACGCGGACACTATGGTTAAGAAAGCCCACCAATGTCTCTATTTTCTCAGAAGACAAAGGAAATTTTGTATGACCGCTATGACTCTCACCAACTTTTACAGATACACTATAGAAAACAATCTTTCCAGTTGTTTCACAGCTTGGTATGGCTCCTGCTCTGCTCAAGATTGCAAGAAACTGCAAAGGGTCATGAACAAAATCCAGTCTATCACTCAAACTAACCTTCCACCCATTGACACTATCTACACTTCTCACTACCTCAGAAAAGCAGCCAGCATAATTACCACACATACGGGACATATTCTCTTCCACCTTCTTCTATTGGGAAAAAGATGTAAAAGTCTAAGGACATATACCCAACTGACTCAAGAACAGCTTCTTCTCTGCTGCCATTGGACTTTTGAATGGACCTATCTTACATTAAGTTGATCATTCTCTACACCCTAACTATGACTGTAATATTCTGCACTCCTTTCTTTCTCTATGAACAGTATGCTTTGTCTGTATAGCATGCAAGAAATGTGCAGTATTTTCCACTGTGTACTAATACATGTGACAATAATAAATCAAATCAAGTCAAATCAATTCTGCACTTTTATTATGCTCATGAATCCATGAAAATTACTCTCCATGTCGGGCCAGTATCACTCGACAATGACTGCCAACTATGGACTTACTTCTTGTGCCTTACAGGCACTCATGTTGGCATAGTTGGCAGAGATATTCTGAGCTTAAAAAGGCTCTCACATGTCTTTTAAACTACCAGTTGGCATCCTGCCAATCCCTGGGTATACACCACTGAACATACATGCAAACTTACAAACTGGAAGCATGAATATGCCACTTTTTCCTCTGAGCCTGTATTGCCATTTGATAAGATAATGGTTGATCTGACTACCTCAATTCCACTTTCCTGTCTGCTCCCTATAACCTTTGGCTACCTTTATCAATCAAGAATCTATCTAACCCAGCCTTAAAAATATTCAATGATTCAGTCTTCACTGTCCAGTGGCATGGTGGCACACTGGTTAGCAGTACCATCTCACAGTGCCAGGGACCTGGCTTCAATTCCAGCCTTGAGTCATTGTCTGTATGGAGTTTGCACATTTTTCTCATGCCTGTGTGCGTTTGCCCTGGGTGCTCCTGTTTCCTCTCACAGTCCAAAGATGTGTGGATTAGGTTGATAGGCCATGCTAAATTGACCCTAGTTCCGGGGAGATTAGCAGGTTAAATGTGTGGGGTTATAGGAGTAGGGTGGGATTGTTGTCAGTGCAGGCCTGATGGGCCGAACAGCCTCCTTTGTACTGTAGGAATTCTATGATTCTAAGAGAATTGCATAAGTGAAAAACATTCTCCTCACTTGCATCTTAAAAGTGTGTCCCTGTGTTCCAGCCTCTCTGATAAGGGGTAACACCTCAGCAGCCAAATTCTCAAGTCCCTTCAGGTTCATTTATGCCTCTTTAAGATTGCCTCACTTAAATCTTAAAGCCCAATGAATACAGACCCAGCACATCCAAACTTTCCTCCCGAAATAATTCTTTCATTCCAGGATTCAGTTGAGTGAATCTTCTCCAATTGATTCTAACGTAATTATATCCTTTTGTTAAGGGAAGGAGACTAAAACAGGTCTGGAGTACACTTTTTTTCTCTTTCTTTACTCATGGGATGGGGGTGCTGTTGACTTGGTGAGCATTTATTGCTCACCCCTAATTGTCCTTGAAAAAGTGGTGGTGAACTGCTTTCTTGAACCGTGCATGGCAGCGTGGTGGCACAGTGGTTAGTACTGCTGCCTCACAGTGCCAGGGACCCAGGTTCAATTTCTAGATTGTGTCCCTATCTATCCAAAATCAGCATGTTCTTCCCATGTCAGGTTTCTTTTGATGTTCTGGTTTCCTCCCACAGCCTAAAAAGACGTGCTGGTTAGGTGCATTGGCTATGCTAAATTCTCCTTCAGTGTACCTGAACAGGCGCCAGGGTGTGGCGATTAGGGGATTTCCACAATAAGTTCATTGCAGTGTTAATGTAAGCCTAATTGTGACAATAATAAATAAACTTTAAACGTTGCAGTGCCTGTGGTGTAGGTACACCTACAGGGAGTTGTTAGAGAGGGAGTTGTAGGATTTTGAGCAAGGAACGGAGATGTATTTCCAAATCAGGTTGGTGAGGGGCTTGGAAGAAAATTTGGTGTTCCCATGTATCGGCTGAACTTTTCCTTCTAGGTGATAGGGGTCATGGATTTGGAAGGTACTGTTGAAGGAGCCTTAGAGAATTGTTGCATGGACCTTATAGGAGTTGCTCGCTGCCATTCCCACCAACTGAAAACAGAGATGGAGAGTCCCCACTAGCAACATCCTGGGTGTTACCACTGACCAGAAACTGAACTGGACTAGCCGTATAAATACTGTGACTAAGACCAGGTCAAACACTAGTGATCCTGGAAAGCTCACATCCCAAAAACAGATGAAATATATATGTGTATTTTTGGCCCATCGAGTCTGCAAGTATGCGCATGAAGGAACATCTTCAGAAAGGACCATCGTGAAGTGGAGTCTACATCGGACTGTGATCTTATGACCAAGGCCTGTCCAACATTTGGGGAGACAAGGTGGTAAAATCGGGTGGGAGGATGAAAAGTCAGGTCCGCACCCAATTTTTCACTTACCTCTATCGCGCCAGTTTTTTTAAAATGTGAAATTGGCATCGTGCCCTTTCAAAAAAGGTCTGAGGAGATTTGAATATTAATAATAACACTTGAATGTTATTACCGAGTCCTGGATGCTCACTTGCCTGTGCCACTTCACCAGCTGGGAATCACATATGTTCCCCATTGACTGGGGCCAGATGTGATGGGCTTGCCGGGAGGATTGGCGGCCATTGAAAACCCCCGGTTATCAGGGGCAGGACCGAGCAGTTCCCATGGGGCAGTGCCAGTCTGGCATTCTGGCAGTGCCCACTGGGCACCTTGGCAGCACCCACAGGCATTATCACTGTGCTCAAGCCTGCACCAACAAGATGGAGCTAGAGTAATGATGGAGCCAGTGTGGGGCAGAGTCAGAGTGGAAGATACCATGACAGTGAGGGGGGAGTGGCGGGGTGGGTGGGGAACATGGAAAAGACAAGCAGGGAACTCTGCAGTGGTGAGGGAAGGAGGGAACTCTGCTGGTGTGGGAGGGAAGGGGTGAATTATGCCTGTGGGGGAAGGGGAGATGATCAGCAGGAGGAGAAGGGAGGAATTCAACTGGGGATTGATTGGCAGGGAAGTTATTGGCTGTCACACAGGGAGGGTGAAAACTCTGTATGGGGTGGGGGGGAGCAGTGATGGGGGCTGAAAGGATTTCTGCAGAAAGGGATGTGATTGGCGAGGGCAATGTCCATGGGGTCAGGGTCCTGACGTCTGTGGAGGATAGTCCTGATATCTATGAGGTGGGTGGGGGCAAGGCAAGAGGACTCCCAGTAATGCGAGATCAGGGAACCTGCACAGTGGCGCCCCTAGAGCTCAGCAGCCAGCTTCACCAATGAGCTGAGGCTCTATCCCTCTTCCCGTCCTGGTGGGAATCACATCCTGACACCTTTTACACTACATGCCGCATGACTCACCGGAAAAGCTCATCTGAAACTCCCATTTTCTTGTTCATTCAGCACTTTGAAGATTTTTCATAACATTCCATCCTTAAAGTTTCTGTTAAAGAGTTAAAGTTTCAGTTATGAGTTAAAGTTCAGGAATTAAAATTAAGAGTTGAAATATAAGAGTTAAGGTGTTGTAGCTGAGGTGAGTTTGAGTTTGGGAAACAAAGTGTTGAATAAACAAAAGTTTGTGAAAGTGAATTTACAAGTTGATTCTTGTCCTTCAGTTTGTTATACTAAACTAAGTACCTGAAAAGAGATTTCAGTATGAAGCTGGACAACACCTGGAAACACAGTTTCCCATTCCAAATGATAGCTGCACATAGCAACCTCAACTCCTGAGGTCAAACTAATGGCATAACTTTGATCCTTCAGCACAATCTTTCAGTGAACAGACTGTCCTCATCTGCTGTAACCCACATTCTCTTAACTGTTTTATTGCTTTCAGCATGTGCCATTCCAGCCAATTGCCACATTAACAAGTGCAATTAAAAACAATTACATTGAATTTAAATAAGATGGGTAGTGTGGTGGTTCCCAGGTCTATCAGCTGACAGATATTATCATGTTAAGCCATGACGATGTCAGGAACGTGACCCAATGTTATCCCACCTAATAACACATTGCTGAAAAAGTACATAGAATATAGAACACTACAGCACAAACAGACCCTTTGACCCACAAGTTGCGCCGATCATACCCATACCTACTAGGCAATAGAACTATCTGTAATTCCCAATCCCATTTAATCCCATGCACTCATCCAGAAGTCTTTTAAAAGACCCCAGCGAGTTCGCCTCCACCACCATCGGCAGCTGATTCTATTCACTCAGCACCCTCTGAGTGAAAAACTTTCCCCTAACATCTCCCTTGTTCATGTGAACTCAAGACCTCATTCAGTAATGTTTCCCTGTTCCGATAGAGCTATGACTCATGCCTACTGCCTTTCAGGAAAGCTTGAAGTGTGGAATTAGACACTATGAGCTTGTACTGCTAAATTCTGTCCCTCACAAGCTGACTAAGGTGGAGAGAGGCTCAGAACATGAGGGGTGAAATCCTGCTGGTTACAGGCCTACTGTTGGTAAAGGGAAACATCCAAAGCAGGTGGATTGAGTGGAGGCCTGGTTTCCAGTTGGTCAGGATTAAGGCTGTCTTCGATTGAACCTTTCTTTGGACAAGGGCAACTGGAAAACGACTGGAAATTGCTCTATGAGAACTGGAAATCTCAGCACCATCAGAGACCACCTAATATCCAAGGTTTTTACAAACGCACAACTCAATGTCAAGACTTACAGTGGTGAATAAAACTCCGTTATGTTTCCAAAAAAGAAATACATTGTTGCGGCCACAGTACAGGTCTGTTTTAGCCGTGTTTTTTTTTCTCTCTGTCCTGGGTGTCCAAATCAGACAAATTGTCTCCTCCCCAGCATAAATTCACCTTGACACATTGAAGGGCAAACACAGAGATACAGTAGTTAGCACTGCTGCCTCAGCACCAGAGACCTAGGTTCAATTCCAGCCTTAGGTCACTGTCTTTGTGGAGTTCGCACATTCTCCCCATGTCTGCGTGGGTTTCCTCCAGATGTTCTGGTTTCTTCCCACAATCCAAAGATGTGCGGGTTAGGTGGATTGGCCATATTAAATCGCTCCTTCGTGTCAGGGGAATTAGTACAGTAAATATAGGAGGGAGATTATGGGGATAGGTCCTGAGTGGAATTATTATCAGTGTGGACTCAATGGGCTGAATGGCCTCCTCCTGCACTGTTGGGATTCTATTATTCTTTCTTTTAATTGAAGGCAATTTTTTTCCCTCACCTATGTATTATCAGTAGAAGTGATGATATCAAAGGCATCACACTGAATGCAAACTTGCCTTCTCACTGCTCTCCCACGTATACACCAACAGATCATTTGATAGCATTGATTAGGAGTTGGAATGCTGGTTTAGCTTCTTACTTTATCCAAGTGCAGACACTGCTATAGTGGTTTGCCCAGGCTAGGATAGAGTAATCTTATGAGCTTAAACCAAAATTTTACCTGATGCAATTTTTTAAAGCTATTTTGGCCTTTTAGTTAAGGTGAAGTATTAGATTGAGCCCAGGAGGGGATGCAATGCCTCATCCTGTCAGCTTGGATCTGGTTTGTCCTCATATGGGGATCATGATTGTAGTTAATTGCCTCTTTTGATGAGGAATAAAGTACCTCAGTGCCATGCTGACCAACTGTTGTACTTGGACTGTCACCTTAGATTGATCTAGCTACTTCAGGGCAGCTTGGGGATCAAAGCTGACATCTGCACGGTTGGCTGATCATATGTAGCTTACCCACTGAACCAACCACTCGCGTGCTGTTTCGCATTGTAAACTATTCCAACAACACCAGTGGCTGTCAATCGAAATGTTTATCTAAATTCAGGATAAAATGGTACAAATCAATACTCAGTCAAGCTTTCTTCTTGCAGTATTATTGTCTGTTGAAACATTCTTGTGTCTTAACTATGTCACTCTACCTGCAATATTGAGAAAAAATCCTCGTCATAAGCAGAAAATGCCTGATTGGAACTATTTCCCCATTTTGGAAACTGCTGCTTGCTCTTTCCTTAATCTTAGTTTACATTGTATCGGGGCAGTATGGTGGCACAGTGGCTAGCACAGAGCCAGGGACATGGGTTCAATTCCCAGCTTGGATCATTGTTTGTGTGGAGTTTGCATGTTTCTCCCCATGTCTGCGTGGGTTTCCTCTGGGTGCTCCGATTTCCTCCCACAATCTAAAAGATGTGCTGGTTAGGTACACTGGCCATGCTAAATTCTCCTGAATAGGCGCCAGATTACTATAACTAGGGGATTTTCAAAATAACTTCATTGCAGTGTTAATGTAAGCCTATGTGTGACAAGAATAAATAATCTTTAAACAATTAACATACAACTAGGAAGATCCACTAATGGTAAACAAAATATGAAGTTTTGAGTGCTAAAGTTTCCATATTCCAACCCGATAGGATTGGCATCTTATTTATATACCAAGTTTTAGTGAATCAGGTACGAGATAATGACACCCTGAAAATAATTTATACATTATCCATAATTCATTTTAAAGCATTTTGAGTGGGTACAGTTCAATTTGATTGAGAACATGCAAGGAGTTAAAATTTATGTATCAGTATCACAAGTAGGCTTACATTAACACTGCAATGAAGTTACTGTGAAAATTGCCTACTGGCCACACTCCAGCACCTGTTCAGGTGCACTAATGGAGAATTTAACGTGGACAGTGCACCTAACCAGCATGTCTTTCGGACTGTGGGAGGAAACCGGAGCACCTGGTGGAAACCCATGCAGACATGGAGAGAATGTGCAGAATCCACACAGACCTTTGACAAAGGACTGCATGGTAGGTTGTTGCATAAAGTTAAATCTCACAGGTTTCAGGGTGACTTTATCTAAATGGATACAAAACTGGTTTCTTGACAGAAGCCAGAGGGTGGTTGTAGAGGGTTGTTTTTCAGACTGAAGGCCTGTGACCAACAGTATGCCTCAGGGATCAGTGCTGGGCCCACTGTTATTTGTCATTTATATTAATGCTTTGAATGTGAATATAAGAGGCATGGTTAATAAGTTTGCAGATGACACCTAGATTGATGGCATAGTGGACAGTGAAGAAAGTTATCTCCAATTGCAATGGGATCTTGATCAATTGGGCTAGTGGGCTGACGAATGGCAGATGGAGTTTAATTTAGATAAATGCGGGGTGATACATTTTGATAGATTGAACCAGGGCAGGACTTACTCAGTTAAAGGTAGGGCACTGGGGAGAGTTAGAACATAGAACACAGAACATAGAACAATACAGCACAAACAGGCCCTTCGGCCCACGAGTTGCGCCGATCACGTCTACCAATCCACAGACCTATCTATAGCCCCCTATCCTATTCTTTTCCATATACTCATCCAGAAGTCTTTTAAAAGACCCTAGTGAGTTTGCCTCAACAATCTCCGATGGCAGTCGGTTCCATTCACTCACCACCCTCTGAGTGAAAAACTTACCCCTGACATCTCCTTTGTATTTGCTTCCCTGCACCTTAAATCTGTGTCCTCTCGTAGTGACCATTTCAGCTCGGGGAAATAGTCTCTGAGAGTCCACCCTATCTATTCCTCTCAACATTTTATAAACCTCTATCAGGTCGCCTCTCAACCTACGTCTCTCCAGTGAGAAGAGTCCCAGCTCCCTCAACCTATCTTCATAAGGCCTGCCTCCTAATCCAGGCAGCATCCTTGTAAATCTCCTCTGAACCCTCTCAATAGCCTCTACATCCTTCCTATAATGAGGCGACCAGAACTGCGCACAATACTCCAACTGGGGTCTGACAAGAGTCTTATAGAGCTGCATCATTACCTCCTGACTCCTAAACTCTATTCCTCGATTAATGAAGGCCAGTACACCGTACGCTTTCTTGACCACTTCCTCCACCTGCGAGGCCGATTTAAGAGTCCTATAGACCCGGACCCCGAGATCCTTCCGCTCTACAACACAGCTAAGACTCCTACCCCTTATATTGTACTCCTTCATCCCATTATTCCTGCCAAAATGGACCACTACACATTTATCCGCATTGAAGTCCATCTGCCATTTCTCTGCCCAGTCTTGCATCCTGTCTATGTCCCGCTGCAACTTTTGGCATCCCTCCAGACTATCCACAACACCACCTACCTTTGTATCATCGGCAAACTTGCTAACCCATCCCTCCACTTCCTTATCCAGGTCATTTATGAAAATGACAAACAGCAGGGGTCCCAGAACAGATCCCTGGGGCACTCCACTGGTTACCAACCTCTATGCAGAACAAGACCCATCCACAACCACTCTCTGCCTTCTGCTGGTAAGCCAGTTCTGGATCCACGAGGCCAAAGCCCCTTGGATCCCATGCCTTCTCACCTTCTCCAGAAGCCTTGCATGTGGGACCTTATCAAACGCCTTATAAAGTCCATGCGTCCACTGCCCTTCCTTCGTCAATGTGTTCAGTCACATTTTCGAAGAACTCAACTAGGCTCGTAAGGCATGACCTGCCCTTGACAAAAACCATGCTGACTATTTCTAATCAGTCCAAACTTCTCCAGATGTTCATATATCTTATCCCTCAGAAGCCTCTCCATCAGCTTACAAACCACTGAAGTCAGACTCACCAGTCGGTAATTTCCTGGACTATCCCTGTTCCCTTTCTTAAAGATAGGAACCACATCCGCAATCCTCCAATCCTCCGGAACCTCTCCCATTTCCATGGACAATGCAAAGATCATCGCCAGGGGCTCTGCAACCACTTCCCTCACCTCCCACAATAACCTGGGGTACATCCCATCCGGTCCCGGCGACTTGTCTATCTTGACAGAATTTAACAGGTCTAACACATCCTCTTTCCTAACATCCACATACTCAATCTTTTCCGTATGCCGCAAACCTGCAGTGCAATCTCCCAGTTCACTTTCCACTGTGAATACCGAGGCAAAGTACTCGTTAAGCACCTCTGCCATTTCTTCCGGATTCACACAGACTTTTCCCCCTTCACCTTTTATAGGTCCTATCCCTTCTCTTCTCATCCTTTTACTTTTCACATATTTGTAGAAGGCCTTGGGATTCTCCTTAATCTTACTTGCCAAGGCCTTCTCGTGACCCCTTCTGGCTCTCCTAATTTCCTTTTTAAGTTCCCTTCTACATACCTTATACTGCTCTAGATCCCTAACATCCCCTAGCTCTCTGAACCTTTTATATACCTTTTTTTGCTTCCTAACTAGGTTCACCACTACCTTCGTGAGTTATAGAACAAAGAATGTTTGTGAACAGAACTCCCACTCACCTGATAAAGGGCAGTGCTCTGAAAGCTAGTGGCTTGAGTTAAAGGCTACTGGACTTTAACCTGGTGTTGTGAGATTTCTTACTGTGTTTACTCCCATCCAACACTGGCATCTCCACATCAAATATTTTTGGCCTTCGTTTCATTTATTTATAGCAATGTTTGATTTTTCTGATTTGATTTTGATTTGATTTATTATTGTCACATATATTATCATACAGTGAAAAGTATTGTTTCTTGCATGCTGTACAGACAAAGTATACCATTCATAGAGAAGGAAATGAGAGAGTGCAGAATGTAATGTTACAGTCATAGCTAGGATGCGGAGAAAAATCAACTTAATGCGAGGTAGATCCATTCAAGAACAGCAGGGAAGAAGCTGTTCTTGAGTCAGTTGGTGAGTGACCTCAGACTTTTGTCTTTTTCCTGAAGGAAGACGATGGAAGTGAGAGCATCCAGGGTATGTGGGGTCCTTAATTATGTTGGCTGCTTTGCCAGGCATAGGGAAGTGTAAACAGTTTCATTGGATAGGAGGCTGGTTTACGTGATGGTTTGGGCTACATTCATGATTTTTTGTTGTTCCTTGTTGTCTTGGTCGGAGCAGGAGCCATATCAAGCTGTGAGACAATCAGAAAGAATGCTTTCTATGGTGCATCTTTAAAAGTTGGTGAGAATCGTAGATAACATGCCAAATTTCCTTAGTCTTCTGAGAAAGTAGAGGTGTTGGAGGGCTTTCTTAACTATCGTGTCAGCAGGGGGGGATCAGGACAGGTTGTTGGTGATCTGGACACCTAAAAACTTGAAGCCCTCAGCCTTTTCTACTTCATCCCCATTGATGTAGACAGGGGCACGTTCTCACTTATGCTTCCTGAAGTTGATGACAATCTCCTTCATTTTGTTAACATTGGGAGAGATTATTGTCGCCACATCAGTTCACCAGATTCTCTATTTCATTCCCGTACCCTGTCTTGTCATTGAGGTCCGACCCACTGCAGTGGTATCATCAGCAAACTTGAAAATCGAATTGGAGGGAATTTAGCTGCAGAGTCATAGCTATATAAGGAGTATAGTAGAGGGCTGAGAACAGAGCCTTGTGGAGTACCATTGTTGAGGAAGATTCTGGAAGAGATGTTGTTGCCTATCCTTACTGATAGTGGTCTAGGGGTTAAGGAGTTCAGGATACAGTTGCAGAGGGAGGAGCCGAGGCCCAGGCCATGGAGTTTGGAGATGTGGTATGATTTTCTCCTCAAGTTTTGGATTTACACTTTGCTGGATAGTAGACTGTGTAATAAGTCTTTGGAAGCAAAAGTGCTTTAACCAAAATCGTTTTATTTACAAACTCTAACAGCAGTATATAGAGTGCTGGCAGTCAGCAGGCTATCTTTGGGGTGTGTCAGAGGAACTGACACTCCCAATTAAGTACAAAGCAAAGAGTCCCTGATTGGTCCATCAATTGGATCTTTAATCAGGGAGTTCATACTCCAATAGACCGACTCAAAGGCCTGATTGAAGTCGCTACAAACTTGAATCAAATATTCTTATTTTATACATAGCAATTTATAGAAACCCCACAGTGTAGAAGGAGGCCATTCGGCCCATCAGGTCTGCACCAAAGCGATCTCACGCAGGCCCTATCCCCGTAACTCCACATGTTTACCCCGCTAATCCCGCTAACCTATGCATCCTAGGACACTAAGGGGCAATTTAGTATGGCTTATCAACTTAACCCACACATCTTTGGAGGATACTGGAGAACCCAGAGGAAACCCATGCAGATATGGGGAGAAAGTGCAAACTCCACACAGATATTGATCCAAGCCGGGAATCGAACTCTGGTCTCTGGAGCTGTGAATCAGCAATGCCAAGCACTGTGCCTCCGTGCTGCCCATTGGCTCATATATTTATAGAGCTGGCTTATTTAGTTTTATTTAATGTAACAAAATATTTTGCCAAACACACTGCTCTGCGAGTTGTGTGTTTTATCACATTTCTAAATGCATAAACTCATTAAACAAAATTATAATGTAATAAAGAATGTTACTAGGAAGAATGTGCCTCGTATACTTCAGTCTCGTGACCTTTACGACCAGTTATGAACTTTTGAAATGCAGTCTCTCTTTGCGTTGAGGCACATGCCAATGATTTTGTTCACATCATAATCCCAAAGCTGCGATACTGTAAACATGACCTCTTATCTCACCCACTGCCAATGTCACAACCTCATCCTTGTTCCATTTTCCTTTCCAGAACCTGGTGATACCTGGTCTGCAATGGAGCCACATCAGGAAAAGAGTAAAGATGAAAATATAGTGCCCACACTTTCAACCACTGTCTCAGATGTAGACACAGGGCATACCTTATAGAATAGAAGAGGAATAGCGATTGAATAAGTTGGGATTGTTCTCCCTGGGAAGACAGAGGCTGAGGGGCAACCTTATAGAAATTTATAAAATTATGAGGAGCATAGATAGGGTGAACAGTTGGAAACTTTTTCCCAGAGGAAAAACGACGATCATAAGGGGCATATATTCAAGGCAAGAGGGGAAAGGTATGGTGGAGATGTGCAGGGCAAGTTTTTTACACAGAAGTCAGTGGGGGCCTGGAATACATGCCAAGTGAGGTAGTTGAGGCAGATATGTTAGTGACATTTAAGACTTATCTGGATAAACACATGGACAGAGGGGGAATTGAGAAATACAGGCAGTAGGACATCAGGATCAGCGCGGTATTGATGGGCCAAAGGGCCTGATCCTGTGCTGTTCTTTGTTCTTTGAATCTACATCTGATGAGACATATTCCTCTGGGATAGAGAATTCCAAACAGCATCCCTTTGAATGAAGAAATTTCTCCTGATTTTAAAGAGCTGACCCTATATTTTGAGACTGTGAGTTCCTGGTTAGACTCCTCAGCCCAGGGGGAAGCAGCTTCCACAGAGAGTAACATTGAGACACTTGAGGAGATGTCAGAGCAGATGACCAAATGTTGCTCAAAGCGGTCAGTTTTGATGAGGGTCTTAAAGGATGAAAAAAAGGTAAAACGATACGCAGAGGGGAAAATTCCAGAGTCAATGAAGCGAAAAAGCAATAAAATTTGCTGATTTGCAAAGGCCAGAATTGGAGGAGTTTGGATTCTCAGGGGGATTTAGGACTGAAAGGGGTTACAGAGACAGGGAGGGGTAAGGCCATAGCGGGTGTGGGGTGTCAGAATTTTAAAAACAAGACATTGCTGGTCTTGGCGCCAACATCAAGGTCAGTGAACACAGGAACAATAGATAACAATAAGAGTTAGGTTATAGGCCGCAGAGTTTTGGATGAGCTCAAGTTTATGTTAGTCAGGAGATCATTATTGGACAGAGTCAAGCTTAGAGCTAATTGTAGGGTGGCATGGTGGCACAGTGGTTAGCACTGCTGCCTCACAGCGCCAGGAACTCAAATTCAATTCCGGCCTCCAGTCACTGTCTGTGTGAGGTTTACACATTCTCCCTGTGTCTGTGTGGGTTTCCTCCGGGTGTTCTGGTTTCATTCCAAAGATTGATTGGTCATGCTAAATTGACCCTAGCATCAGGGGATTGGCAGGATAAATATGTGGGGTTACGGGAATAGGGCCTGCATGGGATTGTGATCAGTGCAGACTCAACAGGCCAAATGGCCTCTTTCTGCATTGCAGGGATTCTGTGTTTCTAACAAAGGCAGGCAGACACAAAGAAAAATAGATGATAAAACCCTCACCTCGGAAACATTTCGCACAATCACTTTTTCTTTCATTTTCCGCCTTCTCAATCTCACATGGGAAGTGGTTCAAATAAGATGAAATGAGAGTGTAAAGGGCTAAGTCTGATTGTCACCCTTCCAAACAATCTCTTTATATTGTTCTTGACATACATTGGACTGTAGATTCAAAGTACATGGTGTGTGTCCTAGCCAGAAAACCTTTCTGGAACTTCTTGACTGTTGCAAATAAGACCATGTCAGCTCCTCTCGGCTCAACTAGCCTCATACCATCTGGGTTTAATATATTTACATCTTTTCCAGAGATTCTGATGATAGGTGAACTGGTGAGTGACGTCGCCCTGTTTTATTAAGTTGGCGCTAAAACATATTCCTAAATATTTGCATTTGGAATTGCAGAGTGTCTTTGATGCTTTGTTGAGTATATCTGTAGTGGGTAGCCGGGATACTCAAGGCAGGGAATTCGATCAAAGAGTGAGAAAAAGGCGGAGAGAAATGAAGAGAAATGAAGAAGATGGAGAGACAGTGAAGAATAATAAACAAGGGGATAAAGGAGACAGATATCAAAACCTTGCACAGATAAGAAGCATTCTGATTGAAAGGAGAGAGACGGGGAGAGAAAGAGAAGGAAAAAAGGAATAGAAGCACAGAGAAAAGGAAGGAGTGAAAAGAGCTAAAGAAGGGAGGTGGAGAAGGCCTGAGGGGAAGAGGGGAAGAGAGAAGGGGGAACTGTGGATGAGAATTAGTTTCTGTGCTCCTGTTCCTGGTTTACAAGCAAAAACTAAAACAGGAGAATCTGTGAAAGAGAGTCATGCAATGTTGGTCTGAGGAATCAGATGATCTCCTACAGGGCTGCTTGCAGTCAATGGCCTGGTCAGCATTTAAAAACTCTGCAAACAGCTTGAATGAGTACACTACTCCATTACTGACTTCATTAGTAAGTGTGTAGAAAACTGTGTGCCAAAGAAGCAAATCTGTGTATTCCTCATCCGGAAACCATGGATGGACAGGGATATCCACTGCTTGCTGAAGTCCAGGTCTCAGGCATTCAAGTCAGGCACCACTGACTTACGCAAGAAAGTTAGATATGATCTAAGGAGATCCATGAAGATGCCAAAAGACAGTACCGGACCAAGCTAGAGACCCAGGCTAACCTCACTGACCCCCGCCAACTATGGCAAGGTCTCCAAGACATAACAGGCTACAAGACGAAGGCATATAAAATTGCTGGCTCCAACACACCCCTCCCCGATGAGCTCAATGCATTCTATGCCCGTTTTGAGCAAGAGGTCAGTGAGAGCATGCCCTCCACCCTGGAAGCCCTGGATGAATGTGGATCCGAGGTCACCTTTGCAGATGTCAGAGCAGCTTTCTCAAAGGTCAATCTTTCGGAAAGCGACTGGTCCGGATGGGGTAGCTGAAGAGCACTCAGATCCTGTGCAGATCAGCTGGCAGGAATATTCACAGATATCTTCAACCTCTCTCTACAACAATCTGAGGTCCCTATCTGCTTCAAGAAAATGACCGTCATCCCAAGAAAAGCCAAGCAACGTGCCTTAATGACTATCGGCCGGTGGCTCTGACATCCATCATTATGATGGGCTTCGAAAGGCTAGTCATAGCACGAGTCAATTCCAGTCTCCCAGACTACCTGGATCCACTACAGTTTGCCTATCGCTGCAACAGGTCCACAGCAGATGCCATCTCCCTGGCCCTACACAACTCTGGAACACATCTAGGTGTGAATAAATTCCTATTTATTGACTGCAGCTCAGCCTTCAATACCTTCATTTCATGAAACTCATCTCCATGGCCTGGGCCTCGGCACCTCTATCTGTGACTGGATCCTGAACTTTCCAACTCACAGACCACTATCAGTAAGGACAGGCAACATCATCCCCTTCATGATCATCCTCAACACCGGTGCTCCAGAAGACTGTGTTCTCAGCCCCCTGCTATACTCCTTATACAATTCCCCTCCAATTCGATTTTCAAGTTTACTGATGACACCACTATAATGGGTCGGACCTCAAACAATGACAAGACAGAGTACAGGAATGAGATAGAGAATCTGGTGAACTGGTGTGGCAACAATAATCTCTTCCTCCACGTCAGCAAAACAAAGGAGATTGTTATTGACTTCAGGAAGTTTAAATGAGAACATGCCCCTGCCTACATCAATGGGAACGAAAAAGAAAGGGTCGAGAGCTTCAAGATTTTAAGTGTTCAGATCACCAAAAGAAAGCCCACCTACACCTCCACTTTCTCAGAAGACTAAGGAATTTTGGCATGTCAGCTACGACTCTCACCAACTTTTATAGATGCACCATAGGAAGCATTCTTTCTGGTTGTATCACAGCTTGGTATGGCTCCTACTCTGACCAAGACTGCAAGAAACTCCAAAAGGTTGTGAATGTAGCCCAGTCCATCACACAAAGCAGTCTCCCATTGACGCTGTCCACACTTCCTGCTACCGTAGCAAAGTAGCCAGCATAATTAAGGACCCCACTACCCTGGACATTCTCTCTTCCATCTTCTTCCATCAGGAAAAAGATACAAAGGTCACATAGCAACTGACTCAAGAACAGCTTCTTCTGTGCTGCTGTCAGACTTTTGAATGGACCCACCTAGAGAAAGTTGATCTTTCTCTACATCCTAGCCATGACTGTAATACTACATTCTATGCTTTGTTTATATGGTGGACAAGAAACAATACTTTTCACCATATGTTAACAAATGTGACAATATTTAATCAAATCAAATTAAGTGGAGTAAAATTTTCCCTTTTTGAATTACAGTGTAGCAGCGGATGGAATAAGCTCTAATTGTGGCTCTGTCTGTTGCATTGTTGACGGCACAGTGGCCCAGCAGTTAATATTGCTGCTTCACAGCTCCAGAAATCCATATTCAATTCCAGCCTTGAGTCATTATCTGTGTGGAGTTTGCACTTTCTCCCTCTGTCTGTGTGAATTTCCTTTGGGTGCTCTGGTTTCCTTCCACCCTCCAGGTTATGTTGATTGGCCATGCTAAACTACAGACGGACAGGGGCAGCCCAATTAGTACCCAATTACAGAGGGACATAGATAAGCTGCAGAGCTGGACTGGGAGGTGGCAAATGAAGCTTAATGTGGAAAAGTGTGAAGTGATTCACTTTGGAAGGATTAACAGGAATTCAGAGTACTGGACTAATGGTAAGATACTTGACAGTATGGTTGAGTAGAGAGATCTCAGTGTTCATGTGCATTGACCCCTGAAAATTGGTACCCAGGTTGATAGGGTTGTTAAGAAGGCATACGGTGTGTGAGCTTTTATTGGTAGAGGGATTGAGTTTTGGAGCCATGAGGTCACGTTGCACTGTACAAAACTCTGGTGCGGCTGCACTTGGAGTGTTGTGTACAGTTCTGGTCGCCGCATTGTAGGAAGGATGTGGAAGCATTAGAAAGGATGGAGGGGAGATTTATCAGGATGTTGCTGGTATGGTGGGAAGGTCTTATGAGGAAAGACTGAGGGACTTGAGGCTGTTTTCATTAGAGAGAAGGCTAAAAGTGATTTAATAGAGACATATAAGATGATCAGAGGATTAGATAGGGTAGACAGTGAGAGCCTTTTTCCTCAGATGGAGATGGCTAGCATCAGGGGACATAGCTTTAAATTGAGAGGTGATAAATATAGGACAGATGTCAGAGGTATGTTCTTTACTCAGAGGGTAGCAAGGGTGTGAAATGCCCTGCCTGCAACAGTGGTGGATTCGCTAATGTTAAGGGCATTTAAATGGTCATTGGATAAACGTATGGATGATATTGGAATAGTGTAGGTTAGATGGGTTTTAGAGTGGTTTCACAGATTGGCGCAACATCGAGGGCCGAAGGGCCTGTACTGCACTGTAATGTTCTATGTTTTATGTTCTAAATTGACCCTCATGTCAGGGGGATTAGCTAGGATAAATGTTTGGGGATTCGGGAATAGGATCTGGGTGGGATTGTGATCAGTACAGACTTAATGGGCCAAATGACCTCTTCTGCACTGTAGCGATTCTATGATTGTAACTGAGGAAGAAATGCCAAGGGTTGGAGTCCATGACATCAGGATGGCAGGACGGCCACTGATTGGGCACCCCAAACTGCTACTTAATTCTATAAATATTGAGGCATCATTTTTAAAGATTGCCCCAATGCATAAAGGCAAGGCACATGTTCTGTAGAGCAAATGAAATACAGCAACACAAAACTAAAACTGAATTGATTTGATTTGATTTATTATTGTCATTGGGATACAGTGAAAAGCATTGTATCTTGCACGCTATACAGACAAAGCACACCATTCATAAAGTACACAGGAGAGAAGGATAAGAGGGAGTGCAAAATATAGTGTTACAGTTACAGATAGGGTGCAGAGGAAGATCAGCTTAAGAAATGGAAGGAACATTCAAAAGTCTGATGGTAGAAGGGAAGCTGTTCTTGAGTCGATTGGTATGTTACCTCAGCTTTTTGTTCCTTTTTCTTGATGGAAGAAGGTGGGAGACAGAATGTCCAGGATGTATGGGGCTCTTGATTATGTTGGCTGCTTTTCCAAGGCAGCGGGAAGTGTAAACAGTGTCAATGGATGGGAAGCTGGTTTGTGTGATGGATTGGGCTACATTTACAACCTTTTGTAATACCTTGTCGTATTGGGCAGAGCAGGAGCCATACCAAGCTATGATACAACCAGAAAGAATGCTTTCTATGGTGCACCTGTAAAAATTGATGAGAATCGTAACAGACATGCCAAATTTCCTTAGTGTTCTGAGAAACTAGAGGTGTTGGTGGGCTTCTTTAACTATAGTGTCAGTGTGCTGGTGCCAGGACAGGTTGTTAGTGATCTGGACACCTAGAAACTTGAAGCTCTCAAACATCTCCACTTCATTACCCCTGATGTAAACAGATGCATGTTTTTCACTATGTTTCCAGGGCTGAGTGTAGGGCCAGGGAGATGGCATCTGTGGTGATAGATGAACTGTAGTGGATCCAGCAATCTGGAAGGCTGGAATTGATATGTGCCATGACTAACCTTCCAAAGTACTTCATAATGATGGATGCCAGAGCCACTAGTTGATAGTCATTAAGGCATGCAGCTTGGTTTCTCTTTGGTGCAGGATGATGGTCATCTTGAAGCAGATCGGGACTTCAGATTGGTGTAAAGAGAGGTTAAAGATGTCTGTGAATACCCCCACCAACTGGTCAGCCAGGATCTGAGTGCTCATCCAGGCACCCCATCCAGGCCAGTCGCTTTCCGTGGGTTAACTTTCAAGAAGGGGCCTCAAATGCAGTTCAACCAAGGCTGTTGGGGGCAGATGGCATCCTCTTGCTGACCTCTTACTCAAAACAAGCACAGAATGTACTGAACTCATCAGGGAGGGGTGCATTGGTACTGGTGATTCTACACACCTTCATCTTGTACCTTGTTATGTCTTGCAGACCTTGCCATAGTCAAGGGGGTGCGCGGGGTGGGGGGGTGGTCAGTGTGGCTAGCCTGGGACATTAGCTAGATCCGGTCCTGCCTTTTAGCATTTTTGATGGCTCTCTGCAGATCATAAGTAGCTTTCTTGTGTAGGTGAGGTTCACCTGACTTGAACACCAACATCTGAATGTCAGTAGACATAAACATAGAACATAGAACGGTGCAGCACAGTACAGGCCCTTTGGGCCTCGATGTTGTGCTGAGCTATGTCCAATCCCAAGATCAAGCTATCCCACTCCCCATCATTCTGGTGTGCTCCACGTGCCTATCCAATAACTGCTTGAAATTTCATAAAGTGTCCAACTCCACTATCACAGCAGGCAGTCCATTCCACATCCCAACCACTCTCTGAGTGAAGTATCTACCTCGGACATCCCTCTTATATCTCCCACCATGAACCTTATAGATAATGCCCCCTAGTAACAGCTACATCCATCTTGGAAATTGTCTCTGCACGTCCACTCTATCAATCCCCCTCAGTAGGCAGTGGATATCATTATTTGTCCAAGGTTTCCAGTTGACAAACACACGGATTTGTTTTTTTGGCACACAGTCTTCTACACACTTACTAATGAAGTCAGTTACTGTAATGGCGTATTCGTTCAGGCTGACTGCAGAGTTTTTAAATACTGACCAGTTCACTGACTCCAACAGCCCAGTAGGAGATCATCCGATTCCTCAGACCCACATTGCATGACTTTCCTTATTGGATTCTCCTGCTTCAGTTTTTGCTTGTAAGCTGGGAGCAGGAGCACAATCTTGTGGTCTGATTTGTCAAAGTGTGAGTGGGCGATAGAGCAATAGGCATTCTTGATATTTGTGTGGCAGCGGCCTAGGATATTTGGGCCTCTGGTTGATTAGGAGATGTGTTGGTGGTGTATTTGGTAGGATGTTTTTGAGCTTGACCTGATTGAAGTCCCCGGCCACGATGAACAAGGCCTTGGGATGTTTTCTCTCAAGGCTATTTGCGGTGGTGTATGTTTTGTCCAGCAGGATTTTCACATTCTCATGGGGTGGAATGTAAACTGCCATCTAGATAATAAAGGTGAACTCCCGTGGAAGGTAATAGGGGCAGCATTTTACTGTCAGGTATTCTAGATTCGGGGAGCCAATGTTCCTACATCTAGGCACCAAGATGTGTTGATTAGAAGGCAGACCCCCCTGGCCTTGCCCGAGGCTGCTGTGCAGTCCGTTTGGTGGATTGAGGAAGTCTTCGATTGTAAGGCAGTGTCACTGAGGCAGGAGTGAGACATGTCTCTGTGAAACACAGCACACAGCAATCCTTCAGTTCCCTTCGAAAAATAAGCCTGGCTTTAATCTAATTTATTTTCAAGAGATTTGACATTTGCCGGGAGGAGGACCTTGGGACTGTGTTGTTTCAATCTCACCTGCGGGCCAGTGCATTTGAAGAACATGATGTGGAGATGCCGGTGTTGGACTGGGGTCAACACAGTAAGTCTCACAACACCAGATTAAAGTGTTCCTTTGTCAAGTGGGTGGAAGGTTCTCTCCACACACCTTCCACACACCTGACAAAGGAACACCGTTTCCGAAAGCTTGTGGGATTACTATCAAATAAACTGGTTGGACTTTAACCTGGTGTTGTGAAACTTCTTACTGTGTTTGAAGAGCACACAGGAAGGTGTCATTATAGCTTCAACACGTTATCTTCAAGTGTGGAGCTCTTACTATGAACTTTTGTTTTGTGGGAGGAATCATCCATTTTATGAATGTCATTATTTATATTGACATTCAACACTAGCTGTTTGTTTGTGCAGTGACATAAAGACTTGGGGCAAATTTAACTTTGGATGACTGTTTAAAACATAGGCAGCTCCATTTATGCAGAATAGGTTGATTGACCATGCTAAATTGATCCTGGTGTTGGCTTAGCAGGGTAAATATGTGGAGTTATGATGATAGGCCATGGGTGGGATTGTGGTGGGGACAAACTCAATGGGCCGAGTGGCCTCCTCTGCACAGTGTGACTCTATGATTATTGTATCTCTCCATTGATTTGAAACGTGAACTGAGATTAATGTATAATGAGTGACTGGATTGATATCATCATTTCATTTGCCTGGCTCATTTTCTGTGAGCGCTGACCCTTGTTCTGTTATTAGATATCTGATTCTGCTATCTGATCTGCATACTGCTATAAACATCTGCTTTAGTCTTTAACACTATCATTACCATTCCCTTGACATCTCTGTCCTTTAATCGTTCCAAACCTCCAACATATCCCTGTCCTTCCATTGTGGTCCACCCCTTCTGCACCCCTCCCCCTTATCAATAGCATTAAATCCATCATGTCTCTTCCACTTACCTGCTCTGAAGAAGAGTCATCCAGACTCAAAATGTTACATCGAATCATTGAATTCTCACAGTACAAAGGAGAACATTTGGCCCACCGAGTCTGTACTGGCCACAATCCCACCCAAACTCTATTCCTGCAATCCTACACATTTACCTTGTTAATCCCCTGAGACTGGGGGCAATTTAGCATGGCCAATCAACCTAATCTGCACATCTTTGGAGAGTGGGAGGAAACCAGAGCACCCGGAGGAAACACAGACACGGGGAGAACATGCAGACACCACACAGACCAAGGCCGGAATTGAATCTGAGTCCCTGGCACTGTGAGGCAGCACTGCCAACCATTGTGCCACCATGCCGTTACCTCTGTTTCTTTCTCCATGGATGCTGGCAGACCTGCTGAGATTTTGGAGTGTTTTCTTTTTTATTGCTTTTTCACTCTATTGCCCAAAGTCAAACTCCAGCCACCTCCACCATGCTCGCTTCCACATATCCATAAATACGAAGGCTGATGTGGATGTGATAACGCAGTGGTTGGATTATACGGATCAGCTTCTTTGTATTGTAACTTGGCACAGTAAGAAGTGCCACAACACCAGATTAAAGTCCAACTGGTTTATTTGATAGCATGAGCTTTTTCCTCGAGTGAATATAGGATTTATTTCACAAACAGGGCATATATAGAAACAAACTCAATTTACAAGATAATGTTGGAATGCGAGTCTTAACACATAATCACATCTTTACAGATACAGACAATGCGAATGGAGCGAGGGTTAAGCACAGGTTAAAGAGATGTGTTTTGTCTCCAGCCAGGACAGTTAGTGAGATTTTGCAAGCCCAGGCAAGTCATGAGAGTTACAGGTAGATTGACACGAACCCAAGATCCCCGTTGAGGCCGTTCTCATGTGTGCGGAACTTGGCAGTCAGTTTCTGCCCACCGTTGTCATGTGTCTTGAAGGCTGCCTTGGAGAACGCTTATCCAAAGATCAGAGGTTGAATGCCTGTGACTGCTGAAGTGTTCCCCAACAGGAAGAGAACAGAATGCCTGGTGATTGTTGAGCAGTGTCTATTCATTCGTTGTCGTAACGTTTGCACGGTCTTGCCAATATACCATGCTTTGGGACATCCTTTCCTGCAGCATATCAGGTAGAGAACGTTGGCTAATTCGTAAGAGTCTGTACTGTATACCTGGTAGATGGTATTCTCAATTGAGATGATGACATTCGTGTCAATGATCCAGCATATTTTGCAGAGGTTGCTGTGGCAGGGTTGTGTGGTGTTGTGATCACTGTTTTCCTGAAGGCTGGGTAGTTTGCTGAAGACAATGATCTGTTTGAGGTTTGTGCGGTTGTTTGAAAGCAAGAAGTGGGGGTATGGGGATGGCCTTGGTGAGATGATTGTCTTCATTGATGACATAGAGTCATAGAGGCTAACAGCATGGAAAAAGACCATTCGGCCCACTTGTTCATGCCTCCCTTTTTGTTTAAGACCCATAAGCTAATCCCAATTGCCCACATTTGGCCCATATCCCCCTATCCATCTTACCCATGTAACTACCTAAATGTTTTTCAAAAGACAAAATTGTACCAGCCTCTACTACAATCTCTGGCAGCTTGTTCCAGACACTCACCGCCCTTTGTGTGAAAAAATTGCACTTCTGAACACTTTTGTATTTCTCCCCTCTTACCATAAACCTATGCCCTCTAGTTTAGACACCCCTACCAATGGGCGGCTTGGTAGCACAGTGGTTAGCTCTGCTGTTTCACAGCTCCAGGGTCCTGGGTTCAATTCCCTACTTGGGTCACTGTCTGTGTAGAGTTTGCATGTTCTCCTTGTGTCTGTGTGGGTTTCCTGCAGGTAGTCTGTTTTCCTCCCACAGTCCAAAGATGCGTGGGTTAGATTGATTGCCCACGCTAAGAAATTGCCCCTTAGTGTCCAGGGATGCATAGGTTAGAGGGATTAGTGGATATAATATATGGGGATAGGGCCTGGGTGGGATTGTGTTTGGTGCAAACTTGATGGGCCGAAGGATGTCTTTCTGCACAGTAGGGTTCTATGATTCTTTGGGAAAAGATGTTGATTCTGTAGCTGATCTGTACCCCTCATTATTTTATAGATCTCCATAAGATTACCCATCAGCCTCCTACGCTCCAGAGAAACATGTCCCATTCTATCCAGCCTCTCCTTATGATTCAATCCTTCAAGTCCCGGTAGCATCCTAGTAAATCTTTCCTGAACTCTTTCTAATTTAATAATACCTTTCTATAATAGGGTGACCAGAATTGCACACAGTATTCTAAGTGTGGCCTTACCATTATCTTGTACAACTTCAACAATGTTCCTGGAAGGTATTTTGAGTGACAGGATCAATGTTCTGTATTCAATATTCTGACTGATAAAACCAAGTATGCCGAATGCCTTCTTCACCATTCTATCCACGTATGACTCCACTTTCAAGGAGCTATAGACATGTACCCTTAAATCTCTTTGTTCTGTAATTCATCCCAATGCCCTACCATTAACTGCCTTGGTTCAATCTACCAAAATGCATCACCTCACATTTGTCTAAATTAAACTCCATCTGCCATTCGTCAGCCGAGAGAAGATCCCGATGATCCAAAAATCTAAATCCCTGCCCCCTGCACCAGCTCCCAAGCCAGGCATTCATCTGCCTAATCCTCCCCTTCCTACTCTCACTAGCACTTGGCAACGGTAGTAGTCCTGAAATTATGATCTTCAAGATCCTGCACTTTAGCCTTATGTCTAACTCCCTATATTCATATTTCAGGACTTCATCCCTTTTCCTATCTACGTCATTGGCACCAAAATGTACAACAACCTCTGGCTGCTCATCCTTAAGAACATCCTGCAATTGCTCAGAGACATCCTTGACCCTGCCACCAGTGAGGCAACACACCATCCTGGAATCTCAATTGCAGCGACAGAAACGGCTATTCCTCTAAATGCTGAGTCCCCTATTACTACTGCACTTTGCCCAACCCTGTCCCACAGCAGAACCAGCTGTGGCACCACAGATCTGGCTGCTGCTAGTATCTCCCCCTGACGGGCTATCCCCTCAACAGTATCCAAAACAATATACCTGTTTGAAAGGGGAATAGGCACAGGAGATTCCTGCACTACCTGCCTGTCTCTCCTGGCAGTTACCCATCTACCTGTCTGAACCTGTGGTGTGACAACCTCCCTGCAATTAGTGTCTATCACACTCTCTGCCTCCTGTATGCTTCGCGGTGCATCCATCTGCTGCTCCAACTGAGCAGTACAGTCTGTGATGAGCTACACATCCTGCAGATAAAGTTGTCAGGGAAACTAATTACTCCCTCATTGCCCACATCTGGCAGGAGGAGCATGCCACTGCCCTAGCAGCCATATTACCCCTATGCAGGTAAAAGAATAAAAGAATCTCAACTCACCTGTGCCTTGCTTGTGGTCCTCCTGCTGGTTAGAGGAGGAGGAGGAGGTAGGGAGGGAAACACTGAACTAGTGGTTTGGAGTTTAGATGTTCGTTCACAGCAGCTCCTCTGGTCGCAGTGACTGCACTTACGCAAATATGACCCGCAACCACCAATCACCTCACCGCTCTGCTGCCCTCACCCAGACATATTCAATTCTCCGGAGAAGATGTTGTAGCCTCTCTGCTCCGGGGAAGTACTGGACAAGGAAGGGTACTCTGTCCACTGTGTCCTGTGTTTGTCTTCTAAGGAGGTCGGTGCTGTTTTTGCTGTGACACGTTGGAACTGTCAATCGATGAGTAGAGCACCACATCCTGTTCTTACAAAGGCGTCTTTTAGCGTCTGTAGGTGTCTGTTGCGATCCTCTCCATCTGAGCAGATCTGGTGTATACAGAGGGCTTGTCCATAGCGAATGGCTTTTTTAATGTGTTTAGGTTGGAAGCTGGAGAAGTGGAGCATTCTGAATGCAGCAGAACGCCTACAGATGCTGAAAGACACCATCAGAAGGACAGGATATGGTGCCCAACTCATCGATCGACAGTTCTGACGTGCCACAGTGAAAAACTGCACCGATCTCCTCAGAAGACAAACATGGGACATGGTGGACAGAGTACCCTTCATTGTCCAGTATCTCCTTGGAGGGGAGAAGCTACAACATCTTCTTTGGAGCCTTCTACACATCTTTGATGAAGACGAATATCTCGCCAAGGCCATCCTCACACCTCCACTACTTGCCTTAATACAATCGCACAACCTCAAACAGATCATTGTCCGCAGCAAACTACCCAACCTTCAGGAGAACAGGGACCACAGCACCACACAACCCTGCCATGGCAACCTCTGCAAGACATGGTGGATCATTGACATGGATGATATCATATCATGTGAATACCATCCACCAGGTACACAGTACATACTCTTGCGACTCGGCTAATGTCGTCTACCTGAAAAGCTGCAGGAAAGGATGTCCCGAGGCTTGGTATATTGGGGAGACCATCCAGACACTATGACAACGGATAAATGAACACCACTCGACAATCACTAGGCAAAAGTGTTCTCTTCCTGTCAGGGAACATTTCAGCAGTCATGGGCATTCAGCCTCTGATCTTCAGGTAAGCGTCCTTAAAGATGGCCTTCACGACACATGACAGCGCAGAATCACTGAGTAGAAACTGATAGCCAAGTTCTACATTCATAAGGATGGCCTCAACTGGGATCTTGGATTCACATCACAATACCTGTAAACCCCACGACTTGCCTGGGCTTGCAAAATCTCACTAACTCTCCTGGCTTGAGACAATTTACAGCTCTTTAACCTGTGCTTAACCCTCTCTCTATTTGCATTGTCTGCACCTGTAAAGATGTGATTACCTGTAAAGACTCACGTTCTAATCATTATTTTGTAATTGTGTCCCTATCTATGTTTGCTCTATTTGTGAAACCAAATCTCCACTCACCTGATGAAGGAGTAGTGCTCTGAAAGCTCATGCTAATAAATAAACCTGTCGGACTTTAACCTGGTGTGAGACTACTTACCGTGCCCACCCTAATCCAACGCTGGCATCTCCACATTATTGTAACTTGATTGGTGCTTTTGGATGAAGCTTGTTCAGTTCGGGTGGGAGGTCACGAAATCTAACTGTATGCCCAACACTTCAACTATTGAGGATGAATAGGAACCGATAAGTTGTGTATAAAGTGATACCTTTTGCCCTTGTGAATGTGTAAGATTTGCTTACTTGGAACGGGAACCAAGGACAAAGAAGAACAAGGAAAATTACTGGCTAGCTGGTCCACGCAGCAGACTGGGAGAATCGCCCCAAAGGGCTCTGTATTTAATGCATAGATGGGGAGAATTATTTTCTCTCAGAAGGTTGTTATTATATGAGATTCTCTTCCCCAGGAAACAGTGGAGGCTGGGTTACTGAATATTTTTAAGATGGATTCTTGATTGACAAGGGAGTCAAAGTTATAATCATAGAAACCCTACTGTGCAGAAAGAGGCCATTCGGCCCATCGAGTCTGCACTGACCACAATCCCACCTAGGCCTTAACCGCCAAATCCCTACATATTTACCTGCTAATCTCTCTAACCTATACACCTCAAGACTCTAAGAGTCAAATCAGCATGGCCAATCAACCTAACCCACATATCTTTGGACTGTGGGAGGAAACTGGAGCACCCGGAGAAAACCTCCACGCAGACATGAGGAGAATGTCCACACAGACAGTGACCCAATCCGGGAATCGAACCCAGGTCCCCGGAGCTGTGAAGCAGTAGTGCTAACCACTGTGCCACTATACTACCCACATGGGAATAGATAACAGAGTTGAGTTGGGAGGCATCAATCAGGTGAGCTTATCAAGGGCAAAGCAAGTTCGAGGGGTCAAATGGCCTAGTCCTACCTCTAATTTGTGTACACGTATGCTTGTATTTATGGAATAAAATGCATTTTTTGGAATGGAACCAGGTGATTTTTTTGAAAGATCTTCGCAGCTCCTGTTGGTATTTTTGGGACCTGTATTTGTTAATAATGAATTGTTACTGTATGCATGCTCATACTTATGCATCTAAATAATTAAGTTTAGATTAATTAAGTGTTCTTCACCATTTATCCTGAGGCATTGTGAGTGAACTATATAGCATGGAGTTGCGAGCGGGTTAGACTGGATAGCTGACATTTTTTTTGCACTGTATTTTGTTTTATTTTTAGGTTTTTGGTGGTCTAGTTTGGATCCTTGTGGCTTCTACAGAAATTCCATTTCCAGATCTCCAAGGCTGGTTGATGTTTGTTTCGGTTTCCTGCTTTTTAGTAACGAGCATGCTGCTCACACTGTACCTCACTGGAACGCAGAAACGTTCATCTTCTTGGGTTGCACTGGTACGTTCATTGCCTGCTTTGTTTCCATGTTACACAGCAGATTAGGGTGGCATGGTGGCACTGTGGTTAGCAATGCTGCCTCACAATGCCAGGGACCCAGGTTTGACTCCCCAGCTTGGGCCGCTGTCTAGGTGGAGTTTGCACATACTCCCCGTGTCTGCGCAGGTTTCATCCGGGTACTCCGATTTCCTCCCACGTTCAAAGATGTGCGGGTTAGGTGGATTGGCCACGCTAAATTGCCCCTTAGTATCAGGGGAACTGTACCATAGAACCATAGAACCTGTCTTGGATAAATGCATGGAGTTATGGGGATAGGGCCTGGGTAGGATTGTGGTTGGTGCAGACTCAATGGGCTGAATGGCCTCCTCCTGTAGATTATAGATCATAGAACCCTACAATGCAGAAACAGGCCTTTCGGCCCATCGAGTCCCACCCAGCCCCTACCCTCACATTCCCTACAAATTATACCCACTAATCCCTCTAACCTCCGCTAACCTGAACACTAAGGGGCAATTTCTTAGCATGGCCAATCAACCTAACCCGCACATCTTTGGACTGTGGGAGGAAACCAGAGTACCCGGAAGAAACCCACGCAGACACGAGAAGAACGTGCAAACTCCACACTGACATCAAACCCAGGAGCCTGGAGCTGTGAAGTAGCAGTGCTAACCACTGTGCTACCGTGCCACCCACGTACTGTGAGGATTCTATCATGAAGTTCATCTCTCTTAAATTCATGCTCTATGTCTGTTGACACTATTTGTCAAGATCCAGCCCACTGTGTGAAGGGTACATTTGGAACTGCCTGTGTGTTTTGGGTGCTTTGGAGATGGATGTTGGGCAGAGCTGAGGGGATCAGGTATAAAACAGACCTCCCAGTCTCAGAATTTAACCTTTGGTTTGCTCCCATTCTCACTGAAGGTGCCGAGTGGAATACAGTTGTTTAGAAACTTGTTGCCCTCTCACGTTTCAGCCAAGGCATCGTTAACCAAGTGTGAGACAAGTCAATGAGAGTCAGAGGACCCTTTGACTGTTCTGGAGCAAAGAAAGAACAAAGAAGAGTACAGCACAGGGACAGGTCCTTCAGCCCTCCAAGCCTGTACCAATTATGATACCCTAACTAAACTAAAAAAAACCTTCTGCCCTTACTCAAAGAACAAAGAACAAAAAACAAAGAACAAAACAGCACGGGAAACAGGCCCTTTGGCCCAACGAGCCCGCGCCGCCACCCCGATGTTCCCACCTCTACCCGTGATCCCTGTCTATGTTTATAGATCTATGGATTAAAACCAAATTTGAGACAATTTAGGGAGAATTTGTTTTGCCAATTAGCCTAAGAGCACATCTTTGGGATGTGGGAGGAAACCGGAGCTCCCAGAGAAAACCCACACAAGCACGGGGAGAATGCGCAAACTCCCACAGACACAGGCCCAAATCCATGTATCTGCACAGCACAGCAATAGTCACTGAGCTGTCGTGTTGCCCATCAAACAGTCCAGGTCAAGTGTACACTAACGACGTGAAGCACGAGGATACTCTTGAAAAAAAAAATCCAAGAGCAGACCTCTCACGACCCATCGCGTGTCTGCCCCGCATTAGACAACAAGATGGACCAAAGCACCTATAGATACTCGAACCATATCTCTCTATTCCCTCCATATTTGTGTACCCTTCCAGATGCTTCTTCAATGTTGCTAATGTGCCTGCGTCTGCCACCTCCTCTGACAGCGCAGTGCAGGCCCCCACCACTCTCTGGGTGACAAACTGTCCTCACACAATCACATTCCCGCACAAGGAAGGTCGAAGATCAGAAAGCGTGGCTCAAGGATAATTAATTATTGCAGTGTCCCTACTGGAACCTCGATGGTTTCTCTCAGTAAATTTGAGCTTCTGGGGGCTGATTGTAAAATGATTGTGTGAATTAGTTTCTCATTCTGTGGTTGTCCTTCTCTGCCAGGATGCCATCTACCACGTTGCTGCAGCTGTGTTTTATTTCAGTGCTGCTGTCACGGAGGCTAGAGACACAAAGATTTATTTTAAGCGTGACCATGTTTCCAAAATGAACATTGCTGTTTCGGTAAGTCATTAGACATTTGTTGATACGCTCAGTCTGGCTTTGACAAAGATGTGCGCGTTTGGTGGATTGGCAATGCTAAATTGCCCCTTGGCGTCAGGGGACTAGCCAGGGTAAACGCATGAGGTTATATAGGGATAGGGCCGGAGTGGGATTGTGGGTGCAGACTCGATGGGCTGAATGGCCCTGTACATCAGTATAGTCCTTAGCAAATGGGCAAAATACACCCAATAAACTAACGTTAATGATTTCAAACAGTGAAAAATTAACCAACCGGCTTGCCAATATCTTTCAAATATAAATTTAAAGATGGCACGATGGAGCAGTAGTTAGTACTGCTACCTTATAACGCCAGAGACACAGATTCAATTCCTGGCTTGGATCACTGTCTGCAGGAATTTGCACATTCTCCCCATGTCTTCGTGGGTTTCCACCTGGACGCTCTGCCTTCTTCCCACAATCCAAAGATGCACAGGTCAGATGGATTGGCCATGCTACATTTCCCCTTAGTATCAGGGGGACTAGCAGGGTAAATGGGGGTTATCCTAATATATAAGAGCAGAATTAGGCCACTTGGCCTATCGAGTCTGCTCTGCTATTCAATCATGGCACATAATTTTCTCATCCCCATTCTCCTGCCTTTTCCCGTAACCCTTGGTCCCCTTATTAATCAAGAACCTAGCTTTATCTCTATCTTAGAGGTACTCAATGACTTGGCATCTACAGCCTTGTGTGGCAAATAGTTCCACAGCTTCATCACCCTCTGACTGAAGAAATTCCTCTTATCTCTGTTTTGAAGGATCGTTCCTTTAGCCTGAGGTTGTGCTGTTGGGATCTAGTTTTTCATACTAGTGGAAACATCTTCTCCATGTGCACTCTATCCAGGTCTCACAGTATCCTGTAAGTTTCAATAAGACCCCCCCTCATCCTCCAACGAGTACAGGCCCAGAGTCCTCAACTGTTCCTCATATGACAAGCTCTTTATTCCAGGATCATTCTTGTGATCCTCCTCTGGATCCTTTCCAAGACCAGCACGTCCTACCTTATGGGGCCCAAAACTGGTCAAATACTCCAAATAGAATCTGAACAGAACCTTAAACATCTTCAGAAGTACATTCCTGCTCCTGTATTCTGGTCCTCTTGACATGAATACTAACATTGCATTTACCTTCCTGACTGCCGACTGAACCTGCACATTAACCTTATGAGAATCTTGAACAATGACTCCCAAGCCCCTCTGTGTTTCTGATTTCGTGAGTGTTTTCCCATTTAGAAAATAGTCTATACCTCTATTCCTCCTTCCAAAATGCATAATCTCACATTTTTCAACATTGTATTCCATCTATCACTTCTTTGCCCACTGTCCGAACCTATCCAATCCTTCTGCAGCCCCCCACCCCCCTGCTTCCTCAATACTACCTGTCCCTCTACATATCTTTGTATCATCTGCAAACTTAGCAACCGTGCTTTCTGTTCCTTCAAATCATTAATGTATATTGTAAAAAGTTGTCTCAGCACTGACCCCTGAGGAACACCACTAGTCACCAGCTGCCATCCTGGAAAAGATCGCTTTAACCCAACTCTCTCCCTTCTGCCATCAGCCAATCCTCTACCCATGCCAGTATCATACCCTTAACACCATGGGCACTTAACTTATTTAGCAATCCCCTATGCGGCACCTTGTCGAAGGCCTTCTGGAAATCTAAAAAATCACATTCACTGATTCTCCTTTATCTAACTTCCTTGTTACCTCCTCAAAGAATTCTAACAGATTTGTTGGACATGGCCTCCCCTTGACAAAGCCGTGCAGACTCAGTCCTACTTTATCATGCATTTCCGCAATCTCATCTTTAATAATGGACTCTAAAATCTTGCCAATGACCGAAATCAGGCTAACCTGCATATAATTTCCCATCTGCTGCCTCCCTCCCTTCTTAAACTGTGATGTTATATTAGCTACTTTCCAGTCCTCTGGTGCCCTCCCTACCTCCAGTGATTCCTGAACGATCACCACCAACGTCTCCACAATTTCCTCAGCTATCTCTTTTAGAACCCTGGGGTGTAATCCATCCAGTCCAAGTGATTTATTCACTTTCAGATCTTTCAGTTTCCCCAGAACCTTCTCCTTAGTGATGGTTACTACACTTATCTGTGCCTCTGATTCTCCTGGAGTTCTGGTATCCCACTTGTGTCTTCTACCATGAAGACTGATGCAAAATAATTATTCCGTTCCTCTGGCATTGCTTTGTTTCCTATTACCACAGTAAAAAAAAGTAAAGTATATTTATTAGTCATAAGTAAGTCTTACCTTAACACTGCAATGAAGTTATTATGAAATTACTTCTCCAGCCTTATTTTCCAATGGTCTGATGTCTACTTTTGCCTCTCTCTTACTTTTTATACGTTGAAAAACTCTTCAGATCTACTTTTATATTACTAACTAGCTTACACGAATATTTCATCTTTTCTCTCCTTATTGCTTGTTTATTGCTCCTTATTGCTTATTGCTTATTGCCCTCTGCTCACTTTTCAAGGCTTCTCAATCTCCTGATTTCCCACTAATTCTTGCCATTTTGTATGCTTTTTCCTTTTATCCTTAAGTTCCCTTGTTGGCTGTGGATGCCTCGTCCTCCCCTTAGCATGTCTCCTTGTGTTGGGATAAATTTCTGTGGTGCTTCCAAAATAACGCTCAAAAACTCCTACCATTGCTGCTCCGCAGTCTTCTGTGCTAGGTTCCCTTTCCAATATACTCTGGTCAGCTCCCTCATATCTTTGTAGTTACCTTCATTTAATTGTAATACCGTTACGTCTGATTCCAGCTTCTCCCTGTCAACTGTAAGGTAAATTCTATTATATTGTGGTCACTGCTCCTTAAGCATTCCTTCACCTTAAGTCCCCTAATCAAGTCTGTCTCATTACACGTTATCAAATCCTGAATTGCCTGTTCCCTAGTTGGCTCTGTCACAAGCTGCTCCAAAAAAACTAGCTCTTAGATAATCCCACAAATTCCTTTCTTTGGGATCAACTACCTACCTGATTTTTCCAATCCAGCTACATATCGACGTCCCCCTTGATTATTATAATATGACCTTTTTTTATATGCCTTTTCTACCTCCTGATTTATTTTCTGTCCCACATCCTAACTACTACTCAGGGGCCGGTACATAGCTCCTATCAGTGTCTTCTTATCTTTGCGATTCCTCAACTCTACCCGTAGGGATTCTATGCCTTCTGATCCTGTATTGCTTCTTGCTATTGATTTAACTTCATTCAATACTAACAAGGTAACCCTGCCTCCTTTGTCCATCTGCCTGTCCTTCCGATAGGACACATATCCTTGGATATTTAGATCCCAGCCCTGATCCCCTTGCAGCTACGTCTCTGTGATGTCCTCAACATCGTACTGACCAATTTCAATGTGTGCAACAAGCTCATTTACCTTGTTCTGTACACTGTGTACATTTAGGTACAAAACCCTCAATCCTGCATTGACTACCTCCCTTCTCATACTTGTCACCTTTTTTGCTTGCCTGTGGTTAGATTCCAGTCACCTTCTCTACTCTGTTCTATTGCGTAGTCTGTAGGCTTTACTACCTCTCCTGATCCCTCAGCTCTATTAACCTGCACTTCTGCACTCCCCTTTAACTTTTTAATTCTCCATATAACTGAAACTGCACCCCCCCTCCCCGCCCCTCACTATTTAGTTTAAACCTCTATCTACAGCCCTGGTTATACAATTTGCAAGGATTCTGGTCCAAGCATGATTCAGATGAACATTGTCCCATCGAAACAGGTTCCCTTTACCCCAATACTGATGCCAATGTCCCACGAATTCAAACCCATTCCTTCCACACCGATCTTTGAGCCATGCATTTACCTCCTCAATCTTATTGACCCTGTGCCAATTAGCTCGTGGCTCAGGTAGTAATCCAGAGATTATTACCTTTTTGATTCTGCTTTCTAATTTAGCACCAAACTTTGTCATATTCCCTTAGCAGAACCTTTGCTTCTATTCTACCTGTGTATTGGACCTATGTAGACCACAACATTTGGGTCTTTACTCTGCAGCCCAGATGAAATATTCTGAACCCCAGCACCAGGCAGGCAACACAACCTTTGGGATTCTCGATCCTGGTCACAGAGAACAGTGTCAATGCCCCTGACTATACTATCCCCAATTACAGTCATAGAGTCATAGAGATTTACAACATGAAAACAGGCCCTTTGGCCCAACTTGTCCATACCGCTCTTTTCTTTAAACCTTTAAGCTATTGTCCGCATTTGGCCCATATCCCTCTATACGTATCTTACCCATGTGACTGTGTAAATGCTTTTTCAAAGACAAAATTGTACCCGCCTCTACTATTACCTCTGGCAGCTTGTTCCAGACCCTCACCACCCTGTGTGAAAAAATTATCCTCTCTTGTACTTCTCCCCTCTCATCTTAAACCTATGCCTTCTAGTTTTAGACTCTCTTACCTTTGGGAAAAGATATTGACTATCTCGCTGATAGATATGCCCCTCATTATTTTGTAGATCTCTATAAGATCACCCCTCAGCCTCCTATGCTCCAGAAAAAAAATCCCAGTCTATCCAACCTCTCCTTATGACTTAAATCGTCAAATCCCAGTAGCATCCTAGTAAATGTTTTCTGTGCTCTTTCTCGTTTAATAATATCCTTTCTATAATAGGATGACAAGAACTGAACACAGTATACCAAGTGTGGCCTTACCAATGCCTTATACAACTTCGACAACACGTCCCAACTCCTGTATTCAATGTTCTGACCAACGAAACCAAGCATGCTGAATGCCTTCTTCACCATTCTGTCCACCTATGACTCCATTTTTAAGGAGTTATGAACATGTATCCCTAGATCCCTTTGTTCTGTAACTCTCCCCACGCCCTCCATTAACTGAGTAAGTCCTGCCCTGGTTCAATCTACCAAAATGCAGCACCTCACATTTATCTGAATTAAACTCCATCTGCCATTTTTCAGCCCACTAGCCCAATTGATCAAGATCCCTTTGCAATCTGAGATAACCTTCTTCACTGTCCACTATGCCATCAATCTTGGTGTCATCTGCAAACTTGCTAACCATACCGTCTAAATTCTCATCCAAATCATTAACATAAATGACAAATGACACTGATACCTGAGCCACACCACTGGTCACAGGCCTCCAGTTTGAAAAACAACTCTCTGCAACCACCCTCTCAAGAAGCCAATTTTGTATCCATTTAGCTCCCTCACCCTGGATCCTGTGAGATTTAACTTTATGCAACAACCTGCCATGTGGTACCTCGTCAAAAGAAGAAGCTTGGAAGCATTAACTTATGACAGAACTTTGCACACTGCTTGGAGCCCTCTTTTTACAGAGGTAGCCAAGCCTATTTCTTTTTCATTCATTTGTGGGACACGGTGTCGCTGTCTAGCCAGCACGTTTTGCTCATCCCTAGTTACACTTTGAAGGCAGTTCAGAGTCAACCGCATTGTTCTGGCTCTGAAGTCATACGTGAACCAGACTTGGCAAGGATGGCAGATTTCTCTCCCTAAAGGACATTAGTGAACCAGTTGGGTTTAAACAACAATGATTTCATGATCATCAGAAGATTCTTAATTCAGATTTCTTCTTATTGAATTCAAATTCCACTATTTGCCGTGGCAGGATTCGAACCCAAGTCCTCAGAGCATTAGCTGAGTCTCTGGATTAATAGTCTAGCAATAATACAACTAGGCTATGACCTCCTCAATTACAACTACATTTCTTTTTCCTTGCGTCACTTAGATGGCACCCTGTACCACGATGCCGTGATCAGTTTGCTCATCCTCCCTGCAATATCCGTTCCAGTCCACACAGGGAGCAAGAATCTCAGACCTGTTAGACAAGTTTAGGGACTAAGGCTCCCTCAACCCTATCTCCTGGATCCCCTTACCTGACTCATTCAGAGCCACACTGTCCTGTCCCTGTCCACTGGCTGAATTCAAAGTATTTAACCTAAGGGGTACGATTGCCTCCTGGAACACAGTGTCCAGGTATCTCTCCCTCTCCCTGATGTGTCGCAGTGTCCAGAGCTCAGAATCCAGCTCATCTTCTCTGAGCCAGAGTTCCTCAAACAAGCAACACTTGGGTTGAGCTGTCACCACAACTCCTCAGACACCAAAGCAGTCTATGTCCATATGCAGCAAGACCTGGACAACATTCAGGTTTGGGCTTTTAAAGGCAGCTAATATTCACACCTCAGAAGTGCCATGGCAATGATCACCACCAACAAGAGAGGATCTAATCATCTCCCCATGACCTAAAATGGCATTACCATTGCTGAATTCCCCACTATCAACATGCTGAGTACTTGACCAGAAATTTAACTGGACCAACCATACAAGCACTGTGAGTACTAGGACAGGTCAGAGGCCGGGAATTTTGTCACTTTCTGACTCTGGTTCACTATCTAGGAGGAGTGTGATGGAATACTGTCCACTGCTTGGATGGGCGCAGCACCAACAACACTCAAAAACTTGACACCATCCAAAATGAAGCAGCCCACTTGATTGGCATTCCATCATCTTCAACACTAATTCCCTCAACCAGTGTGCACAAGATGCACCTTCACAACTTATCAAGGCTTCTGTAATGGTACCTTCCAAATCTGTGACCTTTATCACTTAGTGGGCAAGGTCAACAGATATATAGGAACATCACAACCTGCAATTTCCCCTTCAAGACACAAATCATCCTCATTTGGAAATATATTTCCTTTCTTTCATTGTAGCTCAGTCAAAATTGTGGAACTTCCTTCCTAACAGCACAATGGGTATATCTACACCATGGGGATGGCAGTGTTTCATGAAGGCAGCTCATTACCACCTTCTCAAGGGGAAATGAGAGATTAACAGACGCATTTTGGAAGGTGTATTAAAAATAGGAAATATACACTAAATGCCTTAAGATATTGACAGGCAGAGGGATCTGGATGTACAGGTACATAGATCACTGAAAGTGACAACACGAGTAGAGAAGGTAGTCAAGAAGGCATATGGCATGCTTGCTTTCATCTGTTGGGGCATTGAGTTTAATAATTGGCAAGTCATGTTGCAGTTTTATAGAACCTGAATTAGGCCGCACTTGGAATATAGTGTTCAATTCTGGTTACCACACTACAGAAGGATATGGAAGCTTTGGAGAGGTTACAGAAAAGATTTACCAGGGTGTTGCCTAGTTATGAGGAAAGGTTGGAAAAACTTGGTTAGTTCTCACTGGAATGACAGAGGCTGAGAGGTGACCTGATGGAAGTCTATAAGATTATGAGGGGTATGGACAGAACGGACAGTCAGAAGCTTTCTCCCAGGGTAGAAGAGTCAATTACTATGTGGCTTAGGTTTAAGGTGCGAGGGGCAAAGTTTAAAGGAGATGTACGTGGCAAGTTTTTTACATAGTGGGTGGAGGACTTGGAGCTTGCTATTGGGGGACATAGTGGAAGCATATATGTTAGTGAGTTTTAAGGGGCATCTGGATAAATACATGAATAGGATGGGAATAGAGGGATATGGTCTTGGAAGGGTAGGGGGTTTTGGTTCATTTGGGTAGCATGATCGGTGCAGGCTTAGAGGGCCGAAGGGCCTGTTCTTGTGCTGTAACTTTCTTTGTTTTTTGACAGGCTTGTTTCGCTGGTGGGCTATAGAGTGTAACGGCCTCTCTGGGGGAGGGTGGGGTGTGGCAGATGATAGCTGTTGTTGTGTAGATACGGAGGAAGTGGGGCCTGAGATCCTTGTGCGGCTTTTCCAATCTTTGGGGCATGGACATTGAAACCATGGCGATGATTCAATCTCTGATTGCAAAGGGAGGAATCCTATACCTGGAGTCTTTTTATTGGGAATTCTCATGGTTTGAGAAGCTCAGATGTTGGTTGAAGAAGATAAATTTAGTTGGGAGGAACAGGATTGGTTGTCCATAACTCCACCAAATCTCTGTTAAAACTAAAAGAATTGGAAGAAGGTTGGGGTTAGATTTGAGATTTGAAAAAAAAGTTCCTACCCAATATCAATCCATCCATTTCTCTGTCTTTCTCCTCAGCATTGAAGTCATAGAGTTATAGAATCATAAATGTTTACACATGGAAACAGACCCTTTGGCCCAACTTGTCCATGCCACCCTCTTTTTAAACCACTAAGTCAGTCCCAATTGCCTGCGTTTGGCCAATATCCCTCCATACCCATCTTACCCATGTAACTGTCTAAATAATTTTTAAAAGGCAAAATTGTATCTGCTTCTACTACTACCTCTGGCAGCTCATTCTAGGCTCTCGCCACTCTCTGTGTAGAAAAAAATCACTCCTCTGGATCTTTTTGTATCTCTCCCCTCTCATCTTAAAACTAACACCATCAAGTTTTAGACTCCCGTCTTTGGGAAAAGCTGTTGACTATCTAGCTGATCTAGATCCCTCATTATTTTACAGACCTCTATAAGATCACCCTTAAATCTCCTACATTCCAGAGAAAAAGGTCCCAGTCTATCAGCCTCTCCTTATAACTCATACCATCAAGACTTGGTAGCATTTGAGTAGATCTTTTCTAATAAGATTATGAGGGTAACGGACAGGGTGAGTAGGGAGCAGCTATTCCCCTTGGTTGAGGGGTTAGTCACAAGGGGACATTGTTTTAAGGGCAGGAGGTTCAGAAGGGATTTGAGAAAAAAGCTTTTTCATTGTGGGAATCTGGACTGCACTATCTGGGAAGGTAGTGGAGGCTGGAAACCTTACAACCTTTAAAACATATTTGGACGAGCACGTGAAACACTTTAACATTCAAGGATATGGGACAAGTGCTGGAAAATGGGATGAGTGCATCTTTATTGGTAGTTATTGTTGGTGCAGACTCAATGGTCTGAAGGACCATTTTTGCACTTTAAGACTCTATGCCTTGATGATAAATGCTGTTCACCTTGTACAAATTTCTTCCCCCATAACTGAAGGGGCAATTCTTCCCTTGCCTGTTCTTTGCCAAATTAACAGATTCAAGTGAGAGAGTGAGTAGTGATGATGGTGTTGAGGCCATCACAACTGAGTTTCCCTCTGTTGAACAGTGGCACAGAATGGGGATCTATCATTAGTGATGAAGAGAAGCCTCTTTCCCTTTGCAGCACTAACCCCACTAACATCCTTCATGCCATCAGTTAACTGAGACAGGTTCAAAGCCAGCATCAGTCAAATTCATGAGGCTTGAGTGTCTCTGAGCAAACAACAGAACAATTTAATAAAAGCTGAAATCTGAAAGAAAAACAGAAAATGTGAGCAGGTCAGACAGCATCTGTCCAGAGAGAATAGAGCCAATGTTTCGAATCTGGTGTCATAGAACAAGTCTGTTGTCATGGAACAGGCAAATGAGGAACAGAATTGCACATTCAGATATGGTGGAAGGGTGGCACTGTGGCACAGTAGTTAGCACTGCTGCCTCACCTGGGTTCAATTCTGAACTTGGGTGACTGTCTGTGTGAAGTTTGCATGTTCTCCCCAGGTCTGTGTGGGTTTCCTCTGGGTGCTCAGCAGATCCTCCTATAGTTCAAAGATGTGCAGGTTAGGTTGGCCATGCTAAATTGCCCCTTAGTGTCAGGGAGTTTAACAGAATAAATACTTGTTTCTAGGTGGGATTGTTGTTGGTGCAGGCTTGCTAGGCCAAATGGTCTCCTTCTGTGGGGATTCTATGATTCTATTCTAAGACCCAGAGAGAAAACCGGCGTGTTTTCCTGGTTTTCCCACCAGGAACAACATTCTGCCATTTTATCATAAGATTCCCCCCAATTTTCTTTCTGTCAAGCATTCTTTTTTCCTCATTATTTCAGGTGTTTGCATTCTTGGTCACCTTACTCTACACGATACATGCGATATTCTCAGCATTACGATGGAAGTCCTCTTCATGAACGTCAAGACAAGCAGCAAATTCCAACATTTTACCAGAAGATTTTTGCCCTACTTGTAAAGTTGCTGATTGCTCTTTCCATATTGCTGTTCTATATCATTCTCATTGTAACTGTAACCACAGTGCTTGTATAACTAGGGTTACAAGACAAAAAATCTGATATTCTTTCCATTAATATTAGTGGATGGAAAATCAAGAATAAATGCTGTACAATCCTTTCTTCCACGTGGTTTACCAAAGAGGATTTCTATATCGGAAGGAAAACCACTCTGTAATTTTTAATCGTTATCTCTGTGCCTACGAGAGAATTAGTTCTTATTTATCAAGAACATTGGAATCTATGATTTATTTTGTTGAATTAACTTGCAGCAATTTGATATTGTACCATACAACTTGTGCCTTTGGGTTTTGGCTGTAAGGATAGTTGACTTACAAATTACTTTACTTTAAAAAGCTTGTAGATAACATGATTTTTGCATTCTGTTATTTTTTAATAAAATGTACTCTTTAAATCCATGTGCCACATTACTGCTTCCTACTTTTTAGTAAATATAAGTCATTGAGGCAAAATTACAAAATAGTGAATAATCAGAGTGCAAGACATGAAAACCTTTCTGGTGGGATTTTCCAGCCCTTCCCTGTTCCGGTCCTGCTGAAGGCCATTCCGTGCAATGGGCTCCCTAGTCTTGGGTGCAGGACCGGAAAAGTTTACGGGCACGATTTTTCGAGCTGGTGGGATATTCAAATCTTACTGAAGGCCAGCCCAGCCTCCATAATGCATTCCCTAGGGTTGTGACGGGCAATCCATGCTAAATGCCGTTGACATGGTCAGGTCTGGATGATCCCAATGGTGGCCAATGCTCTCCATTGCTGGAAAAATCCCACCCTACTTTTATATTTCAAAAGATATTTCCAAACCTCAGGATGACCTGAAGCTCTTTCCAACCAATGACGTACTATTGAAGTGTTGTCACTGTTGAAGTGTAAGAGCCAATTTACATACAGCAAGATCCCACAAACAGCTTTGTGACAATGATCAGGTAATCTGTTTTTGTTTGTGAACTTTTCTGTTCTATTTCAAACAATTTTGGGATCTTCCACGTCAACCTGAGGCCAAATGAACCTTTGGAAAAGCAGGATTTCCAACATTACGACACTCTGTCAGTACTGTGTTGAATGAATGCAATTGAATATCTATGGGGCAAGACTTTTAGGTTCTGTTGTGGGTGGGAGTGGAAGTGGACACAAAGGCAGATCTTTACTGGCACTTCAGCCCGAGATTTGTACGATCCTACCCGAGGCCAACAGAAAATGCTATTCTCTGGGTCTTACCCCCTCCCGGAATCAAGACAGGTATGGCAGTAAAATTCTGGCTAAGTGACACCACGAAGGTTATTATACATGGTTCATGGTTCTGGGTATAATATATCAGCGTGAATAATGGATTAACTAATTAGATTTTACCCTCAAGTCTCTGGAGAGGGTCCTTAACCTACAGTCTTCAGACTCAGAGGGGAGAATGTTGAAGAATGAAATAGGATTATTAAAGAATCTAACTGCAATGAATATCTTGGAAAACATTGATCATAATATAATTGAATTTCATTTTATATTCGAGAAGAAGGAGGGAGAGTTACAACCCAATAAAAGCAAATTACTATGGATGCTGGAATCTGAAACCAAAAGAGATCCAAGACAAGCATTGATGAGGTAAGAAATAAAGGAGTACATTAAACTATTAATGAACAATCCTACAGGATAATAGGGGGAAATAGTCAAAGGTGTGTTTGGGATGTGGAATCCTTTGCCAAAAAAGGCTGTGGAGGTCATTGAGTGTCTTTAAGACAAAGATAGATAAGTTCGTGATCAATAAAGGGATCAAAGATTACAGGCAGAAGGCAGGAGAATGGGGATGAGAATCATATCAGCCATGATTGAATGGCAGAGCAGACTCGATGGGCTGAATGGCCTAATTCTGCTCCTCTATCTTTTTGGTTTTACGGTCTTATAATACAAAATATACCCTAAAAGACAAAAGTTTAATTTATGCAATTAAACATTTATGGGGCAGAAATTAAGATGCTGTCATGGGTGGGAATGGAAGTGGACACAGAATGAAGCATCATAAAGAAGGTTACCACACAAGATAAGAGCTCACTGTTTTGGGTGTAATATATTAGCATGAAAAGAGGATTGGCGGATTAGCAGGAACGAAAAAATGGGGTTAAATGGGATAGTGTAACTACTAAGTGCCATATCCTTATACCGGAGTCCCAATTACTTACAAATCATATAAATGAATGGATGAAGGCACCAAATCTATAGAAACATAGAAAATAGGTGCACGGGTTGGCCATTTGGCCCTTCGAGCCTGCACCATTCAATATAATCATGGTTGAGCATGCACTTTCAGTCTCCCACACTTGCTTACTCTCCATACCCCATGATCCTTTTAGCTGCAAGGGCCATGTCTAACTGTCTCCTAAACATATTGTAACATAAACAGGGCCTTGTTTTATGGCTGATAAAATTAGATATCCTAAATTAAAGAATTGGGCATATTAAAAATCAAACACAGTCAAACCTCAGGCAGGCCAGTTGTACAATACACAGACCTGTCTGGATCTGACTCATCAGCTTCCTAACAAAGGTCGTTGCATGTTACTGGTATCTAGCAGGAGATCAGTGCACCCCATTGAAATGCATCAGCCTATTGTTAGAAGCCCAGATCGGGCCAGACTTTCTGCAGTTGTCTTAATCTGATAACAGATTACATGTAAACAGCCGCATGGAGATGGACACTGCGGTGGGGGGGGGGGGGGGGGGAGGGGGCGGACCCTGGTGTCCTGTCAGGCAGACATCAAGAAACCCACTGGGTATTGGAACCCCCTCCTGCGACCTCATTGGCCAGAAGCTAGAGAAGTTTCTGGAAAGGCAAGCAGGCAGGGGATAAAGGAACACACTTTCAGACTCCAGCAGGGAAGGCTCGAGAAAACTGGGGAAGACTCGGGAAGATGGGGTAAGACTCGGGACTGGGGAAGACTCGAGAAAACTCAATGAAGGAGGTGATCCTTGACCATTCGGAAGACTGACCAGAGGAGGAAGGAAGAAGAAGCTGCCATCGAGACTCATCTTTGTGATGACTGACCAGAGGGACTCAGAGAATCGAGCCTGTAGTTTTAACCAAACCATCTCTGTGGGTAGTATATCTAATTTTGGGGTATCCTCTGGTTTTATGTGGGTAATTTAAGGGTTAGTAGTGTTATTGTTAATAAACTTGTTGAATCTTTACTTGTAGGAAGGAGCTCAAACAGGGAGTTAGAAGGGCAAAAAGGAGGAATGAAATGATTTTGGCGGATAGGATTAAGGAAAACCCAAAGGCTTTTTATTCCTATGTTAGGAATAAAAAGGTGGTTAGAGAAAAATCGGACCTCTTAGGGACAGAGGAGGGGAACTGTGCTTAGAGCCCAAGGGAATGGCGGAGATACTGAATGAATACTTTGCGTCGGTATTCACAAAGGAGAGGGGCTTGTTGACAGCTCCTGTCTCTGAGGGAGCTGTGGACCAGTTGAGGGAAATATCCATACCGAGGGAGGAAATGTTAGAGCTTCTAGGTAGCATTAAAACTGATAAATCTCCGGGGCCTGATGGCATTTATCCCAGGCTGCTTAGGGAGGTGCGAGGTGAAATTGCTGGGCCTCTGACGCAAATCTTTGCCTCTTCCTTGGACACAGGTGAGGTCCCAGAGGACCTCAGAATAGCTAATGTTGTACCGTTGTTTAAAATGGGTAGTAGGGATAACCCTGGAAATTATAGGCCGGTGAGTTTGACGTCTGTGGTAGGGAAGCTGTTGGAGGTGATTCTTAGAGATAGGATGTGTAGGCACTTAGACCGTTGCAATCTGATTAGGGATACGCAGCATGGATTTGTTAAGGGGACGTCATGCCTTACAAATCTGGTAGAATTTTTTGAGGAGGTGACGAAATCAGTGGACGAAGGGCGAGCCGTTGATGTTGTCTATTTAGATTTTAGTAAGGCGTTTGTGACAAAGTCCCTCATGGGAGGTTAGTCGAGAAGGTCAAGGCAAATGGGATACAAAGACAGGTAGCTAGATGGGTAAGTAACTGGTTTGGTAATAGAAGACAGAGAGTAATAGTGGAAGGGTGTTTCTCTAGCTGGAGGTCGGTCACTAGCGGTGTGGCGCAGGGCTCGGTACTGGGACCTCTTCTATTTGTAATATATATAAATGACTTGGAAGAGGGAGTAAGTGGAGTGATCAGCAAGTTTGCAGACGATACAAAGATGGCTGGACTTGCGGATAGTGAGGAGCATTATCAGGCGATGCAGCAGGACACAGATAGGCTGGTAGCTTGGGCAGACAGATGGCAGATGGAATTCAATCCTGATAAATGTGAGGTGATGCATTTCGGGAGAAAGAATGTAGGAGGGAGGTATATGATAAAGGGTAGACCTATTAAGAGTATAGAAATGCAGAGGGACCTGGGGGTGCAGGTGAACAAGTCTCTGAAGGTGGCAGAGCAAGTGGAGAAGGTTGTGAAGAAAGCATATAGTATGCTAGCCTTTATAGGAAGGGGTATAGAGTACAAGAGCTGGCCTTTAATGTTGCAGTTGTATAAAACGCTGGTTAGACCTCATTTGGAATACTGCGTCCAGTTCTGGTCACCTTACTACCGGAAGGACGTGGAGACTCTGGAGAGAGTGCAGAGGAGGTTTACCAGGATGCTGCCTGGTATGGAAGGTCTGAGTTACGAGGAGAGATTAGGCAAATTGGGACTGTTTTCCTTAGAAAGACGTAGACTTAGAGGAGATCTGATAGAGGTGTACAAGATTTTGAAGGGGATAGATAGAGTAAACAGGGTTAAGCTTTTTCCTAGGATGGACTCAAATAGCACGAGGGGTCACGGGCTTAGGGTGAGGGGGGTAAGGTATAATTTGGATGCTAGAGGGAGTTTTTTCACACAGAGGGTGGTGGGGGTATGGAATGCACTGCCAAGTAAAGTGGTGGAGGCAGGTACTCTGGAGTTATTTAAGAAATACTTAGATGGGCACATGAACAGAATGGGAATGGAGGGGTATAGAAAACTGATTTAAAATAGGGATCATGAGCCTTGGGAGTCCCTGGGAAGTGTGTAAATAGATGATGATATTGATGTACTTGTTTTTATCCTACAGGTGCTTTGGTCCACCTTGTTGTCTAACGAGGGGCATACACGCGATGGGTCGTGAGAGGGCTGCTCTTGGATCTTTTTCGAGAGTATCCTACTGCTTCACGTTGTTAGTGTATGCTTGACCTGGATCATCTGATGGGCAACACGACAGCTCAGTGACTATCGCTGTGCTGTGCAGATACATGGATTTGGGCCTGTGTCTGTGGGAGTTTGCGCATTCTCCCCGTGCTTGCGTGGGTTTTCTCTGGGTACTCCGGTTTCCTCCCACATCCCAAAGATGTGCTCTTAGGCTAATTGGCAAAACAAATTCTCCCTAAATTGTCTCAAATTTGGTTTTTAATCCATACAGCTATAAACATGGACAGGGATCGCGTGTAGAGGTGGGAACATCGGGGGGGCAGCGCGGGGTCGTTGGGCCGAAGGGCCTCTTTCCCGTGCTGTTTTGTTCTTTTGTTCTTTGTTCTTTGTCCTTTGTCCACCTCGCAAATGAGGGCACCAGGGTTAAACATTGAGTAAGTAAACTGGTCGAAAAAATCAGATATTTTTAAATTACAACACAATCTTCAATTTGAATTGAAAGAGTATTCTTAAAACTGTACGATGATCAACACACACAAAGATTGAGTATGCTCACTCAGCCTTTGGGATCTTGTCAGCAGGTTCCATATTCCAATGATGTGTTGGTGGTGCACGGATTGAATGTTTGTAGATGTGATGCCAATTAAGTGGGCTGCTTTGTCAAGCTTCTTGAGTGTTGTTGGAACTACAGTCATACTTTTCACAGCTCCAGGGACATGGGTTCAATTCCGGCCTCGGATCACTGTCTACGTGGAGTTTGCACATTCTTCCTGTATCTGCATGGGTTTCCTCGGGGTGCTCCGGTTTTCTCCCACACTCCAAAGGTATCTGGGTTAGGTTGACGGGCCATGCTGAGTTGCTCCTTAGTGTCAGGGGGATTAGCTGGATAAATACATGGGATAGGGCCTGGGTTGGATTATTGTTAGTGTAGGCTCAATGAGCCAAATGACCTCCTTCTGCACTGTAGGAATTCTATGATCTTGTGACAGGTCAGGTGGTCAGCAAACTGTGAGTAATGAGGGGGTGGAGGAGCCAAAGTTATCGGGAGGAGGGACTGGTTGGGTTGAGGGAGTTGAGTGGGGTTGGCCAGTTTGGTAGTTGGGGGAGGGTGGGGTGGTTATTCGTGGTCTAGAGGCCAGTCGTTGGGGCAGGCACCCTTGGGGGGGATTGTGGGAATCCTGTGCAGGATTGGGGATTCAGTCGTCTGGAGAAGGTATGTGCTTGTTCAGCAGAGCGGAAAGGATGGGGGGGCAGAGTGAGGGGAGTGCCATGGTAGTTAGCAGGTTAAACAGGCTTGGGTGTGGAGAGTGACATCAGGAGGTTGGGGAGGGGAGGCTCAGGAGAGTCCAGTGAGGGTTTTGAAGGGGTCAGTACTCGAGATAACCAGTAGTTAGAAGTGGTTTCAATTCTAATTTCTTCCTGAGTAGAAACTTAGGCAAGACAGTCAGATTATCCTGAAGCTTTCAATTTAAATCTTACTTTTGGAATAGTTCCTATTGCAGAGTTAATTACCTAACCAAAGTTTAAACTTCTTGGCAATTGTAGTGCGATTATGGATTGACAATAGGAGGGGCCATTGGGCACTATTCTCCAACACACCTCTAAGATACTGCCCCCTTCGGTTAGAACCTTGGAAGTTACAGGCTTAAGTTACCATCTTTCAAAGCTAAGGAGCCATGATACGGATGCCAGCGTTGGATTGGGTTGGGCACAGTTAGAAGTCTCACAACACCAGGTTAAAGTCAACAGGTTTATTTGGAATCACGAGTTTCTGGGTGCACTGCTCCTTCATCGGGTGAGTAGAGAAGTAGGTAGGTTTCACAAACATGGTATATATGGACAAAGACATAATTGCAAGATGATGTCTATATATGTCGTGTCTGTGAACCCCACCTCTCCACTCACCTGATAAAGGAGAAGAACTCTGAAAGCTTTTGACACTGAATAAACCTGTTGGACTTGAACCTGGTGCTGTGAGACCATTTACAAAGTTAAGGAGATCCACTTCGAGATTTCATTCTTCCTGACCTAATTCTCTGACTCTGGTCTTGCAGCTCTATTAAGGAATTTTACTGAGCGAAGGGTATTGACGGATCACTCTGTTTCTGCATAACTTCCCGCCCCACCTTACACATAAATAAATCTCACCTCAGGAATTTGTGGCATTTGCACTCCTTAAACCGTGGCAATGCACTTGGAAATTGTGAGCCGGATTGGGAGGTATTTGCTGAAGCGAGATTGTGACCTTTTGCTGTTTTATTTTTGCACTGAGTTGCTACGTGGACTTCACTGCAGTGAGATACAGCCGGTGCTGTTTTGTATCTCGAATCTCCACTCGAGGAACTGAGGAAATCTGTGCTCACCTTCGAGATCTCACGTTTTCTGTCAACTTCATACCAGACAGAATGACTCAACCAGCCATGAAACAGGCTTCAAGGTTTCCAAAGCACCAATTAGTCTGTGCTGGTGCGAGGCAAAACTTCAGGGTTTCCTACCTGGACCCATTGCTGATAAGCTGAGCTATTGGCCAGCGGTGGGATCTTGCTATCTAGAAACAGCTAGAAATTTCAACCTAAAATCCCTAGAAAGGCCTGTATAACTACATTATTTGAGTATCTGCACCACACAGATGGTTCAAGAAGAAGGCATTCCAGTATCACTGGCACAGTGGCACATTGGTTAGCAGTGTTGCTTCACAACACCAGGGATCCGGGTTCAATCCCAGCTGTGGGTCACAGCCTGTGTGGAGCCTGCACATTCTCGCCCTGTCTGCGTGGGTTTCCTCCGGGTGCTCCGGTTTCCTCCCACAGCCCAAAGGACGAGTTGGTTACATGCATTGACCATGGTAAATTCTCTCTGGTGTCAGGGGGACTAGTAGGACACATACATAGGGTAACAGGGATAACCAGGATGGGCCGAATGGCTTTTTTCTGCTCAATGATTCTATTGATCTTCTCAAAAGCAATTAGGCAAATTGGGGAGGCAATGGTGTTAGTGGTATTGTTGCTGGATTAGTAATCCAGAGACTCAGGGTAATGCTTAGAGGACCCAGATTCGAATCCCAGCACTGCGAGTGAATTCAGTAAAAAAAAAATCCGGAATTTAAAAAGTCTGCTGATGACTGTGAAAACGGTTGGTGTAAAAACTCAGTTGGTTCACTAAATGCCCTTTAGGGATGGAAATCTGCCGTCCTTACCTGGTCTGGCCTACATGTGACTGCATAGCGATGGGATTGAGTTTGAAATGGTCTAGCAAAGCAAGCCACATCCGAAGGAAGTTCTGATGCTAAAGTGCACTGAGGCACTTGAGTAAATATTGCCACTGACTGACTTCAACGGGTAAATTATAGCCAAGGTTATGTAATTATAACACGCTCACAGATACTCCTTCCATTTAAATTAAGACAATATTGTAGTCATACACATCATTTAAAGTATCAAATTCTATGTCTTAATTGAGTGATTGGTTCTCAGTCAAATACCTGCACAATGGGCAGGTCCATTAGGTCCCAGTTACACACTCAGATTACATCTTCTGATATGGTGTGAGTTTTAGCAGGAAAACCTGCTGGGGTGTTGGTGAGGAATCCTGCCATATCTTCAGACACTTAAGAAAAAACGTCTCCACACATTTCAGGCAGTGCCCGTGATGGCCTGATTCTGATTCGCTCACTCCCTCATCACCTGAACCCATCAATCAGGGGGCGGCACATCTTTTAAACATGTCCACAGCGCTTGCTCCAAATCTGACTGGGGATGACTGGCAGGAAAACAGCCTCCATCTTCTCTGAGAGAGCCCTCACCATGATGCTGGATAGAGGTGGAACAGAGGCAGACGTCCTCTGCCCTCGCATGGGCAGCAGGTCACCAACCCCTGGCAGTGGCATTGCCAGTGAGTGCCAACTCTCTGCACTGGCACACGGCAATGTAGCGCAGGAAAAAAATGAAGGCCTTGCTTTGTGCCACCAGGGTAAGTCACCCTTCTCATTTGCCGTACTTACCACTCACACACCCTGGAAGCTCGCTCATGAACATCTCACAGGATCCCACCACTCGTCCTCCTTCTTATCTCCCCTGCAACTGCCCTTTGCTTCACATCCCAGCTCCCACACACTGACCATCTGGACCAGTATGCATCTCCTGCCCACACTCTACCCAAATGTCTCAGGACAAGTTAGAGGATGACCGGGGAGGAGGGGTGGGGGGGGGGGGGGGGGGGGGGGGTGGTGTGTGTGAGGTCGCGGTTTTGGTGGGGGGATGTAGGCATTGCCAAGCAGAGTGATGCCGGGGCTGAATTTACTACGATGCTACTGGAACTTGATGGATTGAGTTTTAAGAAGATGCTGGTTGACCCGCGAGCAAAGAGAGATGGCATTAATGCATGGCAGGGGCATAAGGATCATGGATATATGGCTCACTCAAGGATATGGCTGGATTTGTTGAGGGTTCTCATTCTTATCTCTTGGCCCCACCTCGCCCTCAGCACTGCTCCTCTCCTGCCAGCTCTAGAGCTGTCTCTCTTCGAAGAGCCTGGGACATTTTGCTCTGGAGTGTAGGAGGCTTAGGGGTGATCTTATAGCTGTCTATAAAATAATAATATTGGCTAGATCGTCAACATCTTTTCCTAAAGATAGGGGAGTCCAAAATTAGAGGGCATAGGTTTAAGGTAAGAGCAGAGAGATATAAAAAGATCCAGATGGGCAATGTTTTCACATAGATGGTGGTGAGTGTCGGGAATGAGCTGAAAGAGGTAGTAGTAGAGGCAGGTACAATTTAAAAAACACCTAGGTAGTTATATGGGTAAGATGGGTACAGCAGGATATGGGCCAAATGCAGGCAACTGGGACCAGTTTAGGGGTTAAAAAAAGGGGGTAGCATGGACAAGTTGGGCTGAAAGGCCTAGTTCCATGCTGTAAACCTCTATGACTCTTCGAAGAGAGACAGCTCTAGAGCTGGCAGGAGAGGAGCAGTGCTGAGGGCGAGGTGGGGCCAAGAGATAAGAATGAGAACCCTAAACAAACTCAGCCATAGCCTTGAGTGAGCCATATATCCATGATCCTTATGCCCCTGCCATGCATTAATGCCATCTCTCTTTGCTCGCGGGTCAACCAGTCTACCAGCTTTTGGAGACAACAAACCCAAGCAGCTCTGAGGAAGTGAAATCAGGATTCAGAATGGAAGGGGTGTCACAGACATCACCCATCCCCTTTGCTAGGGCAGATACTCCCACTTCGGTGGGCCATGACAGTGTGCAGGCTCACTCACTGGGGAGATCCTCACTGCTAATGATCCTCAGCCAGCGGAGGCAGGGACGTCTCCAGGATTGGGCACTCAGACTCTGCTGGGCCCCTGCCCGGTAATGTACCCTGGGGCTCAGTGGTCCCACGGCTGCTGGAGCTGCAAAGACAGAGCTGTGATTAGCAGAAATGGGTGTCAGCATTGTTAACACAGGTCAGCAAGCACAGCGAGGGGTAGAGAAACAGGACTTACGGCGAATTGGAACAGTTGATCCTCAAGGTCACGGAGACATGAATGAGGGTTTCAGCAGCCAAGCCAAGCCAAGACCACTGATCAATAGAATGCCAAAGGAGGCCATTCAGCCCATCGAGTCTGAAAGAGCATCCTACCCAAGCCCACCCTCTCCTCGTATCTCTGCACATTAACCGTGGCTAATCCCCCTAACCTGCACACCTTGGAACACTAAGGTGCAATTCAGCACTGCCAATCCACCTAACCCGCACACCTTTGGACTGTGTGATTAAAGACAAGGCTCTGTAATGGAGATGGAAATGTACAGTGTTAATAATGGCTCCGATGTGAGATTGGAAATTCATCTTGGAATCAAATGTGACACCAAGACTGCAAACATGCCAGCTTAAATCAGGCTGTTGCCAGGGGTAGTGGAGTCGGTTGCTAGGGAACAGAGTAGGGACAGAAAATGCTGGCTTGAGTCTACTAAATTTTTACTTGGTGTTCCACCCCCCTCCAGTAGGAAGGTGGAACATCAGTCTATCAGCAGGATCATGGGGGTGGGAGGAGGGCTAGCAAGTGATGGGGAAGGCCAGCATTCGGGACTCTGGCAATGGGGGGAAGGGGCCATTGCGCATGTGCTGATCTCCTCGCTGACAGATCAGTGTATGCACAGTGGCTCCTTCTGCAATTTCTCGGGTGGGAATAGATCCCGCCCAGAGATTTCCAGAGTGAATCCTGCGAGGGCATTCTATGATGCACAGAGCGTCATAGCTTCATTCTGGAAATCACATTGAAAAAACATCGGGATTTACTCCATTTTCCTGTATGTTGGGAATTTAGAATTTTTTTGTGACAATCCAGGTCATTACATCCGGGGTGTGTGGGGTCATCGATTATGCTGGCTGCTTTTCCGAGGCAGCTGGAAGTGTAGACAGAGTCAGTAGATATTTAATCAAAGGAAATTTCTCCTCATTATGTGCTTGATGGCGGATAAATGATCGACAACGCAGGAAGTGAGATGGAACTGGGTGTTTGTGAAAACTGCTGTTGTGCTTTCAGATGACAAAGTGAAGAAGGAGTGCTGGAAATATGGCCATAGCAATGGGAACATTCATCTCCGTCTATCTAAATCCTGATAGATGTGTCTCAAATTCTGAAGCATCTCAGCCAGAAACAAAGGTCCCTAACTGAGCCAAGTTGACAAATAATGGTGCATTATTCCTGCACACTGCACTGAGATATCACACTCTTTGAGAAAAGATACTTATCAAAGATTGCTTGATAAATTCACATTCATCACACTGATTATAGTGCTCTGACCCAAATCTGAATTTATGCTGTTGCAGAATTTACTCCTAAGAGAAATATAAGGCATCCCACAGGACAAGTTTCACTACTTCCTAGATACTCCTTTCAATTAGATAAGGGAGGCATTTATGGGTCATGCACTCTTTGACCCCTCTTTGTTCATCTTTTAAAGTAAAGTTCATTCATTAGTCACAACTAGACTTACATTAACACTGCAAAGAGGTTACTGTGAAAATCCCCCCGTCACCACACTCTGGTGCCTGTTGGGGTACACTGAGGGAGTCTTTACCATGGCCAATTCACCTAACCAGCACGTCTTTGGAGTGTGTGAGGAAACCCGGTGGAAACCCATGCAGACATGGGGAGAACGTGAAGACTCCACACAGACAGTGACCCAAGCTGGGAATTGAACCCAAATCCCTGACGCTGTGAAGCAGCAGTGCTAAGTGTTTATCACAAATATCCCAATTGCTACAGACTGTGCCCTGCTCAGGATAACAGCACAGAGAGAATTCCACAGCAGCCGGCGAGAATGTCAGATTAAACTGTTTGACCTTGCCTTGTGTGGATGTTTTTGGTCAAGTTTGTGAGAATGTTTCTGGGTCCCATTTTGTGACTGTGCACAATGTCTCCAGGCCTTCGATACCACTCAATAGCAAATAGATTACCAGACATTTTCAAGCTCCATCCCAAATTTATATCTCCAGTCATGGACACATTTAGGAGCCGTAGAGTTATATGCCCGAGATTTGTAAGACCCCGCCCGCAGCCAACGGAGAATGCCGTTTTGCAGCTTCTCCCGCCCCTATTCTGAGGCGAGCATGCCAGTAAAACTCTAGCAATAGTGTCTTACAAAGCAGAAAAGGCATTTCGGCCCCTTATATCTGCACTGACAATAACTACCACCAAATCCCATTTTCCTGCACTTGTCCCATATCCCTGAATGTTGTGATGTTTTGAGGGCTCATCCAAATATTTTTTAAAGGTTGTAAAATTTCCCAGCCTTCACTACCTTCCCGGGCAGTTCGTTCCAGATCTCTCTGAGCGATTTATTTTTCTCAAATTCCCTCTGAATCTCCTGCCGCTCAACCTAAAACTGTGCTCCCGCATGATTGACTCAACCAAGGCGATCAGCCGCTCCCTGCTCACCCTGTCCATAACCCTCATAATTTATACATGTCAATCATGTCCCCCCTCAGCCATCTTTGTCTTAAATAAAAAAATCCATCCTGGCTTATGAAGAGAGACTGAGTAGAATGGGGCTGTACTTATTGGAATTAAGAAGAATGAGGGGAAATCTTATAGAAACATATAAGATTACAAAGGGAATAGATAAGATGGAAGAAGGGAAGTTTTTTTTCTTCCACTGGTGGGTAAAATGAAACCAGGGGGCATGACCTCAAAACAAGAGGAGCAGATTTAGAACTGAATTGAGAAGGAACTTCTTCACCCAAAGGGTTTGTGATTCTGTGGAATTCCCTGCCCAGTGAAGCAGTTAAGGCTACCTCATTGAATGTTTTTAAGGCAAGGATAGATACATTTTTGAACAGTGAAGATCTTATTGAATGGCAGAGCAGGCTTGAGGGGCCAGATGGCCAACTCCCGTTCCTAGTTCTTGTGTTCTTATTTTCTTATCCTATCCAGTCTTTCCTCATAGTTGAAATGCTATGTTTGATTTGGATGTAGACTTGAAATATCATAACATTCAAAGGTATGGAACAAGTGCAGGAACATGGGATTAGTGCGCCTTTAGTCGTAGATAGTTACACTCAGACTCACTAGACTGAAGACCATTCTCTGGGCTGTACGAATCTGACTCTGTGAGTGGGATTTGACAGACTTACTTGAGCGACCCTGGAAACTCCTGTCTGAGATCAACGGATATCCCATTATCTGTCCCTTGCCCACTCCGAACCATGATGGGCGGGGCGGTGGAATTCCAGCGAGAATTGCTCAATGAGGAGCACTTTTCCATTGAGAGCTTTTTTCAACTTTTGTACTTCCATTGCTATTCTAATCTGTCTCTTTTTTATCTCTATTATTTTATTGACCTTTCTATCCACATCCTCTGCTTCCGTTTATTGCTTTTAAGTTTGTTCTGTTGCTCAACTTATCTTTTCCATACGCAATCTATATATCCTGATAATGTGTTTCTTATCAGTTTTGACATCACAGCCTGGAACAGGGAATTCATTTTGCTTCAATTTTATAATGCCCCTGCACTATTTTACTTTCTTCAACTTTTTAACATTTAATTATTAGTGTTATAAGTAGGCTTACATTAACACTGCAGTGAAGTTACTGTGAAAATTCCTCAGTTGCCACACTCCGGCGCCTGTTTGGGTACACTGAGGGAGAATTTAGCATGGCCAATACACCTAACCAGCACGTCTTTCAGATGTGGGAGGAAACCAGAGCACCCGGGAGAAACTCACGGAGGAGCGAGCAGGCTCCGCACAGACAGTGACCCAAGTTGGGAATCGAACCTGGGTTCCAGTTGATGGACCAATGCTAACCACTGTCCTCTCCCCTTCCCAGAATATTTGAATCTTGATGTCCATGTATACTTTGTTTTCAATCCTTCGGGGTTTTTTTTTATCGCGCACAAATCTTCTCTATCCTGCAATTTGCAATCTATTTTTACAATTCCATTTATCTTTTCTACAATGTGCATGCCTAGCCCATTTCTCCATTGCAGCTCATCCCATCAGCAGCCTGAACAAGTCAGTTCCCTCTGCCCTGCGCTGATACTCCCCACCCTCATTTCAGGCATATCTGCAATTCCTTACTGCATTCTAAGAGGGGATGTACTTGAAATTCTTGCCCCACTGCCAACGTGTAGCTGCTAAGCAAGGATTTCTGGCTATGACAGTCACCAAGAGTTTCTGTTTACCCTCCATCACTTTATGTCCCTTTCTTAAATATTTTGAAATGTTATTTGTCAAAAAAAATGTCCCGACATTGAACAGGTCAATGTCAATGGATTTCTAAATGCAATTCGATCACCTTTCCTTCTGGAGGCTGATTGGCACCAATTGATTTTAGATTGGGATGGTACAGCGGTTAGCATTGCTGCCTCACAATGCCAGGGACCCAGGTTCGATTCCCAGCTTGGGTCACTGTCTGTGCAGAGTCTGCACATTCTACCTGTGGGTTTCCTCTGGGTGCTCTGGTTTCCTCCCATATCCAAGGATGTGCTAGTTAGGTTGATTGGTCATGCTAAATTGCCCCTTAGTGTCTTCAGGGGATTAACAGGGTAAATAAGTAAGATTATGGGATTGGTATGGACTCAATGGACCAAATGCCCATAGGGATTCTGCACTGTAGGGATTCTATGATTCTGTGTAGTACAGGCAAAGATAAATGTTTCAGTGCCAATGGAGGTAAGGAGAGTAGATGTTTGTGAGGCAGAGTAGAGGCAAGCATTGCCATCAAACTGAAGTTAGGCATTCTAGTGATGATAAGAGCAAAGCTTGAAACTGACAAACCCTCAGTAACAAAACTAAACTGGACTCGTCATGTAAATACTGTGGCTACCGGAATAGGTCAGAGGCTAGAATCCTACAGCAAATAACTCGCCTCCTGACTCCTCAACGCATGTCCACCATTTCTACTCATGTTTCCTTCGGGCGCTCTGGTTTCTTCCCACATTCCAAAAGATCTGCTGTTTAGGTGCATTGGCCGTGCCAAATTCTTCCTCAGTGCACCCGAACAGGCGTCGGAGTGTGGTGACTAGAGGATTTTCACAGTAACTTCACCGCGGTGTTAATGTAAGCCTACTTGTCACGTTATCAAATAAATGTAAGCTGAAACCGGAAGTCGTCACTAGGAGGCTGCCGGTAGTTGTAGTTTTTTCTCTGTCTCTATAAATTGGTCCAGAGAGGAAACCCGATACTCTACACAGGTAGAGTATCCCACCCTCCCCCCTCCTCTAACCTAATAATATAAGTGTGTGGGAAGTTTTTTTTTCTCTCTCCTTAAAGTAAATTAAAGTATCAGGGATGGCAGTGCAGGCAGTCCGTTGCAACTCCTGTAGTATGTATGAGGTGAGGGACACCAGTAGTGTTCATGCTGATTATACCTGCAGGAAGTGTGCCCATTTGCAGCTCCTTGAGGATTGTGTTAAGGAGCTGGAGCTGGAATTAGAGGAACTCAGGATAATCCGAGAGGTTGAGGAGGATATTGGCAGGAGTGACAAAGAGATAGTCACTCCTAAAAGTGTTTCGTGGGCAACTGTTAGGAGGAGGGGTAAGAAGCAATCGGGTAGACAATCCCCTGGGGCTGTTCCCCTCCGAAACAAATTTTCTGTCTTGGAGGCTACAGTTGAGGAAGAATCAACTGGAGATGACCAAAGGGAGCAGGTCTCTGGGGGTGAGCCTGCTGAGAATGCTCAGGTGGGGAGGGAGAATAAGAGATTGGGCCTAGTAATTGGAGACTCCATAGTTAGAGGGACAGATAGGAGAGTAAGTAGTAATAAAAGTGACTCAGGGCTGGTGTGTTGCCTCCCAGGTGCTGGAGTCCAGGATGTCACAGATAGGGTTTTTAAGATTCTTAAGGGAGAGGGGAGTCAACCCCAAGTCATAGTTCATGTAGGGACACATGATATAGGTAGGAAAAGGGAAGGGGATATTAAACAGAAATTTATGGAGTTGGGGTGGAAGCTTAGGGCCAAAACTGGCAGAGTGGTTATCTCTGGACTCTTGCCTGTGCCAAGGGATAGTTTGGAGAAGAATAGAGAGAGGGAATGTTTGAACTCGTGGCTGCGGGGATGGTGCAGGAGGGAGGGGTTCAGGTTCCTGAACAATTGGGACTCATTCTGGGATAGGTGGGACCTCTACAAGAGAGATGGTCTACACCTGAACCAGAGGGGAACTAATATCTTGGGGGGAAAATTTGCTAAGGCTATGCAGGGGGCTTTAAACTGATTCGGGGGGGGTGGGATCCTGAATAGTTGGGGTGCTAAGAGGGATGAGAGTAAGGGGGTCATAGAGGAAAGCCGTAAAACACAGCAGCATACGGGTGGGGTAGGGCATGGTTTGAAATGCGTATACTTTAATGCAAGGAGTATTCGCAATAAGGGGGAGGAACTTGCAGCTTGGACCAGTACCTGGAACTTCGATGTTGTGGCCATTTCAGAGACTTGGGTAGAGCAGGGACAAGAATGGATGTTGCAGGTTCCGGGGTTCAAATGCTTTAGTCGGAGTAGAGAAGGAGGTAGAAGGGGGGGAGGAGTGGCATTATTAGTCAAAGACTGTATCACAGTGACAGAGAAGAAGTTTGATGAGGACTTGTCTGTTGAGGTAGTATGGGCTGAGATTAGAAACAGGAAAGGAGAGGTCACCCTGTTGGGAGTCTTTTATAGACCTCCTAAAAGTTCTAGAGAGGTAGAGGAAAGGATTGCAAAGTCAATTCTGGTCAGGAGTGAAAGTAATAGGGTAATTGTTATGGGGGACTTTAACTTTACTAATATTGATTGGAATAGCTATAGCTCTAGCTCGTTAGAGGGGTCAGTTTTCGTACAAAGTGTGCAGGAGGGTTTTTTGACTCAGTATGTAGATAGGCCAACTAGAGGTGAGGCTACATTGGATTTGGTGCTGGGCAATGAGCCAGACCAGGTGTTAGGCTTGGAAGTTAGTGAACATTTTGGTGATAGTGACCACAATTCGGTTACGTTCACCTTAGTGATGGATAGGGATAGGCATGAAGCTGGGGGCAGTAGTTATAGCTGGGGGAAGGGTAATTATGAGGCCATCAGGAGAGAATTAGGGTGCATAGATTGGACTAGGAAGCTACAGGGACTGGGAACATCTGGAATGTGGAGCTTATTCAAGGAGCAGCTGCTGCGGGTCCTTGATAAGTATGTCCCTGTCAGGCAAGGAGGAAATGGTCGAGTAAGAGAACCTTGGTGTACGAAAAAAGTTGATTTGCTGGTTAAAAGGAAAAAGGAGGCTTATGTCAGGATGAGGATTGAAGGCTCGGTTAGTGCAATGGATAGCTATAGATTAGCCAGGAGGGAGCTAAAGAGTGAATTGAGGAGAGCAAAGAGAGGACACGAGAAGACTTTGGCTGATAGGATTAGGGAGAATCCTAAAGCTTTCTTTAGATATGTTAAGAATAGAAGATTGGTTAGGGCAAGATTAGGGCCAGTCATAGACAGCAGTGGGAAGTTGTGCGTGGAGCCTGAGGAGATTGGAGAGGTACTGAATAAATATTTCTCTTCGGTATTCACGCAGGGTGATGTAAATGTAGTTATGGAGAACACTGAGGTACAGGGTAGCAAACTGAAAGGTATCGAAGTAGATAGGGAGGATGTGCTAGATATTCTCGAGGGTTTGAAGTTGGATAAGTCCCCTGGGCCGGACGGGATTTACCCTAGGATTCTCTGGGAGGCAAGAGAGGAGATTGCAGAGCCTCTGGCTCTGATCTTCAGGTCGTCGTTGGTTACGGGTGTGGTTCTGGAGGACTGGAGGATAGCGAATGTGGTCCCATTGTTCAAGAAGGGGAAGAGAGACCTTCCAGGGAATTATAGGCCAGTGAGTCTTACTTCTGTTGTGGGCAAAGTATTGGAGAGAATTATTAGGGATAGGATTTATAGTTATTTAGAGAGAAATGAATTGATTGGGGATAGTCAGCATGGTTTTGTGAAGGGTAGGTCGTGCCTTACTAACCTCATTGAGTTTTTTGAAAAAGTGACCAAAGAGGTGGATGGGGGTAAGGCGGTTGATGTGGTATATATGGACTTTAGTAAGGCGTTTGATAAGGTGGCCCATGGAAGACTTCTGCAGAAAATGCAGATGTATGGGATAGAGGGTGATTTAGCTAATTGGGTTAGGAATTGGCTAGCAGATAGAAGACAGAGGGTGGTGGTTGATGGGAGATATTCATCTTGGAGTTCGGTGACAAGTGGTGTACCTCAGGGGTCTGTTTTGGGGCCCCTGCTGTTTGTAATTTTTATAAATGATCTGGATGAGGGTATTGAAGGATGGATTAGTAAATTTGCAGATGACACTAAAGTCGGTGGAGTGGTAGATAGTGAAGAGGGGTGTTATAGTTTGCAGAGGGACTTGGACAAGTTGCAGAGCTGGGCCGAGAGGTGGCAAATGGAGTTTAATGTGGAAAAGTGTGAGGTAATGCACTATGGCAGAAATAATAAATGTGTAGAGTATAGGGCAAATGGTAGGATTCTTAGTAGTCTAGATGAACAGAGGGATCTTGGTGTGTATGTGCATAGATCCCTGAAAGTAGGCAGTCAGGTCGAGAAGGTTGTTAGGAAGGCATATGGAGTCTTGGCTTTTATTGGTAGAGGGATTGAATTTCGGAGCCGCAACGTCATGTTGCAACTGTACAAAACTCTAGTGCGGCCGCACTTGGAGTATTGTGTGCAGTTCTGGTCCCCACATTATAAGAAAGATGTGGAGGCATTGGAGAGGGTACAGAGGAGGTTTACCAGGATGTTGCCTGGTATGGAGGGCAGGTCTTATGAAGAGAGGCTGAGGGATTTGAGGTTGTTTTCGTTAGAAAGGAGGCGGCTAAGAGGGGACCTTATCGAAACATATAAGATGATTAGAGGTTTAGATAGGGTGGACAGTGATAGCCTTTTTCCTAGGATGGAGAAAGCTAGCACGAGGGGACACAGCTTTAAATTAAGGGGTGATAGTTATAGGACGGATATCAGAGGTAGGTTCTTTACCCAAAGGGTGGTTCGGGAGTGGAATGCCCTGCCTGCAGCAGTTGTAGATGCGCCAAGTTTGGTGGCGTTTAAGAGGTTAGTTGATAAGTATATGGAAGAGAAGGGAATGGTTTAGTTTGGAGGGGCATTGCTTTTTATATTGGTCGGCGCAACATCGAAGGCCGAAGGGCCTGTTCTGTGCTGTAATGTTCTATGTTCTATGTTCTATGAATAAAAATGTACTCAAAATTTTTTATAGGCTAATAGTACACGTATTAGAAACCTATTAGCTAATAATGGTCTGAATGAGGTGTGATGAAAGCCTTTATCTGTGCGCAAAGTTCTATGATTCATCATTCGGGCCAAATCTTATCAAATGTTTTAAGCAGCCTGTTTTGTTTTATTAGTAACAGCTCATTTGGAACCTTGTCAGAAACTCACAGAAAGTTCAAATTAAACACATCACGGCAAGCTCGATATGATTTGGAACAAATTTAAAGAAGTTTTATTATCCATATCAGCATTATCTTGATCGAAAGTCAGGTTTACAAATTCTGTGAAAACAGTTTCAAGTTTCAGTCTGAGACTGTTACATTCTGTAATGCCACCTTAACTGTAAAATGCTGAACACTAGAATGATGAAATGTGGAACAAAGTACCTTGTTAGCATATATTGGAGCGAGCTGGGCAAACATGTTAACAAGATGGGTGGCGCAGTAGCACAGTGGTTAGCACTGCTGCTTCACAGCTCCAGGGACATGAGTTCAATTCCCAGCTTGGGTCACTGTTTGTGTGGAGTTTGCACATTCTCCTCGTGTCTGCATAGGTTTTTTCCGGGTGCTCCGGTTTCCTCCCACAGTCCAAAGATATGCGGGTTAGGTTGACTGGCCATGCTAAAATTGCCTCTTAGTGTCCTGAGGTGCATAGGTTAGAGGGATTAGTGGGTAAAATATGTAGGGATATGGGGGTGAGGGCCTGGGTGGGTTTGTGGTTGGTGCAGACTCGGTGGACCGAATGGCCTGTCTGTGTTCTGTAGGGTTGCTATATTCTGAGACATTTGGCAATGCAGTTATGATGCTTTACAATTACAGAGTGCCACAAGTGATCAGCATTCTGCCCATCTCTTTGGTACTTTGAATCTGGTACTCAGCTATATTGATCAATTGGGAGTTATTTTATTGGTTTTAATGATTTTGTGGATATCATCAGGGTGGTGAATAACAGCCCACATCACATTCTGTCCATGTTTAGGTATCTATTGTCAAATACATACTGGCCTTCCCTGGTAGCAGAGGGTATAGGGCACACAAAACCCCATAGACATAGCAGGGACTGGAAGACCCTGCCAACTGTGGGCTGTGTCCATCACTGGAAAATATGCCATGGGGCAGGGCTGGAAAATCCTTAAAAACATTCACAACCTTACAGCAGTAGGTTCTCCTCTGAGGCCTGGGGTGCAAGCTGAGCATTGGAGCAAAGCAAATCAGGCATTCACCGAGAACCTAAAGTGAAAATGTCCCCAATTTCTGTGTCCTTGGGGGGACAGTGCCAGAGGGTGCAACCAGGGGGAAGTGCCAGGGTGCAGCTGGGGGGGTAGTGCCAAGGGGCACAGTAAGGGGATAGTGAAAGGGAGCAGTGCTGGGGCAGTGCCAGAGGACACAGCCAAGGGGCACAGCATAGTCAGGGGGCCCTGTACAGAGCTCCACTGAGGAGCTTGCCTTATTCATGAAGAGGATAAGGTGAAGCTCTGTACATTGCGATATCCATTCTCCATGGAGGTAAGGTTTCTCTGGGGGTGGGGGTGAGAGGAGGTCTCATAGAAACATAGAAGATGGAAGCAGGAGGAGGCCATTCAGCCCTTTGAGCCTACTCCACCATTCATCATGATCATGGCTGATCATCTAATAGTCTAATTAGATTAGATTAATAGTCTAATCCTGCTTTTTCCCCAGAACCTTTGATCCTATTCACTCCAAGTGCTTTATCCAGCCATCTCTTGAATACATTCAATGTTTTGACATCAACTACTTCCTGTGGTAATGAATTCCAGAGGCTCACCACTCTTTGGGGGAAGAAATGTCTCCTCACCTCCAGCCTAAATGGTGAATCCTCAGACTGTTGTTCTGGATTCCTGCACCATCAGGAATAGCCTCCCTCTATCTACCCTGTCTAGACCTGTTAGAATTTTATAAATCTCTATGAGATCCCCCCTCATTTGTCTGAACTGCAGCGAAAACAATCCTAACCTAGTCAATCTCTCCTCAGGCATCGGATCCATCAGTCCCGGAATCAGCCTGGTAAACTTTCACTGCACTCCCTCGGGAGCAAGAACATGCTTCCTCAGAAAAGGAGACCAAAACTGCACACAATACTCTAGGTGTGGCCTCACTATGGCACTGTGTGATTTCAACAACACATCCCTGCTTTTGTACTCAAAACCTCTCGCAATAAAGACCAACAGGGCAAGGGGGCCGTGGGGGGGCATCATTATTTAAACCAGAAGTGGGGCCACTCTTTAAAAATGGTATTCTGATTCCAGGCTTCCCAGTATTGTCAGATTTCTCAGGTCCTGGACTGTGTGAATCCCACCCTCTTTTGAAATTGCACCAAATGTAATTCAGTATAATCACAGAATCCCTACAGTGCAGAAGGAGGTCGTACAGCCCAAAGAGTCCGCACTAACTCTCTGACAGAGCACCTTATCCAGATCCACCCCTTACCCTACACACACACACATTGATCCAGCTAATCCCCCCAACCTACACATTCCAGGACACTAAGAGGCAAATTAGCACGGCCAATCCACCTAACCAGCACATCTTTCAGACTGTGGGAGGAAACCAGAGCATCTGGAAGAAACCCATCCAGACACGGGGAGAATGTGCAAACTCCACACAGACAGTCACCCGAAGCTGGAATTGAACACGGGTCCCTGGCACTGTAAGGCCACAGTGCTAATCACTGTGCCACTGTGCTGCCCCAATATGGGTGAGGGAAGCTGGCTGCACAGCCTGTAACCTTCACACTTGCCTGAACCAAAATTCTTGGGAAGATTCTGGTCATTGTGCCTTGCTGTTCAAATCGTATTGGATATTTCAGGAATTTGATTCAATTTTACTCCGTCGTCTGATTATTTCTCTCACTCCCTTCACGTCTGTCCAGAATGTTCACAAGTTAATGTGTACTGAGCTTGGGAAACAATCCCTGTGCCTGAACACGTAGGACTAGGTTCACATGCACAACCTCAAACAGACCATTGTTCACAGAAAATTACCCAGCCTTTAGGAAAACAATGATTACGACAGCATACAACCCTGTCACAGCAACCTCTACACGGCAAGCCAGATCATCGACACGGATACCACCAAGTCCCACATAGGAGACTTACTAGGAAGGCTAATGTACGTGGGTACAGGGTGATCTGATAAGGTGGGTTCATAACTGGCTTAGCAGTAGGAGACAGACGGAGGTGACAGATGACTGTTTTAATGACTGTAGGCTAGTGGCCAGTGGTATACCACAGGGATCGTGCTGGGCCCCCTATTGTTCATCATTTATATAAATGACATAGATGACTATGAGGGGGGTAGGATCAGTAAGTTTGCCGATGATACAAAGGTTGGCCGAGTGGTTAACAATGAGGTTGAATATCTTGGATTACAGGAAGATATAGATGAGAGTCAAATAGGTGGATAAGTGGCAGACGGAATTTAACTCTGAAAGGTGTGAGGTGATGCATTTTGGAAGGAGTAATTTGACAAGGAAGCACAGCATGGAAGGTCTGACACTGGGAAGTCCTGAAGAACAAAGGGACCTTGGAGTATTTGTCCGTAGATCTCAGAAGGTGGAAAGGCCAGTAAACAGATTGGTGAAAAAAGCATATGGCACGCTCATTTTTGATGTAGAGATGCCAACGTTGGACTGTGGTAAACTCAGTAAGAGGTCTGACAACACCAATTTTAAATCAGTTGGGATATAGATTAGAAAATCAAAGAGACCATGTTGGAGTTGTATAGAACTTTGTTGAAGCCACAGCTGGAGTATTGAGTGCAGTTCTGTTCACCACATTATAGGAAGGAAATGAATGCACTGGAGGGGGTGCAGAGGAGATTCACAGGATGCTGACTGGAGTGGAACGTTTAAGTTATGAAGAGGGGTTGGATAGGCTTGGGTTGTTTTTGTTGAAGCAGAGAAGACTGAGGGGCAACCTGATCGAAGTGTTCAACATTATGAGGGGCATGGACAGAGTGGATAGGGAGCAGCTGTTCCCTTTAGTTGAAGGGTCAGTGATGAAAAGACACAAGTTAAAAGTGAGGGGTGGGAGATTAAGGGGGATTTGAGGAAAAACCTTTTCACTCAGAAAGTGGTGATAGTCTGGAATGTGGTGCCTAGGAGACTAGTGGAGAGGGAATGCCTCACATCCTTTAAAAAGTACCTGGATGAGTAACTTGGCACCCCATAACATTTAATGCTATGGGCCAAGTGCTGGCAAATGAGATAAGGTGTACAGGTCAGGGTCTTTCATGAACAGTGCAGACCCGATGTGCCGAGGGGCCTCTTCTGCCCTGGAGTATTCTGTGATTCTGCGATTACACATGAGAACATCATCTACCAAGTACATGATATATACGCATGCAACTTAGCTAACGTTGTCTATCTCAAGCGGTGCAGGAAAGGATGTCCCAAGGTGTGGTATATTGGCAAGACCACACAGACAACACGATAATGGATGAATGGACACTGTGCAATAATCATGAGGCAGAAGTGTTTCCTTCCAGCTGTCAAGGGCATTGAGACTCCAATCTTCGGGTAAACATTCTCCAAGGTGGCCTTCAAGGCACATGACAACACAGAATTGCCGAACAGAAACTGATAACCAAGTTCCACATGCATTAGGATGGCCTCAACCTGGATCTTGGATTCATGTCACACTATCTGTAATCCCCACCATTTGGCTGGGCTTTTAAAATCTCACTAACTGTTCTGGTTGGAAACAATACACATCTCTTTAACCTTCTCTTTATTCGCATCATGAAGTACCTGTAAGACTTGATTACCTGTAAAGGCTCAAACTATCAGTATTATAACCATTATCTTATAGCTGTGTCTCTGTCTATATATGCTGGGTTTGTGAACCCACCTCTTCATTCACCTGATGAAGGAGCAGTGCTCTGAAAGCTCATGATTCCAAATAAACCTGTTAGACTTTAACCTGGGTATTGTGAGACTTCTTACTTTAATGAGTATGATGGGCTATGAGTATTTGCCTACGTCACAAGCAGCACACTGATGGAGACATCTTGAATTTCGGGCTCAGCAGGTCTGCAGAGAGAGAAAAACAGGATTCACTATTTTTAGTTTGTATGAGTCTTCTTTGGAAGCCAGTTAGGAAAGAGAAGCAGGAGAAGGGTATTCCACAAGAATCAGGGTAAATCCAGCCTGGCCAACTATCACCCCATCACTCTACTCACAACCATCAGTAAGGGGTCAATAATAGTGCTATTATGGGGCATTCGCTTAGTAATAATCAGCTCACCGATGCTCAGGTTAGTTTCTGCCAGGGCACTCTGCTCCTGACCTCATTAACACTTGGTTGAAACATAGACAAAAGAGCTACACTGAAGAGGTGAGCCGAGAGTGACTGCCCTTGGCCAAGTATTTGACCAAATGTGACCTGAAGGAATCCTGGCAAAATTGAGGTCAATGTGAATCAGGGCGAAAATGCTCCACTGGTTTGTCTCATACTTGGCACAAAGGAAGATGATTGTAGTTTTTGGAGGCCATTTGGCCCACGGACTCTCTGACACAGTATCTTAACCAGGAACACCCCTGCGCTATCCCTGTAAACCCACAAATCTAATCCCCCTAAATTACTCATCTTGGGACACTAAGGGGCAGTTTATCATAGCCAATCCACCTAATTTACACATATTTGGACTATAGGAGGAAACCCATGCAGATACTGGGAGAACGTGCAAACTCCACACAGATAGTCATCCAAGGTTGGAATCAAACCTAGGCCCCTGGCGCTGTGAGACTGCAGTACTAACCACTGTGCCACCGTGCCATCCTTTCACTTACCAGGACATCACTGCTGAAGTTCCTCAGAGTAGTGACTTAGGCCTAACTGCCTTCAATTGCTTCATCAAAGACCTTTCTGGCATCATAACGTCAGAAATGGGGATGCTCGCTGATGACTTCACAACGTTCAACAATATTTGTGACTCTTCAGATACTGAAGCAGTCCATGCCCCGATCCACCAAGTCCTGGACAACATTCTGGTTTGGGCTGCTAAGCAGTAAGTGGCATTCACACCAGACAAGTGCCTGACAATAATCATCTCCAACAAGAGAGGATCTAATAGCTTCAAGTCTCAAAGCTGCTCTCTCATAAAACAGTGAAGCAAAATGTTGAATCTTCATAAACAACTGCGTCCCAGTTCCCCACCTACCCTGACTGTTAAAGCTTTAATTTAAGCTTTAATTAAGCTTAAAATTAAGCTTTAAATTAAGCTTTAAATTAAGGGGTGATAGTTATAGGACGGATATCAGAGGTAGGTTCTTTACCCAGAGGGTGGTTAGGGAGTGGAATGCCCTGCCTGCGGCAGTTGTAGATGCGCCAAGTTTGGTGGCGTTTAAGAGGTTAGTTGATAAGTTTATGGAAGAGAAGGGAATGGTTTAGTTTGGAGGGTCATTGCTTTTTTCTTCATAATTGGTCGGCGCAACATCGAAGGCCGAAGGGCCTGTTCTGCACTGTAATGTTCTATGTTAATTGTCTAATTTTGATCACTTAATTTTAAACAATGGTTACAGAGTAAGATCTGTAATTATTATAGATGTTCAAAACCTTCCACCCTCTGCATCCTGTGAGAATGATTGCTGGTTGGAAAGAAGTGGGGTAACCAGTCAGTGTTGTGAAATCTATTGCCTGCCAAGCTCCATGCCCACCACCAACAATCCTACACTGCTATTCACAAGATGTGGTCTGAAAGCAGTAAATTATAAATATCACCCTTTTATATCGATCTCTACAATCATTTAGTAGAGTCTTATAGGATGTTTTATCATTTTCTGGTAATCAATAATAGATCTTTATTCAACAGTGCTTGGATCTTTATCAATAATCATTCTTTTAATAATCTAGTATGCATGCTTTCTTGTTGGCTCCAAGACGTGCTGTTCTAAGAAACTGTTGGCCCTTCTTTTCTCTTGAGAGTATCAACTGTTTAGTTACTAATTGTCAGTAAATAGTTCACAACACTAGGTTAAAGTCTGACAGGTTTATTTGATATCTCGAGCTTTTGGAGTGCTGCTCCTTCATCGGGTTTTAATTATCGTAATGGACAAAAACTCTAAACAATAAACTGGTTCAACAGAGATCGGACATTTCCTAGTTCTGTGGCTCACTAGAACATCAGTCCTCTTCCCAATGGGACAGATCCCAGAGTCCCATGAACTGAAACCCACTCCTTCCACACCCAGCTTTGAATCATATTTTATTTGAATCATATTTCATAAATTTTATTTACCCGATGTCTCTGTTAACAACCCAGAGATTAGAACTTTTGAAGTTCTGATTTTTAATTTAACACCTCATGCTGACTGTTCAAAACATCTTTCCTAATTCTACCCATGTCCTTGTTACCCACGAGGACCATGATGACTGTATCCTCCCCCTGCCACTGTGATTCCTGTCTAACATTAAGCAGATATCCGGAACCCTAGCACTAATTGGTTACTAGTTGGAGGTGATGGGACCCAGGTTCGAATCCCACCATGGCAGATGGTGGCATTTGAATTCAGTAAAAAATATCTGGAATTGAGAATCTACTGATGACTATGAAACCATTGTTGGAAAAACCCATCTGGTTCATTAATGTCCTTTAGGAAGGGAAATCTGCCATCCTTACCTGGTCTGGCCTACGTGTGACTCCAGAACCACAGCAATGTATTTGACTCTCAACTGCCCTCCAATGGGAACTAGGAATGGGCAATAAATGCTGGCCAGCCAGTGATGCCCCTGGTTCCCCCGAATGAATAAATAAAAAATGGCTAATTTTGGGAATGGCAGGGGTTTATTATTGGCCACAGGGGTCCATCTATTGGCCGAACAGCTCCTGAGAATTCCAGGCTATGTTTCTTCAGGAGGTTCATCAATATTCTGAGCCAATCAGGTACTTACTGGGATAGCGCCAGGTTCCCATCAAACTAGGCCCCAAGCAGGGCAGGAATCCACCCTCCCATCTAAAACGCTACTGGTCAATCAGAAGCCGGCAGCTTCAAGCACAGTCAGCACCACCAGGAGCGGTGGCCACTGCCCATATTGCAATTGGGCCTTCCCCTGTGCTCGTTGCTAGATCTCTGGGTGAAAGGTCAAGTGTGGGTGTGAAAAGAGTCTCAGGAAGACGGAGGGGCGGTGATTCCAGAGAGTTAGAAGGAGGATCTAAAACAAGGGCTGGATGTCAGTAGTTTGGGAGTCCTTGCTTCTGAGTCCAAGTCTGTCAATTGGGAGAACGAGGAAAAATCCATCCCACCCAACTCACCCCCCTTACTATCATGTCACAGGCAAACCTGACCAAGGTTTTCTGGGTGATCTTTCTAGATGGCCCAACCTTCTACAACAGGATGGGGCCCCATGACAGATATTATAGGGCCTCAATTGAGCTTTGGGTGAGAAGGGTGCCCTCCATCCTGCCTGTCTGGAATATGAAAAGGTGAAGGTGAGGGGGAGGCCCTACCCTGCACACTCCTGCCTGCAAACTCGCCTCAGGGAGTGTCATCACTGTGGGTGTGGGCCTGTGACTCTCATTTGAAGCTAATGGGTAGATCCCGGCACCCATGGGGAAAATCAAAGTACAAAGAATACAGCACAGGAACAGACCCTTCAGCCGTCCAAGCCTGTGCCCACCATCATGCCCTACCTAAACTAAAAAAAAACTTCTGATCTTATTCAGTCCCCATCCCTCTATTCCCTTCTTATTCTCCGTAGGGTGGTGAATCTGTGGAATTCTCTGCCTATTGAAGCGGTGGAGGCTACCTTGTTGAAAATGTTTAAGTCATGGATAGATAGAATTCTGATCGATAAGGGAATTAAGGATGTGGGGAGCAGACGAGTAAGTGGAACTGATCCACTACAGATCAGCCATGATCTTATTGAATGGCGGGGCAGGCTCGAAGGGCTAGATGGCCTACTCCTGCTCCTATTTCTTATGTCCATGTACCCATCCAGATACCTCTTAAATATTGCTAATGTGTCTGCTTCCACCATCTCCTCTGGCAGCATGTTCCAGGTACCCACCATTCTCTGTCATAAAATTTCCCCCCAAAAATCTCCCTTAAACTTCCCCCTCTCACCTTGAACCTGTGCCCCTTTGTAATTGACACTTTCACCCTGGGAAAAAGCCTCTGATTGACCATCCTCTCTATCCCTTTCGTAATTTTGTAGACTCTATTAGATCTCCCCTCAACCTTCATCCTTCCAGTGAATACAGTCCTAGTTTATCCAATCTCTCCTCATTGTCAACACTCTTGAGACCAGGCAACATTCTGGTGAACCTTTTCTGCACTCTCTCTCCAAAGCTTCCACATCCTTCTGGCAGTGTGGTGACCAGAACTGTACGTAATACTCCACATGTGGCCGAATCAAGGTTTTATATAGCTGCGACATGATTTCCCAATTCTTGTACTCAATGCCCCAGCTGATGAAGGCAAGCGTGCCTTATACCTTCTTAATCACCTTGGCCACCTGTACTGCCACTTTTAGGGAAAGTGGACCTGAACGCCCAGATCCCTCTGTATGGCTAATGTTTCTCAGGGTTGTGTCATTTACAAAATAATTCACAAATAAATCCTCTCTGTAGCTTCTAGTTTTTATTGCATGGGTGTTTGTAATAACATGATTTTCCCACGATAAGTATCAGATTGTTATTCTAAATCTCTGTTTTATGGCTTTGTACCTGATGAATCATTTCCTCTCTCGTAAATTTTATGCTACTGAATAAGCTTAATGAACACTATTCTAAGCAGTCTTGCACAATATTAATTTGTTACATGAAATACTTGACATTTGGCTTTCTGTTTGAGTAATGGAGGGAGACTGAATTTAAGTCTGACACTCATAGATATCCTCCTGAACACAGATGGAAATCAGGCAGTAATGAGTGTGAGCATGGTTCCCGAGCGTTAGGTCAATCCTCCACACGCAACTCATTAAAAATATCTCATTGAAGCTTGATGTCCGTAACTCTTTATTCAATGCCTTTCACAATTCATTCAGACACCTTACCAAACACCGTTTTTCAATACCAAAGGGCAGGATTTTCCAGACCCGCCAACCCTGCCAAATGTCAATGGACTTTTGGCTGCTCTGCTACATCCCCAGCCCCACCAGATCCTGTCAAGGTCACACCATGGTGGGGCTAGAAATTAATGGCCTTTGTATAAACGCCACAGAAACAGGCCATTTGGTGGAAAGGTTTCATGTTCAAATCTATCACTTCTCCCTCAGACACTAGTCTAGGTTTGCCTTAAATACATCTGTGTTACACTCAACTTCTCCTGTGGTAACAAGTTCCATAGAATCATGGAATCTCTACAGTGCAGAAGGAGGCCATTTGGCCCACTGAGCCTGCACCGGCAACAATCCCACCCAAGTCCTATCCCCATAGCACCATGTATTTACTCTACTAATTGCCCTGAAACTAAAGGGCAATTTAGCATGGCCAATCCACCTAGCCCACACATCTTTGGAATGTGGGAGAAAACTGGAGCACTCGGAGGGAACCCACGCAGACATGGGGAGAATGTTTGCAAAGCAGTGGTTAGAACTGCTTCCTCACAATGCTAGAGACCAATGTTCGATTCCCATCTTGGGTCCCTGTCTGTGTGGAGTCTGCACATTCTCCCTGTGTCTGCGTGGCTTTCTTCCAGGCACTCCGGTTTCTTCCCATAGTCTAAAAGACGTATTGGTTAGGTGCATTGGCCATGCTAAATTTTTCCACAGTGTACCCGAACAGGCGCCGGAGTGTGGTGACTACGGGATTTTCACAGTAACTTCATTGCAGCACCTCATTTTTTGATTAGGCACTTTACAGCCTTCTGAACCTAACACTGAATTCAGCAACTTCAGACCATAGCTTTGCCCTTCATTTTTTTTCCCCAGTGCCAGTCTGTAACTTGTTCTCATATTTTGCTTTCAAGTAAGCCTACTTGTAACACTAATAAATTAACTTGAACTAGATATTTACTCCTTAACAAAAATGTGAGCATTCGGTTAACACCAGATTCTGCTGGAATAGCCAATGCAGTTAACACACTATACGCGATGATTTAATGATACCACCAAATGTGTTTGTCCTCTGTATCCCTTTTAAATTTGACTGATCTAAGTGTTGTGGACAAATCCGAGATAAAATAGGAAATAATGGAACTCACAGCAGGACAGTCGCCACCTCTGAAGAGAAAATACTGGTTAATGATTTGACCAATCAACGTTCCAACAGAATTAGCTTCTCATTAAAATTAAAACAAAATGCCTCGGATACGGGAGGTCTGAAATGAAAACTGAAAACACTGGAAAAACTCAGCAGCTTTGGCATCATTTGTGGAAAGAAAAACAGAATTAAAAGTCGGAATTTTCTAGCCTGTCAAGTTAGTAGGGTCTCCTTATCCTGCTGCTGCCGTCTGCCCACTGCCACGGATGGGGCGGGGGCGGGGGGGGGGTTCATTCAACAGGAAACCCTATTCGCACTGACGGGACTGGAAAATTCCCCAGTCGGCTAATGGCCGGTCGTTTCTGCTGCTGTGGAACAGGCAGCAAAGTTCACGGAAAATCCGGCCCAATGTTTTGAGTCCACGTGACTCTTCGTCAGAACACCGCCATTTTTGCCAGTTGCAGATCAATGCCATTGGCAAACACATCTTTCGCTCGCCTCCTCTGTCATCATTCCAAAGGGGCTGTTCCCTCAGTGACACAATGGTCCACTCCCCTCACACCCTCGACACATTATCCCCCTTCCCTCAGCACCAACCCGGGGCAACCACAGGAGGTGTAACAACCGCCCCCTTCTGGTTGGAGTAGTTGCTTCCTTCCTTCAATGTGGTCTACTCCATTCGCTGTTCATGGTGTGTTTACCTCTGTGCTGGGGAGGTCAAATGGCTGACTGCTTTGCGGCCTAAGCATGACCCTGATTTTCAGTTGCTTGCCATTTTAATTCACCACCTTGCTCTCGCTTTCACATTTCTGGCCTTGGCCCCCTGTAATATTCTAGTGAAACCCAACACTAGTTGGTGGAACAGCACCTCATTTTCTGATTAGGCATTTTACAGCCTTCTGGACCTAAGGGAGGCGATGGTCTAGTGGTATTATCGCTAGACTATTAATCCAGAAACTTAGCTAATGTTCTGGGGACCTGGGTTCGAATCTCACCACGGCAGATTTGAATTCAATTAAAAAAACTCTGGAATTAAGAATCTACTGATGACCATGAAATCATTGTCGATTGTTGGAAAAACCCATCCAGTTCACTAATGTCCTTTAGAGAAGGAAATCTGCTGTCTTTATCTAGTCTGATCTACATGTGACTCCAGAGCCACAGCAATGTGGTTAACTTTCAACTGCTCTCCAAGGGCAATTAGGGATGGGCAATAAATGTGGCCAGCCAGTGACACGCATGTCCTATAAATGAACAAAAGAAACACAGCGTTCAGACCATGACTCTGTCCTTCATTGTTTTCCTTAGTCTGCAGCTTGTTTTCATATTTTGCTATTAACAACAAAACTAAGTTATTCATCGAAAACAGACCTTGAAACCAAGATGTTTTGATCAAGGAGAAAGAGTTTTAGCATGAAACTACTCATCTGTAGGGATTTTATGGCCTTGCTCATCCTGAAACTGTAAAATTCTGTCCGAAGCCAATAGAACTTCCATGGCGTGCAGGGCTGTAAAATTCCAACTTTCAAGTGAGAAGTGGGTACCTAACACAGTACTCACAAAAACATTGTCAATTTCCTATATAGTGCGAACCAATGATGAGATAGTCTGGAGGAGTCACACAGATCAAATTCTCTCCATCAAATTCGACGGTATATTTTCTTAGAATTCTCAAAGGCCTGATTCTTCATTAGTAACCAGCTTGACTTGATCCCAGTTCAGTAGAATCTTTCCTAACCATCTTCAACCAATCACTGTTGGATAATTGCCCTGTGCCACATGCATACACAAATCTAGTTTCAGTTTAGTTTTATTTATTTGTGTCACAAGAAGGCTTGCATTAACACTGCAATGAAGTTACCTTGAAATCCCTTAATTGCCACCCTCCAGCGCTGTTCGGGTACACTGAAGGGGAATTTAGCACGGCCAATCCACCTAACCCCCACATTGGACTATGGGAGGAAATCAGAGCACCCAAAGAACAAGACAGCACAGGAACAGGTTCTTCAGCCCTCCAACCCTGCACCAATCATGCGTTCGTAACTAGACTATTCCTTTATATCCCTCTATTGACAAACTGTTCATGTGGCTATCTAGATAAGTCTTAAATGATCCTAATGCCTCTGCTTCAACCACCTTGCTTGGCAGTGCATCCCAGGCCCCCACCATCCTCTGTATAAAATAGGACCCCCGGACATCTGCGTTGAACCTTGCCCCGCCCCCCTCTTACTTTAAACTTGTGAATCCTTGTGTTTGTCATTTCCAATCTGGGAAAAAGCTTCCAACTGTTTACCCTATCTATGTCCTTCATACCCGGAGGAAATCCTCAGGGAAGACACAGGAAGACTCTACACAGTTAGTGACCCCAGCCAGGAATTAAACCCAGGCCCCTGGTGCTATGACCACTGGCCATTGTGAAATCTGCTGTTCAATGCACAGCTATGTCAATGCGACTCTCTCCAATAGAATCACTTCACCAGTATAAAACTTCTACACTATTCTTGAAGGTTTTTCCTAATAGACAGTCTCTTGTATCAGCCAGATCACTGCCCCAGCGCCCACTTCCATCCTTATTGGCTGTCCATCCAGTGGTGGAGTAAACCACTACCCCATTTGTATAACTAGCAATGATAAACACATTCAGTGACAATTCATCTTCAGACTGTGAGTTGCGTCATTTCTCTCGACCCTTTTACTGTGTGCACACTTCTTCTTTTGTTCTGTTCATGTGATCTTTTGGTTTGCTCTTCTTTCTTTTTATTCTGCTTTTTCTTCCAGCAGGCACAGTCTATATGACATTTATTCCCACAGGTAATCCTTGCACCAGCATTCCATTGAATAGACAACCAGTTGTCTACGCACCAAGGGCGTTAACAGCAGCAGATACAAATGATGTAGGATCATGAAAAAGCAACCATGTTCATTGTGTCAAATTGAATATGTATGTCTGGAGCTTGAATATTGAAGCAAATGATCATCTGTTGGGATCAATAGTTAGCTGGATAATAGATACTAAAGCAATCCATGGTCAAATGCAAAAGATCTGGGCAATATCCGGGCTTGGGCTGCTAAGAGACAAATAACATTCATACCACTGTGCAAGGCAATGACCATCTCCGGCAAGAATAAATCCAACCATCTACCACTGATATTCAATGCCATTACCTCTCTTGTCAACATCAGGGGAATTACAATTAAGCAGAAACTGAACTGGACAACAATAGAAAGATTGTGGCTACAAGGAGCAATTCACCTCCTGACTTCTCCTGACTCAAATCAGGAGTGTGATGGAATACTCTCCACTTGCCAGGATGAGTGCAGCTGCAACAACATTCAAGAAGCTCAACGCCATCCAGGACTGTTTGTATGGCACCCCTTCCACAAACCTTCACTCTCTCAAATATTGATGCACAGTGTTTGGGCAGCATGGTGGCACAGTGGTTAGCACTGCTGCCTCACAGTGCCAGGGACCCAAGTTTGATTCCCTGTTAGGGTCACTGCCTGCATGCACATTCTCCCTATGTCTGTGTGGGTTTCCTCTGGGTGCTCCGGTTTCCTTCTACGGTCCAAAGATGTGCGAGTTAGGTGGATTGGCCATGCTAAACTGACTAAACTGCTAAACTGACCTTTAGTGTCAGGGGGACTAGTAAATGCATAGGGTCATGGGGATAGGGCCTGGGTCAGATTGTGGTCAGTGCAGGCTCGATGGGCTGAGTGGTCTCCTTCTTCGCTGTAGGGATTCTATGGATTCGATGTGGCAGCTCTGTATACCCTCTCTCAGATTCAGTGAGGATCCTTCAACAGCAGAAGGACAAGGGCAGAAAATGCAAGTCAAAACCACCACTAGCAGATTCCCCTCCAAACCACTCTGACTTGAAAATATTTTGCCTTTCCTTCACTGGCTTGGGTCAAAATCCTGGAACTCCCTCTCTATCAGCACTGTGGGTGTTCCTGTACCAAAGAGACTGCAGTGTTTCACCGCCATCTTCTCAAGGCAAGTTAGAGATGGGCACTAAACGCTAGTCTAGCCAGCAACACCCACATCCTCAGTAAGAACATAAAAAGAATATATTCTTCAACAAGTTACCATGACAACAGTAAGGTATGCAGCAGCAAATAACTTAATGTTTATTTTATTCTAATCTTACAGAGATACCTAGCCTAATTATGCCGAGTTGGTATTTCATCTTTTAACCTGTTCTGTATCTCCTGATAATGAAATTCTGTTATCTATGTGCAAGTACAAGATTGGCTCACTAGAGGGCACTGTAACCATTATCTGTGATCATTGGCCTTGATCAAATGGTGGACCAGATTCGATGGGCTGAATGGCCTAATTCTGCTCTGAAATCTGACGATCTTACAAAGTAAAATTTATTTATTAGTCACAAGTAAGGCCTACATTAACACTGCAATGAAGTTACCATGAAATTCCTCTACTTGCCACACTCCGGCACCTGTTCAGGCCAATGTACCTGATCAGCACATCCGTCAGACTACAGCAGGAAACCGGAGCACCCAGAGGAAACCCACGCAGACACGGGGAGAACTTGCAAACTCCACACAGACAGTGACCCAAGCCAGGAATTGAACACGGGTCCCTGATGCTGTGAGGCAGCAGTGCTAACCACTGTGCCAACATGCTGCCTGTATCTCAGAGACTTTACTTTTACAGCTGTAGAAATTTCTCTATCTTTTCCTCCTTCAAGATTCTCCTTCAAACCTAATTTTTTGACCACTCTCTTTGAAGCTTGTTATCCATTTTTGCCTGATCAGACCTCAGTGATGTGAATGTCAGCTGTTGTTCCAGCTACTACCCCTAATCTTCCTCGCTAAACATTCCCAGTGAGATTCTCCATCATGGAAATGCTTTATTTATTCTGTTATGGAATGTGGGCGTTGCTTGCAAGATCATCCTCAATTGTCCTTGAATTAAGTAGCTTGCATGACCATTTCAAAGAACAGTTAATAAGAACATAAAATGGATAACCTCACATTTATCAATTGTATTCCATCTGCCAGACCCTCACCCACTCACTTAGTTAAGAGTCAATTAGATTTCTGTGAATCTGCAAGTCATGTATAAACCGCGCAAGGGAATTTAGTGAATCAGATGAGATATTATTGGGTGGCACAGTAGTTTGCACTGCTATCTCACAGCACTGAGGACCCCAGTTCAATTCCCAACTTGAGTCACTATTTGAGTGGAGTCTGCATATTTTCCCCATCTTTGTGTCGGTTTCCTTTGAAAGTTTGGTTTGGTACATTGGCCACGCTAAATTCCCCCTCATTGTACCCAACAGGCTCCAGAGTGTAGCAACTAGGTAATTTTCACAGTAAACATTAACATTGAGTCTACTTATGACACTAATAAATAAACTAAAGAACAGTCTGAGATTAAGCTAGTCTGTTTATCAGTTTTATTGGATAGCACAGTGGTTAGCGCTGCTGCCTCACTGCGCCAGGATCCCGGGTTCAATTCTGGCCTGAGGTCACGGTCTGCGTGGAGTTTGCACAGAGTCCCCGTGTCTGCGTGGGTTTCCTCTGGGCCCTCCACTTTTCTCCCACAGTCCAAAAATGTGAACTTTAGTTTGATTTGTCATGCTAAATTGACCCTAGCGTCAGGGGGATTGGCAGAATAAATATGTAGGGATAGGGCCTGGGTGGGATTGTGGTCAGTGCAGACTAGAAGGGCCAAATGGCCTCCTTCTGCACTGTAGGGATTCTATGATTATTTTAATTGATTATTTTAATTGATTATTTTAATTAACTTGATTGTTACCCCTTCCACAATCATTCAGTCCCTCCACCATCGATGAGCAACAGCAGCTGTGGATACCATCTAAAGATGCACTGCAGGAAGTCACCAAATTTCCTTTGGTAGCACCTTTCACTACCATCTAAAGGACAGGAGCAGCAGATACATGGGAACACCGCCACCTAGAGGTTCTCGTCCAAGCCACCCACCGTTCTGACTTGGAAACATATTCTCCTTCACTATCACTGAGTCAAATTCCTGGAATTCCCTCTCTAACAGCACTGTGGGTGTACTTACACCTCAGAGACTGCAGCGGTCCAAGAAAGCAGCTCACCATCATCTTCTCAGAGCAACGAGAGATGGGGAATAAATGCTGGCTTAGCCAGCGATGCCTATATCCTGTAAATGAATGTTTGAAAGAATGCTAACACTGGAATTAAATCCCTGATTTATTAATTGAATTTAAATTCTACCAGCAGGCATGGTAGGATTCGGAGCCAAGTCCCCAAAGGATTATATTGGATTAACTACACTGCTGTCTCACCCATGGTAAAGATATTGGGTAATTCCATGGTCTTTCTCACTTACTCAGTTTTCATTGAAATCATTCATTACTATCTATGCCCTAGGCAAACTCCCTCCTTGAGCAATTACAGTGCATGTGGTGAAGATGCTTCAATAATATTATTGGACATTGAGGAATAAAATAGTGACCCAGTGACAATGAAGGAACATTACAGAACAAAAAGATCTAGGGGTACATGTTCATAGCTCCTTGAAAATGGAGTCACAGGTGGACAGAGTAGTGAAGAAGGCATTCAGAATGCTTGGTTTCATAGGTCAGAACATTGAAAACAGCAATTGGGACGTTTTGTTGAAGTTCTGCAAGGTATTGGTAAGGCCACACTTGGAATACTGTGTGCAATTCTGATCACCCTGTTATGGAAAGGATATTATTAAACTAAAAAGAATGCAATAAAGATTTACTAGGATGCTACCAGGACTTTTTGGTTTGAGATATTAGGAGAGGCTGGATAGACTGGAACATTTTTCCCTGGAGTGTAGGAGGCTGAGGGGTGAACTTATAGAGGTCTGTAAAATAATGAGGGCACAGATCAGCTAGATAGTCAGTATCTTCTCCCAAAAGTATCGGAGACTAAAACTAGAGGGCGTAAGTTTAAGGTGATTGGGGAGAGATACAAAAGTGTCCAGAGGGGCAATTCTTTCACACAGGAAAAAACAAACTGCCAGAGGTAGTAGTAGAGGTGGGTACAATTTTGTCTTTTAAAAAGCATTTAGACATTTACATGGGTACGACAGGTATAGAGGGATATGGACCAAATGCAGGCAATTGGGACTAACTTAGTAGTTTAAAAAAAAGTGTGGCATGGATAAGTTGGGCTGAAGGGTCTGTTTCCATGCTGTAAATATCTATAACAGTATGACTCTCTGAACAAGAACATGTCCAAGTCAGGGGAATGCATGATGTAGAGGGAACATGGAGGTGGTGCTGTTACCATTCAACTAACTGCTCTTGTCATTCTAGGATGTGGATGTTATGGTTTTGGAATGTATTTCCGAAGAAATCTCAGCCAACTGTTGCAATTCACTTTTCTCTTTCGTATTTGTTGATGGGATGTGGCATTGCAGTTGAGAGCCAATCACGTTGCTGTGTTTCTGGAATCACATGTAGGCCAGACCAGGTAAGGACGGCAGATTTCCTTCCCTAAAGGACATTAGTGACCCAGATGGGATTTTATGACAATCGACAATGGTACCACGGTCATCATTAGACTTTGAATTCAAGATTTTTATTAAATTCAGATTTCACCATTTCCGTAGTGGGATTTGACGTCCAGAGGATTAAGGATTCCACGCACCCCAGACATTCTCTTGTTCATCTCCTTCCATTAGGAAAAAGATAGAAAATTCTGAGGTCACATACCAAACGACTCAAGAACTGCTTCTTCCCTGCTGCCAGCAGGTTTTTGAACAACCTGCCATATATTAAGCTGATCTTTCTCTGCACCTTAAATGTGACTGCAACACTACAGTCTGCCCTCTCTCCTTTCCTTCTCTGCTATTTACTCTGTGAATGGTATGCTTTGTCTGTATAGCACACAATATTTTTCACTTTATCCAAATACATGTGATAAGAATAAATCAAATAGCATTATCCTGGGTCCCCGGATTACTATTTCAGTGACAATATCACTACGTCACTTTCCCGTACACATGTACTGAGTTAGTGGTGGAAGGTAGGAAAGGAATGAGGATCATTCAGATGTTGTTGCAACTAGAATCATAGAAACCCTACAATGTAGAAGAAGGCCATTCGATTCATTGAACCTATAGTGACCACACTCTCACCCAGGCCCTATTCCCATAATACCACATATTTACCTTGCTAATCCTGACAATTTAGTACAGCCAATCAACCCAGCCTGCACATCTTTGGATTGTGGGAGGAAACCGGAGCACCCGGAGGAAACCCATGCAGACATGGGGAAGATGTGCAAACTCCACACAGACTGTGACCTGAGGCCAGAATTGAACCCAGGATCCTGGCCCTGTGAGGCAGCAGCGCTAACCACTGTGCCACTGTTCCACCACTGCTCCAAATGGAAATGAGTGCGTGTTACTTGTTGAGCCTGGATACTGATTAGATCTTGCTGCATGTGAACATCTGAGAAATTGTCAATGGAACCAAACACTATGTGGTCATCAGCCAACATCACCACACCCCTCCTAATGATGGGGGGAAGTTCAATAAGGAAAGGAATGGGGATCATTGGCTGTAGGCTACTGATCTAAGGGCCTCGTCCAGCTCCAGAATTGGAGTTAATTGCCCTCCATCAATCTGTAAAATAAAATACGGCTATTCAACAAAGTGTGACTGAACATACAAAAAAGAAAGAAATCAAATCTGCTCAACAATCAGTGCATGTTTGGTTTTGATATTATCATTGCTTCCTTATTTTATTATTATCCTGAGTTTCTAACTACCACTGTGTCCAGCAATACTGGATTGCTTCCAAAGCTGCAGTTATCTGCTTGTTTCATTTCATACTTCTTTCTGACAGATTACTTACCAAACTCACTCTCCCAATAGCTCAGTAAAGTTAATGAACAATCAACACATATAAGGGCAGATTTGTGCTCCCAGCTGCTAAGTTTAAGTTTATTTATTAGTGTTACAAGTAGGATGACATTAACACTGCAATGAAGCTACTATGAAAATCCCCTGGTCACTGATGTCTGTTCGGGTATTCTGAGGGAAAATTTAGCATGGCCAATGCACCTAACCAGTATGTTAATGATCCACCTGCAGACTATTGGAAAGTAGTTTTTGAAAATGTTCAATCTTTTATTTAATTGTTGAAGTTGTACAAGACATCGGTAAGGCCATACTTGGAATGTTGTATACAGTTCTGGTCACCTTATTATAGAAAAGATATCATTAAACTTGAAAGAGTGCAGAAAAGGTACAGTAGGATGCTACTGGGACTTGATGGCTTAGATTATAAGGAGAGGCTGGATAGACTGGGACTGTTTTCTCTGGAACATAGGAGGCTGAGGGGTGACCTTACAGAAGTCGACAAAATAATGAGGGACATAGACAAGGTGGATAGTCAATTTCTTTTCCCAAAGATGAGAGAGTCTAAAACAGAAGGCATAGGTTTAAGATGAGTGGGGAAAGATACAAGAGCATCCGGAGGGGCAATTATTTCACGCAGAGGGTGATACGTGTCTGGACTGAGCTGCCAGAGGTAGTAGTAGAGGCAGGTATAATTTTGTCTTTGAAAAAGCATTTCGACAGTTACTTGGCAAGATGGGGATAGAGGGATATGGGCCAAATAAGAATACAAGAACATGAGAATTAGAAAAAGGAGTCGGCCATCTGACCCCTCAGGCCTGCTCTGCCATTCAATAAGATCATGTTTGATCTTTTCATGGATTTAGCTCCACTTACCTGCCCACTCACCATAACTCTTAATTCCTTTACTGTCCAAAAATCTATCTATCCTTGCCTTAAAAACATTCAATGAGGTAGCCTCAACTGCTTCACTGGGTAGGGAATTCCACAGATTCACAACCCTTTGCGTGAAGATGTTTCTCCTCGACTCAGTCCTAAATCTGCTTCCTCTTATTTTGAGGCTATGCCTCCGAGTTTTAGTTTCACCTGCCAGTGGAAACAACTTCCCTGCTTCAATCTTATCTATTCCCTTCATAATCTTATATGTTTCTATAAGATCTCCCCTCATTCTTCTGAATTCTAGTGAGTATAGCCCCAGTCTACTCAGTCGCTCCTCATAAGCCAACGCTCTCAACTCTGGAATCAATCTAGTGAATCTCCTTTGCACCCCTCCAATGCTAGTATATCATTTCTCAAAACTGTACACAGTATTTCAGGTGTGGCTTCGCCAGCACTTTATACAGCTGCAACACAATCTCACTGTTTTTAAACTCCATTCCTCTAACAATGAAGGACAAAATTCCTGCACCTGCAAACCAACTCCTCATGATTTTTGCACAAGGACACAAAGGTCCCTCTGCAAGCAGCATGCTGCAATTTTTTGCTATTTAGATAATAATCCATTTTGTTGTTATTCCAATCAAAATGGATGACCTTGCATCTACCAATATTGCACTCCATCTGCACACTTTGCTCTGCCACATAGTGTCATCTGTGAATTTTGACACAGTACACATGGTTCCCAACTCCAAATCATAAACAATTGTGATCCCAACCCTGATCCTTGAAGCACACCACTAGTCACGGATCACCAACCAGAAAAGCACCCATTTACCCCCACTCTTTGCTTTCTGTTAGTTAACAATCCTCTATCCATGCTAACACATTATCTGTACCACTGTGCACCTTTATCTTACGCAGCACCTTGTCAAATGCCTTCTGGAAATCCAGGTACACTACATCCACAGGTTCCCCACTGTTCACTGCACATGTAATGTTCTCAAAGAATTCCACAAAATTAGGCAAACATAACCTTCTTTTCATGAACCCATGCTGTGTCTTACCAATGGGACAGTTTATATCCAGATGTCTCACTATTTCGTCCTTGATAATAGATTCAATCATTTTCCCTACTACAGAAGTTAAGCTAACTGGCCTATAGTTACCTGTCTTTTGTCTACCTCCTTTTTTAAACAGTGGCGTCACATTTGCTATTTTCCAATCTGCAGGACCACCCCAGAGTCCAGCGAATTTTGGTAAATTACCACTAGTGCGTTTGCTATTTCTCTTGCCATCTCTTTTAGTACCTTGAGATGAATTCTATCAGGACCAGGAGACTTGTCCACCTTTAGCCCTATTAATTTGTCCAACACTACCTCCTTTGTGATAATAGTTTCTGGGTTCTCACCTTCCATAGCCTTCCTGTCATCAATTTTTGACACGTTATTTGTGTCTTCCACTGTGAAGAGTGACACAAAATACCTGTTCAATGCCTCAGCCATTTTCTTATTTCCAGTTATCACATCCCCCTTCTCATTCCCTAAATGATCAATGTTTATTTTAGCTACTCTTTTTCATTTTATATATTTGTAGAAACTTTTGCTATGTTTTTATACTCTGAGCTAGTTTACCCTCATAATCCATCCTACCTTTCTTTATAGCTTTCTCTGTGGCTCTCTGCTGACCTTTAAAGATTTCCCAATTCTCTAGGTTCCCACTAATCTTTGCCACTTTGTATGCATTTTCTTTCATTTTGATGCCCTCCTTTATTTTCTTAGGTATCCACGGCTGATCATCTCTTTTTCTACAGTTCTTCCTTATCATGGGTATATACTTTTGCTGAGCACGGTGAAAGATCGCTTTGAAAGTCCTCCACTGTTCCTCAATTATCCCACCATTAAGTTTTTACTCCCAATCTATCTTAGCCAAGTCCTCCCTCATCCCTTTATAGTCTTCTTTGTTTAAGCACAAGACACTGGTATTGGATTTAACCTCCTCATGCTCCATCTGTATTTTAAAGTCAACCATCCTATGATTGCTTCTTCCAAGAGGATTTCTAATTATTCCCATTAGGGATATCATTAATTATTCCATCTTATTACACAGGACCAGATCTAGAATAGCTTGCTCCCTTGTCGGTTCCATAATATAGTGCTCAAGGAAGCTATCGCGGATACATTCTATGAACTGCCTTGACCGACCTGGTTTGACCAACTGATATGTAGATTAAAATCCCCCTTGATAATTGTTATACTATTTTTACATGCATCAGTAAATGTGGGCAATTGGGACTAGCTTAGGGCTTTAAAGAAAAAATGGGTGGCATCCCTGAAAGTTGGCAATCAAGTCAATAAGGTTGTTAAGAAGGCATACGGAGTCTTAGCTTTTATTGGTAGGGGGATTGAATTTCGGAGCCGCAACGTCATGTTGCAACTGTACAAAACTCTAGTGCGGCCGCACTTGGAGTATTGTGTACAGTTCTGGTCCCCACATTATAAGAAAGATGTGGAGGCATTGGAGAGGGTACAGAGGAGGTTTACCAGGATGTTGCCTGGTATGGAGGGCAGGTCTTATGAAGAGAGGCTGAGGGATTTGAGGTTGTTTTCGTTAGAAAGAAGGCGGCTAAGAGGAGACCTTATTGAAACATATAAGATGATTAGAGGTTTAGATAGGGTGGACAGTGATAGCCTTTTTCCTAGGATGGAGAAAGCTAGCACGAGGGGACATAGCTTTAAATTAAGGGGTGGTAGTTATAGGACGGATGTCAGAGGTAGGTTCTTTACCCAGAGGGTGGTAAGGGTATGGAATGCCCTGCCTGCTGCAGTTGTAGATGCGCCAAGTTTGGTGGCGTTTAAGAGGTTAGTAGATAGGTTTATGGATGAAAAGGGAATGGTTTAGGTTAGAGGGTCATTGCTTTTTCTTAATTGGTGGGTGCAACATCGAAGGCCAAAGGGCCTGTTCTGCGCTGTAATGTTCTATGTTCTATGTTCTATGGACAAGCTGGGCCGAAGGGTCTGTTTCTATGCTGGAAACTTCTATGATTCTATAATTCTATTTAATTTTAATTGTGGATCACAAAGTGTTATTGTATTGTACATACTCACCTCTGGAACACTATGCATGATAAAGCCAGATCATGTATTCCTAATTCATTTGGAATACTGTGTACTGTTCTCATCACCCTATTATAGAAAGGATATTATTAAACTAAAAGAGTGCAGAAAAGATTAACTAGGATGCTACCTAGACTTGATGGTTTGAGTTATAAGGAGAGGTTGGATAGACTGGGACTTTTTTCTCTGGAGCGTAGGAGTTGATGGGTGATCTCATAGAGGTGTACAAAATAATAAGGGGCACAGATCAGCTTGATAGTCAATGTCCTTTCCTAAAGGTAGGGGAGTCTAAAACTAGAGGGTATAGGTTTAAGGTGAAAGGGGAGAGATACAAAAGGGTCCGGGGGGTAAATATTTCACTCAGAGGTTGGTGAGTGTCTAAAACTGCCTGCCAGAGGTAGTAGTAGAGGCAGGTACAATTTTGTCTTTTAAAAAGCATTTAGACAGTTACATAGGTAAGATGGGTATAGAGGATATGGGCCAAAATGTGGGCAATTGGGACTAGCTTCACGGTAAACAAAAATGGTGGCATGGACAAGTTGGGCCGAAGGGCCTGTTTCCATGCTGTAAACATCTCATGACCTCTAAGATTTAAGGAACTACTGTAAATTCCAAGACATTTGTGACATCAGGCAGTTTTATGATTATTTTTGATTTTTAATCAAACATTTGCATTCATCAAACTGACAGCTGAGGTCATGGCCTCCGTCCTTCTCACTCGCCTTAAAGATCAATGAACTGAATGGATCCTGCTTGCCTGAAATGTCTCTTAGGATTTATTGTTCTTCAATGTTTCCTTCCTAAGAAATTCAAAATGAGAAAGGAGATTCATTTATGGGGTTAAACTCAGGCATGCAAGAATAATGGTGAAGATATTAACACATTCTTCTGAAAACTGCTCCTTCCTTTCATGGATTAATTAGATTCCTCCGTTTGATTCATGGACACTTGGGCTGAGTTCAATTTTTGAGATGGTGAGAAAATAATGACCAACTTGGTCATTTTTTTTTTCACCTCTGGGTGAAAAAAAATTCTCCTCATCTCAGTCTAAAAGGTTTACTCCCTATCCTCAAACTATGACCCCTAGTTCTTTTCTCCCCCACCGTTGGGAACATTCTTTCTAAATCTACCCTATCTAATCATGTTAGAATTTTATACGTTTCTATGAGATCCCCTCTCATTCTTCTAAACTCTAGTGTTCAACCACATATTATGTATGTTTCTATCTGATATTACGCATTTGATAGTTTAGAACATAGAACATAGAACATTACAGCACAGAACAGGCCCTTCGACCTTCGATGTTGTGCCGACCAAAATAAAAAGCAATGCCCCTCCTAACTAAACCATTCCCTTCTCATCCATATACTTATCCACTAACCTCTTAAACGCCACCAAACTTGGCGCGTCTACAACAGCTGCAGGCAGGGCATTCCACTCCCTAATCACTCTTTGAGTAAAGAACCTACCTCTGATATCCGTCCTATAACTCATACCCCTTAATTAATTTAAAGCTGTGTCCCCTCGTGCTAAACTTTACAGTTTATTTATTAGTGTCACAAGTAGGTTTACATTAATACTGCGATGTCTAGTTGTCACACTCTGGCACCTGTTCAGGTATACTGAAGGAGAATTTAGCATGGCCAATGTAGCTAATCAGCATGTCTTTTGGACTGTGGAAGGAAACCAGAGCACCCGGAGGAAACTCATGCAGACACGGGGAGAACAGCAGACTTTGCACAAAAAGGTGACTCAAGCCTGGAATTGAACCCAGGTGCTTGGCATTGGAAGGCAGCAGTGCTAACCACTGTATCATTGTGCTACCTGATAGTGCAAATGAAAACAATCACCCAAAGTCAAAATTACCTTCACAAACACAGACACAGGCTAATCACACAAGGGAATAGTTTTGCAAACAGGGAGCAGTTAAATGGCAGAGTGATAACAACATAAGAGGCATAATGAGAGAAATCAAAGAAATTACAGTGCTTCAGAAGGCGTTTGCAAACATGACTTGACTTTGACTGTCAGCAGCCTAAAGCCTTACACACTGCCACTTCTTCCACTGTGAAAAATGGTGACTTTGCATTTCATTGGTCTTGACATTAATTGAACAACCATCTGGCCAGCAATAATTGGAAGGAAGCTTGCATCCCTCATCAATTTTAGGACAATACACAAGGGATTAATTATGTTGGTTTTGGAGGGGAGTTGTGCAGGCCCTAATTTTACTTGTGTTAGCTGTTACAGTCTTTAATGGATAGATTGCATGTATGAGTACACAGGAACACTGCAGGCATCTTTGTGAGTAATAATCCTTGTCACAGTTTTACCATTCACTGAATCTATCAATATCTCATTGTCATTTCACAATTCCTTCTGCAGTTCTTACAATGTCGCCTTTCAAGGCATCAATAGAACATTTGATATGCCACTTTCTATCCTATTGTTTAAACTGTTAACAAAACTAATGAACAGTTGAGGATGCAACTCATATCCTGCCAATTAGAAGTATGTACCTATTATTGCTACTCATTGTCTCCAATTTGCTAAGCTGCTCAATAATATGCCTTCAGCTATATGAGCTTTGACTTTTGGCAACGGTTATTATGAGGGATTTCTCCAGATGTCTCTAGAGTTCCATACAAATAACATCCATAGATATTCCTTCAGAAAGTCTATACAAATAATATCCTCAGAGTTAAAGGCAAAGCTGGCAGAAGTACGAAACTCTGGATGACTCGGGATATTGAGGCCCTGGTCAAGAAGAAGAAAGAGACACATGACATGCATAGACAGCTGGAATCAAGTGAATCCCTTGAAGACTATAGGGGATGTGGGAGTAGAGTTAAGAGAGAAATCAGGAGGGCAAAAAGGGGACACAAGATTGTTTTGGCTGATAAGGCAAAGGTGAATCCAAAAAGCTTCTACAAATACATAAAGGGCAAAAAAGTAACAAGGAAGAAAATAGGGTTTTTAAGGATCAACAAGGTAATCTATGTGCGGATCCACAAGAGATGGGTGAGATCCTAAATGAATATTTCTTATCAGTATTTAGTGTTAGAAAGGCATGGATGTTAGGGAACTTGGAGAAATAAATAGTGATGTCTTGAGGAGTGTACATATTACAGAGAAGGAGGTGCTGGAAGTCTTAAAGTGCATCAAGATAGATAAATCCCCGGGACCTGATGAAATGTATCCCAGGACTTTGTAGGAGCTAAGGAGGAAATTGTGGATCCCCTAGCCGAGATATTTGAATCATTGATAGTCACAGGTGAGGTCCCTGAAGATTGGAGCGTGGCAAATGTTGTGCCTTTGTTTGAAAAGGGCTGCAGAGAAAAGCCTGGGAACTACAGTCCAATGAGCCTCACATCTGTGGTGGATAAATTTTTGGGAGGTATTTTGAGAGACAAGATCTGTAGGCATTTAGAGATGCAAAGACTGATTTGGATGATAATATAGGAGGCATGGTTACTAAATTTGCAGACGACACTAAAGTTGGTGGCAAGTGGACAGTGAACAAAGTTATCTCCAATTGCAATGGGATTTTGATCAATTAGGCTAGTGGGTTGACAATGGTAAATTAAGTTTAATTTAAAGAAATGCGAGGTAATGCATTTTGGTAGATTGAACCAGGGTAGGACTTACTCAATTAATGGTAGGATGCTGGGGAGAGTTACAGAACAAAGAGGTCTACGGGTACATGTTCATAGCTCCTTGAAAGTGGAGTCACAGATAGACAGAGTGATGAAGAAGGTATTCGGCATGCTTGGTTTCACGGTCAGAACACTGAATACAAGACTTAGGACGTCTTGTTGAAGTTGTACACGACATTGGTAAGTCCACACTTGGAATACTGTGGCTCAATGGAAGAAGCCAGTGAATGGTAGTGGAGGATTGCTTCTCTGAGTGGAGGCCTGCGACTAGTGGTGTGCCACAGGGATCAGTGCTGGGTCCATTGCTGTTTGTCATCTATATCAATGATCTGGATGATAATGTGGTAAATTGGATCATCAAATTTGCTGATGATACAAAGATTGTAGTGGACGGTGAGGAAGGTTTTCAAGGCTTGCAGAGGGATTTGGACCAGCGAGAAAAATGGGCTGAAAAATGGCAGATGGAGTTTAATGCAGACAAGTGTGAGGTATTGCACTTTGGAGGGACAAACCAAGGTGGAACACACAAGATACATGGTAGGACACTGAAAAGTGTAGTAGAACAGAGGGATCTGGGAATATAGATAAATAATTCCTTAAAAGTGGTGTCACAGGTAGATAGGGTTGTAAAGAGTGCTTTTGGAACATTGGCCTTTATAAATCAAAGTATTGAGTATAAGAGTTGGAATGTTATGGTGAGGTTATATAAGACATTGATGAGGCTGAATTTAGAGTATTGTGTGCAGTTTTGGTCACCTAATATCAGGAAGGTTATTAATAAGATTGAAAGACTGCAGAGAAGGTTTACAAGGATGTTGACGGGACTTGAAAAACAGAGTTAGAGAAAGATTGAATAGGTTTGGACTTTATTCCCTGGAGTGTAAAAGAATGAGAGGGGATTTGATAGAGGTGTATAAAATTAAGATGGGTATAGATAGAGTGAATGCAAGCAGGCTTTTTCCACTGAGGCTAGGGGAGAAAAAAAACCAGAGGGCATGGGTTAAAGCTGAAGAGGGAAAAGTTTAAAAGGAATATTAGGGGGGGCTTCTTCACACAGAGAATGGTGGGAGTATAGAATGAGCTGCCAGAAGAAGTGGTAAATGCAGGCTCATTTTTAACATTTAAGACAAACTTGGACAAGGTACATGGATGAGAGGGGAGTGGAGGGATATGGCCCAGGTGTAGGTCAGTGGGACTAGGCAAAAAATGGTTCGCTACATACAAGAAGGGCCAAAAGGCCTGTTTCTGTGATAGTGTTCTATGGTTCTATGGTTCTAATTCTGGTCACCCTATTATAGAAAGGATATTATTAAACTAGAAAGAGGAAAGAAAAGATTTACTAGGATGTTACAAGGACCTAATGAATTGAGTTATAAGGAGAGGATGAATAGACTGGGACTTTTTCTCTGGAACGTAAGAGACTGTGGGATGATTTTATAGCAATCTATAAAATAATGAGGAATGAGGGGGACAGAACAGCTAGATAGTCAATATCTTTTCCCAAAGATAAAGGAGTCTAAAACTAGACGACATAGGTTTAAGGTGAGAGGAGAGAGATACAAAAGTGTCCAGAGGGTCAATTTTTTCACACAGAGGGTGATGAGTGTCTGGAATGAGCTACCAGAGATGGTAGTAGAAGCGGTACAATTTTGCCTTTTGAAAAGCATTTAGATAGTTACATGGGTACAATGGGTATAGAAGGATATGGGCCAAAATGTGGGCAATTGGAGTTTTGAAAGAAAAAGCTTGCAGGTTTTTTTAAAAAAAGGGCACCATGCTATAAACCTCTATGACTCTAGATGTTCGCTCTGGAAGTCTATACAAATAACATCCATAGACGCTCTGTCTGGTGAGCTGGTGCAATGACAGTAATCTCTTTCTCAATGTCAACAAAATGAAGCAGTTAGTCATCGACTTCAGAAAGCATAGTGGAAGACATGTCTCTATCTGCATCAACAGGGACAAAGTAGAAATGGTCGACGGCTTCAAGTTTCTAGGTTTGCAGTTCACCAACAACCTGTCCTGCTCTCTCCACATGTATGTTGTATTTAAGAAAGCCCTCCAATGGTTTTACTTTCTCAGAAGACTAAGGAAATTTGGCATGTCCATTATGACTCTCACCAATTTTTACAGGTGCACCATAGAAAATATTCTTTCTGGTTGTGTCACAGCTTGGTATGGCTCCTGCTCTGACCAAGATGACAATAAAGGGTTGTGAATGAAGTCCAGTCCATCACGCAAACCAACGTTCCACCCACTGAAACTGGATGAATTTTACCGGCATGCCCGCTCTAATTCCATGGGTGGGCAAGTCTCAGAGAATGGCATCGTACAAACATTGGGTGGACGTGCTGGTAAAATTCCGCCCACTGTCTATACTTTCTAATGCCTCAGGAAAGCAGCCAGCATAATTAAGGACCACACACACCTCGGACATTCTCTCTTCCGCCTTCTTCCACCAGGAAAAAGATACAAAAATCTGAGGTCACATCCAACCGACTCAAGAATAGCTTCTTCCCTGCTGCCGTCAGGCATTTGAATGGACCTAACATATTACGTTGATCTTTCTCTACACCCTAGCTACGACTGTAAAGCTATATTCTGCACTCTCTTGTTTCCTTGTCTATGAAAGGTATGCATTGTCTGTATAGCACAAGAAACAATATTTTTCACTGTATACTAATACATGTGACAATAATAAATCAAATCAAATCAAATATTTGGAAGTCCATACAAGTAACATCCTTAGATATTTGTGCCCACGTTTGGCATGGGAGTGAATGGTGATATGGGTGCTATTGAGGGCAGAACACCTCTCGAGCCACTTCTCAGAGATCAGATGGTGAGTGTTGTTCAGGAGCTGATTAATTCATTCATTTATAGGGAGAGTGTGTAGAGATAAAACTCAGCAAACTCTAAAGACTGTGGTCATGCATGCATCTTTGTATATGATTACAAAGACTTCATCACTTTATGAGGCCCTTTATACGTGATTACAATGCTAAAGAGCAATCTGTGCTAATGCTAGTGACTTGCTGTATGATGTGACGCTCAATATAGAACATAGAACATAGGACACTGCAACACAAACAGGCCCTTCGGCCCACAAGTTGCGCCGATCATATCCATACCTATCAGGCCATAGAACTATCTATAACTCCCAATCTCATTAAATCCCATGCACTCATCCAGAAGTCTTTTAAAAGACTCCAGCCAGTTTGCCATTCACTTTCCACCCACCTGACGAAGGAACAGCGTTCTGAAAGCTTGTGGATTTACTATCAAATAAACCTGTTGGGCTTTAACCTGTTGTTATGAGACTTCCTACTGTATTGTGATGGGTCAGGGCGGTGGTGATCAATGTGGGGTAGTCTGATTGGGGGTGTGTGAAACAGGGGGATAGGTAGAGTGTCAGATTTCCAAGGCACTAACTGTGTACACTTTACGCAGTGCACTGGGAGATCTTGCACATTCATAATTTGCACCCTCAAGCAATCATCATCTGGCTTCCTGGTGTGAATAGACTCAGTCTACTCCCCCTACTGGCATGAATCACACTTAGCCTTATTTTGATCTCTAAATTGCATACGATTTGAATTTTTCTCTCGCCGAAAAAAGGGGCACGATTTTTCTCCTGCTTTTGCACATGTTTGGTAACATCTCTCCCGATTCTAAGAGAGAACCTGATTAGGTCACTGGGAAAAATCAGAAAATGAGATCTTACCAGCAGATTTGCGTTTTCTGACTTTGAGGGAATTTTGTCCCTGCATTGCCATTGGGGCTGGTGGAGAACAGCCTTTGTCTTTTAGCATTTTGTTTTTGGCTGAAATTGCAGCAGCTGAGATTGTTGGCAGGGAAGAGAAAAGAACTGAAAGATGAAGCCACCTTTATTCCATAAAACCCAGCTCCCTTTCTGGTTCTATAGCCTTCCCCAGTCTGTCACACAGGTTAAAAACAACCATTGCTGAATTTGAACTCCTGCAGTGTTTCCTTTATTAAATAGAACAATTGTCAAGGACTCAGAGATGCTGTTAACCAAGCTGCTCCGACACAAGCAGCTGCTGGAGATGAAATTGGCCAACAAAAAGGAACAAGCTTTCCCCTCTCGCTCTATATCTACAATGATTCTCTGTCGCCATAGAAACTAGATTGTTTGGGAGTGTTTACAGACCTGCTCTGTTTCCTATAATTAAAGATTTGCATTAAGCAATCATCAATGGGACCCAATCTTATGGCGATTGCAACATGTTCATTAAAGATTATTAACTACACTTCTCTTTGTAATGGAGTTGCTGGCTGCCTTTGCTTCATTCACCCGAATTCAACTTTATCCATAATATACTGCAAGGAATAGGAAGGATAGATGCAGCTAATTCTGAAGTCTTTCCGGGTGTGAGGCTGATTACACTGATAACGTAGTTGATTCTCAACTGCCCTCGGATAACTCCGAATGGGCAATAAATGCTGGCCAGCCAACGAAGCCGAAGTCCCATGAATGTATATTAAAAAATTCTAGTGCTAGCCTCACTGGGAGAGGCTGGGTATGAACCTGGTTTCTTGCCTCTTTCACAATTGACTGGTGTGACGAGCTGGTAAGATCACTCTAGAATTATCCAGTATAGATGAAACCCTTCGGCCCATCAACACATGTGCACCAACACATTAGAAACACCTGAGCTCCTACCTAATCTCATCTGCCAGCACTTGGCCCACAACCTTGAATGTTATGATGTGCCAAATGCTCATCCAGGTACTTTTTAAAGGATGTGAGGCAACCCCGCCTCCACCACCCTCCCAGGCAGCACATTCCAGACCGTCACCACCATCTGGGTAAAAAGATTTTTCTTCACATCCTCCCCAAAACATCCTATTCCTCACCTTTGTCCCCTCATGACTGACCCTTCAACTAAGGGCATCAGCTACTTCCTATCCCACCTGTCTATGTCCCTGATAACCTTGAACACCTCAATCAGATTGCCCTCTCAGCCTTCTCTACTCCAACGAAAACAACCCAAGCCTATCCAATCTCTCTTCATAACTTAAATGTTCCATCCCAGGTGGCATCCTGGTAAATCTCCCCTGTACTGCCTCTAGTGCAATCACATCCTTCCTATAATGTGGTGACCAGAACTGCATACAGTAATCTAGGTGTGGCCTCACCGAAGTTTTCTCTCTTCTTTTAAACAGATTAACAGCTCATTAAAGAGACTTCCCCCTGTATCGTTTCCACCCCCGCCCCAACCTGCATTCAGAATTTCTCCCATGTTGGCGAGGTTTACAACCGTTTTCTAAAAACGTGAACCTGGTGAAGGGATCCCTTTGGGTCACCCAGATAAATAAAACCATGTAGCCTCCAGTGTGGAAGCAGGGACTTGCCCAACCAATACACTGGCACTGCCCCTGGCACTACCTTTTGGCACCTTGATACACAAGGAGAACCCATGGGGGTTGCACAGCTAGATACAATCCCCAAGGGGGAGAGGGTCAAGCACAGTATTCTTGCATTGCCCCAAGGCATTGCTCCCAGGGTGGAATGCTGAGAGGGCCCTCAAGAGAATGCCATGGGAGAGTTCTCTTTAGAATTATATTGACTGGAATTTAGAAGAGTGAGAGAGATCTCATAGAAATATATAATGATTCTAACAGGATTAGACAGGGTAGATTCCAAGAGAATGTTCCCCACGATGGAGGGGTACAGAACTAGAATCATATTATCCTACAGTGCAGAAGGAGGCCATTTGGCCCATTGAGCCTGCACTGACAAGAATCCCCCCCATACCCTATCCCCATAACCCCACATAAGTGTAAAGCTATTGAAGACACTTTTTATCAAAAGTAACATGGAAATTGTGAGCATCTTTTAAAAGTTTGCATTGAGCCAGCCAGGAGTTGAACCTGGAATCTTCTGATCTGTAGTCAGATGTGTATTCCAGTGCGTCACTGGCCCACATATGAAAATGTGAAAATTATTGCATTTTGGTCTGATATTTTAAAAGTTTCAGGCAGAAACTTTTGTCAAAAAGTTTGGGTTTACTCGTGATGTTAAGGTCCATCATTGAGATTGTCTTTATTCATTTACAATCATCCCTAATTGCCCTTGAATTGAGTTGCTGAGTTAACCTGCCATGGTAGAATTCAAACTGCTGTCTAAAGACTATAAGGCTACCAAACCACTAACCACTCCCCACAGAGAATCAACACTCAAATATTACCTCAATATTGTACTTTACACGCATGTAGCATTAGCTCTTACATATGCCTCAATATGCATTCAGAAAGAAAGTGAAATTGAAGAGTTGACAATCTATACGCTGCAGGAAAAGATGTCCCAAAGAATGGAACATTGAGGAGACCATGCAGATGCTACGGCAATGGATGAATGAACACCATTAGACAATCACCAGGCATTCTGTTCACTTCCTGTTGGGGAACAGTTCAGCGGTCGTGGGCATTCTGCCTCTGATCTCCGGATAAGCATTCTCCGAGGCAGCCTTCATGACACACAACAGCGCAGAGTCGCTGAGCAGAGACTGACAGCCAAGTTCCACACACATGAAGACAGCCTCAGTTGGTTCATGTCACACTACCTGTAACCACCATGACTTGCCTGGATTTGCAATATCTCACTAACTATCCTGTCTGGAGACAATACACTTCTCTTTAACCTGTGATTAACCCTCTCTTCACTCACATTGTCTGTACCTTTATGTTTTTATCCTATTCATACTGATTTTAAACAGTACTACCTGTAAAGACTCGCATACCAACCATTATTTTGTAAATTTAGTTTGTGTCTTTATATGCCCTTTTAGTGAATAAAACTCCCACTTACCTGATGAAGGAGAAATGCTCTGAAAAGTAGTGGCTTTTGCTACCAAATAAACCTGTTGGGAGACTCCTTACTGTGCTTACCCCAGTCCAAAATCAACATCTCCACATCATGATTGTCGCCAGTCCTTGGGTAGTTTGTCTGTTATGGGTCTCACATTTAAATGCATGTTGAGGCAATGGAAGGACGGGGTGACATCAAGAGAAGGTTTGCACAGTTAAATGTACCAAATCTATGGGATTATTAAAAAAAACTCATTGCTACTGTTTAAAATCAGTATGAATAGGATAAGACACATCATTCGAACTGACAAGGCTAAAATGCCCAGAGGCAGACAGAATGTAAATGCGATGCAGGTCACTTCTCTGTTCTGTATTTCAATGCCACCTCCATGTACACCTGATAAACTGCAAGACATTACATCGTTTTCTCATGTTTATGATTTATTTTATTTGATTTGATTTATTATTGTCACATGTATTGGGATAGAGTGAAAAGTATTGTTTCTTGCTAGTTACACAGACAAAGCATACCATTCATAGAGAAGGAAAGGAGAGAGTGCAGAGTGTAGTGTTACTGTCATAGCTAGGGTGTAGAGAAAGATCAACTTAATGTAAGGTAAGTCCATTCAAAACTCTGACAGCAGGAGGAAAGAAGCTGATCTTGAGTCAGTTGGTATATGTCCTGAGACTTTTGTATCTTTTCCCTGATGGAAAAAGGTGGAAGAGAGAATGTCCAGGATGCATGGGGTCCTTAATTATGTTGGCTGGGGCAGTGGGAAGTGTAGACAGTGTCAATGGATGTCAGGCTGGTTTAATTGATGGACTAGGCTTTCTTCGCAACTCTTTGTAGTTTCTTGCGACTTTGAGCAGAACAGGACCCATACCAAACTGTAATACAATCTGAAAGAATGCTTTCTATGGTGCATCTGTGGAAGTTGGTGAGAGTCATAGTTGACATGCCAAATTTCCTTAGTCTTCTGAAAAAGTAGAGGCGTTGGTGGGCTTTCTTAACTAGAGCATCCAGATGGAGGGACCAGTACACATTGTTGATGATCTGGATACCTAGAAACTTGAAGATCTCGATCATTTCTACTTCATCCCCATTGATGTAGACGGGGAGCATGTTCTCTACTATGCTTGAAATCAATGACTATCTCCATCATTTTGTTGACATACTTTGAGTAGAAGAGAAACAGCTTCTGGCCTGAGGCAGCTGCAACAACAGTTATTGTCTCACGAAGTTATGCTGATTTTTGTGAGCACAAAAATAGTTTTGAATTGAAATGACAGTGAGATAGACACAGATTTCCACAGATATCGGTGCTGATCCAAAGTTTTAAATCTTAGAAGTAAAAATAATAATTATTGCAGTGCATCAGGACCCAACAATGTGGAAAACTACCTAGATATGTCCTGTCCACAAAAAACAGGACAAATCCAACCTGGTCAACTGCCATCTAGGTTCTTTACCCAGGGAATGGTTGGGGTGTAGAATGGACCGCTTGCTGTGATAGTGGAGTCGGACACTTTAGGAACTTTCAAGCGGTTATTGGATAGGCGCATCGAGCACACTAGAATGATGGAGAGTAGGATAACTTGATCTTGGTTTCAGATAAAGCTTGGCACAACATTGAGTGCCAAAGGGCCTGTACTGCGCTGTACTGTTCGATGTTCTATCCCATCAGCTTCCTCGCAATCATCGGTAAAGTGATAGAAGAGATCACCAACAGCGCAATCAAGCGGCACTTACACAACAATAACCTGCTCACTGACACTCAGTTTGGGTTTCACTCAACTCCTGACCTCCATACAGCCTTGGTCTAAACATGGAATGTTTATTGTTTCATTGAATGTTTTTAAGGCAAGAATAGATAAATTTTTGAACAGTAAAGGAATTAAGGGTTATGGTGAGCGGGCGGGTAAGTGAAGCTGAGTCCACAAAAAGATCAGCTATGATCTTATTGCATGGTACAGCAGGCTCGAGGGGCCAGATGGCCGACTCCTGCTCCTAGTTCTTATGGATAAGAGAGCTGAAAGTGACTTCTCTTGACATAATTTGATTGAATAGTGCATCAAGGAGCCCTCGTAAAACTGGGGTCAATGGGAATTAAGGGGAAATATTTCCGCTGGTTGCAATTAATGTTTGTTTATTAGTCACAGTCTTATTTTAACACTGCCATGAAGTTAGTGTGAAAATATCCCTAGTCGTCACATTCCAGCACCTCTTCGGTACACTGAGAGAGACTGTATCATGACCAATTCACTTAACCTGCACATCTTTGGGCTGTGGGAGGAAGCAGGAGCACTGGAGGAAACCCACGCAGACATTGGGAGAATATACAAACTCCATACAGACAGTGAACCAAGCCAGGAATCGCACCCAGGTTCCTGGTGCTGTAAAGCAGCAATGCTAACCATTGTGAGAGCATGCTGCCCCCCACCCACCCCACCCCCCGTAAGCCCAAAGGGAGATGGTTACTGTGGTGATAGGAGGTCTATCTCCTTAGCCCAAGACATCACTGCAGGGTTCCTCAGGAGAGTGCTAGGTCCAGCCATCTTCAGTCACTTCAGAAATTACCTCTGTCCATCATAAGTTCAGAAGTGGGGATATTAACTGAGAATTGCACAATGTTCAGCACCATTTGCCACTCCTCAGACACTGAAGCAGTCCATGTCCAAATGCAGTATTCCTTGTCAAGATTCAGACTAAAGCTAACAAGTAGATGATGACATTTGTGTCATACAAGTGTCAGGCAATGACCACCTCCAACAAGAGAGAATATAACAATGTTGCCTTGATAGTTACTGATATTACCTCTGCTAAATACTCCAAAATCCATATCCTGAGGGTTAGTGTTAACCAGAAACTGAACATGACCAGTCATATAAGCACAGTGCCCAGGCTTTCTGAGGTGAGTAATTAAACCCCTAACTCTGTAAAGCCAATCTACAATCTACAAGTCAGGAGTATGATGGAATACTCTCCATTTACTGGGATGAGTGCAGTTCTAACAACACTCAAGAACTCAACAGCGCCCAGGATAAAGCAGCTGCTTGATTGGTGTCCCATTCACCAACCTAAACATCTACCTTCTAAACCACCGGTGAACAATGGCATCAGTGTATACCATCTACAAGCCACACTCCAGCAACTCACCAAGATTCCCCATCTTTCAACCCATGACCTCTACTACTTCGAAGGACAAGAGTAACAGATGAACAGGAACAGCACCAGGGGCAAGTTCCTCTCCAAGCTAACTAACCTTACTCCCAACCGTGCACCTTTTGCAGCAACTTTTTGTGAGGCACCTTATCAACTGCCTTCTGGAAATCTAAAAACACCACATCCACTGGTTCCCCTCTGTCTACCGCACATCCTCATAGAAATCCAATAAATTCGTTAAACACGACTTTTATTGCCCGATCCCAATTGTCCTTCAGAAGGTGGTGCTGAGCTGCCTTAAAGTTAAAGTTTATTCATTAGTCACAAATAGGCTTACATTAACACTGCAATTTAGTTACTGTGAAAACCACTAGTCGCCATACTCCCATGTCTGTTTGAGTACACTGAGAGAAATTTAACATGGTCAATTCACTTAACATGCACATCTTTGGACTGTGGGAGGAAACAGAGCACCCGGATGAAACCTATGCAAACACAGGGAGAATGTGCAGACTCCTCACTGACTGACCTATTACCAGGAATCAAACCCAGGTTTCTGGCACTGTGAGGTAGCAGTGCCATCCATTCTGTCTTCTTGAACCACTGAAGTTGATGTAGTGTAGGTACACCCACAGTGCTGTTAGAGCGAGAGAGAGTTCCAGAATGTTCTTCATCTGCCAGCTGCAGTGAAAAAAATTATGATATATTTCTCAGTTAGAATGATGAGTGAATCAGTCTCCCACCCATGGACTCCGTCTACATTTCCCACTGCTTGGGAAACACGTCTACATTTCCCACTTGGGAAACACGTCTACATTTCCCACTGCTTGGGAAACACGTCTACATTTCCCACTTGGGAAACACGTCTACATTTCCCACTGCTTGGGAAACACGTCTACATTTCCCACTTGGGAAACACATCTACATTTCCCACTGCTTGGGAAACACGTCTACATTTCCCACTTGGGAAACACGTCTACATTTCCCACTGCTTGGGAAAAGCAGCCAGCATAATTAAGGACCCCAAGCACCCCGGACATTCTCTCTTCCAGCTTCTTCCATCGGGAAAAATATATAAAAGTCCGAGGTCATGTACGGACCGACTCAAGAACAGCTTCTTCCCTGCTGCCATCAGACTGTTGAATGGACCTACTTTACATGAACTTGATGTTTCTCCATACCCTAGCTATGACTGTAACACTACATTCGCCTTTCCTTGTCTATGAATGGTATGCTCTGCCTGTACTGTGCTCAAGAAACAATACTTTTCACTATATGCTAAAACATGTGACAATAATAAATCAAATCAAAGTATGAAGCAAGGTTGGAGATGGTTTTCATCGGAAAGACAGAGGCTGAGGAGCGACTGATAAAAATTATGACACAAAATTATGAGAGACTAAAATAGAATGGACAGTCAGAAGCTTTTTCCCAGGGTGGAAGGCTTGACTACAAGAGAGCACAGGTTTAATATGAGAGGTGATAATTTTAGGGGAGATGTGAGGGGAAAGTTTTTCACACAGAGGGTGGTTGGTGCCTGGAATGCACTGCAGTGGAGATGGTGGAAGCAGGCACATTAGCAACGTTCTAGATACACCTTGATAGACACGTGAATGGGAGGTGAGTAGAGGGATAGAAACTATGTATTGGTGCAGACTTAGTGGGCCAAAGGGCCTGTTTCTGTGTTGTATTGTCTTCTGTTCTTTTAATCCGAGCATTCAAGCAGATAGACTGCCAAGTGAAGACACTGTCAAAGCTCGAAACAGCAAAGTCATTACAAATTGTCAGCTAACATCATTTCTGGCAATGTTACTGGAATTTATCAGCAGAGACAGAGTTACTGAGCACTTGGGCAATTATGAGCTGCTCAGAAAATGTCAGCATAAATTTGTGAACGGTACATTATGTATCAGTAATTGGGTTGAAGCTTTAGACGAGGTCATGTCATGGTAAATCAGGGACAGTCTATGGATGTGCTTAGAGATTATTGCAGAAATAAAAGCACACAGAATTGGAGATAATCTTAAAATGTAGGGTAGGGTCGAAGGGGCTAATTTCTCATGGTATCAACAAGATATCGTTCTCTGCCTAATTCTCTGTCTTGGCTCCCTTGTCATGAAGACTTTCAAATATTAAGCTGGGGGCAAGGATCAATGAAAATAATAGAATCTGAGGACGAAAGATATGGGAAATGGGAATAAAGCTTTGAGTATGGTGAAGAACAGGGTTAGCATAAAAGGTCATGGTGTCAGAAAAATTACTGATGACATCAAATTATTAGCAAAATCCAATAAATTGGAATATTTTCCATAGGGTGTTTATATAAAAAAAGCTATTGGAAAATGTGAGCTGCTTAAAGAGAGGGGCAGTTTGGTTGTGTTAATGGAACTAGAGGTTTTGACGTGCTGATGAGCCTAGCAAAACTGCAAATAGATATTTACTGAAGGCAGATTGGTGGCAATGGGGAACAGGACACAAAGGAGAAACAGAGTTAATGTTTTGAGTCCATTTGTACTCTCCACAGAACTCTCTGAAGGAATATTAGGATCAAATAAGGTGTTTAAGGAAGGAGGCAAGGTGTAAACTTTGCTTTTACATTCTCAAAGGTAGACTCATAGAATGACAGTAACTGGATTTGATTTCTGAAGAGGTTAGTTCAGATAAGAGAAGAGCAAAAGGATTTTTATCAGAAACGTTCAATATTTGCAATGTCTGAGATCTCAGCCAACAGCTGGAACAGCTGTTTTAACTTCTAGTAAGCCAGGTCTGTGAAGAAAGCCTGCCTTGAGAAACCAGGTGTTTTGTTCCACCTCAGAAAGAATCCCAGACTGGCGCAACTAACATACATGATTTAAGGGAAAGCTAGAAAGCTCTGTGAGGTGGAAAGGAATAGAAGGACATGTTAATGGGTTAGATGAAGAAGAGTGGACTGTATTACATACCAGAGTGTTTTAATCTCTAATAGTGAATAAAGGCACTAAACCGACTTTAAATATTGAAACATAATTTTCTTAATTTCAGAGCAAATTAGAAAATAGTTAATAATTGCAATGCTTAAACCAAACGCTCACTATCCATTACTTAACTTAAGGATGATTTCCATTTGCAGATGAAACCTGGCTAGGGTTTCCCTGGTATGCATATTAGTCTTTCCCTTATTTCGGATGTTGTCTCCTTCTGTGAGCTTTGATGCCAGGGTTTTTCACTGAACACAAGCTCTTTGTGTTAGCATTCTTATAACCCAAAACTTCTTTGGCAAATGGTCAATGAATTGATCAGAAACACAATTTGATTTGGTTTGATTTGAGTTATTATTGTCACATGTATTAGTGTTGTTTCTAGTGTGTATGTAGACAATTGCATTGTTCAACAGACAAGAAGGTGACAGCCTAATGATCTTTTCACTAGACTATTAATCTAGAAACCTAGTTAACAATCTGGAGACCCAAGTTCAAATCCCACCACAGCAGATGGTAGAATTTACCTAAGAACATAAGAAATAGGAGCAGGAGTAGGCCATCTAGCCCCTCGAGCCTGCCCCGCCATTCAATAAGATCATGTCTGATCTGAAGTGGATCAATTCCATTTTCCCACTTTCTCCCCATAACTCTTAATTCCCTTGTCTACCTACCTACCCGTGACTTAAATATATTCAGCGAGGTAGCCTCCACCACAAGGCATTTGACAAGGTCCCACATGCAAGACTTCTTGAAAAGGTGAGAGGCCATGGGATCCAAAGGGCTTTGGCCTTGTGGATCCAGAACTGGCTTGCCTGCAGAAGGCAGAGGGTGGTTGTGGATGGCTCTTTTTCTGCATGGAGGTCAGTCACCAGTGGAGTGCCCCAGGGATCTGTCCTAGGACCCTTGCTGTTTGTCATTTTCATAAATGACCTGGATGAGGAAGTGAAGGGATGGGTGAGTAAGTTCGCCGATGACATGAAGGTCGGTGGTGTTGTGGATGGTCTGGAGGGATGTCAGAAGTTGCAGCATGACATCGACAGGATGCAAGACTGGGCGGAGAAGTTGCAGATGGACTTCAACGCGGATAAATGTGTTGTGGTCCATTTTGGCAGATCCAACGGGATGAATGAGTACACTATCAAAGGTAGGAGTCTTAGCTGTGTGGAAGAGCAGAGGATCTTGGGGTCCGGGTCCATAAGACTCTCAAATCGGCCTCCCAGGTGGAGGATGTGGTTAAGAAAGCTTACGGTGTACTGGCCTTCATTCATTGAGGGATTGAGTTCAGGAGTCAGGAGGTAATGCTGCAGTTTTATAGGACCCTTGTCAGACCACACTTGGAGTACTGTGCGCAGTTCTAGTCGCCTCACTATAGGAAGGACGTGGAAGCTATTGAAAGGGTGCAGAGGAGATTTACAAAGGATGCTGCCTGGATTGGGAGGCATGCCTTATGAAGACAGGTTGAGGGAGCTGGGACTGTTCTCCCTGGAGAGACGAAGGTTGAGAGGCGACCTGATAGAGGTTTACAAGATGTTGAGAGGAATAGATAGGGTGGACTCGCAGAGACTATTTCCCAGGGCTGAAATGGTCGCGACGAGAGGGCACAGATTTAAGGTGCAGGGAAGCAAGTACAGAGGGGATGCTAGGGGAAAGTTTTTCACTCAGAGGGTGGTGAGTGAATGAAATCGGCTGCCGTCGGTGGTGGTCGAGGCGAACTCGCTGGGGTCTTTTAAAAGACTTCTGGATGATTATATGGGATCCAATGGGATTGGGGGTTATAAATAGGTCTATGGCTGGGTAGGTTTTGATGTGTTCGGCACAACTTGTGGGCCGAAGGGCCTGTTTGTGCTGTAGTGTTCTATGTTCTATTTCAACAGGCAGAGAATTCCAAAGATTCACTACCTTTGAGTGAAGAAGTTCCTCCTCAACTCTGTTCTAAACTGTTCCCCCCAACCTTATTTTGAGGCTATGCCCTCCAGTTCTGCTTTCCTTTCTAAGCAGGACGAATCTTGCTACCTCTACCCTATCCATCCGCTTCATTATCTGATACACACATCAGATCCCCCCTTAGCCTTCTGAGCTCTAATGAGTACAGGCCCAGTCTATTCAATCTCTCTTCATAAGCTAGCCCCTTATCGCTGGTATCAGCCTGGTGAACTTTCTCAGTCATTTCTCTCACCAATTCAGTAAAAAAAATCTGGAATTAAGGATGTACTGATAACCATGAAACATAAGATAAAGATGCACTGTGTTATGGGTAATGTATTAGCATGGACAGAGGATTGGTTAACTAACAGAAAGCAAAGAGTGGAGGTAAGTGGTTGTTTTTGTGGTAGGCGATCAGTGACTAGTGATGTGCCTCAGGGAGCAGTACTGCGACTGCAATTGTTTACGATTTACATAGATGATGTGGAGTTGGGGACCAAGTGCAGAGGGACCTGGGTGTCCTTGTGCAAAAATCACAAGGAACTGATTTGCAGGTGCAGCAGGTAATTAACAAGGCAAATGGAATTTTGTCCTTCGTTGCTCAGAGGGATGGAGTTTAAAAACAGCGAGGTTATGATGCAGCTGTATAAGGTGCTGGTGAGGCCACACCTGGACTACTGTGTACAGTTTTAGTCTCCTTACTTGAGAAAGGATATACTGACACTGGAGGGGGTGCAGACGAGATTCACTAGGTTGATTCCAGAGTTGAGAGGTGGCTTATGAGGAGAGACTGAGTAGACTGGGACCATACTCATTGGAATTCAGAAGCATGACAAGCGATTTTAGTAAGGCGTTTGACAAAGTCCCTCATGGGAGGTTAGTCGAGAAGGTCAAGGCAAATGGGATATAAGGACAGGTAGCTAGATGGATAAGTAACTGGCTTGGTAATAGGAGACAGAGAGTAATAGTGGAAGGGTGTTTTTCTAGCTGGAGGGCGGTCACTAGTGGTGTGCCGCAGGGCTCGGTACTGGGACCTCTTCTATTTGTAATATATATAAATGACTTGGAAGAGGGAGTAAGTGGAGTGATCAGCAAGTTTACAGACGATACAAAGATGGCTGGACTTGCAGATAGTGAGGAGCATTGTCAGGCGATGCAGCAGGACATAGATAGGCTGGTAGTTTGGGCAGATAGATGGCAGATGGAATTCAATCCTGATAAATGTGAGTTGATGCATTTCGGGAGAAAGAATGTAGAGGGGAGGTATATGATAAAGGGTAGACCTATTAAGAGTATAGAAACGCAGAGGGACCTGGGGTGCAGGTGCACAAGCCTCTGAAGGTGGCAGAGCAAGTGGAGGAGGTTGTGAAGAAAGCATATAGTGTGCTAGCCTTTATAGGAAACGGTATAGAGTACAAGAGCTGGCCTTTAATGTTGCAGTTGTATAAAACACTGGTTAGACCTCATTTGGAATACTGTGTCCAGTTCTGGTCGCCTTACTACCGGAAGGACGTGGAGACTCTGGAAAGAGTGCAGAGGAGGTTTACCAGGATGTTGCCTGGTATGGAAGGTCTGAGTTACGAGGAGAGGTTAGGCAAATTGGGACTGTTTTCTTTAGAAAGACGTAGACTTAGAGGAGATCTAATAGAGGTGTACAAGATTATGAAGGGGATTGATAGAGTAAACAGGGTTAAGCTTTTTCCTAGGATGGACTCAAATAGCACGAGGGTCACGGGCTTAGGGTGAGGGGGGTAAGGTATAATTTGGATGCTAGAGGGAGTTTTTTCACACAGAGGATGGTGGGGGTATGGAATGCTCTACCAAGTAAAGTGGTGGAGGCAGGTACTCTGGAGATATTTAAGAAATACTTAGATGGGCACATGAACAGAATGGGAATGGAGGGGTATAGAAAACTGATTTAAAATAGGGATCATGAGCCTTGGGAGAAAGTGTGTAAATAGATGATGATATTGATGTAATTGTTTTTATCCTACAGGTGCTTTGGTTCACCTTGTTGTCTAACGAGGGGCATACACGCGATGGGTCGTGAGAGGACTGCTCTTGGATCTTTTTCGAGAGGATCCTAGTGTTTCATGTCGTTAGTGTACGCTTGACCTGGACCATTTGATGGGCAACACGACAGCTCAGTGACTATCGCTGTGCTGTGCAGATACATGGATTTTGGGCCTGTGTCTGTGGGAGTTTGCACATTCTCCCCGTGCTTGCGTGGGTTTTCTCTGGGTGCTCCGGTTTCCTCCCACATCCCAAAGATGTGGTCTTAGGCTAATTGGCAAAACAAATTCTCCCTAAATTGTCTCAAATTTGGTTTTTAATCCATAGATCTATAAACATGGATAAGGATCGCATGTAGAAGTGGGAGCATCAAGGTGGCAGCGCAGGCTCGTTGGGCCGAAGGGCCTGTTTCCCATGCTGTTTTGTTCTTTGTTCTTATCTTATAGAAACATATAAGATTATGACGGGAATACATAAGATAGAAGCAAGAAAGTTGTTTCCATTGGCAGGTGAAACTAGAACTAGGAGGCATAGCCTCAAAATAAGGGGAAGCGGATTTAGGACTGAGTTGAGGAGAAACTTCTTCACACAAAGGATTGTGAAGCTGTGGAATTCCATGCCCAGTGAAGCAGTTGAGGCTATCTCATTGAATGTTTTTAAGGCAAGGATAGATAGATTTTTGGACGGTAAAGGAATTAAGGGTTTTGATGAGTGGGTGGGTAAGTGAGCTGAGTCCATAAAAAGATCAACCATGAAGTTATTGAATGGCAGAGCAGGCTTGAGAGGCCAGATGGCCTACTTTTGCTCCTAGTTCTTATGTTCTTAACTATTGTCGATTGTTGGAAAAACCGATCTGATTCATTAAAGTCTTCTTGGAAGGAAATTTGCCATCCTTACCTGATCTGGCCACAGGAATATGGTTGACTCTCAGCTGTCCTCAGGCAACTAGGGATGGGTAATAAATGCTGGCCAGCCAGCAATGCCCATGTCCCACAAATAAATAATAAAAAAATTAGGTCAATCAAATAGAACCAGCACAGAGGCTTGGGGCCTTCAGGCCCCAACATGTTTATGCATGTAGCCAGGCCAGCATTTGTTACCCCTTCCTTGAACTGAATGGTTTACTTGGCCATTTCAGAGGGCAGTTGAGAGTCAATCACATTGTTGTGGATCTGGAGTCACATGTAGGCCAGACTGGGTAAGGATGGCAGATTGCCTTCCCTGAAGGATATTAGTGAACCAGATGGGTTTTTACGACAAATGGCAATCTTGGTCTCATTAGACTTTTAATTCCAGATTTTTATTGAAGTAGAAATGTCACTATCTGCTGTAATAGGATTTGATTCTAGATTCCCCTGAATTTCTATATCTCAGCCCAGTGATAAACCGATAAAGCACCACCCTCTCATTTGCCTTTCTCCTGATGTGTTAGTATCTTTGATAAATAATTGTCAGAAAGCCTGGGGCAGTGGCTGTTATTTCTCTGCTGATGGCGTGGTGAGAGATTAGGAGAATGCTCTCAGGAACACTGGTGTTAATGAATTTCCACAACCTTGTCATTTCTTAAACCCACAGCTTAAACTTAATTGCATTCTGAGCTGAATGATAGTCATATAAAATAAGATGGAACTATCAGAAGACCAACTCATTAACAACACTGAGATTCAGGGGTTTGGAGAAGGTGATAACATGGTGGATAATAAATTATGAAAGGTATTAACCTGATGGGACAAATGGCCTCATTTTTATGTGCACTAAACAACATTAGACTGAATTGCAAAGCCATAAGGCTGTCAATGAAATTAATACCATTTAAGATATTATTGAGGGATGCGGACAGGAATTATATACACGTGAGGAAAGGGGGAGAAAAAAATCAGACTAACGATACATTTTGTGAATAAGGAGACCAGAAATAACCAAATAGGCCAGGAGAAAAACACAAAGAAATTGAAGAGTTTATTGCCCACGTTGGCATCTTAATTTACACCTCAGCTGAATGACTCTCAAAGTAATAAAGTAAAATCACTCAAATATATCTGAATGAATTACCCTCAAGGCACAGACTGCTAACAAAGGAGCTAGAACATTATCAGCGTGTACCAACATTATGCATGTTTACATTAATTAAAGTCAAATCAAACTGTATTAGAATGAGACGGAAACATTCAATTGTCTGTCCAATACATTATCCATTTGTTGTTCACTCGCTACTCACAAGCTCTGAACAAAAGCTACAGCTGATCTTCCGCAGGGATGTGAGGACCCTGGAGGTGTTTCAAAATGGAGGGAGGACCCAATGGCAGGAATTCTGCCTCTATTCCTGGCGCCTTCAATTTTTGGTAGCAAGGGATAAGGGTGCAGATGGCATGCCCATGCCCTGCTCTCCCAATCCTGCTCCATTGCAGGAATAGGCATCTCCTAAGGTGGGCTAGAAACATAGAAGGTAGGAGGAGGAGGAGATCCTTTGAGCCTGCTCTGCCGTTCATTATGATCAAGGCTGACCATCCAACTCATAGAACATAGAACATAGAACAATACAGCACAGAACAGGCCCTTCGGCCTTCGATGTTGTGCCGACCAAAATAAAAAGCAATGCCCCTCCTAACTAAACCATTCCCTTCTCATCCATATACTTATCAACTAACCTCTTAAACGCCACCAAACTTGGCGCATCTACAACAGCTGCAGGCAGGGCATTCCACTCCCTAATCACTCTTTGAGTAAAGAACCTACCTCTGATATCCGTCCTATAACTCATACCCCTTAATTTAAAGTTGTGTCCCCTCGTGCTAGCTTTTTCCATCCTAGGAAAAAGGCTATCACTGTCCACCCTATCCAAACCTCTAATTATCTTATATGTTTCAATAAGATCCCCCTTAGCCGCCTCCTTTCTAACGAAAACAACCTCAAATCCTTCAACCTCTCTTCATAGGACCTGCCCTCCATACCAGGCAACATCCTAGTAAACCTCCTCTGTACCCTCTCCAATGCCTCCACATCTTTCTTATAATGTGGCGACCAGAACTGCACACAATACTCCAAGTGCGGCCGCACTAGAGTTTTGTACAGCTGCAACATGATGCTGCGGCTCCTAAATTCAATCCCCCTACCAATAAAAGCTAAGACTCCATATGCCTTCTTAACAACTTTATCCACTTGACTGCCTACTTTCAGGGATCTATTGACACATACACCAAGATCCTTCTGTTCCTCAACACTATTAAGAGCCCTACCATTAGCCCTATACTCTACACATTTATTGTTCCTGCCAAAGTGCATTACCTCACACTTTTCCACATTAAACTCCATTTGCCACCTCTCGGCCCAGCTCTGCAACTTGTCCAAGTCACTCTGTAAACTAAAACACCCCTCTTCACTATCTACCACACCACCAACTTTAGTATCATCTGCAAATTTACTGATCCATCCCTCAATACCCTCATCCAGATCATTTATAAAAATTACAAACAGCAGGGGCCCCAAAACAGACCCCTGAGGCACACCACTCGTCACCGAACTCCACGATGAAAATCTCCCATCAACCACCACCCTCTGTCTTCTATCTGCCAGCCAATTTCTAATCCAATTAGCTAAATCACCCTCTATTCCACACATCTGCATTTTCTGTAGAAGTCTTCCATGGGCCACCTTATCAAAAGCCTTACTAAAGTCCATATATACTACATCAACCGCCTTACCCCCATCCACCTCTCTGGTCACTTTCTCAAAAAACTCAATGAGGTTAGTAAGGCATGACCTACCCTTCACGAAACCATGCTGACTATCCCCATCAATTCATTTCTCTCTAAATAACTATAAATCCTATCCCTAATAATTCTCTCCAATACCTTGCCCACAACAGAAGTAAGACTCACTGGCCTATAATTCCCAGGAAGGTCTCTCTTCCCCTTCTTAAACAATGGGACCACATTCGCCATCCTCCAGTCCTCCGGAACCACACCCGTAACCAACGAGGACCTGAAGATCAGAGCCAGAGGCTCTGCAATCTCCTCTCTTGCCTCCCAGAGAATCCTAGGGTAAATCCCGTCCGGCCCAGGGGACTTATCCAACTTCAAACCCTCGAGAATTTCTAACACATCCTCCCTATCTACTACAATACTCCCCAATTTGCAACCCTGTACCTCAGTGCTCTCCACAGCTACATTTCCAGCACTCTGCGTGAATACCGAAGAGAAATATTTATTCAGTGCCTCACCAATCTCTTCAGGCTCCACGCACAACTTCCCACTGCTGTCTATGACTGGCCCTAATCTTGCCCTAACCAATCTTCTATTCTTAACATATCGAAAGAAAGCTTTAGGATTCTCCTTAATCCTATCAGCCAACATCTTCTCGTGTCCCTATCAGCCAACATCTTCTCGTGTCAATAGCCTAATCCTGCTTTCTCCCCAGAACCTTTGATCCCATTTGCCCGAAGTGCCACATCCAACTGCCTCATGAATACATTCAATGTTTTGGCATTGGATCTGGTCTGATGGTACAGGGATTAGCACTGTGGTCTCACATTACCAGGGACCCAGGTTCAATTCTGGCCTCAGACCACTGTCTGTGTGGAGTTTGCACTTTTTCCCTGTGTCTGCGTGGCTTTCCCCTGAGTGCTCCGGTTTCCTCCCACAGTCTGAAAGACGTGCTGGTTTGGTGGATTGGCCATGATAAACTGCTCAAAGTGTCTAAAGATTTATAAGTTGGTGAATTAGCATTGGTGGATGTGTGGGGATTGTACGGGGGAGAGGGTCTGCTTAAGATAGTCTATCAGAGAGTTAGTGGGCCTGATGGTATCTTTCTGCATTGTAGGGGTTTTTATAATAGTCCCCTGCAATTGTATTGGAGTTGGACTGGTTTTTCCATGATTCATGAATCACTGCTTCTTTGACGCGTTGTGAACCATGATCTGGAATCTTCTGAAAGTTAAGCTCAATAGGCATTAATCATGACCTCCATGCCTTATTGATGTAACTTATTTCCCCCCTCATCCCTCCATGGCCTCTCAAATCCTTCAAGCTGACACATGGTGTCCACCTACCCGCAATGGCCCCTTTATACCTTTCATGCCAACTCATGCATAATGAGGCTTGTCTGAGAGCCCAAACTCTCACAAAATCATGACTTTTGTTGATACAGCTGGGACGAAGTGACAACTCTACCTGATTGACAGCTTTGTGATATTATAATAAGTTTTTTGTGATCAATTTTGTTGATGGCTCAAAGTTTAGTTGCACAAGAGGAATCAAGTGACTATAGTTTCTGTTATTCTTACATTAACAGTTTGGATGGGGGACACTTACATAGGGTGGTAGCAGTTCACTTAAAGAATATTATGAATGGGTTTTATAAGTAATTTCACATATGCAATTGTTATTACTGAAATCATTTGTTCTTTACATTGTGCATTTTGAGAGAATGAGCTTGGAAATGCCATGAATTGCCATGGAGGGTAAGAGCGAACTGTGTGGTGAATCGTGGGGATAGGGAGGGGGTGAAGGGCAGCATGAGTTGCCCAGGAGAATATGAGGGGGCTTTGGAGTGGGTAGAAGGTATGGAGGTGGCATAAGAAAGGGGTGGGCATGAGAGGTATGTAATAGAGGGCTGAAAATATAAGAAAACAACGAGGATGATGTCCCAGAGAACAAAGTTGCACCACCAAAGCACTTAACTGTGTTGTGGTTACCCCCAGTCTGCTCCTTTGAACAACACCCCATCCCACACCATCCACACCGGAGTGGAAATCGGGTCTGATGGGGCACTTTGTACTGAGGAGGGTCTGTCAAGTGGTATAACTACAAAAGCCAAGAAAATATATATATTTTATTAATAGTGATGGTGACACAATGGTTAGCACTGCTGTCTCACAGAACCAGGGACCCGGGTTCGATTCCGGCCTCAGGTCACTGTTTGTTTGAAGTTTGCACATTCTCCCTGAGTCTGTGTGTGTTTCCTCCGGGTGCTCCGGTTTCCTCCCACAGCCCAAAGATGTGTGGGTTAGGTGCATTTGTTATGGTAAATTAATGTGTAGGGAGAAATATGCAGGATTATGGGAATAGGGCCTGGGTGGGATTGTGGTTGGTGCATTCTCGATGGGCTGAATGGTCTCCTTCTGCACCGTGGGATTCTATGAAAGTGATGAAAGGCTTCAGAAATATCCACATCCGACAACCTGCTCTAAAAACTCTGCTCACGTTTTGCCATCACAGCAGCTGAGACGATTTAGAACAATGCACAATCTTCGAAAAGAAAACAATAATTCACCCAATCTCCACATGTTAACAGATCCTTTAAAATATTCCAGGAACCAGGTCTGCATTTTTTGCCAATAGCTAAACAGTAGACCCTTGGGCCATATCTGATGTGTGTACTGTGTTTCATTGAAATCTGTCCATTTGCCTTGGAGATATGTTGTTTACAAACAGACAAACATTCTAACAAATAGAAGCAAAAATGTTACCTTCAGTGGTGGAGGTATTAACAGCAGAGAATTCGTCACACGTTGCCAGTCTGAGTGACTGTTATGGTAGCTTACAGCACATTTGGATGCACCATTCAGACTTCGAATAAAGCATTCCCCTTCTTCCTCTGGAGACTACTGATGTGGCAGGCAGACTGTTACAAAAAGGTAGAATTGTTATCCTATGTGCTTGTTGCAGTCACGTATTGTTATATCAGATTTAGTTGCCCTACACTTGTCCTCTGTTTGAATCAATCACTGTGTCTTCTCGGGGGAGGGATAGAGGGGGGTCAGGGTTTCTTTGGAGAACTAGAATAAAAATTCTAGCAGCAGTTTTTAAAAGAAATAGTTCACAGGGAACGTGAAAAGATTATCGTGCATCCTATACAAGCTAGCACATTTTCGCCAAATTGAAGAGGCTACTTGGATGAAGACCATAAGACATAGGAGCAGAATTAGACTGTTTGGCCCATTGAGTCTGGTCCACCATTCAATCATAGCTGATAGATTCCTCAACCCCAATCTCTCACCCTTTGATCCCCTTACCAGTCAAGAATCTATCTTTATCTCAAAGACACTCAATGACCTAGCCACCACAGCCATCTGTAGCAATGAATTCACCACCCTCTGGCTGAAGAAATTACTCCTCATCTTGGTTTTAAAGGGTTATCCCTTTACTCGAAGGTTGTGAACTTTAGACTCACCAAAGAAATTATGTTTCTCAGCTAAGAGTTGGTGGAAGAGCATCCACCACACACTGAGCTACCAAATGACACACAGTCCACCATAATTCAGCGAAGAAAGAAAGCAATCCCATCCTTGTTCAATTTCTTGTCCCTAAAGTTTTAAGTTTAATTATCTGTATCACAAATAGGCTTACATTAATATTGCAATGAAGTTACTGGGAAAATCCCCTAGTCGCCACACTCTGGCACCTGTTCAGGTACATTGAGGGAGAATTTAGCAAGGTCAATGCGCTAACCAGCAAGTCTTTCAGACTGGGGGAGGAAACTGGATCACCCAGCGGAAACTCTTGCAGACACGGGGAAAACATGCAGACTCCACGCAGACAGTGACCCAAACCAGAATTCAAACCTACTGCAGACTTGTTGACTCTGTCTACATTTCCTTCTGCTTTGGCAAAACAGCCAGCATAATCAAGGACTTCATGCACCCCCGGACATTCTCTCTTGCACTTTCTTCCATCGGGATAAAGATATAAAACTCTGAGGTCATGTACCAATCAACTCAAGAAGTGCTTTTTCCCTCCACCATCAAATTTCTGAATGGATCTACCTTGCGTTAAGTTGATCTTTATGTACACCCTAACTATGACTGTAATACTATATTCTGCATCCTCTCCTTTCTTTCACCCCTATATTCTATGTGAATTTCACAATAACTTCATTGCAGTGTTCATATAAGCCTTACTTGAGATGAATAAATAAACTTTATGAATGATATGTTAAGATTGTATAGCACTCAAGAAACATTACTTTTCACTATATCCCAATACGCGACAATAATAAATCAAATCAAAACACAGGTTCTGTAGCTGGATGTGGGCACAATATGCAGAGGTGGCACAGTGGTTAGCATTGCTACGTCACAGCGCCAGAGATCTTGTTTTGATTCTGGCCTCACGTCACTGTCTGTGTGGAGTTTGCACATTCTCCCTGTGTCTGTGTGGGTTTCCTCCAGATGCTCCAGTTTCCTTCCACAGTCCAAAGATGTGCAGGTTAGGTTGATTGGCCATGATAAATTGCTAAAACCCTTAGTGTCACAGGGATTAGCAGGGTGAATACATGGGGTTCTGGGGATAGCGCCAAGGTGGGATTGTTATCAGTGATGGGCCAAATGGCCTCCTTTATACTCTAGGCAGTCTATGATTTAAGAGAGGGGAATTTTATAAATATTAAAGTAGGTACATCCATTTAACTACTTTTAAAAATTCATTCAAAGGATGTGGGTGTCACTGGCTAAGCCAGCACATATAGCTCATCCCTAATTGCCTTGAGACTAATACTAATCTCCTGAAAAGCATTATAAGAAAAACTAATTACATGCAGCACTTTCATACCATGATTATTACATAGCATTTTAATGTGTGTAATTATTATTCCATTTGAAAAAGGGTACTTCAACTGGAAAAGTTTGAGAATGGGTGTGTTATTACAAAGAGCGGCTGTTAGGTATAAAACACAAATGGGCGCTCAACAATTTAGGATAGGATTGAGTTTGGCCATTGGCATTAGGTGTTCGGATTAAGTTTAGTGGTTAATAGTTAGGGTAGATAGTGGTTAGGATTAAGGTTGGCAGTTGATAATAAAGTTTATGATTAAAGTGCGACTCAGCAGTTGGAATTAGGATCAGTAATTGGGATTAGCGGTCAGCATTATGCTATTGGGGAGACAGTAGCATTGCCACTGGAGTAGTAACCTAGGAACCCGGAGTAAAACTCTAGGGACCCAGGTTTGAATCTGAGCAGAGCACATAGTGAAACTGTAATTCAATAAAAGACTGCAATTAAAAGTCTACCGATGACCTGCATGTGATTGGCTTATTAATGGGATGGGTAAGGAATGAATAATGAATACTGGTCTAGCCAGTAACCCTCACAACTCATAAATGAATAAAAAATAACAGTTAAAATTGGGTTAATAAGAAGAGGGGAGTTTTTTTGCTCCTGTTTTTGGGGGGAGACAGGAGCAGCCCTAGGGGTGGAGAATCACAAGACAGTCCCAAAGCAGCTTTAACACCATTGGGAATTTCCCCAATCAATTGTCCCATTTCCCAGCCAATGACAATAGGAATCGCATCTTTAAAAGTCGGAATTTGCATCAATTTAAATATAATTATCAGACCTTTCTACCTGATAGCCCCCCTCTGCATTAAATAGAATCATAGAATATCTACAGTGCAGAAGAAGGCCATTCAACCTCTGACCACTATTCCACCCAGGTCCTTTCCCCATAACCCTACTTATTTACCTTATTAATGCCCTGATACTAAGGGACAATTTAGCATGGCCAATCAATCGAACCTGTACATCTTTGGAGTGTGTGAAAATGGGGAGTGTGGAATGGGAAGAACTTGACCCAAGCTGGGAATTGAACCCAGGTCCCTGGTGCTGTGAGACAGCAGTGCTGACCACTGTGCCACCATGCCGTCCACGATTGAATTGCCAGGGGAGGGCCTGCCAAAGTGAATAACGACAAGTTTCCCCATGATGTGAACCTTGTGGGCAGAACCTGCCAGAGGTGCACGGGGCAGTACAGTTCACAGGGGGAAGAGGACCATACCCGAACATATCCAAGCACTGCCATCCCATACTGCCCTGATACTGCACCCAGTACAACCCTCTGGCACTCCTGTGTATAGAATATTCTGGGGTGGGGATGTTTGATGGTGGGATTCTGGCTGGGGGACAGTTTTCTTGGGACGCGAGTGCGAGAGTTGATGGTGGTGAGGAGGGGATAGGGGTCTCTGGGAAGGAGAGTTGCAGAGGTCTTGTTTCTTTTTTTCGTTTTGAAAATCTGACTGGCTGATAGCTCTCCAAGGTGGGATTTCCTTCCATTGCGTATAGAAGCCTTGCCTGCTGCCAATCAATGCCCATTTAAAGTTGTACAAGACGTTGGTAAGGCCACACTTGGACTATTGTATACAGTTTTGGTCACCCTATTATAGAAAGGATATTATTAAACTAGAAACAGTGCGGAAAAGATTCACTGGATACTACGGGACTTGATGGTTTTAGTTATAAGGAGAGGCTGGATAGACTGGGATGTTTTATGGATGAAAAGGGAATGGTTTAGGTTAGAGGGTCATTGCTTTTTCTTAATTGGTCGGTGCAACATCGAAGGCCGAAGGGCCTGTTCTGCGCTGTAATGTTCTATGTTTTTCCCTGAAGCGTAGGAGACTTGGAATGATCTTATAGACGTCTATAAAATAATGAGGGGCATAGATAAGTGATTGTAGATTTTGATAACTGGGAGGCAGAGCTGTGTGTCAGGGACAGGTTGGTAAAGAATCTTAGTTTAATGGATATTCAGTGTAAGGCCCATGCTCTTGTACAGCTCAGTGAAGTGTTGACAATGACTTGGAACTCGAGCCCTCAGAGTCTGGACAGACACAGGCATCACCTGCATATTGTAATTCAATGATAGAGAATGCACATGGATCTGGTCTGCAGGCAGCAGGGGATGGACAGATTCCTGTTTGTTCTGTAGTTCAGCTCCACTCCAGAGGGAGCTTTCTGAGGGGGGGATGGAGTATTGTAGCAAGGAAGATCAGTGCAGTGACACAGCCTTTATTCACTCTAGCCTGAATGTGAATTGGGTCTGTGGTGATTCCATTGGTCAGGCTCATGGCTTGAATGTCATCATGGAACAGGCAGATGAAGGACAGTGACAAACGTGTTGGAAGCAGCTGGAATGGAGGAGAATAGTCCACAATCCCTTGTGGGTGATAGTGTAGGAGAACATTAGTGAGGAACATGTCCGTTATGCTCCTTAGTGGATGGAATCGGAGTTGAGATTCTGAGAGGAATTCTTCAGCTAGAAGGAGAAGGTAATTAAGGAGGATTCTTGCAATAATCTTTGTTATGCTCAACAACAGGGAAATTCCTCCATAGTTGGATTTGTCAGCTTTCTTGAAGGTGGTCATGATTATGACATCTTTGACAATGTTCTCCTCATTCCAGAAAAGGGAAATGAGGTCATGTGTTTACACCAAATGTACTTCTCCGCCATATTTCAGTGTTTTGGCAGTCCAATGTTATACATGTTGGGTGGATTGGCCATACTGCATTGCCTCTTAATATATATAAGCTGTGTATTAGTTGGGTAAATACATGGGCTTACTGGGATAAGGCAGGAGTGGGCCTGGATAAGGTGCCTTGTCAGAGACAGGGAGTCGGTGCAGATTCGATTAGTTGAATAGCCTCCTTTGGCAGTGTAGGGACTCAATGAATCCATCTGTTCGAAGTACCTTGCTGTTTTTCAGCTGTCAGGTGGCTTTCTCTATCTTGTGCTGGATGGGGCTGTGCTGAGATGGGAGTGGACAGCAAGCCCCAGGACAGAGTTGAAGATAATCACGGTGATTCTCTGTTAAGGAGATGTTTGAAGTGCTCCATACAGCAGGTGCTGGCTGCCTCTCTGACCTCGAGGAGCACCATGTGGATGCAGGTAAGCTATAAATCACAAGCTTTCAATGCTTCTGTTTATCTTTACACTAAATGCACCTTACCTCAGACCCTTCTTGTCTGTTAAAGTTTTTTGAAATGTGTGTGCAGTACATGGATGTCATTGACATGGTCAGCATTAACTTTCCTGACAATTTGACCTTGGAAAGATAGTGGAGAGCCTTTGCAATCCATCCTCAGTGCTGTTGGGGAGGGAGCTCCAGGATTTTCACTAGTGATAGTGATGGAATAGGATATTTTTCCATGTCAGGATGATGAGTGACTTGGAGCGGAACTTGTAGGTGAGTTATTCAATACAGAATTCCCAGCCTCTGACCCGCTCTTGTAGTAACAGTGTTTATATGGCTGGTCCAGTTCAGTTTCTGGTCAATGATAATCCCCAGGATATTGATTGTGTTAGTGATGGCAATGCCAGTGAATGTCGGGGGAGGGGGTGATGGTTATATTCTCTCTTGCTGGAGATGGTCATCACCTGATACTTGTGTGTTACTGGCCACTTTCCAGCCCAAGCCTGAATGTTGTCCAGATCTTGCTGCATGTCTGCAAGGACTGAGGATTTGTGAATCATAGAATCCTACAATGCACAAGGAGGTCATTCGGCCCATCAAGTCTGCACTGGTCATGATCGCACTCAGGCCCTATCTCCTTCAGCCTATGCATTTACCTTACCTAGTCCCCCTGATACTAAAGGGCATCTTAGCATGGCCAATCCATCTAAGCTGCACATCATTAGAGTGTGAGAGGAAAGCAGAGCACCCAAAGGAAACTCACACAGACACGGGGAGAACATGCAGACTCCACACAGGCAGTGCCCCAAGCTGGGAATCAAACCCGAGTTCCTGGCACTGTGATGCAGGAGTGCTAACCACTGTGCTACTGTGGCATTCCTATGGGGCAGAAAATTGTATAATCATCAGCAAACATTCCCACTTCCGACTTTCAGATGGATGGAATGATTGTTTATGAAACAATTGACTATCACTGGGCCTAGAACCCTGGGGAAATTATGTGGCAAGGTCCTGGGACTGTGATGATTGACCTCCAACAATCACAACCATCATCCTTTGTGCTGGGTGTGACGCTAACTATGGAGGATTTCTTCCCCTGATCACATTGAATCTAGTTTTACTGGAGCTTCTTGATGCCTTTGCTGATATTTTCTCCTCACCTTTGGAGCTCAACTCTTTCATTCACATTTGGATGGAAGTGAGTCCTGGGGCCAGGTAGCACTGTCAGAACTCAAACTGAGCATTGGTGAGCAATTAATTGTTGAGTAAGATAACAGTGTTAGTGAGGTCTTCCATCATTTGGCTGATAATTGAGCAGACTGATGGATGGGTAATTTGCTGGATTGGATTTGTCCTGAGTTTTGTGGAATGAGGATAACTGGGAATTCAGTTACGAATGGTGTACGCAAGGATTTGTTTTGGGGCCACTGCTATTTACCATTTTTATAAATGACCTGGATGAGGGCGCAGAAGGATGGGTTAGTAAATTTGCAGATGACACTAAAGTCGTTGGAGTTGTGGACAGTGGGGAAGGATGTTGCAGGTTACAGAGGGCCATAGATAATCTGCAGAGCTGGGCTGAGAGGTGGCAAATGGAATTTAATGCAGAAAAGTGAGAGGTGATTCACTTTGGAAGGAATAACAGGAATACAGAATACTGAGCTAATGATAAAATACTTGATAGTATAGGTGAGCAGAGAGATCTTGGTGTCCATATGCATAAATCCTTGAAAGTTGGCACCCAAGTTGATGGGGTATTAAGAAGGTGTGTTAGCTTTTATTGGTAGAGGGATTGAATTTAGGAGCCGTGAGGTCATGTTGCAGCTGTACAAAACTCTGGTGCGGCCGCACTTGGAGTATTGCATACAGTTCTGGTCACCGCATTATAAGAAGGATGTGGAAGAATTGGAAAGGGTGCAGAGGAGATTTACCAGGATGTTGTCTGGTATGGTGGGAAGGTCTTATGAAGAAAGGCTGAAGGACATGAGGCTGTTTTCATTAGAGAGAAGAAGGTTAAGAGATGACTTAATAGAGGTAAATAAGATGATCAGAAGATTAGATAGGGTGGACAGTGAGAGTCTTCTTCCTCAGATGGTGATGGCTAGCATGAGGGGACTTAGCTTTAAATTGAGGGGTCATAGATAAAGGACAGATGTCAGAAGTAGGTTCTTTACTCAATGAGTAATGCCCTGCCTGCAACAGTAGTGGACTCGCCAGCATTAAGGGCATTTAAATGGTCATTGAATAATCATAGATGATATTGGAATAGTGTAGGTTAGATGGGCTTTAGATTGGTTTCATAGGTCAGTGAAACATCAGGGGTCAAAAGGCCTGTACTGCGCTGTAATGTTCTATGTTCTAGTTCTTCTACATTGCTGGAAGATGTCAGCACAGGCAGCACAGTGGCACAGTGCTTAGCATTGCTGCTTCACAGCCCCAGAGACCCAGGTTCAATTCCCAGCTTGGGTCACTGTCTGAGTGGAGTTTGCACATTCTCCCCGTGTCTGTGTGGGCTTCTATCGGGTGCTCCGGTTTCCTCCCACAGTCCGAAACACGTGCTGGTTAGGTGCGTTGGCCATGTTAAATTTTCCCTCAGTGTACCTAAACAGGTGCTGGAGTGTGAACGACTAGGAGATTTTTACAATAACTTACATAACTTAATTGCAGTGTTAATGTAAGCCTACTTGTGACTAATAAATTAATTTCAGCACTGTAGCTGGAATAGATTGGCTAAGGACCTGCTGATTTCTAAAACATAAGTCTTCAGTATTACTGCCGGGATGTTGCCATTTTGTGGAACTATAGAACATAAAATCCCTGCAGTGCAGAAAAGGCCACTTGCCCATCGAGTCTGCACCAACTCTCTGACAAAGTATTTACCGAGGACCTTTCCGCCACCCTATCTCCATAATGTTATTATCGCCGGACTATTAATCCAGAAACTCAGCTAATGTTCTGGGGACCTGGATTTGAATCCCACCACGATTTGAATGGCAGATGGTGGAATTTGAATTCAATAAAAGATATCTGGAATTAAGAATCTATGGATGATCATGAAACCGTTGTTGACTGTCAGAAAAACCCATCTGGTTCACTCATGTCCTTTAAGGAAGGAAATCTAGTGTCCTTATCTGGTGTCAGTAAGAACTTTCACAACACCAGGTTAAAGTCCAACAGGTTTATTTGGAATCACGAGCTTTCGGAGCACTGCTCCTTCATCAGGTGAGCGGAGAGTTGGGTTCACAAACACGACATATATAGGTAGAGACACAATTGCAAGTTAATGGTTGGGATGTGAATCTTTACAGGTAATCAAGTCTTTACAGGTAGTCAATGCAAGCAGATTGAAGGATAATCACAAGTTAATGAAGTGTGGTTTGTCTCAAGCCAAGATAGTCAGTAAAATTCATGAAAGGCTTACCTCGTCTGGCCTACATTTGACTTCAGAGCCACAGCAATGTTGACTCTCAACTGCCCTCAGGTAACTAGAGATGGACAATAAATACCGGTCTAGCCAGTGATACTCATGTTCCACAAATGAATAAAAACACCCTCCCATGGTTAATCCAACTAACCTACACACCTTGGAACACCAAAGGGAAATTTTGCATGGCCAATCTACTTAACTTACACATCCTGCAGTGTGGAGAAAACCGGAGCACTGGAGGAATCCCACACAGACATGGGGAGACTGTGTAAACCCCACACAGACAGTGACCTGAGGCTGGAATTGAACCCAGGTCCCTGGAGCTATGAGGTAGCAGTGCTAACCACTGTGCCGCCCATGAAAGCAGTGTGTTCAGCCTGTTCTAGGCAGCACATGGAATTAATTGAAGACTAACCCCCCACACCACAAAAAAAAAAAAAAAACACACCACAACACAACCAACCCCACACACACATGCTTCTATGAATTAGAGGATCTCAGATGGAGACCAAGATCGATCATCGTTGAAAGTGGCTGCAAATGATTCAGCTTTGTCTTTTGCCCTGATGTGCTGGAGTCTGCCATCATTCAGGGTGTGGGATACGTGTGGAGTCTCTTCTGAAGCTTAGTCATTTCATTGTCCGCTTCTACTCATGACTGGCTTTGGCAGGACGCGGAGCCTTTTATCAGTAGTTAGCTGTAATTGATTGGTCTCATCTCATTCCTGACTGCCCTGGCTTCAAAATCAGTCAATCAACAACTGCTTGGTTCATCTTGAATTTCTCACACTGCCTTCAGACTGAAGTGGGTAATCACTGGAAATGGAGTAATCCATCCTACAAGGACTGATTCATTTCAATGGATCTCTTCAGCCACAGAGCATCCGAATGATTGCTCTTAAGATGTATTCTCTGGCTCCAAGAATTAATCTGAACTAAGTACACCTAAAATAACACAGCCATAACTCAATGTCAATCAGAATATGTTCTGCTCTACAGATTTTAATATGAAACTTTATTGACATCGTTCGGTCAGGGTGAGAATTATCCTCATCATCTTTTTGTAACAGTATTATAAATTATTATATCAGTATTATATAAGTATTATTATATTATTGTAAGTATTATACATGCACAACTGACCCATTTCTGACTAAAGACCCATAGTATTGCGTCTGAACTGCCTTCTGAGATGGCAGAGCAAACCACTCACACATATCAAATCACTGCAATAGAGTTTAATAATAATAACACCCTTATGAGAAAAGATTAAGAAAGCGGGGCCTTGAGTTTAGAAGGGGAGGTGATGTCTCAGTGGCATCATAGTTAGACTATTAATCCAGAAACTCAGCTGATGTCCTGGTGATCTGGGTTCGAATTTTTCTGCAGCAGATGCTGGAATTTGAATTCAATGAATTATTTGGAATTAAGAATCTACTAATGACCATGAAACCATCATCGATTGCAGGAAAAACCCACCTCGTTCACTAATGTCCTTTAGGGCAGGAAATCTGCCTTCCTTATCCGATCTGGCCTACATGTGATTCCAGATCCACAGCAATGTGGTTGACTCTGAATTGTCCTCTGAAAAAGGGTAATTAGATTTGGGCAATAAATGATGGCCAGCCAGTGACACCCATATCCCATGAATGAATAATAAAAAGGAAGGCAACCTAATTGAGGCATATGGGATTCTTAGGCGGCTGATAGTCCCAAAGACATGCTGGTTAAGTGCACTGGTACCGCTAAATTCTCCATCAGTGTCCCCGAACAGGCGCCGGGATGTGGCGACTTGAGAATTTTCACAGTAACTTCATTGCAGCGTTAATGTAAACCAACTCTTGATACTAATAAACTTTAAACTTTTGACGTTGAGAGGTAGTTTCTCCCTGTGCGAGCACCTTTTTTCAAAGACACTTTAAGGAATGCAGCTGTCACTGGCTAGGCCAGCATTTATTGCCAAGTTGCCCTCAGGAAGGTGGTGGTGAGCTGTCTTCTTGAACCACTGCAGTCCCTGAGGTGTCGGTACGCCCACACTGCTGTTAGGGAGGGAATTCCAGGATTTTGACCCAGCAACAGTGAAACAACAGTGATACATTTTCAAGTCAGGTTGGTGAGTGACTCGGAGGGAACTTGCAGGTAGTATGGTCACCAGACTTCCATAATTGTCCTGGAGTCTCCAGAAACAGAATCTGTGGGTCACAGCTATAAGCAAAATGATCAAGACATTGATAATGTTTTTGATTTGATTTAATTTATTATTATTACATTGTTAACATACAGTGAAAAGTATTGTTTCTTGCATGCTGTATATCCAAAACATGCAGTTCACAGCGAAGGAAATAAGAGGGTGTAGAATGTAGTGTTACAGTCATAGCTAGAGTGTAGAGAAAGATCAACTTAATGCAAAGTAAGTCCATTCAAAAGTTTGATGGCAGCAGAGAAGAAACTGTTCTTGAGTCAATTGGTATGTGTCCTCAGACTTTTGTATCTTTATCCTGACGAAAGAAAGTGGGAGAGAGAATGTCCGGGTGCGTGGAGTCCTTAATTATGCTGGCTGGTTTGCTGAGACAGCGGAAAAGTGGTGTACCTCAGGGGTCTGTTTTGGGGCCCCTGCTGTTTGTAATTTTTATAAATGATCTGGATGAGGGTATTGAAGGATGGATTAGTAAATTTGCAGATGACACTAAAGTCGGTGGAGTGGTAGATAGTGAAGAGGGGTGTTATAGTTTGCAGAGGGACTTGGACAAGTTGCAGAGCTGGGCCGAGAGGTGGCAAATGGAGTTTAATGTGGAAAAGTGTGAGGTAATGCACTATGGCAGAAATAATAAATGTGTAGAGTATAGGGCAAATGGTAGGATTCTTAGTAGTCTAGATGAACAGAGGGATCTTGGTGTGTATGTGCATAGATCCCTGAAAGTAGGCAGTCAGGTCGAGAAGGTTGTTAGGAAGGCATATGGAGTCTTGGCTTTTATTGGTAGAGGGATTGAATTTCGGAGCCGCAACGTCATGTTGCAACTGTACAAAACTCTAGTGCGGCCGCACTTGGAGTATTGTGTGCAGTTCTGGTCCCCACATTATAAGAAAGATGTGGAGGCATTGGAGAGGGTACAGAGGAGGTTTACCAGGATGTTGCCTGGTATGGAGGGCAGGTCCTATGAAGAGAGGCTGAAGGATTTGATGTTGTTTTCGTTAAAGGAGGCGGCTAAGAGGGGACCTTATCGAAACATATAAGATGATTAGAGGTTTAGATAGGGTGGACAGTGATAGCCTTTTTCCTAGGATGGAGAAAGCTAGCACGAGGGACACAGCTTTAAATTAAGGGGTGATAGTTATAGGACGGATATCAGAGGTAGGTTCTTTACCCAAAGGGTGGTTCGGGAGTGGAATGCCCTGCCTGCAGCGGTTGTAGATGCGCCAAGTTTGGTGGCGTTTAAGAGGTTAGTTGATAAGTATATGGAAGAGAAGGGAATGGTTTAGTTTGGAGGGGCGTTGCTTTTTATATTGGTCGGCGCAACATCGAAGGCCGAAGGGCCTGTTCTGTGCTGTAATGTTCTATGTTCTAAATGTAGACAGAGTCAATGGATGGGAGGCTGATTTGCGTGATGGATTGGGCTACATTCATGACCTTTTGTAGTTTCTTGCAGACTTGCACAGTACAGGAGCCATACCAAGCTGCGATACAACCAGAAAGAATACTTTCTATGGTGCATCTGTAAAAGTTGATGACAGTCATAGCTGACATGCCAAACTTCCTTAGCCTTCAGAGAAAGTAAAGATGCTGTTAGTCTTCCTTAACTATAGTGTCTGCATGACAGGGATGAGTGGTGGGGGGAGGTGGTGGCAGGACAGGTTTTGGTGATCTGGACACCTAAAAACTTGAAGATCTCGACTCTTTTTATTCTTCCCTGTTGACGTGGACAGAGCATGTTCTCCTCCATGCTTCCTGAGGTCGATGACAATCTCCTTCATTTTGTTGACATTGAGGGAGAGATTATTGTCGCTGCATCAGTTTCTATTAACAATTTCTGAGAACACTTTTGTTCATTGAGAAATCTTCTGATGAGAGGTAAAAGGCTGTTTGACTGACTGTCAGAAACTTCCAATAAATGATGGAATGGATTTTCCAGTCACTCCCACTAGTGGGATTCTCCAGTCCTGCTGATGGTGACACCCTAGCCATGACTTCCCCAGTGGTGGAGGGTGCAAACAATGGGAAGCGCCATTGGCAGCGATGGGGCCAAAAGATCCTGCTGCCAACAAATGGTGGGCTGCGGGGAGAGTGGGTGGGGGTGAAGGTGGAGTGTTTGCAATGTCCACTCTCACTCCAAACCCAGAAAATCCTGCCTGATAGTCAATGACCTTTGCATGGTCCACCCCGACGCAAAACTCTGGTCAATGTCTACATTACTGTTCACTTTCCAATTGATAGTAAACCCACAAGCTTTCGGAAACACTGTTCCTTCATCAGATGTGTGGAAAGTTCTGATAAGAGGAGGGCATATAAAGTCACACATAGTTTACAGAATACTGATTAAAATGCAAATCTTTGCAGCTAACCTGCTATTCAAGTCTTAAAGATGCAGGCAACGTGAGTGGAGATAGTATTAAGCATGGGTTAAAAAGATGTGTATTGTCTCCAGACAGGGCAGTGAGTGAGATGTTGCAAGTTCAGGCAAGTCATGAGGGTTACAGATAGCGTGATATGAACCCAAGGAAGGTTGAGACCGTCCTCATGTGTGATGATCTTGGCTATCAGTCTCTGCTCAACAACTCTGCGCTGTTGTGTGTTGTGAAGGCTGCCTTGGAGAAAGCTTACCCGAAGATCAGAGGCCGAATGCCTGTGACTGCTGAAGTGATCTAGCCTCAGCCCTACCTAAGCTGTTTTATGACAGCCACAATACTGTCACCTTTCCAGCAAAGTGGGAAAATGCCCAGGTATATCCTGTCCACAAAAAGCAGGACAAATCCAATCCAGTCATTGGCCACCCCCATCAGTCTAGTCTCAGTCATCGACAAAATGATGGAAGGTGTCATCAGTAGTGCTAGGAAGCAACGCTTAACAACAACATATTCACCAGTGTTCAGTTTGGTTCCACCAGGGCCATATGTCTCCAGGCATCACTGCAGTCTTGGTCCAAATATGGACAAAATAAGTGAGGCAAGCAGCATTTGACCAAATGTGGCATCAAGGAGCCCTCACAGAACTGCAGGTAGATGCATTGGCAATGCTAAACTGTTTCTTGTTTTCCAAATATGTGCAGGTTAGTGGGGTAAATATATGGTGTTATGCGGTAAGCCTAGGTAAGATCTGGTACAGACTCAATGGGCCGAATGGCCTTCTCCGAACTATATGGATTCTATGACTGTATCACGTGATGTCAGGTCAAGTGTGCACTCACATTTACAGTGTAAAATTGTGGTCGAGGGCATATTCCTTCAGCAGTGAGCACAGTAAGAAGCCTCACAACACCAGGTTAAAGTTCAACACGTTTATTTGGAATCACGAACTTTCAGAGTGCTGTTCCTTCATCAGACAAGGGTCTTTTTTAAAGACAGTATGAGTGGAGAAAGGGATAATCACAGGTTAGAGAGGTGTGAATTACCTCAAGCCAGGGCAGTAAGTGAGATGTTGCAAGCCCAGGAAAGTTGTAAAGGTTACAGATAATGTGACATGAACCCAAGGTCCTGGTTAAGGCTGTCCTCATGTGTGCCGAACTTGGCTGTCAGTCTTTGCTCAGCAATTCTGCGTTGTTCTGTATCTTCAAGGCTGCCTTAGAGAATGCTTACCCAAGATTGGACACTGAATGCCCTTGACTGCTGAAGTGTTCCCCTAGCTGATGGTTTCTTTAATTTAGGATGGAAGCTAGAGAAGTGGAGCATCGTAAGATTATCCATGGGCTTGCAGTACAATGAAGTGTTGAGATGACTGTCCTTGACAGAGATGTGTGTGTCCAAGAATACAACTGATTCCAGAGAGTAGTCCATGGTGAGTCTGATGATGGGATGGAACTTGTTGATGTCATCATAGTTGTTTCAGTGATTGTTCACTGTGAGTCCAAAGGAAGAAAATGTCATCAATGTATCTAGTGTATAGCATTGGTTAAAGGTCCTGTGTGCTGAAGGAGTCTTGTTCGAGCCTGTTCGAGTCTTAGCTTTTATTGGTAGGGGGATTGAATTTCGGAGCCGCAACGTCATGTTGTAACTGTACAAAACTCTAGTGCGGCCGCACTTGGAGTATTGTGTGCAGTTCTGGTCCCCACATTATAAGAAAGATGTGGAGGCATTGGAGAGGGTACAGAGGAGGTTTACCAGGATGTTGCCTGGTATGGAGGGCAGGTCTTATGAGGAGAGGCTGAGGGATTTGAGGTTGTTTTCGTTAGAAAGGAGGCGGCTAAGAGGGGACCTGATCGAAACATATAAGATGATTAGAGGTTTAGATAGGGTGGACAGTGATAGCCTTTTTCCTAGGATGGAGAAAGCTAGCACGAGGGGACACAGCTTTAAATTAAGGGGTGATAGTTATAGGACGGATATCAGAGGTAGGTTCTTTACCCAAAGGGTGGTTAGGGAGTGGAATGCCCTGCCTGCGGCAGTTGTAGATGCGCCAACTTTGGTGGCGTTTAAGAGGTTAGTTGATAAGTTTATGGAAGAGAAGGGAATGGTTTAGTTTGGAGTGTCATTGCTTTTTTCATAATTGGTCGGCGCAACATCGAAGGCCGAAGGGCCTGTTCTGCGCTGTAATGTTCTATGTTCTATGTGCATGGGTATGTTGGCATATTGAGGTGTGAATTTGGTCCCCGTGGCTGTCCTGTGTGACTGGATGAAGAGCAGGTTGTTGAAGGTGAACATGTTGTCATCCAGATGAAGTGGATGAGTTGTAGAATTGAAGGCAGTTGTCACTGTTGAGTACTCAGGTGTTGCAGCAATGCTGTTGTCATGGGGGATACTGGTGTAGAGTCACTCACCTGATGAAGGAGCAGTACTCTGAAAGCTTGTGATTCCAAATAAACCAGGACTTTAACCTGGTGTTGTGAGACTTCTTACTGTGCCCACCCCAGTCCAACATCAGCATCTCCACATCATGGCTTCAACTGTGAGTCGTATGCTGAATAATAAACTAAATCCGCAGGAGCGCTGCAAACTATCTTTAAAAAAATCAGGGCAGTGTTATACAAGTATACAAAACCTTGCAAGAAAAGCTTGTTGCCTGTCTCCAAAAAAATCTTGGAAGTAACTTTATTGGATCAGCAATTACTGAGGTTTTTTTTCTATTTATTTGTGGGATATGGGCAGGGCTGGCTGGCCAATGTTTATTGCTCATCCCTAGTCACCCTCAAACTGATCAGTTTGCTAGGCCATTTCAGAGGGCAGTTCCGAGTCAACCATATTACTGTGGATCTGGAGTCATATGTAGGACAGACCAGGTAAGGACAGCAGATTTTCTTTCCTAAGAAATACTAATGAACCAGACGGATTTTTCCAACAATCGACAATGTTTTCATGGTCATCAGTAGATTCTTGATTCCAGATATTTTTAAATTGAATTTAAATTGCACCATCTGCTGTGGTGGGATTCGAACTCGGGCCCCCAGAACATTAGCTGAGTTTATGGATTAATAGAATCTTAGTAGTCCATTGGCTCCCTTCATGGACACTGCTGGAATCCTTAGGTGGGTCCACTAAGGTTTGGAGAGGCTGAAATGTTGATGTCTCTGAATACCAAGCAGCTAAAGCAAATAAAAATCTCTGGAATGATTTGTGTTCAGAAGAAGAATTTGATTCAATGTGTATTGCTTGATGAGCTGGAAACCACCCATTTTAATTGTGCCAAGTAGTAGTTAGAAGGTGCAGCTGCTCTGCCTCTGATATGAAAGAATGATTTGGAATTTGTAGCAGTCTCTGCTGTTGATCCGCTCCGCTACCTTTCGCTGCTTCAGCACTCATTAGCAAAACACATGGGCTTTGATGCAAACAATTAACTCTGCAAAATGGATTTGAAATGTTCTGATGCTTCAGAAATCCAACAAAAGTTGCAGTTTCAGCCCAGAGCGTTTCTTCATTCTTACTGAATGTGCTGAACTCACACCGGAGAACGCTTTGAGATCACCAGCCACCTACTCTTCACTTCCCAAAAGATGATTGTAGAGGTATTGAGTGCTGGCAGACTACTGAATCACTGAAAGAGTTATGGGTTAAAAGTGTTCCAAAATCGGACTAACTGCATGTCAAAGGCGGTCTTCTATATTGTCCACTTACACATTGTCCACTTACCTTGTGGTTGGTATAAACTCGATGGGTTGAATGGTCTCCTTCTGCACTGTAGGAATTCTATCATTTTATAACTTTTAGTGTCCCTTGCCTTGCTGTCCCCTTGGGCAGCACAATTGCATTGTGGCTAGCACTACTGCCTCGCAGCGCCAGGGACCTGGATTCAATTCCAGCCTTGTGTCACTGTCTATGTGGAGTTTGCATGTTCTCCCTGTGTCTGCAAGGGTTTCCTCCAGGTGCTCCGGTTTATTCCCACTGCCCAAAGATGTGTGGATTCGGTTGATCGGGGCAATTTAGCATGGCCATAGTGTCAGAGGGGTTAGCAGGGTAAATGTTTGGAGTTATAGGATTAGGGCGTGGGTAATTGTGGTCAGTGCAGACTCAATGGGCCGAATGACCTCCTCCTGCACATTGTCCACTTGCCTTGCTGTTCATTTGCCTTGTGGTTGTTTAGTTGACACAGCACAACTGCTGCCAAGATCAAAGAAAGGCGAAGGGTTTGCAGGACAGTCTCCAAGTGATAATTAACATCTGGTAGACTAATGTGGAAGCACACAGGGATGAAACAATAGAAAGATGTGGGAGGCAATTCTCCCAAATATATTCCAAGTGCCAAATTTGTCTGAAAACTGGAGTAACTCCTGCCAATATTTTCAGCATAATTTTCAGAATAAATCTCCTCCACAGTGCGCTGCAGAGTGCCTCAGCAAAATCACCTATTCCCGGTCGAGATGCCAGCAGTGTAGTGCTGAGTGGCCTACTGCGCATGTGCCAATCTGCCAGTGTGGAGTTAGGAGCGTGCACAGTATCCCTGCACTGACAGCCTCCTGATCGCTGGCCAGTTCGATCACGGGTCAACCTGTGACCCTCCTATTGCTGCCACTCCCGATGTCCCCCCCTCCTCGGCCAGTCCCAGACTCCCCGACAACCCCTCACCCAGGTGGCCATCCTCGATAACCCCCTTCCCTCCCTTTGCCTGTGATCCTCTGGCAGAATGGCAGCGGGACCCCTTACCTCAACCAATCGCCACCCCCCATAGGCCCCATTCCCTCTGGCCCTGCTCTTTTGGCATTGGCCAATGTCCTTGGGCATTACCCAGGGGGCATCACACTTACCACAGGAGGGGCAGGACTTCAACAGCCTCTCTTCACTCCAGTGGGCTCGGCCACCTGTTCCCCATTACTGGGAAGCAGTTGTAAACCCCGCTGTGGTGAACCACTCCGAGCCCAGGGAAGGTATGGGGGAGGGAGGAGATTTAATCCTGGCCAAATGGGATGCAAATAGAGATTTCAATGGTTAAATCAACCCCGAGCTGTTTTCCAGAGCAGAGCTGATGAATTCCAAAACTTTGATGTGGGGATATGTTAGAAGGCCTGGGCGCCAACAGGAAGCCCACAAAATGGCCTCCACTGATGTTCCCTGGCCCGTTTCACTGCTAGAACCACACAGCAGGCAGGGGGATTAGCACCCTCTGCTGTTTAAATGGAAAAGGGCAGTTGGGGAAAAATGTGTACCGTAAACACCGGCATGGATCAATTGATCTGAATTTCTATTCTCTAAAATCAATATTAATTCTATTTGACACCGTCAGTTTAGACACTAAATGCAACTTCTCAGACCAGGAATTGCAGAATGAGCTAAACAACATATGTGATACATGAAAATTTAACCTAGACAAATGTAAACCATTGCACATAAGAAGGAAACCGATGACATAATCTATCAGTACCGCAGAAGTAGCGTAAGGCAACATTGTAAGACCATGAGGAGTCTGAGGACAGCTAATGCTAAATGTGTCATATCAATGCAGAACAGCAATCAACCAAGCTCTCTGGCTGCTGATCTACACAACCAGAACAATCGAACGCAAGGCAGGGGAAAACACCATCACATGATATCGTTTTATCAAACTGCACCTTACAGCTGTAGCAGCTCAGACTCGAGGAAGACATTTATCTATTGGAGGCAGTAGCATAGAGGAAAGCTGCAAGGGCTGATTCCGACTGCCCAAACCCTGAGCTATAAAGCAAGTCTCGAGGCAATTAGGATTTTTAAGTCTGGCAAGGAGAGGTGATCTTCTAAAGATCTTAATTGCATGGAAAATGGCCATATTGTCCACTTGCTTTATTGCCAATGATCTGGCATACCACTTGACAAAAAGGGGGCAGTTTTAAAGTTACCAGAGGGATAACTGGCTTGTGGCAGCCAAGTGTTCACAGCAATGTCACTTTTTGATCCTACAATGTCAGCTCTTCCTATCATTGTGAAGCAGAATTCACCAAGTGTTGGATGTTTGCCCATTGATAGGGAATGTGAACTGGGATTAGGCCATCGTGCGACAGATTTGTTCTACCCTTTCACGATGATACTTATTATGAAAGCTGCCAGCATAATTAAGGACCCCACGCACCCCGGACATTCTCTCTTCAACTTCTTCTGTTGGGAAAAAGATACAAAAGTCTGAGGTCACGTACCAACCGACTTAAGAACAGTTTCTTCCCTGCTGCTGTCAGACTTTTGAATGAACCTACCTTGCACTAAGTTGATCCTTCTCTACACTCTAGCTATGACTGTAACACTACATTCCGCACTCTCTCATTTCCTTCCGTATGAATGCTTTGTCTGCAGAGGGTACAAAAAACAATATTTATCACTGTATGTTAATACATGTGACAATGAATCAAATCAAATTCAAATCCAATCCAAATCAAATCAAATCAAATCAAATCAAAGCAAAGCAAAATTGAAGTGTTGCAATAGTAATCTTGCTCAGTATGAGATGAACTGCACGTTTAGACATTTGGTGTCTGTGCTTGGTTGAGGAGCCAATGGTGTAAAGCTACCATCTGTGGGATCATGACTGAATGCCTCTAAGTTTGAATCCCGCCTTAGAGATGTTTCATTTTGGATAGGGAGCAGTAACTTTTCATTCAGAAGTAGAGGAAGTTTCGGATCCTAGGTATATAATCAGAGAATAAAACCGTAAGTTTCCACAGTTTTAAACAAACCAAAATATACTCAATAAAGTGAAGCAATCTATAATATCCATATTATACTCTGATATTCAGAATTAACATGAGATTAAAATGAATTAAAAAGCAAACTATGGCTAAACAATAAATGAAATCAAAACAGATCCCATAGATGTGACAGCAAGCCACCTAGATATCAGTGACCTCTGCAAATTATAAAATCTCATTAACTCTGCCTCCCTCACGAGGGATTTTCAGCACTTTAAAATTTCCTTGGAATTCCCTCAAAAATTGATCCAACTTAGATTGCCTCAATGGCTACTCTCCCCTCGATGGTTCAATCTCTTCTGAAACTGCCTTGGATGAGATTCTCAAGAGTTGTGATACCACCCCTAATTATCAGTTCTTTTGCAGACCACTAACTTCACGAAGCTAGAAATGCCTCTGGGTTTCTCTGAATTCCAGTGTCCCAGCTGCATAGACACCAAGGTTTTATCTGAACACTGATGCTTTCCAGCACAGAACCAGCAACCTTCTGTTTTGTTCTCAGCTCTTACTTTTGAGCCTTAAGTACCTGGAGCCTGCTAATATAATACTTTTTGGTATTCAACCTCTACCCCAGCTACACACTGCTTGCTCACCCAAAAAACACACAAATAAATTGAAAAAGAGAGAACCATCTCCGCGACAATATAGTCTGCACAAGATTATCCTCAAACTGACTTCTAAGCTAATTTTCCCTCTTTTGCAGTCTCTCCAACTAAGTAAGCCCCACCTGCTGTTTTAGGACCTTACCTTTCTTGCTGTTAAATGACACATCATCCCAATTACGTTTTACAGAATGAATACATTTCTCCCGCTATTTGCACTAAACGTACGTTCTATTAATCTTCCGTGGTTCTATTTTCTTTTCTGGTAATAATTGGCACTTAATGTATTCATAAAAATGTGAAAACTTCACAGTATCTTTGCACAGATGTTCTTCTGGGTTTAGGAGTTGAGATAAATTGATGAACAGCAAAGGAGTTAGTGCTTGATACTAATACTAGGTGACCAAAGAGGTCCAGTGTTCAATCTTATAACACTGGATGTTCTTCTTTGTAGTAACTACAAAGAGAGTATTCTGAGAGAAATTTTCTTGCATTACTTTTGTTGGAGCAGATGATGCTAAGAGGAGCTTTCACAGACATTATTAAGAATCTTTGCAGTGAATGTGAACATGCAATGATATATAAATTAGGAGCAGATGCAGGCCACTCAGCCCTTCCACCATTCAATAAGATCATAGCTGATCTGACTGTAACCTCATCCACATTCCTGCTCACCCCTGATAACCTTTCACCCCATTGTTAATGACCACTTCTGCCTTAGAAATATTCAAAAGCCGGTATTTTACGACCTCGCCTGCGGGAGGCTGGTAAGATCCTGTCTGAGGCAAACAGAGAATTCCATTCTGTGAGCTGATTCTGGGGCAAGCATGATGGTGGAACTCCGGCCACAGACTCTGCTTCCATTGCTTTTTCAGAAAGAGAGTTCCAGAGGCACACAACCCTCTGAGACAAAACAAAAATCCTGATTTTAGTTTTAAATTGGCGACTCCTTATTTTTAAAGATGGTTCCAGACTCTCCGTCAAGAGGTAGCACAGCTGTCTCATAATGCCAGAGGCCTGGGTTCGATTCCTCCTCAGGTCACTGTCTGATCTTGGGATAAGCATTCTCCAAGCTAGCCTTCACGACAGCGCAGAGTCGCTGAGCAGAGACTGATAGCCGAGTTCCGCATACATGAGGATGGCTTCAACTGTGATCTTGGTTCACGTCACAGTATCTATAAACCCCATGACTTGCCTGGGCTTGCAAAATGTCACTAACTGTCCTGGCTGGAGACAATACACATCTCTTTAATCTGTGCTTAACGCTCTCTCCACTCACATTGTCTGCACCTTTAAGACTTGATTACCTGTTAAGATTCGCATTCCAACCATTATTTTGTAAATTGAGTTTGTGTCTTTATATGCCCTGTTGGTGAACTGAAATCCCACTCACCTGACAAAGGAGCAGCAAGCTCTCTGAAAGCTAGTGGCTTTTGCTACCAAATAAACCTGTTGGACTTTAACCTGGTGTTGTGAGACTTCTTACTGTGTTCCTCCCACAATGCAGAGGTGTGCTGGTTAAGTGGATTGGTCATGCTAAATTGCCACCTAGTGTCCAAGATGCGGAGGTTAGGTGGATTGGCTATGGTAAATGCACAGGTTTATGGGGGTAGAGAGCAGAGGGAAGAATCTGGATAAAGATGCTGTTTTGAGAGTTGGTGCAGACTTGACGGGCTAAATGGCCTCCTTCTGCCCTATGTGCACACATGCTTATAAGAGCAAACATTCTCCCCACATCCACTTAGAGTGGCATGGTAGCACAGCGGTTAGCCCTGCTGCTTCACAGTGCCAGGGACTCGGGTTCAATTCCTGACCTTAGTTCACTGTCTGTGCAGAGTTTGCATGTTCTCCTTGTGTCTGCGCGGGTCTCCTTTGCGTGGTCCGGTTTCCTCCCAGACTCTAAAGACGTGCTGGCCATGCTAAATTCTCCTTCGGTGAACCTGAACAGGCGCCTGAGTGTGGTGACTAGGGGATTTTCATAGTGACTTCATTGCAGTATTAATGTAAACCTACTTGTGACACTAAGAAACTTTAAAACCTAAACCCTGCCAATATCCCTCAAGATTTTTTGATCAAGTGGCCTCCTGCTTTTCTAAGCTCTCTAATCTTTCCTGATAAGACAATCTGCCCATTACTGGGAGTTGTCTAGTAAACCTCCTCTAAACTGTTTCTAATGTGTATAGATAAAGATTATTTCCTCTGCAAAGAAGAAGTTGGACAAAGAAGTTCCTTGAATAGCACATCAAAGCAGAGAAAGCTCTGCAGTTCTCCACCTTGGATGATTTTGAACGCTTTATTAAGCATAATAAGTTTAATCTGGCAATTGAGGTGGGCCTGTTAGAATATGAACTCCTTGATTAAGGACCAAATTGATGGTTCAGTCAGGGAGCCTTTTACGTTGTACTGAACTAGGGGAGTCAGTTCCTCTGGGCCTTCCAGTGTAGACTGTTAAAAGAAAGCACTCTCATTACTGTTGTCAGACTTCTAATAAAAAGATTTTGGTGAAGGGACTTATTATAAAAAGCAAGTTCAAGGCTGGGATATATAGATTTTTGATCTCTCAAGGGATAGCGGCGTAGATATGGAGGAGCCGGCAGGAAAGATGAGGTGAGGCAGAGGATCAAGCATGATTGTATTGAATGATATTAGACTCAATGAACCACATGATGCACATGATGTAGTGAATCTGTGGAACTTTTTGCCGCAGGAGGCTGTGGAGATCAGGTCATTGAGTGTCTTTAAGACAGAGATAGATAGGTTCTTGATTAATAAGGGGATCAGAGGTTATGGGGATGAGAAAAATGTCAGCTATGATTGAATGGCAGAGCAGACTCAATAGGCCGAATAGCCTAATTCTGCTCCTATGTCTTGGGGTATTATGATCTTAGTAACAGAGATAAGTTTTGGATGCTCCTCTAAAGGGTCAACACTGATAAGCTGGGCTGAATAACTATCCTAGAATTCCAAATAATTCTGGTGCCACATAACTAGAAATCACACTTCAAAAGTATTTGATTATTTGAGATAGAACATAGAACATAGAACACTACAGCACAGAACAGGCCCTTTGGCCTTCGATGTTGCGCCGACCAATATAAAAAGCAATGCCCCTCCAAACTAAACTATTCCCTTCTCTTCCATATACTTATCAACTAACCTCTTAAACGCCACCAAACTTGGCGCATCTACAACTGCTGCAGGCAGGGCATTCCACTCCCGAACCACCCTTTGGGTAAAGAACCTACCTCTGATATCCGTCCTATAACTATCACCCCTTAATTTAAAGCTGTGTCCCCTCGTGCTAGCTTTTTCCATCCTAGGAAAAAGGCTATCACTGTCCACCCTATCTAAACCTCTAATCATCTTATATGTTTCGATTGCAGTAAACATATATGCAGTAAACCTCTAATCATCTTATATGTTTCGATTGCAGTAAACATATCATATGCAGTAAACCTCTAATCATCTTATATGTTTCGATACTTCAAGCTCTGTAGAGTTTTCTTTCATTTCTTTTAGTATGGTATTTACACTAAAATTATTTGCATAAATTATGCATATTATGCAATTTCCAACTCCAGAAGAAATTAATTACTTTAGTTACGATGAATTCTGAGTAAAGATTCCATCACAATAAGTCTCAGAAGAAGTTCTTGTATTGTTTTCTCTTTGAATTTTAAACCATTTTTGACTGAATTTTACATGTTCCATGTGTGTCAAGGCGAAATTTTGTTTTATTAATGAGCAAGGAATGGACATTGCTCAGAAGGATGGTGTGTGCCTTGGAGGACAACGTATAATTGGCAGTGATCCCATACATCTGCTACCCTTGTCCATCTAGGTTATACAGGCTGGGGTTTAGAAGGTGCTACCACAGGAGTATCAGGAAGTTTATGCAGTGCATCTTATAGATATTACACATTGCTGTCAGTACTGGAGAGAGTTAGAGAATCCCTACAGTGCAGGAGGCAGCGATTTGGCCCATCAAGTATACACCAACCTCAATCCTACCTATGCCCTATTCCCGTAACCCCACATATTCACCCTGCTAACCCCCTAACACTAGGGCCAATTTAGCATGGCCAACCAACCTGACCCACACATCTCTGGACTGTGGGAGGACACCGGAGCACCTGGAGGAAATTCACGCAGACAAGGGGAGAATGTGCAAACTTCACACAGTGACCCAAGACCAAAATTGAACCTGGGTCCTTGGCGCTGTGAGGCAGTAGTGTTAACCACGTACCACTGTATGTCAAGAAGGCTGCTTTTCCGTGAATGGTGTCAGGCTTCTTGAATGTTGTTGGAGATGTACTTATCCAGGAAAATTGAGAATATCTATCATACTCCTGGCTTGTGCTTTGTATAAAGTAGACAGACTTTGGAAAGTTAGATGAGTTACTTGCCACATAGGTTCAAGCCTCTGACCTGCTCTTGAAGCCAGTGTATTTATATGGCTGATCCGCAACAATTCCTGGTCAATGACAACTTCCAGAATATTGTTAGTGTGGGATTCAGTGATGATAATGCCATTGAATGTCAAGAGAAGATGGTTAGATCCTTTCTTGTTGCAGGTGGTCAATGCTTGACACTTGAGTGACATGAATGCTACTTACCTCTTATCAGTCCAAGCCTGAACGTTGTCCAGCTCTTGCTGCAAATGTTCAGCGACTGTTGAGTATCTGAGTCAAAAAAAGTCTTGAACCTTATGAACTCATCAGTGAATTTCTGCCCTTATGATGGAAGAAAGGTCATTGATGAAATAGCTAAAGATTGTTGAGCGTAGGAGACTTTACTGAGGAATTCATGCAGTGATGTTCTGGAACTGAGATGGCTGACTTCCAAGCCCAGAATCATTTTGATTTGATTTACTATTGTTACATGTATTAACATACAGTGAAAAGTATTGTATGTTACAATACAGACAAATACACGATACAGACAAAACATATCATTCATAGAGAAGGAAAGCTGAGAATGCAGAATGTCGCGTTACAGTCATAGCTAGAGTGTACAGAAAGATCAACTTAATGCAAGGTAGGTCCATTCAACAGCAGCAGGGAAGAAGCTGTTCTTGAGTCAGTTGGTACATGACCTCAGACTTTTGTACCTTTTTCCCAATGGAAGAAGGTGGATGCGATAATGTCAGAGTCCTTAATTATACTGGCTGCTTTGCGGAGTGTAGACAGTGTCAATGGATGGGAGGCTGGATTGCGTGATGGATTGGGCTACATTCATGACTTTTTGTAATTCCTTGCAGTTTTGGGCAGAGCAAAAGCCATACCAAGCTGTGATACAACCAGAAAGAATGCTTTCTATGGTGCATCTTGAAAAATTGGTGAGAATCATAGCTGACATGCCAAATTTCCTTGGACTTTTAAGAAAAGAGAGGCTTTGGTGGGTTAATGGGTTTTCCTAACTATAGTGTTGGCATGGCGAGAGCCAGGTTAGGTTATTGGTGATCTGGACACCTAAAAACTTGAAGCCGTTAATAATGCCTCATACTAGAATTTCACCCGATTTCCATTGATTCCAATTTTGCTAGGGTTCCTTGATGCTATACTCATCAAAAGCTGTTTTGAAGAGCAATCAAGTTCACATCAGATCTTTAGTTCAACTCTTTTGTACATGTTTGGACGAAGGTTACAATGAAGTTAGGAGCTGAATGGCCCTGGTGAAACTCAAACTGAGCATTAGTTGCTGAGTAAGTGCTGACTGATAGCACTGTCAATGACATCTTCCGTCACTTTACTGATGATTGAGAGTAGACTGATGGGGCAGCAACTGGGCAGGTTGGATTTATCCAACTTTTTGGACAGGATATACCTAGGCAGTTTTTCACATTGCTGGGTAAATGATAATATTGTAGCCATACTCAAACAGTGTGGCTAATTCCGGAGCACAAGACTTCAGGACTGTTGCTGGAATATTGTCAATGTCATTGCTTTTGCCGTATTTAGTTGTATTAATATTAAGTGTAATGAAAGAAATTGGCTGCAAACTGGCATTTACAATATAGCGGAGCTCCAGATGAGGCCGAGTTGGATCATGCACTCGGCATTTCCGGGTGAACATGATTGCAAATGCTTCAGCCTTGTCTTTTGCACTGATGTGCTTGGCTCCACCATCACTGAGGATGGGGTATTTGTGGAGTTTCCTCCTCCAGTAAGTTGTTTAATTGTCCATAACTAGTCAGGGCTGGAAATGGCAGGACTGTAGATCTTAGATCTGATCTGTTGGTTGTGTAACTCCTTAGTAGCTCTGTCTATCCCTTGCAGCTTCCAGTTTGGCACACAAATTGTCCTATGTTGTAGCTTTAACAGATAGACATCTCATCTTTCGGCATACCTGGTGCTATTCCTGGCATGCTCTCCTCCATCTTTCATTGAACCAATGTTGGCCTTCATATCAAAGGAACGGAATATAAAATAGAGAAGCTTTGCGAAAATTTTAGTTGCAGAATAAGGGGTAGGATTGGTTTGAGGAAGAATTTCTTCTCTCAAAGAGTAGTGAATCTTTGGAATTATTTACCCCTGGAAGCTGTGGAGGTTGAATCCTTGAATTTTGCAAGCTGAGATTAGTAAGTTTTTAATTAGTAGGAGGACTAAGGGTTGTAGTGATAAGGCAGGAAAATGTACTTCGCGAACGTTAGATCAGCTATAATCTTATTAAATGGCGGAATAGGCGCGAAAGGCTGAATGGTCTACTTGCTGTTCCTATTTTTTTAAGGATTATTTATTAATCACAAGTAAAACCTACATTAACACTACAATGAAATTACTGTGAAGTTCTGGCATCTGTTCAGGTCAATGCACCTAACCAACATGTCTTTCAGACTGTGGGAGGAAGCTGGAGCACCTGGAGGAAACCCATGCAGACATGGGAAGTGTGTGCAGACTCCACACAGATAGTGACTCAAGCTGGAAGTCGAATCCGGATTCCTGGCGCTTTAAAGGAGCAGTGCTAACCACTATACCACCTCTCTTGAATCTCATCATGTCTAGCTGCTTTGTCCTTTAGGAGTCGATCGGAGAGCTAAGCAGCCACTTTTGGAGATGGACATTAATGTTCCCCATCCAGATTACATCCTGCATCCTTGCCACCTTCAGTGCTTCTTGCCAGTGGCATTCAACGTGGAGAAATATTGATTCATCAGTTGAGAGTAGGAGTAGTACTGGTGGGAACGAGGTAAGATTTCCTTGCCCGTGTTTGACCTGGTGATGTGATCCCAAGTCAATGTTGAGGGGTCTCAAGAAAACTTTTCCTAATGACAGTGCAACCACCTCTGGTGGATATGCTTTGTTCCAGCGGCAGGGATGCTGAGGTCTGGGACATAGTCATATCAATGTTAGGCAGTTGCTTGGTTGGAACAGTACAGATGACGTCAAGATCATGGTGAGGGGAATGGAAATCAAAATAGCCAAATTTATCAAATGACTCCCCCCCCTCCACCAAATGAAGAAATTATCCATAAGAATTCACTTTTAGTAACTTTTACTTTGGCACAGGTCAGAATCAGTGCAAAATTGGACATGAATTACGGTTGGTATAAACAATAAATTACATATTCCACAGCGGATACAGACATGAGATTACGAGAGTTCACTTCACATCTGCTGCTACTGTTTCCAGATCAAAGGTCGCTAGCTTCACATGGACAGTGTTGCAATTTTCTTGGATGATTACATCAGTTGCAAAGAGATCAAAGTCTTACAAATCATTTTTAAAAACAATTACAACTTCCCTAGAGATTAAAGAAATTGTGAATTTTCCTACTGTATTGATTCCAAGTCCAAGGAGATCATGCGGGAATATTCCTGGGTCGGAGCTGCCGTCTTTGGGGTGAGTTCTCAAACGGAGCTGCCTTCTGTACTCTCAGCTGCATGTAAAATCCTCTGCACTTTTCAAAGAAGAGCGGAGATCATCCTCTGCTCCACTGGCCTCTGTTTATCTCCCAGCCAAACCTAAAACAGCTGATCCTGCTGAAAGGTCATTGATCTGAAATGTTACCTCTGTTCCTTCACCACAGATGCTCAGTTGCTGAGGATTTCCAGCATTTTCTTTTAAATTACCCAAAACAAAATGGTCCAGTTACTTATTTCTTTGCTGCCTGCAGGACCTTGCTGTACACAAATTAACTGGGTGCCTTGGTGGTACAGTGGTTAGCACTGCTGCCTCACATCAACGGGGACTTGGGTTTGATTCCAGCCTTGAGTGGCTGCATGGAGTTTGCATCTTCTCCCTGTGTCTGTGTGGGTTTCCTTGCTCCAGTTTCCTCCAAGAGCCCAAAGATGTGCAGGTTAGGTGGATTGGCTATGCTAAATTGTCCCTTAGTGCCTCAAAGTGTGTAGGTTAGGGGAATTAGTGCGATAAACGTGTGGGGTTACAGGGATAGGGGATGGACCTGGGAAAGATGCTTTGTTGGAGTGTAAGTGCAAACTGAAATAGCCTCCTTCTGCACAGTAGAAATTCTATGAATTGCTGCATTTCCCACATTACAACAGTGACTGCCTTTTGAGAATGTGCACTAGAGGGAGGCACGGTGGGTCACACCTCATAGCAGCAACTACCCGAGTTCAATTCCCAACTAAGGTCACTGTATGTGCAGACTCTGCACATTCTTCCTGTGTGTGGGTTTCTTCTGGGTGCTCCAGCTTCCTCCCTCTGTCTGAAATACATGCTGGTAAGGAGTACATTGACCATGCTAAATTCTCCCTCAGTGTACCCAAACAGGTGCTGGAGTGTGGCGACTCGGAAATTTTCACAGTGAATTCATTGAAGTGTTAATGGGACATTGCGAAAGGTGCTTGCTAAATGCAAGTCTCCTTTTGTAAAATCAGACACAAACTGCAATGACATCAAATTCACACATTTGTGGACGGTACAGGATGCATATAGACAACAAAGTTGATATCTGATGTTTTTTAACCAGTAAAACACGAAGCTGCCAGGAGGCTCTTCAACCAGACCGTTATGGCTGTCGGCTTGACACCTTAAATGAGCATCATGATGATGACTGTCTGTGATGAAGCCTCGCTTCCACAGAACTGCAACTGCTTCAGCTGGAAGGATGCTACAACATGAAAACCAGATGCTCATTAACTGCAGAGTGTTTCCAAGGCATTTCCTTTGTATAGAGAGGGATCAAGGAAGGTTCAAAACTCAGTTCTCTGCTGAACAAGATGAGTTTGTTTTGAAGTAAACATTTATCACTCCCTGCTCCCACTCCCCTTCCCCTCTAGCGATCCATGTAGTGTTACATTTTGTGACATGTCTTGTGAAGCACTTTAACCACACTGGGACTAGAACCCAAATGTAAACTGTCATAGTAATACCAATTGCATTACAAAAATACAACTTTTTACTTCCAAAAAATTCCCATTGTACAAATATATTTTTATGCCCTTATGCATTTTTATGCCCTTATATTTCATGCTCGATAATTAAATGTCTATAAATTTGGAGTGCTTCATTGCTCAGACCTTGGTGCTTGAACTTGAAGGAATTTCTACATCATTGCTTTATGCGTTCTGTTTTGAAGCTGATGGTTTTTAACTGTTGCCTGTGATCGATCTTTTTCTTAATGATATATACCCAACATATAAGAACATATTGTGTAATCTAAGAATGTGTTAACTTCTGTGCCAGCCGTATGTAATAACAGCAAAAGATATAGCAGCCGAACTGGGCCATTCAGCCCATCAAGTCTGCTCCACCATTAAATCATGGCTGATATGTTTCTCAACTCCATTTTCCTGCCTTCTCCCCGTAATCTTTAATCCCCTTACTAATCAAGAACCTATCCTACTCTTGAATGTACTCAATGATCTGGCCTCCACAGCCTTCTGTGGCAATGAATTCTACAAATTCACCACTCTCTCATGGAGGAAATTCTTCCTTGTCTTAAGTTTTGAAAGGTCATCCCTTTACTCTGAGGCTATGCCCTCAGATCTTAGTCTCTCCCACTACATCTTCTCCACATCCTCTGTTTCCAGGCCTTCCAGTATTCTGTAAGTTTCAATGAGATTCCCCCCTCATTCTTTTGAACTGCATCGAGTACAGACCCAGAGTCCTCAAATGCCCCTCAGATGTCAAGCTTTTCATTCCTGGAATCATGTTGTCAACTTCCTCTGGACCATCTCCGAGGCCAGCACATCCTTCCTTAGATGCGAAGCCCAAAATTGCTCACAATTTTCCAAAGCCTCAGCAGTATCTCCCTGCTTTTGTATTCTAATAAATTGTCTTTTAACAAGTGCACCAATTCAGGCAGGGCATAAATTCCAACCTTGCCCACATCTCTAGAATCATAAAAATATCACAGCCCTCTCCTGAATGGTGAGTAAAGCATGTTACTCCTGACCTCAAATATACCACAGATCCTAGATAAACAATGTCCCTCTCCCCCCTCAAGATTTTTTCTGTAGAACAGCTGCTTCCTGTATATGCTTGCTGACTGGTTTTGCACTATGTACACTGTTATAATATGTATACCATTGTAATAATTTGCTTTTTAATTTTATAAAGAGGGGACACTTGTGAAGTTATATTGAAGATCTACACGTGACTGATTCCCATTTCTGGGGAGTTGGTGTGTAATGACTGGCCAAGCCTGACCACAGTTTACAGGAGAGGCTACATGCTGCTGACTGAACTGCTACTCCAAAACAGCCAGCTTGGTCACCATGAAACCATTGTTGATTGTCAGAAAAACCCATCTGGTTCACTAATACTCTTTAAGGAAAGGAAATCTGCTGTCCTTACTTGGTTTGGCCTACATGCGACTCCACAGCCACAGCAACGTGTTTGACTCTCAACGGTCCTCGAACAACTAGGACAATAAATGCTGGCCAACTAGCAGCACCCACGTCCCACTAATGAATAATAAAAAAATGAAAACAAAACCACTCCTGTCCCGTCACTTCATAAAGTGGGAAAATGAAACTTACCTGAAATTCTTTGGGTGAGTTCGTCACTCCTGCGTGTTCCTTTTAACTTTTCAATGTTGCACTGCTGCTGATAGCTTCCAATTGCCATCCACTCCATTTTAAAGGTATCACAAGTAGACTTTACATTAACAGTGCAATGAAGTTACTGTGAAAATCCTCCAGTCACCACATCCTGGCGCCTGTTCGGGTACACAGAGGGAGGATTTAACATGGCAATGCACCTAACCAGCACATCTTTCGGATTGTAGGAGGAAGCCAGGGCATCCAGAGGAAGCCCATGCAGACACAGGGAGAACGTGCAGACTCCTCACAGACAGTGACTCAAGCATCTAACTCCTCTGATCTCATTAAATTGATTGCGCATTGCCGAGTTGTACTGATTTGAGAATGGGTCCTACCATATTTCATCACAGCAAATAAATTACTTTCCCCTGTACACGGCAGCATCCCCTTGGCCGGTGAATATGAGCATAATGTTCTTTTCAGCAGATATTTGACAGATAAATTGAGAGAGATTGAATAGATCAGCAGCATTCTCATTGGTACTCACAGTCTACTCATTCAGATCTTTGCAGGACTTCTATCTTACAAATTTTTATCTTGGAATAAATATATTGGAATAATGGTGTGTTGAACAACTCATCACACCATCTTAACCAATGATAGCATTCTTTGATTTGTGCTTACTAAAGGTGGTAAAAACTATCAAAATGGCAGGCACTTCCTTGAAGATTAACACTGCATAGCATCTAAGACAGATAATATCTTCATTTATTTCATAAACCAAAAGAGAAAATGCTGGAAAATCTCAGCAGGTCTGGCAACATCTGTAAGGAGAGAAAAGAGCTGACGACCCTCTGTCAAAGCTAAAAGATATAGAAAGTGGGAGATATTTATACTGTAGGGTGAGAATTGAAAGCTGAGTTATAACCATAGAAACCAGGGGAAAAAAAACTGCTAATAGCTATCCACAGAGAGAATAAAGGGTGTGAATAGTCAAATGGCAGAGAAACTGTAAGCTGTGACAGATGAAGATGTTGGGGGAGGGAGGGTGGTTGGGGCAGAGAGATGGGACAGAGATAGAATGTAAAAAAGGGAAAGGCGGGGAGAAAAGGTAAGGGGGATAAAGTTGGGAGGGGGGCGTGAAAGATGATGTAAGACAAAGAAGTCAGAGGTAAAGAACAGTCAAAAATTAAATAAAATAGCACAAAAGCAAAGGGGTCTGAGATGGGATCGAGCTAATCATCTGAAAAGTTATTTAATTGTTGTTTGTTGGGCCTTGTGCACAAATTGATTATCAGATTTCCTACAGCACAGCAGTAACTAGACTTCTAAAACATCTAATTATCTGTAAAGCATTTCAGCAGTCCATGAATGATGCAAGTACTTCATTTTCATTTACAGATTTACCAGAATCAGAAAGGAGTGTACTTTAGCACTGTTGAAAAAAAATACATGCTGTCAAAGCTTTCTGTCTGGCACTCAGCAAGACAGATTTGCAAGGATACCAATTTTAAAAGGAACCAATTTACACTGCATGAGAAGAGGGTGCTGATTGGTTGGCAAGTTGCCATGGAGAATGCACCAAGGAACAATGAACTGCCAAGCTGTTGTTTTAATTCAAACTAGGCAGGTTGACTGATTGATCAAGGCTTCTTCATAGAGAATGAACCAGGGAATGACTGTTTCCTAAGCTTTTATTTAGTTGAAAAAGGCACAATACATAAACATGGAGTTCTTGTTTACAAAGGACAGGACTATGTATATGAATATATGTGGTTTCTCGCACAGGTAAGTGTGCTACACTTCAAGTCCGACTGATAATCTTAAATAGGTTGTCAGTATAAGTTGGATCACAATCGGCATTGTTTAGTAAATGCTCTCCAATTGCAGAATCACACCAAATGTTGGACACTATTGGTTGGAATTTTCCAGCTGGTTCCGCTGGCAGAATCTTCCATTCCCACCGGCAGGATCTTCCATTCCCGCCAATGGCGAACTCCTACTGCGGGCATCTCGTGAGGGGGTGCATAAAATGGGAAACCCCATTGACAGCGATGAGACCAGAAGACCCTGCCATCAGCCTCTTGTCACTGCAAAACACACTGCTGGTGAAAATCATGACCCGCATTTTGAGTTTTGCAAACATGGGCTAGTTGGCAACAGTTGGTATTTTGCCAACTGCGATCGTGCTGTTTGATATGATCCTAGCCGTTTGGTCATGCAGCCTACGTAGCTGGCAGCACACCGGCACTGAATGTACTTTCAATGATCACTGTCTCTTTCAGACCTAAAACCTGTTTTAGGTGGCTATGCTGAATGCCTGAAAATTTTCAGAATTTTCCTCTTAAAACAGCGTAAACGAGAGCCAATTTCGACCTCTTGCTTTTTCAGGCTAGTGACTTAATCTGCAATGAAATAACTGATGATAAGTACTGCAATTCTGCAAACTCTTCAGTACAAAATAAATTTGAACCAGAACTTTTTAAAGACATTGGTTCAGCGTGCAGACGAACAAACCCTCTACAAACTGGCACGTTCGCTGTCTCTGAGCACACTCCACTGCTTGCAATGGTTACCAGATGTCTTAGATTCTTAAATTACGTAGCAAGTGAATTAGAGAATCAAGACATATTTAATTCTAATCCAGATTCACCATGAAGAGGCTGCATTTAAGCAAGTGAAAAGCTATAATGTTTATGTATTTATAGGCAAATTATAGCTATGAACGCAAACTGAAGGCACCCAATCTTTTTAACAAACATTTTGTGCAAATGAAATTCTTCAGGATTTTAATTAAAATAATCACAACACAGGGCAGCTTCCCATTCACTCACACTTCATTCATCTCTTAATGTTTACATACTGCTGAAATGTTAGTTATAGAAGCATGATTAGTCTCTTCATATGCTGCTAAAAAGCATACACTGCACAAAAAACTTTCTGAAAAAAATGAATAAAATGCACTAGTGGCTTCTGAACAGGGTAATTATGAGCTACACATAATGGATTTCCACAGACCAGCAAGTAAGCACTCTTGAAATAGAATCTGGAATTAGTCAGCAAGAGACATTCAAAATGTAGACACTGCAACATCATATCTACTCCGTCTCAAGTCAACTCCTTTTGCTACTTCCTTTTATATTATCTGAAGCCAGAACAAAATTTGCTAATTAAATGCCAGTGGACTTGAGCTAACCCTTTTCCTGTGTGCAAACGTTGTCCTTCTAAACTGTGAAGTGTAATTTTGATGATATCCGGAATGCTGGCATCAATGCATAATTCCCCTCTCCCACAGCAGCTGTTCAGGTACCAGAAAATAATCTCAGCATTAACATGAACAGAGTCAGTGTTCTATTAAACACAAATGAAGTTTATTTTGCATCATGGCAAAAAAGACAACACATGTTCACAAACCTCCACTCTTCCAAATAAAGAACCCTTGACATGATGGAAAATATCTAATTAGTCAATCTTTTCATGCGTAAAATACAGATGACGTCAAACTTGTCATCGTTCTAGGATGTGCCAAGCTAGGCAGAGAGCGCTTGAGCTCCCAGCCAGTATCTCTTGTTTTCTCCCAAGAGGAACAGCCTTACCCGGCATTTTGTCACCAGCTGGTCACCATATTGTGCGCTTGACGTTTGCCCAGATGGACCGTTTCATGCCCTGCGCTGCTTTCACATCATTCCAATCCAACTTGGTGTCAGGAATTTCATCGTCGGGTTCAGGCTCCTCCCTGACCGCACCTTGTGGGGATGCCACCAGCAGGGGCAAAGGTCCACACTCATTTCGAAACTCCACTACGTGCAGCCCCTTCTTGTCAGCCAAGTCACTATGAGTCTCCTGCAAGATTACAACCAACAAAAGGCAAACAGGATCAAACAGTTTGATCATTCAAACTGCCGTCAGTTTGTCAGCAAAGTTACAGTTGCTAATGCCTATGTTGCTAATATCTTCAACTCAAAGAAAGTAATGAACAACATTTAACCTTAATAAATATTTATGGAAAATAATTACAAAGATCATTTATGAATGTCAAAAGCTTTACGTGGAAGTTGCAGCAAATCGGAAAAAAGTCAATTAAGAGAATAAGTAAAGAGGCTGATGAAACATTCCAAAGATCTCCAAGGGGCAGCATGTGGCATAGTGGTTAGCACTGCTGCCTCACAGCCCCAGGTTCAATTCTGGCTTCGGGTCACTGTCTGTGTAATTTGCACTTTCTCTTCATGCCTGTGTGACATTCCTCTGGGTGTTCCAGTTTCATCCCAGACTCCAAAGATGTGCAGGTTAGGTGGACTGGCCATACTAAATTGGCCCTTAATGTCAGGGGGATTAGTGGCATGGGATTAATGGGATAGAATTGTTAATGCAGGCTTGATAGGCTGAATGGCCTCCTTCTGCCCTGTGGAGATTCTATGATCCTCCCTAACTCAAGTCTACTACTAAGGGACAATTTATCATGCCCAATCCACCTAACCTGCACAGCTTTGGCCTGTGGGAGGAAACCGGAGCACCTGGAGGAAATCCACACAGACACGGGGAGAACGTGCAGACTCCACACTGATAGTAACCCAAGCCAGGAACTGAATCTGGGTCCCTGGTGCTGCGAGGTAGCAGTGCTAATGTGCCAATGTGTCACCATGCTGCCCATAAACTGCTGACTGTTAACTCCCCTCTGAAATGTCCAATCCAACCACTCAATTCAAGGACAATTGGGGAATGGGCAACAAAAGTTGGCCCAATCAGCAATGTCCACATCCCACAAATGGATCAAAAAACCCCTGACACATGCCTTCCTACAACAGATTTTTAAAAAACATTTGGGAAAATGAGAAGCCTGAATGATTTCCCTTTCTCCAGTCCAGAGCTAACATGGTGACTATTGCATCTCTGTTGTTGCATCAACCAGGATCTGACAGCTCAGGGACTAGTCTATAGGGCCCGACTGCAAGCTAAGTTTACCGAATGAGTTAACAAAGCCACAAAAGACCAGATGAATGTGACATGAATGAACAACCTGGAGTGTGGATGTAACTGGCCTGACGTTAATCATCAAATCTGATCCTGAAAAATGATCAGTAGCGTTCATGTGGTTTTAGAAGCCACTTTACCTGCTTTGACAATCCCTGAAAGAGGGCTCTGGTAATATTCAATAGATTTGTCGATCCAGAAACCTTGGCGTACATGTCCTTAATGCCAATTAATTTGCAGATTGTAATGATAGCTCGATGACAATGTAATCCATAGCCTGAGGGCACAAAGGTAATTAATATGTTTAAAAACATGCATGGACTGAAACTACACTCGAGAGAGAGAGCTGGAATAACTTAAGTATTCAAAAGCTTCAACGAGTTTTTTTTATATAATAAAATGCTGGAAAAACTCAGCAGATTTGCAGCATCTGTGGACAGAGAAGCAGAGTGAATGTTTTGAGTCTGTATGACTTCTTCAGAACTGAAGAGCGGTAGAATGTGATGGATTTATAGTTAGACAAAGAGGTGGAAGAGGTGGAGCAGTTTCTTTTTTGGATTTTCTTTAAAACTTTCAGCGGATCCTGTTTGGAATTCTACACCATGCATTTTTATCTTGGAATAAAAATATTGGAATAACAGGCTGTATGACAATTCATTGCACAATCTTAACAAATAATAGGTAGCAGTCTTTGAATTGTGCTCCATTGTCACAGGCAAAAATTAAATTCCAGAGAAATACAGAGCTAATGTAGACATGACCAACATTTGGTTTTAATCATTATGAAACCTAATAATGTTAATGTAATGTCTTCAATCAGGCCATTGAAGATGGCTATTGGAACTTGAATTCCCTGAGTGAGAAGTCAATTGATGGCCAATCAAGGAGTCTTTTCTTTGTATTTAGTACATTATTTATTTGATCTATTAATAACCAGGAACGTATTTAACTGGGTACGGTAGATTGCTCATTGATAGCACTCTGTGTACTGCAGTTGGAATTGTAAATAAAGGGATTTTGGTGAAGTTGCTTTTGCGCCCCCCCGCCAACACTTTTTACAGTTTAGGCAGATGAATTGGCAAGACTTTTTTTGACCAGAGTTGTGGGGTGATTTTGACAGGGTGGAAACCAGAGTATGCAGACTTGAACAAATAATACTTACTGTGAAGTTGGCTGCATCTAGAACTTGAGAGAGGAATGGGAAGCTAAATAGTAATTTGAAAGGACTGATGTGGATAGAGAAGCAGTCGCTTGATATAGTACATTAGTGGTATTGTCAGTCAACTTGTGCTCCAGAGACCCAGGATAGTACCCTGGGGGCCTAAGTTCAAATCCTACCACAGCACTTGGTAAAATTTGAATTCAGTTAAAAAAAGGTCCATTGATGAATATGAAACCATTACCAATTTTTATAAAAAGCCTTGAGGGAAGGAAATCTGCCATCCTTACTCAGTCTGGCCTACATGAAAGTCCAGACCCACAGCAATGTGGTTGACTTTCACTTGCCTTCAAGTGAAAATGGCCTAGCAAACCATTTACTTCAAGAGGCAATTAGGGATAGGCAACAAATGCTTGCTCCAGCCAGCGACACACACATCCCATGGAAGAATAAATAAAGTAGAATGTTTTGAGGAGGGGGTTTGATGACAGTGGCTTTGAAGAACTGATAAGTGGCTGTTCAAAGGAGTTGTTAATGATGCCAGTTAGCAGGTTAAAAATAAATTAGACTGACTTTACGAATTTCACACAATTTCACAGATTGTCTTCAATTCTCAATCTGGCACAAGGACTGATAAGGGAGTTTACTAGCAGCACCTGAAAGATGCTTTCAGCCTTTGGATTTTAACCAAACGTTATCTCATTGCTTAATTTAGTGTGGAAAATCCTCTTTACTGAAGTGCTATAATTGGATTTCCTCCTCCAATATGATCCAAATAGACAATTTAATTAATTAGTGCTCTGCACCAAATTACGCACACAACCGCTGTACATCAGTCTTACCATTGTTCTGTTTCTTCATTTTGATTGTTGTTCGTTTGAACTTTGATGTTATATCATGATAAACTGAATTAAGACAAAATACTTTTCAGTCAATACAGATGAACAACAAGCTTGTTTTAATCTGTTTTATTTCTTAGCAATCGTGCATGGTGCTTGAAATAAAACTACAAGTGCCAAGAATCAGAAAACAAAGTATAAAAAACACACAAATCTATAAGCACCTGAAAAGGAGAAACAATAGGTGAATGGTTTTGAGTTCTAATTGTCCAAAAATTTAACACATCTGCTTTTCTAAAGTTCATTAATAAATTAATCAATAACTAATTAATCATTAATCTAATATCCTTTAGGGAAGGAAATCTGCTGTCCTTCTTTACCTGTTCTGACTTACATATGACTCCAGAGCCACAGCAATGTGGTTGATTCTTAACTGCCCTCTGAAATGGTGCAGCAAGACCGTCAATTGTATCAATTGCTACAAGATCTCAACAAAGAAATGAAACTGGATGGACCATCTGACATTGACCTTGTCACCAGAAAAGACAATGGCAAAACAAACAGCCCTATCAACCCTGCAAAGTCCTCCTTACTAACATCTGGGGGCTGGTGCCAGAAACTCAGATAATGCTCTGGGGACCCAGGTTCAAATCCCGCCAAAGCAGTTGGTAGAATTTGAATTCAATGAAAAAAAAACTGGAACTAAGAATCTATTGATAACCATGAAACCATTGTCAATTGTCAGCAGGACAGCTGTAGTGAAATAAAATAAAATAAAAGTTGAAATAAAACTACAAGTGCCAAGAATCAGTAAACAAAGCACAAAAAACACACAAATCTATAAGCACCTGAAAAGGAGAAACAATAGGTGAATGGTTTTGAGTTCTAATTGGCCAAAAATTAGTGGATAGGGCCTTGGTGGGACTGTGGTCGGTGCAGACTTGATGGGCCAAATGGCCTTCTTCTGCACTGCAGGGTTTCTATGATTCTATGTTGGAGAAACCCACTCGTTCACTAATGTCTTTTAGGGAAGGAAATCTGCCTTTCTTACCTGGTCTGGCCTACATGTGACTCCAGAGCCACAGCAATGTGGTTGACTCTCAACTGCCCTCAAAGGGCATTTAGGGATGGACAATAAATGCTGGTTAGCCAGTGACACCCATGTCCCAGGAATGAATATTTTTAAAAAAAGAAACCAAACTGGTCCAGCCATCTAAATATTGTGGCTACAGGAGCAAGTCAAAAGCTGGGAATTCTGAGACGATTAAGTCACCAGCTGACTTGCAAAAGCCTGAAGGCCCACCACCTTCTTCCACCACCCAGAAGACACCAGTTGAGAGTGTGATGGGCGAGTGCAACTCGAACAACACTCATGAGCTTGACACCATCCAAGACGAAGCAGCCCAGTTGACTGATGTCCAACTTCAACATGCGCTCCTTCTGTTATTGATACACAGTGACCACAGTATTGCATGTATAAGATACACTGCAGCACTCACTAAAATGTGTTTGACAGCACCTTCCAATTCCTCAACCTCTACCATCTAGAGATTGGAGATGTATGGGAACACCGCCATCTGGATGTTCTCCTCAAAGCCACTCACCATCCTGCCTTAGAAAAATCACCATACATTCACTGTTGCAACGTCAAAATCCTGGTGCTGTCTTCTGAACAGCACTAAGCGACGAACCTGCACCATATGGACCAGAAGTTCAACAGTGTTGTTCACTGTTCTGAAGTGCAATGGGTAATAAATGGTCCAGCCAACGATGCCCACATCTCGTGAAAGATTTCTTTTTTTGATTTAATTGATTTTTGTCACATGTATTAGCATTCAGTGAAAAATATTGTTTCTAGTGTCCTATACAGTCAAAACATATCATTCATAGAGAAGGAAAAGAGAGGGTGCAGAATGTAGTGTTACAGTCATAACTAGAGCGTAAAGGTCAACTTAATCAAGGTAGGTCCATTCAAAACAGTAGCAGGGAAGAAGTTGTTCTTGAGTCGGCTGGTACACGACCTCAGACTTTTGTATCTTTTTCCTGAGGAAGAAGGTGAAGAGAGAATGTCCAAGGTGCATGGGGTCCTGACTGCTTTGCCAAGGAATCAGGAAGTGTAGACAGACTCAATGGATGGAAGACTGGTTTGCATGATGGACATGTTAACACTTCTGGCACTTTCTAATTTCAGTCCAACAAACTGCTACTGCTTTCCAGTTTTTCCTACTCTCGATGCCAGAATCAAGTGCACTGAGGGAAAGCACAAATCAGAAACCCTGTAAAGATTTCTCCACTCCATTTTAGTTCCAAACATCAGAGAGATCTAACTTTAAATCAGGATGCATTTCTGTTACACGAACATTCTGTGAGACTGTCAATACAGTGGCATCCTTTCATCTTGCTGCTGTCAGGCTAAAGCTACACATACCCCCCCACTTCAACAACTGCTGAGGCAAAATATTGGCCTGAATATCTCATGGCATTCTGGAAATCAATCATATAAAATCTGACCCAGTTTCAGTTTAATAGGAACATTACAACTTATCCGTGATGAATATAAAAATGTATACCTTACTGGAAAAGAGAGGAAAACAGCTGAATGGAAAATGAAATGGTCACAAGTTCTACCAACTGGCAAATCAGCACAGACAGAACTGGAGCCAGCTACATCTGTTAAGTCAAAGCTTACTAATTGGTTATTTGTTTGGAAACAAATCCCGAACTTTATTCCTTATATTCTAATTTCACAGCTAGGTAGACTTTTGGAGATCTTCCTGTATTTTACCCACTTATTTAATGTAGGGCTAAACGCAAAATACTGCGGGTGCTGGAATCTGGAACAAAAACAGAAAAATGCTGGAAAACCTCAGAGGGTCTGGCAACATCTATAGCGAGAGAACAAAGCCAATGTTTCGGGTCTAGATGACTCTTGGTCAGAGTTGAAAGGAAAGAGAGTCAGCAGAGACTAATACTATGAGGATACGGAGGGGTGACAGGAAAGGTCTGGATTCATAAGGAGGAGGAACAGCACCCCATCTTCTGAGGCACTGAATATTGAGTTCAACAACTTCAGAGCATGAACTGTCCCCTCCACCTCATTTCTGTTTCATTCTGCATTTTATCGCTCTCTTTCTTTCCACACACACACACACGCGCACGCGCACACGCACACGCACACACACACCCCCCCCCCCCCCCCCCCCCCACCACCACCAATAGCTGCTCTTCTTCAGGCTAACTGCTGCATTCCTCAGTCAGTCCTTTACCAAACTGTACCTTTGTTCTACCATTCACTCATTCTGATTACTTAATAGACACTTCCAACACTGTCTCAGCCTCTTGCATGCTCACTTACATTCTCTTTGTCCCATTTCACCATCCCCACTCCATATATAAATCTGCTGATTCTCTTTCAGTTCTGACAAAGGTCATAGAGCATACATCTAGACTTGAAATATTGGCTCTATTCTCTCTCCACAGTTGCTGTCAGACCGGCTGAGATTTTTCAGCATTTTCTGTTTTTGTATTTAATGTGGGAGTTGAATAACATAAATTGTGTCTGCCAACACATTATATGATTCAGGATTAGCAAACCAGAAGTTTGGGGCGTGTATGTGGGTGGGTTGGGGGGCGGGGGGCGGGGGGAGGTTAGCAAACTTGCACAAATTTGTAAATCCTCTGGCTTATTATGACACAGACCTATCTATTATATATTGCAACACCATTTTCGTATGCACTTGACATGTAGTTTCTCAGGATTCATCACACTACAGCTGCAAAACAAACAGAATAATAAACAATACTTACTTGTGTGGTTGTTGTACCGCTCAATATAGTGCAAGTAGTGGATAGCTCTGTTTTTTGCCTATGAATCAAACAAAACACACAATTAAAATAGAGCACTGAATGGTTTACTGAACTAAATGTTTAAAGACAATAAATATTATGTTTATTAATTAAGTAAATCATGTGGCTTGGGAGACAAAGCAGTTCAGCTCAACTTTAGTCTAGTCAGACAATACTGAGATTGAGACTGAACCCCAAAGAATGGTGATTGATCTAGACTAATAATTTTGTCTGTTCTCAACACAGCCACTAGGTGGGAGAAACGATACACAGCAGTGTCTCTGCAAAGGGAAATGGGAAAACCACCAGCAACTGAGTCTTTTCTCCTTTCTTCTATCATAATATCAATGTTTGCAGATGACTGCACAATGTTCAACACCACTCGTGACTCTTCAGATACTGAAATTGTCCATGTCCACATGCAGCAAAATGAGAGTCACACAAATGCCAGGCAATAACTATCTCCAACAAGAGAGATTGTAACTATCTTCCTTTGACACTAAATGTCATTACCATTGTCGACTCTTGCACTATCAACATTCTGGGAAGCGGGGGAGGTGGAGAGGGAGGGAGGAGTGTTGTCATCGACCAGGAACTGAACAAGATCAACCATATAAATACAAGAGCAGGTTTGAGGCTGCGGCAAGTAAGTAATCTCCTAATGCCCCAAAAGCTATTCACCATCTACAAGGTGCAAGACAAGGGTGTGATGGAATGCTTTCCACTTACCTGGCTGAGAGCAGCTCCAAAAACACTCAAGAAATTCAATGGCATCCAGGACAATGCAGCCCACTTGACTGACATCACATCCACCACAACAAACATTCATTCCCTCCACCACTGATGCACAGTGGCAACTGTATGTACTGTCTGCAAGATGCATTTCAGCAACTCACTAAGGCTCTTCCAAATCTAAGATCTCAACCACGTAAAAGGGATGCATAGGAACACCACCAGCTGCAAATGCTGTTGCATGCCACATACCCAACTTGACTGAACTGGCGATCCTTCATTATTACTGGGCCAAAATCCTGGAACCCCCTTCCTAGCAGCAATGTGGGTGTACCTACACATGGACTGCAAAGGCTAAAGAAAGCAGCTCACTACCATCTTCTTGAAGACAGTAAGGAAGCTTGACACCACCCAGGACAACACAGCCCAGCCGATTGGCACCACACCCACAAACAGCTACCCCACCACCACCGACGCTCAGTAGCAGCAGTGCATACAGGTGCACTGCAGCAATTCACCAAAGACAGCACCCTTCCAACATACAACCACTTCCATCTGGAGGACAACAGCAGCAGATTCATGGGAACATCACCACCTGCAAGTTCCCTTCCAAGCCATTCACCATTCTGACCTGGAAATATATCGCCATTCCTTCACAATTGCTGGTCAAAATCCTGCAATTGCCTCCCTAATGGCATTGTGGGTCAACCCACAGCATGTGGACTGCAGCAATTCAAGAAGGCAGCTCACCACCACTCTCTCAAGCATACCTTAGGATGGGTAATAAATGCTGGCCAGCCAGTGAAACCCATGTCCATGAATGAAAAAGAAGAATTTTAAAAAATCTGCCTGAGGCCCTTCTGAGGCGAGTTGGCCTCAGGGTTACTTTGACTGGTGGTAGTGAAGATGACTGTGGTACAGCTGGCCTTGCAAGCTTAAGCTAGTGATCCATACAACACAAAAATAGTTACACATTGAAGGGTATCTCCAGTATCAGATAGAGATGGTGTGAGATGTTTCAGTGCTTTTATTCTGCAGAGAGTGGAGGTTGGGACGCTGCAGAATGCTGGGGTGGGTTTGCAGATCTCTTGCTTTGCTAGCATTAAGGTGAAGCTGTGCTTTAAATACCACAGAAAACAGTGCAATGCTGTCCTCAGTTAAAGTGGATTGACAGCTGAGGCAAGCCTCCTAAATATCTTCACAATTGCTCCAGAGTTTATTCTGTTTGGCACTCAAACATGCCGCAAAGCAATGTGACGAAAGTGTATAAAAGTGATTTTTCAGTCTTTTTAAAAAATGTTTCAGGAGTTCCCATCAACAGAAATACAGCTCAGATGCTGTCAAAGCAGAATAATTACTCCAACTTTGCAAGCAGGTACATAACTAGGCTCACTAACACTGCAATGAAGTTACTGTGAAAATCCCCACGTTACCACATTCCGACGCCCGTTCGGATACACCAAGGGAGAATTTAGCATGGCCAATGCATGTAACCAGCATATCTGGGAGGAAACCCATGCAGACATAGGGAGAAGGCGCAGACTCGAAACAGATAGTCACCTAGCCAAGAATCGAATTCAGGATCCTGGCGCTGTGAGACAACAATAGGGTTAAAGGAATTTTGTTTACTTAAGTTCCTTTGGGATTTCAGACTCGGTTGACTGATAGGGTCATGAGATATTTTGGGTTAGATGCAGTCCTGGACCCATGCGCAGAACAGCAAAGGGGCTTTTGCAAAGAAAGAAGTTGGAGTTTGGCTGTGCTGGTTAAAGCTAGGAAAATTTTGCAGGCTTTTGAAAGCTCTAAGCTCCAAAGTTGCCGATATGCATTATAGCAAGTATATTTGTGACTGCTAACTACATGGCTATTAATTCTGTTGTTTATTTAGAACTGAAATACTGATAAGTTAGAAATTAGTGTTCTTTCTCTTCATGTTTAAAGTTGTTCAACTGTTAGGAGTTAAGTTGTTTCAAATTTTGTTAGATTTATACTTAAATTGTTGTATAAATAAAGCTTGTTTTGATAAAGATCCCTACTTTGTTATTGGAATTACCCCAGGAGTGAAGCATCCTTTCCTCAAACTTATATCAAAATAGAGAGATTGTTGGGGTCTAGTTTGGCCTCATAACATACCTTGGGGTTCAGGTCCAGGAACCTGAAGAGCAAACTACTTTTGTGCATCCATCTTGGGCCAATAAATAGCAGGAGAAAATAACCAAAGCAATGCACTGTGAATTGAGGAATTGCAGGTAAAATATTTGTTTTTACAATTTGATTAATGTTTAATAATACAACAAAAATAAATTCAGAGGAAATTAGAAAATTATGGAGTGTGAAAAATACTCAATCCAAATTAGGAGTAGGCCACTCGACCCTTCGAGCCTACTCTGCCATTCAATAAGATCATGATCTAATAGCAACCTTACCCCACATTCTAACCTATCCCAATAACCCTTCACCACATTCCCACCCCACCATTAATCAAGAATCTATCTAATTCTGCCTTTAAAATATTCACAGATTCTGCTTCCACTGCCTTTTGAGGAACGGAGTTCCAATGACTCTCAGCCCTCTGAGGACAACATTCTCTTAATTTCCATTTTAAAGGAGTGACCCCTTAGATCACAAGGCATAGGAGCAGATTTAGGCCACTCGGCCTATCGAGTCTGCTCCGCCATTCAATCATGGTTGATTGTTTTCTCATCTCCATTCTCTTGCCTTTTCCCCATAATCTCTAATTCCCTCATTAATCAAGAGCCATCTATCTTTGTCTTAAAGACACTCAATGACCTGGCCTCTACAGCCTTCTGTGGCAAAGAGTTCCACAGATTCGTCACTCTCTGGTTGAAGAAATTTCTTATTTCTGTGTTAAAAATCATCCCTTTAGTCTGAGGTTCTGCCCTCTGGTTCTAGTTTTTCCTACTAGTGGAAACATCCTCTCCTCATCCACTCTATTCAGGACTCGCAGTATCCTGTAAGTTTCAATTAGATCCCCTATCGTTGTTCTAAACTCCAACGAGTACAGACCCAGAGTCCTCAACCGTTTCTCATAGGACAAGCTCTTCATTCCAGGGATTATTCTTGTGAACTTTCTCTGGAATCTTTCCAAGGCCAGCACATTCTTCTTTAGATATGGGTCCATAACAGCTCACAATGGAGTCTGACCAGAGCCTTATACAACCTCAGAAGTACGTCCCTGCTCTTGTAGACATTTGTATTCTTATTTTTAAACAATGATCCCTGGTATTAGATTCTCCAAGAAGAGGAAACATTCTCTCCGCATCCATCCTGTCCTTCAGGATCTTGTAGGTTTTGATCAAGTTGCTTCTTACTCTTCTGAACTCTTATGGATCAAACCTAACCTCTCCAACTTTTCCTCCTAGGACAACCAGCCCATTCCTAGTATTAGTCTAGTAAATTCTCTAAATTATTTCAAATGCATTTACATCATTCCTTGGATAAGGAGAATAATGCTGTACGCAATACTCCAGATGTGGTCTCAACAATGCTCTGTGTAATTGAAGCATAACTTCCCTACTTTTGTAGTCAATTCCTCTCGCAATGAATGAGCATATTCTATTAGCTTTCTTAATTACTTGCTGTACCTGTATATTAACTTTTAGTGATTCATGCACCAGGACTATCCAGATTCCTTTGCATCTCAGAACTCTGCAACCTCCCACCACTTGGAGATAAACTTGTTTTTTCACTCTTCCTGCTAAAATGAACCATTTCACATTTGCCATGTTTCTGCCCACTCATAACCGATGTCCCTTTGCAGTCTCCTCGTGTCCTCTTTACAATTTATTTTCTTATCTTTCTTTGAGTTGTCAGCAAATTTGTAACCACGCCTTCAGTCCTTTCATCCAAGTCATTTATATAAATTGTAAAAGTCTGAGGTCCCAGCACTGATTCCTCTTTCCAAGCAGATAAAGACTCATTTATGCCAACACTGTTTCCTGTTAGCTAGCTAATCTTCAATCCATCCATCCACAGAGGTTAGGCTAACTGGCCAATATTTCCTAATGGAAATAGAACATAGAACATTACAGCGCAGTACAGGCCCTTCGGCCCTCGATATTGCGCCGGCCAGTGGACCCTCTAACCTAAACTATTCCAATATCATCCATATGCCTATCCACCGAACATTTGAATGCCCCCAAAGTAGGCAAGTCCACAATTGCTGCAGGCAGGGCATTCCACGCTCTCACCACCCTCTGTGTAAAGAACCTGCCTCTGACATCTGTCCTATAACTCCCACCTCTTAATTTAAAGTTATGTCCCCTCGTGTTGGTCATCACCATCAGAGGAAAAAGGCTCTCACTATCCACCCTATCCAAACCCTTGATCATCTTATACGCCTCAATTAGGTCACCGCGTAACCTTCTTCTCTCTAATGAAAATAACCTCAGGTCCCTCAGCCTTTCCTCATAAGGCCTTCCCACCATACCAGGCAACATCCTGGTAAACCTCCTCTGCACCCTTTCCAATGCTTCCACATCTTTCTTATAATGCGGCGACCAGAACTGTACGCAATACTCCAAGTGCGGCCGCACCAGAGTTTTGTACAGTTGTAACATAACCTCACGGCTCCTAAATTCAATCCCTCTACCAATAAAAGCTAACACACCGTACGCCTTCTTAACAACTTTATCAACCTGGGTGCCAACTTTCAAAGAGCTATGTACTTGTACCCCAAGATCCCTCTGCTCGACAACACTATTAAGGGTCCTTCCATTAGCCCTATATTTCATATGCCTGTTATTCCTACCAAAGTGAATCACCTCACACTTATCTGTATTGAATTCCATTTGCCACCTCACGGCCCAGCTCTGCAACCTATCTATGTCCCTCTGCAAACTGTAACATCCATCCTCGCTATCTACAACTCCCCCCACTTTGGTATCGTCAGCAAATTTACTAATCCAACCCTCTACACCCTCATCTAGGTCATTTATAAAAATGACAAACAGCAGTGGCCCTAAAACAGATCCTTGAGGTACACCACTTGTAACTGCACTCCAGGTTGAATATTTCCCATCAACCACCACCCTCTGTCTTCTATCAGCTAGCCAATTCCTAATCCAAACTGCTAAATCACCTTCAATCCCATGCATCTGCACTTTCTGCAGTAGCCTACCATGGGGAACCTTATCAAACGCTTTGCTAAAATCCATATACACTACATGATTTTTTTAAAAATAAATCTATTCTCTATAATCTGAAATATCCATATAAATGTCTACCACTGAACCTCTACTAATCTATCTATCCCTTAAGCACATTTGTCAGTTTGCTCCAGCTAGCTCAATTAATCTCTGCACAATGCCAAGTCTAGTATAGACTGCTCTTTGGTTGGCCCCAGAATGTACTGTTCCAATAAATTATCCTGAAAACTGAAAACGTTCTATGAATTCCTCATTTATGTACCTTTACCCATCTGATTTTTCCAAATTTATATGTAGATTAAAATTCCCCATGATTATCTCCGTACCTTTCTGACAAACTGCCAATATCTCTTCTTTCATATTTTGTCCTATTATATAGTTATAAATAAGGGGCCAGTATGCAGCTCCCACAAGTGATTTCTTGCCTTCATCATTTCTCAACTCAAACTGCTTCTACATCTTGTCGGAGGAGGTGGTGGAACCAGACTCCATAATAACATTCAAGAGGCATCTGGATAGATGCATGAATTGCGGTGGGGGGGGGGGGGGGGGGGGGAGGTGTGGAAAACAGAAGAATATGGGCCACGTAGAGGCAAAAGAATGTTAGATTAGAAAGGCACCAGTGTGTCGGCACAAGCTGGGTGGGCCGAAGGGCCTTTTCCTGTGCTGAACTGTTCTTTATTCATTCTGTTTCCTGCACTGATCAAACTATCTTACCCAGACTATCTCCCCCATCCAACCCCTATAACCCTACACATTTGCCATGGCTAATCCATCTAATCTACACATCTTTGTACTGTGGGAGGAAACCCATAGAGACATGGGCAGAACATGCAAACTCCACACAGACATTCACCCAAGGCCAGAATTGAACCAGGATTCCTGGTGCTGTGAGGCAGCAGTGTTAATCACTCTGCCACCATCACTCTCTAATGTGTCATAATTTAATAATAAAGTTTAATGTTTATTTGTTAGTCACAGGTAAGGCTTCACTGCAATCAAGTTATTGTGAAATTCCTCGAATAGGATTAATGCGCTAATCAGTGCGCCTTTAACATCCCTCCACCTTTTCATAACTTCTTGTCCTTCCCAAATGCTGCATACCCCTCAATATTCCATTCCTAATCTATGTCATCCTATAGTTTTGCCTCTGCAATGGCCATCAGATTGTACTTATTAATTTCTATTTGTGTTCATCTGTTTTGATTTTGAATACTATATGCATTTATCAGACTCCTAGCCTTTAGTTTTGTCCTTTTATTATTTTTGTAGCAGCTAGCCTTACCTGCTGATTACATTTGTACTCTCTCTTCCTACCTGTCACCATCTGTTTATTATTTCATGTATTTGTACCTTCCTCTATTGCCTTATCTTTATTCTTTGGTAAACCGTGCTGGGACTGATGTTTTAATGAGCTATGCGGTTCATTAAAACATCAGTCCTATCATGGTTCAGGTGTAGGCATTCGCAATGGTATAGATCCCACATTCCCAGTACTGGTGTCAGTATCCTACGAACCAGGACCCACTTCTCCCACCCAGTCTTTGAGCTACAATTCATTTCTCTAACTTATTTGTGCTATGCAATTTTCACGTGGCTCAGGTAATAATCTAGAAATGATTATCTTTGAGGTTCTGCTTCTTCATTTGATGTCCATCTCCTCATACTGTCTACGTAAAAGCTCCTTCTTCGTCCTGTCAATATCATTGATATGTACATGGATCATGACCACTGCATCCTCCCTCTCCCACTGCAAGTTCCTCTCCAGCTTGGAACAGATGCCTTGAATCCTGGCACTGGGCAGGCAATACAGCCGTGTTGACTCTTGCTTCTTGCTACAGACAGTGTTCACCCTCCCTTCCCCCTATACTGTCCCCTAATAACAATATATTCTTATGTAATCCCCCACTTGAATGGCTTCCTGTACCACCTTGCCAAGGTCAATCTGATCATCCAACCTGCAGCTCCTATATTATCCTGAGAGAACTGAGAGAACCTCAAACCTGCTGGACAATTGCAGATGTTGATGTTCCTGTCCTCGGGGTCCCTCACTCTCCTGTCTCTGACCAAAGGACAAATCAGAAGACTGTATCCTTAGCACATAAATCCCCAAGGCATAGTAGGCTATGGTCCAAGTGCTGGTAAATAGTATAGATTAGTATTTGATGGTCAGCATGGGCATGATGGCCGAAGGGCCTGTTTCTATGCTGTAAGACTCTAAGAGGTGTGACTGTTTCTTGGTACAAATTATCCAGGTAATTTTTCCCTTCTCTAATGTGTCACAGTGTCTGCAGATCAGCCTCCAGTCAGTAATTCTTAAGCTGAAGCTCCTCAAGTTGCAAACACTTATTGTAGACATGTTTTCTCTGGGTCGCAATGACTCAGCTTTTTCATTGCACTCCATCAAATATTAAATTAATCAAAATTGTACTTTTAAAATAAAATCTTCCAGATTATGGACGTTGCTGGCAAGCACCCCTAGAGAGAAAACAGTGGGAATGTTTCCCCTTGTGGGGAAGAACATAATTAGGGGCCAAAAATACAAGATATTCATCAATATTATCATCGCTGCACTAGTAATCCAGTGACCCAGGGTAATGCTCAGGGGACCTGGGTTCAGATCCCACCATGACAAGTGGTGAAATCTGAATTCAATAGAAAACATCTAGAATTAAGAATCTACTGATGGCCACGAAACCATTGTCAGAAAAACCCATCTGTTTCATTAAAGCCCTTTAGGGAAGGAAATCTGCCATCCTTACTGGTCTGGCTTATATGTGACTCCAGAGCCACAGCAATGTGGTTAACTCCTAAATGCCTTCAGGGATGGGCAATAAATGCTGGTCCAGCCAGTGGTGTCCAGATCTCATGGATGAATTAAAAAAAATTAATTGGAAATTCAGAAGAAAATTCTTCATCTGCAGAGTGGGGAGCATATGGGTATTTGCCACTTCAGGGAGTGGTTAAAGCAAATGGTTTGGATATATTTAAGGGACAACTAAATATTTATATGAAGGTAACAGTGGTAGATTTAGATGAATAAAGGCAGAAGCAGTTTTGAGTGGAGCATATGGACCAGTTTGCACTAAATGGTCTGAATGGTCTGTTATGTGCCATATATCTTACACATGCAATCCTATATATTTGTCCTTGAGATGGTGCTGCATCTTCAACCAGAACTACTGCTATCTGTGTGCCTCTGTACCAATCTGATTCAACTGAGTAGCTTGCTATGTTCCTTCAGAAAGCATATGAATCAACCACTATTATGCGAGACTGGGATTACTTGTGGGTCATAGAATCACATATACACCAGACTGGGTTAAATGCAGTGATCTTCCATCCCTAAAAAGAACAATAGTTGAACATAGAATATTGGAGCAGGGGGAGGCCATTTGGCCCTTCGAGCCTGCTCCACCATTCATTACGATCATGGTTGATCAAGAAAATAGGTTTTTATTCCATTGATCTGACAGCATCCGTGGAAAGAGAGAGAGAAAAACGGAGTTAACATTTCATGCCCATGACCTTTCATCAGAAGTGACAGAATTCTGTTCAGATGAAAGATCACCAGCTGAAAGGCTAATCCTGTTTCTCTCACCATGCTGCCAGACTCGTGAAGTATTTTCAGAATTTCATATTTACAGCACTGACTGTAAATTTTTTTGTAATTATGTTTTTATGATAATCTAACAGATTTATGGTTACTTTTATTTCTTTACACTGAAATTTATTTTCAAATTCCCAATCTGTCAAAGTGAGCTCACACTCTTTGCAATATTAGCCAAAACTTCTGAATAACCTAAGTAATGTAAACATTATGCTGCCACCTCTGCAACATAATATAATCATTTTAGAACACAGAACATAGAACACTACAGCACAAACAGGCCCTTTGGCCCACAAGTTGTGCCGAACACATCAAAACCTACCCAGCCATAGACCTATCTATAACCCCCAATCCCACTGGATCCCATATACTCATGCAGGAGTCTTTTAAAAGACCCCAGCGAGTTCGCCTTGACACCACCGACGGCAGCCGATTCCATTCAGTCACCACCCTCTGAGTGAAAAACTTTCCCCTAGCATCCTCTCTGTACTTGCTTCCCTGCACCTTAAATCTGTGCCCTCTCATCGCGACCATTTCAGCCCTGGGAAATAGTCTCTGAGAGTCCACCCTATCTATTCCTCTCAACATCTTGTAAACCTCTATCAGGTCGCCTCTCAACCTTTGTCTCTCCAGGGAGAACAGTCCCAGCTTCCTCAACCTGTCTTCATAAGGCATGCCTCCCAATCCAGGCAACATCCTTGTAAATCTCCTCTGCACCCTTTCAATAGCTTCCACGTCCTTCCTATAGTGAGGCGACTAGAACTGCGCACAGTACTCCAAGTGTGGTCTGACAAGGTCCTATAAAGCTGCAGCATTACCTCCTGACTCCTGAACTCAATCCCTCGATGAATGAAGGCCAGTACACCGTAAGCTTTCTTAACCACATCCTCCCCCTGGGAGGCCGATTTGAGAGTCTTATGGACCCGGACCCCAAGATCCCTCTGCTCTTCCACACAGCTAAGACTCCTACCTTTGATAGTGTACTCATTCATCCCGTTGGATCTGCCAAGATGGACCACAACACATTTATCCGCGTTGAAGTCCATCTGCCACTTCTCCACCCAGTCTTGCATCCTGTCAATGTCCTGCTGCAACTTCTGACATCCCTCCAGACCATCCACAACACCACCGACCTTCGTGTCATCGGTGAACTTACTCACCCATCCCTCCACTTCCTCATCCAGGTCATTTATGAACATGACAAACAGCAAGGGTCCTAGAACAGATCCCTGGGGCACTCCACTGGTGACCGACCTCCATGCAGAAAACGAGCCATCCACAACCACCCTCTGCCTTCTGCAGGCAAGCCAGTTCTGGATCCACAAGGCCAAAGCCCCTTGGATCCCATGGCCTCTCACCTTCTCAAGAAGTCTTGCATGTGGGACCTTGTCAAATGCCTTGCTGAAGTCCATGTACAACACGTCCACTGCTCTTCCTTCGTCAATGTGTTCAGTCACATTTTCGAAGAACTCAATTAAGCTCGTAAGGCACGACCTGCCTGTTACAAAACCATGCTGACTATTTCTAATCAACCTAAACTTCTCCAAATGCTCGTAAATCTTGTTCCTCAGAAGCCTCTCCATCAGCTTACCAACCACTGAGGTCAGACTCACCGGTCAGTAATTTCCAGGACTATCCCTGTTCCCTTTCTTGAAAATAGGGACCACATCCGCAATCCTCCAAATCCTCCGGAGCCTCTCCCATCTCCATCGACGACGCAAAGATCATCGCCAGGGGCTCTGCAATGATATCCCTCACCTCCCACAATAACCTGGGGTACATCCCATCTGGTCCTGGAGACTTGTCTATCTTGATAGCATTTAAAAGTTCTAACACATCCGCTTCCTTAATATCTACATACTCAATCTTTTCAGTCTGCCGCAAGCTTGTAGTGCATCCTCCCAGATCACTTTCCACCGTGAATACTGAGGCAAAGTACTCATTAAGCACCTCTGCCATTTCTTCCGGTTCCATACAAACTTTTCCCCCTTCACCTTTTATAGGTCCTATCCCTTCTCTTCTCATCCTTTTACTTTTCACATATTTGTAGAAGACCTTGGGATTCTCCTTAATCCTACCATCCAAGGCCTTCTCATGACCCCTTCTGGCTCTCCTAATTTCCTTTTTAAGCTCTCTTCTATAAGCCTTATACTTCTCTAGATCCCCAACATCCCTAGCTCTTTGAACCTTTTATACACCTTTCTTTTCTTCCTGACTATGTTCACCACAGCCTTCGTGCACCACGGTTCCCGCGTCCTCCCAAAACCTCCTTGTCTCACCGGAACGTTGTCGTGCAAAGCTCCAGACAAGCATTCCTTGAATATCTGCCACCTTCCTTCTATGCTTTTCCCCAAGAACACCTCCTTCCAGTTTATTCACCCCAACATCTGCCTGATGTCTTCATATTTCCCCTTATTCCAGACAAACACCTTCCTAGCCTGCCTGATCCTATCCTTTTCCAATGCAAAGGTGAAGGAGAATGAATTATGATCTCCATCCCCAAGATGCTCTCCTACCAAGAGATCCATCACCTGTCCTGGTTCATTAGCTAGTACCAGGTCCAGTACAGCCTCTCCTCTCGTAGGCTTGTCCACGTGCTGTGTCAGGAAACCCTCCTGAACACACCTAACAAACTCCTCCCCATCCAAACCCCTTACCCTTGGGATATTCCAGTCGATGTTTGGGAAATTGACGTCTCCCATCACAACAACTCTGTTATTTCTACATCTCTCCAGTATCTGTTTCCCTATCTGCACCTCAACTCCCCTGTCACTATTGGGCGGCCTATAGAATACACCCAGCAACGTCACCGACCCTTTGCTATTCCTAACTTCCACCCATAGAGACTCCGTAGACATTCCCTCCTCGGTATCCACCTTCTCTGCAGCCATGACACTGTCCCTGATCAACAGTGCCACTTCACCACCTCTTTTGCCTCCCTCCCTGTCCTTCCTGAAGGATCTGAATCCCGGGACCTGTAGTACCCAGTCCTGTCCCTGACACATCCAAGTCTCTGTAATGGCCACCACATCACAATCCCAAGCAGCAATCCACGCCCTAAGTTCATCCACCTTATTTACTACACTCCTGGCATTAAAATAGACACAGCTCAGGCTCTCAGACTGGACCTTTCCCTTCTCCCCCCACTCGTCTAACCTGCCTCTCATCCTGCCTAGAGTCCTTCCCTACCTGGGAGCTAACTTCCTTGCTCCCAGTCTCCACATCATTATTCCCTCCCCCTAACCTTTCTAGTTTAAAGTCCCCCCAGTAGCCCTAGCCAGTCTTCCCGCCAAGATATTAGTCCCCCTGGGATTCAGGTGCCACCCGGCTTTGCTGTACAGGTCACACCTGCCCCTAAAGAAGTCCCAATGATCCAGGAACCGGAATCCCTGCCCCCTGCTCCAGTCCCTCAGCCACGTATTCAACCTCCACCTCATACTATTCCTGCTCTCACTCTCCCGAGGCGCAGGTAGCAATCCTGAGATTACTACCTTCGCTTTCCTCTCTCTCAGCTGCCTACCCAGTTCCCTATAATCCCTTTTCATGTCCACTTCCCTCTTCCTGCCTATATCAGTAGTACCTATATGTACTACAACTTCCAGTTCCTCACCCTCCCCTTTCAGGATGTCCGGGACGCGTCCAGAGACATCCCGAATCCCAGCTCCAGGGAGACATACGACCATCCGCGACTCCCGTCTGCGTCCACAAAAACGCCTGTCCGCCCCCCTCACTAGGGAGTCCCCTATAAGCACTGCCTTTTTGCTCTGTTTTTTAGGTTTTTGTTTTTGTTTGGCTCCAGGGAGCTGGCCACCGCTGCCTCCCTTGGATGAGCTGTCCCCCACAGTAGTACTCAATTTTATCGATTGGAAAGTCACTATTTGTTACAAATTTTGAATAAAACGTGATTGCAAATCATTTTGGAGTAACTAAAGAGAAACTATTCCCATCAACAGGGAAGTTGATAATCAGAGGACACAGATAATTAGCCAAGAAAACAGCCAACATGGCACACACACACTCTTACCTTTCGGAGAGCAGTTGTTCTGTCAGGTGCTTTACCCAATGCAAAACCTGAATAAAATAACAAGGAGGTAATCAGTTTCAATATACTAGTTTAATAAAGAGGAGGCATATTAAAGAGGGTCCTAGCAGGAGAGCGCGAGGCTATAAACTGGCAAAACTGCAAATGGGAGAAAATAGATCACAATCATGAGTGTAAACAATACAAGCCTGAATCAATGCATTGGATTGCTCCTTGCATTCATTTACCGTAACTCTGATTAAATGTGTTCTTGGGAGGTTTCCACACAAAACCTCTGATTTTCAACTGCCCCTTCCACACTCTCCAGATTCTGGTCACTGAATATAGTGCCTCGCCTTCACACTCCAATGGAAAACTAAAGGCCTCATTTTACCGTTTTGATTCTAAGTGCAAAATCTGGCATAATTCAGATCTGACTTGGAAATCTGCTGTCATATACATTCAGCCTGAAGAAAAATGGCAAGTCTGAATTGCACTTTGGGTGGGCCTTATTGCACCTGAAATGTTGCTGTGTTGATCAAAGTTTTGAACTGCGCATATACAGCAAGAAAAAAAATTGAAAAATGAGCCCCCATCACATCGTTACAGGGCCACAACAAATGGATAAAGTGGCCCGGGGGCAAGAAGTGGGAGCAATGGCCCCACAGACATTGCGCCACCCCGACAACGTAACTGTCCCCCTTATCCACTCACCACTTACTACGCAGACTGCCATCCTTCCTCCCAACCAATTGCCTGCAAAGTGGCAGTGGATCTTCCCCCATCCAGAGAACGATCTGGCCTCCCTCCATCCCCACCCAAAGAATGATCAACATAACCCAGACATCTTTGTAGTGTGGAGGAAGCGGGAGCACCCAAAGGAAACCCACACAGACACAGGGGAACGTGCAAACTCCACACAGATGATGGCTCAAGGTTGGAATCGAATCCAAGTCCCTGGTGTTTTCAGGCAGCAGTGCTAACCACTGCGACATCGTGCCGTCATTTCGCATTTCCAGGATTCATACTATCTTGTCTTTATCTATCTTTCCTCTTTCTTGTATTCACGACTTTGGCCATGTTCCATTTCAATTTGCTCAGCTAATTGCTGATCTGTTGTAATTGGACATATTGAATATCAAGCTAACGCCCAGCTCCTTCAAATGTTTCAAAGGCTGTTCATCAAACAAGCTCATTTTCCTTCCCATTCATTTCTTTTGCATTATATTTTCCTTGCTATTGTTCTGCCCACTCACATCTTGTCCAAATGTTTGCATTTTCCAAGCTGCCTGCACAGAATCTAATTATTTGGTCATGTCTTCAAAATATGAAACCATTTGACAGAAATAGTGATTTTTGTAGGATATAGAAATAATTACATTTCTTTAGTCTGAGCCCTCAATCTCTTCTCTAATTCTGGCTTACAATCCTCCAACGGCCAATTCCTAACATTCTGCCCAGCCTCTTAATATTTTTATGTCTTATGGCTTCAATTTGTTTTCTTCCAGCTCCATCAGTTTACCATGCTCATTACTTTTCTCGCAGTAGCTGTGCATTCCATTTTTCTAGCTTGTCTGACAACATGGCACCACATTGTCTGTTGCACCTCCTTTATGTTTATGTTGAGACTCCCATCGATATGCCAACTCTATCAGAATGCTCAGCATGCTAGTCGAGTGATTAGCACCACTGCCTCACGGCAAGAGAGATCCAGGTTTGATTCCCGGCTTGGACCTCTGTCCGTGTGGGTTTCCTCTCACAGATCAAAGATATGCACGTTAGGTGGATTGAAAATGCTAAACTGTCCCTTTGTGTCAGGGGGACTAGCTAAGGTAAATGCATGGGGTTGTGGGGAAAGGCCCTGGTGGGATTGCGCTCAATGCAGACCTGATGGGCTGAATGGCCTCTTTCTGTACTGAAAGGATCCTATGAATATGAAATTAGCCACAGTTTGAATGCACGAGTTGGACAATAATTCTCTCAAGTTTTTGACAATTTAAAAATGTGCAGTGGGCCTTTTCAGCCGTATTGAATGTGTGCATTACCATTGTACAAACTTCGAAAATTGACTGGACTTAAAAAGGTTACAGAAGGAATAATTCAGCTGTGAACCAGTTCTGTTTAACTTTGTCACGCTTAAATCCCAAGGATTATGAATCGAATGACAGCCTCTCCCTGTTCCAGTAAACATGGAATCACATTGCACATCACTTTCGTAAACCAAGAGGACAATTTAGTACCAATGTTCCTATGAATGCAACAGTGAAATCATGATTTAATTAGTGACTACTGCATGATGGCATAAGGTACACGCTACAGTGTAATTTTCTGATGGGTAAAGACAGCAGTGATCTAATTTAATGCCTATCTGCATAATTAAAATCCAGGAGATTACTCTGCATTTAAAGTGGATTATTTTCATCTTCACAGTAGATTAGGTTACAGTGTGTAGTCTGCGCAATTTATCAACAATGGTTAACTACAGGACATATTAATTATTAATTTATAATGGACAATTTTTAATTTTAGGCTAAGACAATACTGATAAAAAGTACCTATTTGATTTGTAGCTTTATTTAGGCACAGAATTCCAATATGCACAATCACTTCCTGATCACATGTATTATACAGAATTATTAATCTAAAAAGTCTTTTTTACCAGTAAACAAAATACAGTATACTGGCATTTGAAGAAGTTATTTGGTAAAGCTACACAAATGAAACTTTCAAAGAATATTAAGGCCCATAAGTTTAAAGTTTCTTTATTATTATATAAGTAGGCTAACATTAACACTGCAATTATGTTACTGTGAAAATCTCCTAGTTGCCACACTCCAGCATCAGTTCTGATACACTGAGGGAGAATTTAGCATGGCCAATGCACCTAATCAGCATGTTTTTTAGGCTGTGGAAGGAAATTGAAGCACCCAGAGGACACCCATGAAGGCACAGGGACAATGTGCAGACTCCACACAGATAGTGACTCAAACAAGGGAATCGAACCCAGGTCCCTGGCTTTGTAAGGCAGCAGTGCTAACCACTTACCGCCATGGTATGTTCTGCCTACATAGCAAGCAAGAAACAATACTTTTCAGTTTATCAAAACATGTCACATCAATAAATCAAATCAAAAGTAAAATTGGGCAACTGGATTGAGATATGGCAATGCCATATGTAGAATGTAGATAAAGCTGAATAATAATTTCACAAGAGTTCTGACTTGAACCATGATTCATGGGCATACTAAAGAGGACTGGGAGCTAAATGATGTACAATGAATTTTGAGAGGAATGTTTCTGTGATGTTATAAACTGCTCTAAACACAGTGTCCAGATAACAAATGAAGATCGTAGCATTCAAAGGAAACTCAATTCAATTAAATTAATCAGCTTCATAACTGTGAATACTTTTAATTTGCACAGACATAAGAAAAATGTATTTGGAACAGAAATTAAATTAATCTCTGATGAAATGGTCCAATATTGATCTTTTATCTATTAACATAAAGTGAAAAAATATGAAGAATTTATTTAGCGACGAGTTCATTGAAAGCGATTATCAGCGAGGATAATTAAGCACTAAGCACTTTTTTAAAATCTAACCTTGTAGAGATCATCCTGGCAATATTGCTTAGGGTTTTGAGAATCCGCTACGAATAACGACAGATGATCCTGGGATTTCAGGTTTTAAAGGCTGCTGTAAATTATAATTTAGACAGTGGAGTCACTCCTGTATCTAAACAGTCCCACTCAGCTGGCAGAGGCTGGATATATTGCGATGCTGCCTGGATTGAACTGAAGATGTGTTTGCTTGCTGGGGGATTAACATTTAATATTGTGAAAGATTAAAGGCAGAGCTAGTAACAAGCTCCCAGGCAGTCCAGTGTAATCTAACTGACATAAGACTAACTAATCAAAGGTGGGTGACCTTACACTTCTTCAGTGCGTTTTGTAGATAAATCGTTTTGCGACTTGGATGTTATATTGCCACTTTTATGTTGATGCATATCCAACACTCACTATTCAGCACCAGCCAACACTTGCTTAGCCCTTGTATTATTAACTGTGACCACAAATAGGAACACCAATACTGCTCTATCCCTCTCCAAGCTGTATAATACTGTGATGTTAGTGTTTATCACCATTCCTGGGGTCAAAACTGTTTTTTCCGAACTAATTCCATTACAGGAGCACCATCACCATATGGACTGTAACCGTTCAGGAAGGAGGTTCCACCACACCATTTTCTCAGAAAATCAGGGGTCGGCAATTAATGTGGCTTTGTCAACCCTGCACACATCCCAAGAATGTGGAAATAAAAAGACCAGCACAGAACAGAATTGGCTTTAATTTGGCAGAAAGTTGTAAAGGACATGATCACTAAATGTATCACTTCAATTTGTTCACACATCCACTGATGTTGCAGGCAGGCTTACTCCAGAATGGCTCTCAATGAGAAGAAGGATGCATCACAAGTTGGCACAGAGCCATGAGGAGCGAGGGTCTGAGCAGCAAGATACAACAGGACTTCTGGAAGGTCAAGATCCTGGTGAACATGGATCACTGCAATAGTGGGCATTGGCCCGACCATGGGTCTATTGCATGCAGTGCTCTTACCTAGAGATGAACAAATATGTATGGGATGTAGTTACACAAATCTGCAAATTTCTCCAGTTTGAGCTGTGGCTGTAAGTAGTCTGGAGTAGTGTAGGCTCCAGGTCTGTTATGAGTCAATATCGTCCAGGTGCCCTTTAAAAGTAATGTCCAGGCTTTTGACCCCATGAGTTCACAGTAGGGTGGGTGACTTCCTGCCCTCTTCTCATGAGATTTGCTGAGTTCCTTGCTGATGCATAATTAATGAGCTGAAAGGCAGAGATTGTGTATGCTCACCTGCCCCATTTTCCAATGGTAATTGTACTGACTTTCACAGCATTACTGGTTGGGCAGCTCAGTGATTAGCATCATTGCCTCACAGTGGCAGGGACCTGGCTTCGATTCTCTGCTTGGGTGACCGTGTGGGTTCCACACATTCACTCTGCATCTGCGTGGTTTTCCTCTGGGTGCTCCGGTTTCTTCCCAGTGTCGGAAAGACATGCTGGCTAGGTGCATTGGCCATGCTAAATCTTTCCTCAATGTACCCGAACAGGGCCAGAATGTGGCAACTAGGGATATATTAACACACTGCAGTGTTAATATAAGCCTATTTGTGACACTAATAAATAAACTTTCAAACTTCAGCTTCTAAAATGGAAAGTTCTGCCCCAATACCTCCAAAGCTATTGAAACTGTGGAAATATGGCAAGGAAAAGAACCAATTAGAAGATGAATGATTTAGATTTCTAGGCTAGACAGATATACCAGTGCTGAATGTGATTACCTTTAAAAGCCAATGGGCAATTTTTCATAATTCTTGCCATCTTAAATAGGTCAGATAAAGAATCCATGATGTAGTAGATTGTAAATGGCCTGTGAAATAAATGGCCTCAACAGAAAGAATTGGCTTTCATATTTCTAACTTGAAACCCATACAAGAACATTGAACTTTGCTCAGATCTAGCAGCTAAGTCTCACTGCTTCAATGTGAAATGGAGGAAATGATGATAATGTCGCTGGACTTGTAATTCAGAGTGAATTCTCCAGGGACAAGTGTTCAAATCCCACCACAGCAGTTGATGGAATTTAAATTTGATTAATAAAACAGAAATTGAAAAAGTGCCGTCAGTGAAGGTGACCTTAAACCATTGCTGAATCTCCTTTCGAGAAAGAAATCTGCTGTCCTTGCCTGGTCTGGCCTACATGTGACTCCAGATACACAGCAAAATGGTTGACTCTTAATTGCCCTCTGAATTGGCTGAACAAGCCACTCAGTCCAAAGGCAATTAATGATTGGTGACAAATGTTGATCTTGCTTACAATCCCTGAAAAAATAAAATGAGATGTTTTCTTTAACTGATTTGCTGTGCCAATAACAGAATAGACTGTGAAAACAAGGCTCTGCAAACTTGCGTATTGTTCTCCGGAGTTTATGGAAACCATAAAAAGTATAATTTATTAATGTAAACTAGTTGTTTTTCGATCATTTTCAGATTCCAGCTGTTGAAATAATTCAAATCGAATAGTGACCACTGTTGCACAAGTAATCAGAATGACACTGGTACAGCTCACATTGAATATCGATGATTTCAGGCTACTTGCAATTTGAAATGGACAAATTTGTAAGGCAACAGAGAAGGAACAGGGAAGTGGAATGAATTTGATAGTTCATTCAAGGAATTAGCACAGGCATGATGGAATACTGAGGCCGTTCAGCTATGATTACTAATAGAACCTTCCAGGCAATCAATAGAAATGGCAATATGAAGTCAGATTGCTAGTAATTGCATTGTCTGGAGATAGGAATGTGCACTGAAGCAAATGTTTCTGTTGTTCTGGACTCGCTTACAATGAAATGGCACAAGTTATACCTATGTGGGTATTTGGAGAACGACAGGGGTTTACAGAATCAGCCACATTATAATGGCAGGCAAAAAAAATGGGAAGCAGTCCAGAGTGATGTATGCAACTTAGGGCCCATTCCAATGGAGTACATAATCCATGACATTTTGATGTAGAACGGTGGGAGTACCACACTGAAAGGTGCCATCTTTTCTCTTTATTCATTTGTGGGACCATGGGCATCGCTGGCTGGCTGACCAGCATTTATTGCCCAAACTTATTTGCCCTTGAACTGAGTGACTTGCTAGGCCATTTCAGAGGGCAGTTAAGAGCCACACGGTTGTGGTTATGGAGTCACATGCATGTCAGAAATTAATTGAGTTTCTGGATTAGTAGTGTAGGGATAATAACCCTAAGGCCATCACCTTGCCTTAATCTGATATGGGACATGGGCGTCCTGGCTGACCAGCATTTATTACTCATCCCTAGTTGTTCTTGGAGGGTAATTGAAAGTCAACCACATTGCTGTGGCTCTGGAGTCACATGTAGGCCAGACCGCGTAAGATGACAGGTTTCCTTCCTTAAAGGACATTAGTGAACCAGATGGGTTTTTCCAACAATTGACAATGGTTTCATGGCCATCAATAGATTCTTACTTCCAGAATTTTTTTTACTGAATTCAAATTCCAGCATCTGCCGTGGTGGAATTTGATCCCAAGTCCCCAGAACATTAGCTGAATTTCTGGATTAATAGTCTAGGGACAACACCATGAGGTCACTGCCCTTTCAGATGAGACAGTAAACAAGGGCTTTTTTTTTTTGTCTGTTCATGCAAACTTAAAAGATCCCACTTCTTTTGAAGACCAGCAGTGATTCTTCCTTGTGTCCAGATCCATCACTGCACAAAACCAGTCATTCACTTGAATGCCGTTTGTGGGACCTCACTGTGTGCTAATTAACTGCTGGGGTTGTTGATATAACAACAGTGACTACACTTCTTAACTAACTGGCTGAAAAACACTGACAGCAACACCTTGCACTGAGTAGCAAGTTGAATACTGGAAACATTGTACAAAAGAACACACGTATTGGAAGCAGAAATAGACAAAATCAGCCCTCCGAGTCTGCTCCGCCATTCAATCAGATGATGCTGATCTCTCTCTGATCTCAAATCCATCTCCCCACCTGTTCTCCATATCTCCTTATTTCTTTTTTGTGCACTCATTATTATAAATGTTCTTTATGCATGAGTCACCTAAATTGTTTTTTTTTGCAGTGGTCAACTCAATTTGTATGTTGGATGGCACAATATCTTTCTTATCTCTTACCCTGATTTGTCAATATAACGAATTGGATGTGTCTAAATTTTGTGATTGTTTCCCCATCCAACTCAAAGTGTCTAGGCTTAGACCACTATTTTAGTATTAGTTGGTAGTCTTTGAAATTGATCTATTTCTTTCTTGAAAACATTCAAAAATTCAGACTCCACCCTACTACGGGATAGCAAATTCCACAAATTCACCACCCAACTTGAAGCATCTCTCAGGTGCACCCTAATGTAGTGAGCACTGCTGCAAACCTCATATCAACATTGCCCAGATTATGTGTACTGCCTACTATTCAACATTCACAGTCACATCAACCAAACTCATTGCTCCACATTATGACATAGTTCCCCCTCTCTCTGCAGGACTAAACTGATAGGCTACAGGCACAACCACATGTACTCATCCCGATGGAGCATATGGTGCTCAAAATCACTGTAGTGGCCATGGCCAGCAGTCAGTCCGAAAGCATGGAAGATGACCATATCTTTCACACTTACTCTTCTTCTAACCTCTCATTACCCCTCATTCTACAATCTCTTCTTATTTACATGCTGCAGATGGTATAAGCAAACACCTCTTTCCCAGCCCCCTCCCCTATCCCCCATCCATCATAACTCTCACCTTTCATTTTTCTCCATCAGTGTACTGAAGAACTCCCACCTGACCAGGTATTGGTAGAACAAGGGAATGATGAAAAAGAAACACCTTCACTCGATTTCTCACTCGCAGCTAAGGTAGCAACAAATGGTTCAGAGTGCAGCATAAAGAGAAATCTGCATTTGCAGAGATAGCAGGCATGAAAGGCAGCAGCCTGGCCCAGGGAAGTGTTTGGCACCAAATGACAGCTTCCCAAGGGTGAGGCTGCATACAAAAATTTATTAAAAATCGCTTCCCCCACCAATCAAAGCAGCCTGCTTGATTGGAACTGCATTCTCACCTCTGATGCTCAGTGCGTACTTCTACAAGGCACATAGTAATAATTCACCAAAGATCCTTAGACAGAAGGACAAGAGCAGCAGATATATGGGAACACCACCACCCGCAAGTTCCCCTCCAAGCCAATCGCCATCCCTACAGTCAGTGGGTCAAGACCCTGGAATTCCCTCCCTAATGGCATTATGAGTCAACCCACAGCACATAGACTGCAGTGATTCAAGGAAACAGCTCATTACCACCTTTTCAAGGGCAACTACAAATATTCACTTTAGGACGGCATGGAGGCACAATGATTAGCACTACTGCCTCACAGAGGCAGAAACCCGGGTTCGATTCTCAACTTGGGTCACTGTCTGCGTGGAGTTTGTACATTTTCCTTGTGTCTGAGTAGGTTTCCTATGGGTGCTCCAGTTTCCTCCCACAGTGTAAAACATGTGCTGGTTAGGTGCATTGACCCAAACAGGTGTGGTGACTAGGGGAATTTCACAATAACTTTATTGTAGTATTAATGTAAGCCTTACTTATGACTAATAAATAAGCTTCAATTTTAGCTTAACTAGGGATGAGCAATAACTGCTGCCCTAGCCAGCAATGCCCATATCCCACAAATGTACAAAAAATTGTCTTCACTCACCCTTATATGATCAAGCTCCATTTATCCTACCTCAACATCATTTCATCATGAAATAACTACAAAATAAGTTTTTCTATCATAAAACCAACGCATTTTCAAATGCTGCAGACTACTTTTCCTTTCTACTTATCGGATGACTGAACAACATGTCAGTTATAAACTTATTAGCTTTTTATCTCACCGACCCCGATTGAAAAGTTAAATTGATGGGTTACTTCATCTCAAACTCACCTGCAGCTCCATTTGCATTTCCAACCACCACCAAAGCACTGATAGATCTCTTCCTGCCTTCTTTTGCTGTCATATTGAAGACACTTTTAACCTGTCAGACAAAGAATTGAGCTGATTAAACCTCAAGAATTGGGAAATAGGACATTTCTATTCTAAAACCAAACTGGATTCAAATGAGATGCCGCAATATCAGGGAACAGATGATTACAGCCTTTATTTTGCATCCCCTCAGGAGTATGACAAAGAGATGTTAGTAGAGCAGCATTCATACATATTACAGCAACATTCTAATCTAAAAATTGCTGAGAGAGTTTGAACAAATAGGAATTGGCTGGCAGATAGAAGACAGAGGGTGGTGGTTGATGGGAGATATTCATCGTGGAGTTCGGTGACGAGTGGTGTGCCTCAGGGGTCTGTTTTGGGGCCCCTGCTGTTTGTAATTTTTATAAATGATCTGGATGAGGGTATTGAAGGATGGATCAGTAAATTTGCAGATGACACTAAAGTTGGTGGAGTGGTTGATAGTGAAGAGGGGTGTTATAGTTTACAGAGTGACTTGGACAAGTTGCAGAGCTGGGCCGAGAGGTGGCAAATGGAGATTAATGTGGAAAAGTGTGAGGTAATGCACTTTGGCAGGAACAATAAATGTGTAGAGTATAGGGCTAATGGTAGGGCTCTTAATAGTGTTGAGGAACAGAAGGATCGTGGTGTATGTGTCAATAGAGCCCTGAAAGTAGGCAGTCAAGTGGATAAAGTTGTTAAGAAGGCTTATGGAGTCTTAGCTTTTATTGGTAGGGGGATTGAATTTAGGAGCCGCAGCATCATGTTGCAGCTGTACAAGACTCTAGTGCGGCCGCACTTGGAGTATTGTGTGCAGTTCTGGTCCCCACATTATAAGAAAGATGTGGAGGCATTGGAGAGGGTACAGAGGAGGTTTACCAGGATGTTGCCTGGTATGGAGGGCAGGTCTTATGAAGAGAGGCTGAGGGATTTGAGGTTGTTTTCGTAGAAAGGAGGCGGCTAAGAGGGGACCTAATCGAAACATATAAGATGATTAGAGGTTTAGATAGGGTGGCCAGTGATAGCCTTTTTCCTAGGATGGAAAAAGCTAGCACGAGGGGACACAGCTTTAAATTAAGGGGTGATAGTTATAGGACGGATATCAGAGGTAGGTTCTTTACCCAAAGGGTGGTTCGGGAGTGGAATGCCCTGCCTGCGGCAGTTGTAGATGCGCCAAGTTTGGTGGCGTTTTAAGAGGTTAGTTGATAAGTATATGGAAGAGAAGGGAATGGTTTAGTTTGGAGGGCATTGCTTTTTATTTTGGTCGGCACAACATCGAAGGCCGAAGGGCCTGTTCTGTGCTGTAATGTTCTATGTTCTATGTTCTATGTTAAAACAGGAAAAGCACAAGTTCCATTTGAGGAGGAAAGTGCCAACAAAAGATTGTGAATGACTGAAGACAGATTCATCACAAGTCTTAGCTATTGGTAAAGACTGGGAGATGAAGTAATGGGGTTAATTAAGAGCCAGAACAGTTCACACTTATGTACCATGTTGTTTTTAATAAAGCTAAACATCCTAAAATGCCTCACAGTTGCACAAACAAAATTTGCCACCAAGCTACATGAAGGAATATTAGGTCAGTTGATTAAAAGCTTGTTGAAGTAAATAGATTTTCATAGAATCCTACAGTGCAGAAGGAGCCCATTCGGCCCATTGAGTCTGCACTAACCACAATCCCACCCATGCCTTATCCCCATAACCCCACTTATTTACTGTGCTAACCTTCTGACACAAAGGGGCTATTTAGCATGGCCAACATAACCTGCACGTCTTTGAACTGTGGGAGAAAACTGGAACACCCGGAGGAAACGCATACAGACACAGGGAGAATGTGCAAACTCCACACAGATAGTGACCCAAGCCGGGAATCAGGTCCCTGGCGCTGTGAGGCAGCAGTACTAACTACTGCGCCACCATGTCATCCTAATTTCGGGAGCATCTTAAAGTAGCAAAGAGAAATAGAGGTGCAGAGATTAGGGTCTTGACAGCTAAAGACACGGTGGGGTGATTGAGATTAAGAATGTAAAGAAGTCTTCAACCAAGATTTCTCTATCGTTGTGCACACAAACTAACTTGAAGAAAGGATTCCTCACCCTAAATACCTGCTCCCACTAATGCTCACCTTCAAGGTAAACTAACATATTAGTCTGAAGCCCGCATTTACAAAGTTATAGTTAAAGTTATGCATACTTGTAGGAGCACATGAAAGATAAACAGTTGCTAAGAAATGCTACTGCAGCTGCAATACACAGACTAATTCAGATACAAGTTCTTTTTTAAAACTTGTTAGGCCTGTACAACCATTCTGTTCTTTAACTTAGGTACGAGTTGGACATTTCGTGCCCCACTTCCCGACTCTGGCCTAATGAAAAGAGAACCCAACGCAGTGGGTTTCCTTCAATCAAACGCAGCAGCCGGAAGGATTTTGTGGAAGGTGGGAGTTAGTCAGGGGAAGGTGTTCAGACTGGACATAGACGGGGATGAAGAGTATAGTCTAGGCAGTAGTCACAGGGTGTCTGGTACTGGAAGTGGTTGTAATTCTTCTAATTTTTCCTGGGTAATTATTCTGCTATTGAAACCATCTCCGTAGTCACCAATTTAATTTGGAGTGCTGGATGGTTCAGTGCAGTGCAAGGTAATTACCCATCAGAGGTTTGCGCTTTCCAACATCCACACTATTTCTCTTCTGTTCTTTTTTTTTTTAAAGTAGACTACATTAAGATTCATTAACTTCCATGAACTGTAAAATGAAAGAAAATGCAAATGAATAGATTGTGAATTTGAACTAGAGAAATATGAGCCTAGATTTCCTACAGGAATGAAAATGACAAATGGAAATAAGATGGTACATGATTTGCATTTGCCCAATGTGACCCAGCCTAATCTGAATAATTGGGATAAAATATGAGTATCAAAACTACTTGAGAGTGGGAGCTCACCCTTTGGGGTAGGGAGCAGAGGCTACTGCACCTTGTAGAAGCTTTGAAGTAGCAAAGTACCAAAATAACTGGAATGGAAGCAGAACACAAAACTGTCTTTACAAAAACATAAGGTATTCAGAAGAACTAGAAGCCTCTAGCTTGTCTGATGGAGTTGCAGGAGATGGCAGAGGAAGGTAGCCTGGTTTGAGACAGAGCAATTCAGCCTCTACAGAGAGCTGTTCATGAGCAATGTTAACAAGGTACCCAGGGAAGTCCGTATCCATGCTAGCATCTGGTGCACAGCATCTCTGCACTAGAAAAAGCTGAAAGCACTTACTAGCTTGGGCAAAAAGTTTTACAACACCATGTTAAATCCAATAGGTTTATTTGGAATCATAAGCTTTCAGAGCACTGTTCCTTCCTTAGGGGAGATCTGAGAAAGGAACAGAGCTCTGAAAATTCATGATTCTAAACAAACCTGTTGGACTTTAACCTGGTGTTGAGAGATTTCTTGCTATACCAATCCCAATCTAACACTGGCATCTCCACATCATAGCTTGGGCAAGGCAAGAGAGCAATACCTTCCAAGAATTTCTTGGAGGAAATCTGCCACTTTTCATGACATACCCTTGCACAATGTTTCAAGTGTTTATGGTCAAAGCTCAGGCAGCTGACAAATACCCTTCAAAACCCAGCCTTCACCTGCAAGTTTTCTGTTCATGTCCTTGCACATAAATCAAATCATAAAAGCTCTGTTAAAGAATCTAACAGCCCGCAGCTGACTTTATATGTATAAATGACAGTCATAGGAACTAGAGGAACACTCACTTTTTAAACCTGTCAATCTGATATCTTTGCAACCATGGTGTGAGCTCATCTCCAAGAGGTTGCTATTACAATGCAGTAGCCACTCACCTCATCCACTCTAAGTCACTCAGAGAGAGCACGAGGCTAAGTTTAGGAGATGAAAAATCATCCAGGCACCATGGGGAAATCACAGTAGTAAAGGAGCCATAGGTACATTCAGCATGTGTTTTCATTACAATAGTGTGTGCAAACCTTGCCTATGGCAAGGTTTTAATAATCATTTTTGTCAACTGCCACGAATAGCAGCTGTGTGAGTAGATGAAAGCACATTAATGCTGCGAGAGGGCAAGCTGTACTGGTAATACATATGTGGCATTTTGTGTATTAATTTGGGATTTGACAAAACAGCAAGGGGGCCGTAAATGTCTTCAGGAAGGCAGGCGGGTTGCTAGAATGGCAGAATATTTAGTTTAGTATGAATAAATACGAGAGTAAGGCAAAGAAGCTGGGTATATTCTCGATGCAAAGAGACTGAAGGGCGTGAAGGGCGAATAGGGGACCTAGGAGGGTAGAAGCTGTCTGCCTCATAGTAAGTGGGATATAGAGTTATTCCTGTGCCAGAATAGGTAAATCCTACCTAGCGAGTGAAAGACTATTCATTTGGTTGGGGAGTCGGTGACAAGACATTAAGAGCGGAATTCTTCTGGCACATTGCCCAAGATTTGTACATTCCCCACCTGAGGCCAAACGGAAATGCTGTTTTCCAAGCCTCGTCCGCGTCCAGAATTGGGAGGGGGGGTGCCGGCGAAATTCTGGCCTGAGAGTGAGGAGTGAGGTTTGGAGCAATTCATTTTGCATGAAAAGATTGCTAGAGAAGAAAATTCAGCCCTTTATCACAGGCAGTGGTTGAGGCAAATATTTCAACTTCTAAGAGCAAGTTTGAAAAATATTCGAAGCAGAGGAACATGTAAGGACAATGGATTAGTTTTGGAAACAGGCAACACAGATATGGTTGCATTTACACCATCAGAATTATGTACTTTGATGGGGTCCCTCCCTGACTGCTTTTTAGCTAAATTTCAAATCAAGTTTTTTGCAATTGAAACAGAAAATGCTAGATAAGGGTAAATAATGTGGGGTTACAGGGATAAAACCGAGGAGGGATTGTTGCTGGCTCAACGGGCCGAACAGCCTTCTTTTACACTGTAGATTCTATGACTCAAACATAGTATTCCAAATATGCTCCGATCAGTGCATTTAAAGTATTACGAAACCTCCATCCTGGCGACTGTTCAGTTTCATTATTTTAATAAATTACTCATTGTATTGAAAGTGACATATTAAAAATAGCAATCAAAATCTGTTAATTAAATTCTATTAATGTAAGAATGTCCCTCACACTTCTCGATTTGCATTCTATACTTAAATTTTAAATACAGAATGTTCATTACATAACCGAGATAAATCATTTTTTTATTTGGCAAGTTCAGTCCCTATTGACTTCTTATCAGCATTGCTGCATATTTGACAAAAACTTACTTCCTTGCAGCAAGTTAACCTGTGGACAAGAAAGCTTTTGTCAACGTTTCCTTGTTAGAATCTTGACTTTTTTGTTGTTAACAAAGCCAGAATAAAGTCTGTGAAGATGAAGGATATCCCTATCTTTCTTCTAATTTCAGCTACTACCTTCATTACTATTTGTCCAGAGTAGACAAACACAAAGATTTTGTGGCTCACTTATTATGTGCTCACCTCTGGGTCCAAAGCCCAGGACTGAAGACCCCTTACAAGAATGAATGTCATGATGTAGAGATGCTGGTGTTGGACTAGGGTAAACGCAGTAAGAAATCTGACAACACCAGGTTTAAATCCAACCGATTTGATAGTAAACTTACAAGCTTTCGATCCTATGTTCTTCGTCAGGTGAATGAGGTGTTCTGGTCTCCAACAGCACACATACCAGCACAGACTGTTTACAGATTACTGATTAGAATGCGAATCTTTACACCTAACCTGCTATTCAAGTCTTAAAGTGGCTAACAATGTGAGTGGAAGGAGCACTGAGCACAAGTTAAAGAGATGTGTATTGTCTCCAGACAGCACAGTAAGTGAGGTTTTTTGCTAACCCAGGCAAATCATGGGGGTTACAGATAGTGTGACATGAAGCCAAGATCCCTGTTAAGACCGTCCTCGTGTGTGCGGAACTCGGCTATCAGTCTCTGCTCAGCGGCTCTGTGCTGTCGTGCGAACACTTCAGTGGTCACGGGCATTCGGCCTCTGACCTTCGGGTAAACGTTCTTCAAGGGGGCCTTCACGACACACAGCAGCGCAGAGCCACTGAGCAGAGACTGATAGCCGAGTTCTGCACACGTGAGGACGGTCTTAACAGGGATTTTGGCTTCATGTCACACTATCTGTAACCCCCATGACTTGCCTGGGTTAGCAAAAAACCTCACTTACTGTGCTGTCTGGAGACAATACACATCTCTCTAACCTGTGCTCAGTGCTCCTTCCACTTACATTGTTAGCCACTTTAAGACTTGAATAGCAGGTTAGGTGTAAAGATTCGCATTCTAATCAGTAATCTGTAAACAGTCTGTGCTGGTATGTGTGCTGTTGGAGACCAGAACACCTCATTCACCTGACGAAGACCATAAGATCGAAAGCTTGTAAGTTTACTATCAAATAAATCAGTTGGATTTAAATCTGGTGTCAGACTTCTTACTAAGAATGAATGTCCACAGAAGGAGCATTCATGATACAGTTCAACAAGCTGACATTAAGTCAGTAATCTTTCCATCACTTTCCCATGATTTCCCATGAAAAAAAACATGTGTGATGATGCAGACAAACGTATCTACATGCTCCAACACAATAGTATGCACATCAAACTTTATTCCAATTTCTTCTAATCTGCTCCTTTGAATCACCACCGTTTTTGCCTTTGATGTTCATTCTTACTCAACCCATATTCTGAACACTGGATTTTATTTGACCTACTATATTCTGTAGAGCCTCTACTGACTCTGAAAATAGCACTGCACTCAGAATCTTACAGTGCAGGAAACCAACTCCTCACTGAGTCTGCACTGACCATAATCTCACCCAAAGCCCATCCCCATAATCCCATGCATTTACCCTAGCTAATCCCCCTGATATTAAGGGACAATTTGTCATGCCCAATCCACCTAACCTGTACATCTGTGGACTGTGGGAGAAAACCAGAGCATCCAGAGGAAATCCACACAGACACAGGAAGAATGTGCAAAATAAAAGCAAATTATTGTGAATGCTGGAATCTGAAACCAAAATAGAAAATGTTGGAAAGTCTCAGCAGGTCTGACAGCATCTATAAGGAGAGAAAAGAGCTGACGTTTTGAGTTCACATGACCCATTGTCAAAGCTCCTTAACAAAGGGAGAATGTGCAAACTCCACACAGGCTGTGATCCAAGGTGGGGATTGAACCCAGGTCTCTGGTGCTGTGAGACAGCCGTACTGTCAGCATACTTTTGCCCCCAGTTTTAACACAAAGTATATTGGAATATTCGCTCTGTGTAAGATTTAAAAATGTTGGCGACAAAATTGGTGTTATGCAGGTTCCAGATAATCGCACATCATTACTGTCAATATCACATTTCAGCAGCATGTCTTAAGCCTACGCCTTTTCATGGTCTATGAAGCACATGTAACTGATCTTGTTTACTTCCAGATATTTATCAAAAGTTGTTCTGAGGTTAAATAGGCTTTAAAGAGTCACTAACCTCATTGAGTTTTTTGAAAAAGTGACTAAGGAGGTGGATGGGGGTAAGGCGGTTGATGTGGTATATATGGACTTTAGTAAGGCGTTTGATAAGGTGGCCCATGGAAGACTTCTGCAGAAAATGCAGATGTATGGGATAAAGGGTGATTTAGCTAATTGGATTAGGAATTGGCTAGCAGATAGAAGACAGAGGGTGGTGGTTGATGGGAGATATTCATCGTGGAGTTCGGTGACAAGTAGTGTACCTCAGGGGTCTGTTTTGGGGCCCCTGCTGTTTGTAATTTTTATAAATGATCTGGATGAGGGTATTGAGGGATGGATTAGTAAATTTGCAGATGACACTAAAGTCGGTGGAGTGGTAGATAGTGAAGAGGGGTGTTATAGTTTGCAGAGGGACTTGGACAAGTTGCAGAGCTGGGCCGAGAGGTGGCAAATGGAGTTTAATGTGGGAAAGTGTGAGGTAATGCACTATGGCAGAAATAATAAATGTGTAGAGTATAGGGCAAATGGTAGGATTCTTAGTAGTCTAGATGAACAGAGGGATCTTGGTGTGTATGTGCATAGATCCCTGAAAGTAGGCAGTCAAGTCGAGAAGGTTGTTAGGAAGGCATATGGAGTCTTGGCTTTTATTGGTAGAGGGATTGAATTTCGGAGCCGCAACGTCATGTTGCAACTGTACAAAACTCTAGTGCGGCCGCACTTGGAGTATTGTGTGCAGTTCTGGTCCCCACATTATAAGAAAGATGTGGAGGCATTGGAGAGGGTACAGAGGAGGTTTACCAGGATGTTGCCTGGTATGGAGGGCAGGTCTTATGAAGAGAGGCTGAGGATTTGAGGTTGTTTTCGTTAGAAAGGAGGCGGCTAAGAGGAGACCTTATTGAAACATATAAGATGATTAGAGGTTTAGATAGGGTGGACAGTGATAGCCTTTTTCCTAGGATGGAGAAAGCTAGCACGAGGGGACACAGCTTTAAATTAAGGGGTGATAGTTATAGAACGGATATCAGAGGTAGGTTCTTTACCCAAAGGGTGGTTCGGGAGTGGAATGCCCTGCCTGCAGCAGTTGTAGATGCGCCAAGTTTGGTGGCGTTTAAGAGGTTAGTTGATAAGTATATGGAAGAGAAGGGAATGGTTTAGTTTGGAGGGGCATTGCTTTTTATATTGGTCGGCGCAACATCGAAGGCCGAAGGGCCTGTTCTGTGCTGTAATGTTCTATGTTCTATGTCCATATCTTCACTACTGTGTTCCTTTCATCCATTGTTTGATTTTTATACACCCACTATCTGTGCATATCTCTTTTTTCCCATCTGTCAAAGATTCAAAGAGTGTGTGGCGCTCATTTTATGACATATCTCATATCATTTCTCATTAGCTTCCCTACTCGCATTCTTTATTTTCTTTTCAATTTTATCATACTTCAGTGTGTTTCTTTCTCTTTCTGTTTTCTATCACAGTCTGAATGACATGCTGGTTAGGTGCATTGACCCAAATAGGCGCCAGAGTGTGGCAAATAGGGGAATTTCACAGTAACTTCATTGCAGTGTTATTGTAAGCCTTACTTGTAACCAATAAATAAACTATGACTTTAACCACTGCTGGGGTGCCTTATCTGTCATCCACTGCTTGACACTTTCTTTTCCAGTTTAGTATTATTTCCTTTGCAGGATGTCACATACTCTCCTTTGTACTCGCTCTCTATTTCTTGCTCTGAGACCTGTTTGTTTGGTTTCTTCAGTCTCTAGAAATTCTCCTTTGTTTTTCTTTAAACTTCAAGAATGGATGCCTCCCTGGTGTCCACATCCTTCAGCACGTTCAAGGTCTAAAAGGTCGCACACCTTTTCTTTTTGCTACTTTCAGTTTCATCATCATTTTTGCCACCAGCCAACAATGATGTGAATTAAATGTGTATTGGGATACGCAAGAATGTTCCATTATACTGTTTCTCAAATGTTGTTTCACTATCATATAACCCATTTGATTTCTATACACATTGCCTGGACTGTGACAAGTGTGCAGTGTTTTTGGTTGCTTAAGGAAGGCAGTTGCCACCATCAGATTATTTTCTTGACAAAATGATATCGGTCTCCCTCTTTCATTTTGCGATCAAAGGCTGTATTGACTGGCCGACACGTATAAGACGATCCAATTTTAATCACAGTCAGGGAGATAGATGTAATGCTGATTGCACTTTTCTTACATGCTCTGCAAGCAATTTTATTTTACCTCATCGTGTAGCTGCTTACCAGCCTGTTAAACAGTAAAGATTCCATTTGATTGATTTCCTCAGCAAACATCCACAGAGATTTCCTAACTGCTTTCAGAGATTTTTTTTAAAACCAAAATACTAGATGATGGTGCACTGTCTATGTATAACAAATTAGAAAAAGCATGCTCAGCGGAAACCTAAAAGCTGACTCCACTGTCAATATGCAAGTAATTTCAGTGTTCAGATTCTGTAATAGATCCACTACCTCACAATACTCTCATTTGGTCTCCTGCTGCAGCCAAGGGACTAAAAATGGAAGCAATTCTCAACTCAGTGCAACAGATCATCAGTAACCACTGAAGCACAAGGGTTTCCCTACCTTAATTTATCTCTGTAATGGAATATTTCACTTAGAGAATACACAACTAGCAATACACTAGACATTTCATGACAAGGAATAAGACCTGACAAGAACATTCAAATGAGTTCACTAGCTGCTGTTATAAATGCACTATTCATTTGCAATTTGTGGGAGAGAGAGAGACCATCTCTGTTCGACATTCAAGGACAGTAATGTTGCTGAATTCCCCACCATCAACATCTGAGGCATTACCATTGGCCAGAAACCGAACTGGACATGTCATATATATATAATGGTAACAAGAGCAGGTCACAGGCTGGGAATGCTTGGGCAAATAACTCAAATCCTGACTTCTCAAAGCTTCTCAAAGCTTACCAGCATCTACAATGTACAAGTCAGGAGTATGATAGAATGCTCTCCAATTTCCTTTTAACTGTAGCTCCAAAAACATTCAAGAAGTTTAGAATCATCTAAGAAATAGTAGGAAGGCAATGCCTAATGGTATTGTAGCTAGACTATTAATCCAGAAACTCAGCTAATGTTCTGGAGATCCCAGTTCAAATCCTGCCACCAATTACTGATGATCAAGAAACCATTACCGATCGTTGGAAAAGCCCATCTAGTTCACTAATGTCCTTCAGGGAAGGAAATCTGGTGTCCTTGCCTGGTCTGACCTACGTTCGACTCCAAATCCACACTAATGTGGTTGACTCTCAACTGTCCTCAGGCAACTAAGAGTGGGCAATAAATATTGACCAGCCAGTGACATCCCTGTCCCATGAATCAGTAAAAAAACCCATTTGATTGGCACTCCATCCACCATCAGAAACATTCACTCCTCCCCCACTGATACACAGTTGGCAGCTGTATGTACAATTAACAAGATGACAGCCCCTTCCAAATTTGGATTAAGTATGAGAACATTATCTTTGATGGTTTCAACCTTGTCTATCTCATTGGTGAGGCAAAGGCAATCCCACAAAGCACCTTTTCATTGATGGGGACAGGGATGGTTTAGATATGCAAGCACAGCTAGTTGTCTTCCTCCAATTAACTGCTGCCTCTATTGTGAACTACATTGACCTGAAAAAGGAAGTGTCACTGAATATGGTGCAACCTGGCTGATGTGGCCGCTGTGGTCAAATTCTCTGTGCACAAAGTGAAAATTGGGGTTCTGGCTTGCACGCTGTTAAGTAGTGGCTGATATGAATATTAGATACGGAGTCCAAGTGCTAGATTGTTGGCAGGTGAACGATGGAGTCTCAGCTGTGTCAGCATTTGAATATGCATTTGTTAATCTTCGTCACTTATGTGAAGTCATTGAGCTTTTTGAGGCATTACGTTCAGATCGTTGGGAGTTAAAACTTTGTCACTGTTCCCATGGCTATCTGTTTCCACAATCTTTTTATCTCCTACTGCAGATCAGGTTACTCTTCCTTCTACATCCTTCCACCAAGATCTCCAAAACAGTTTCTGGAAACCTTGAAGTTGCTCTCTTCTATATTGTGCCACTCTTCACTCTGTCGGATCTTCTTCAGCTCCCAGCAGCTGCTTGCATCTCCCCTTTAAGAAATGCAGGCTAGCGTTAAGCATTATAGACAAAGTTTAATTACTACTACTGACATTGGTCCTTTGCTGTTAACTACAGCCAGTGAATAGTGCAGTTAGTGCTGGATGGATATAAGGGTCTTGGAAGTGAGCAGAAAGCACCAAGTTGGAGTGCTGCTTGCGATTTCCATTGGCGAGTGCAGGTTAATTGTTTATTGCAGCCCCTGTCGTTTTCGAGGCCAATGTAGCCTCCTATCTGTGCACTCCATATTAGGTAAACAGAAAATCGATCAATGTGAGTTTGCCAGTAGCTCGTCTTGGAGTCACTTTAAACAGAGTATTAGGTTTCTGTGTACCTGAATAATGAAAGAAAATCCCAATACCACTCAGTACCGACATGCTACACATTCTTATTTTGATTAGTTCCTGCTGTGAAAATTGTAAGTCGTGTCACTATGAGACGCAGATGGTGAACCATCCATTTGAAGTACCTCAGTTCATTTTAAGTTGGTAAAGCATGGCTTAGCAATTCTAGGAAATTGTTGTGGATTTAATGGTTTAGTTTATCACATCCTCTGATTTATTCGTCCCATTGCAGCTTGATCTCTGCACCATGTTGTTTTACGTTGATTAATGATCATAAAAGCAGTTGTTTGCCAGTTTATCCATCTTATCCTGTGAAACTGGCTACTGTCGCTTGTGTAGAGAATCGTGTATCCCCTGAATGTAATGGCAAGGCAGCAATCCAATCTGGGGTTAACACAACATCATAAAGCATGAGATGAAAGCCACATTTGGAACATTGCCTTAAGCTGTTCATTGTTATTTGTGATAACTGCCTTTTCACATGTATGTAAAATGAATGTAATCTACAATACCTATCTTCAGGCTGTGCTATGATTTTGTTCTACATCAGTACATAATACCTTAGGTTGCTTAGAAAGATTAATAGTAAGCGATAATCCTAGTATGGTGGCTAACAATGAAAATTAAAGCAAGTTGAAAAGAAGAACTTGCATTTGTGTGGTATTTTACCAAGTCTTTCAGAAATATCTGAATCTATTTAACATGGTTAATCAACCTAACCTGCACATCTATGGATTGTGGGAGGAAACCCACTGTGGGAGGAAAGAACTATAAAAGGATGTGAATGTAACCCAATCTATCACACAAACTAACCTCCCATCCATTGACTCGGTCTACGCTTCCCACTGCCTTGCCAAAGCAGCCAGCATAATTAAGGACCCAGACAATCTCTCTTCCACTTTCTTCCGTCAGGAAAAAGACACAAAAGTCCAAGGTCAAGTACCAACTGATTCAAGAACAGCTTCTTCCCTGTTGTCATCAGACTTTTGAATGAACTAACCTTGCGCTAAGTTGATCTTTCTCTATATCCTAGCTATGGCTGTAATATATTCTGCACTCTTCCGTTTCCTTCTCTATGAACGGTATGCTTTGTTTGTGCAGCACGCAACAAACAATACTTTTCATTGTATGCTAATACATGAGACGATAATAAATTAAATCAAATCAAAATTGGAGCACCCAGCTAAATTAATCCTAGTGTCAGGGGGATTAAAACATAACAGTGTAGTACAAGGTTATGAGAATAGGGCCTGGGTGGGATTGTGATTGGTGCAGATTCAGTAGGCTGAATATCCTCCTTCTGCACTGCAGGAATTCTATGATCATCTATGATACGTGTACTATATACAATATATCCTCATAACTAATCCAATTTCTCACATTTCCCTTCCCTCTCATTGCAAACGCTCTCCTGGTTTATAAGCTATGAATGGTATACCAGTACGCACCTCTTGCTTTGGTCCCAACCTTCACAATAACCTTATCCTTCTGCCTTTTAGCATTCAGATAGCAAAGAGTTACAACTGGGTCAGGCTGCAGAGGAATATCAAGAAATTAACAAAGTACCAGAAGGTGATTTTATATAGGAAGTTTACATAGAGATTTTATAGGTGATTTTACATAGGGAGTGGGATAGCTTGATCTTAGGTTTGTACATAGTTCAGCACAACATCGAGAGCCAAAGGATCTGCACTGTACCGTACTGTTCTATGTACTATATTCTACATCCACAGTGACCAGCTCAGAAATTGATACTGTGCAATACTTAAGACATATATTCGAGACAGAATCTGTCAGTGTTGAAACACTTAGTACAAAAGGGTAAGTTTGACAGAGATCACACTTCGTTGCCGCTGCAGAGAAATCAGATGATAACTTTGATGGAACAGCTCACTCAAACACACTGATGGACATGCATATCAAAATACTTGGTGCATTGGGAAACCAGCCAATAGGGGCATGTAATGTTCAGGAGCTTGGGAGGATACAGCACTAACCTGACACAGGACCTTGCACAGAGCTTGCAGTCTGTCCCTTCCAGCATTAACACACTTGTGAACCCAAATGAGTTGCAGCATCGTTGACTTCAGCTTTCATTGGACACAAGCAACAGGCAGCTCAATCCCTGAGTGTTGCAGTGGAAGCTCAGACTGTTGTCATGATGTCTTACAACATGCAAAAGGATGTCTTAGCAGTGCAGCAATCTGCCCTTTAACTAGTTACTAGGATTACTATGATGTCACCTCAGAAAAGCAGCAATGGCTCCACAGAGTATGAGTGCCCTGTCTTCTCTCAGGAAGGAAGCATTCACACTTCTACCACTGTTGTTCCAGGAGTGCCCTTGTTGTTGCCCATCAGTCAGCCAGGGCACACTGCTTCTGTACACATATCGAGATAACCAAGACATAAAATTTAATGGTCACAACATAGTAATTTTAAGAGTTGAGTGACTTACTGATGGATCAACTTAGCCATAATGCATTCTTGCAAAACTGAAGACAATATGACATCTGAAATTTGAACTGGCAAAAATTGGGTCCGAGTCCATAGAACTCTTAAATCGGCCTTGCAAGTAGAGGATGTGGTTAAGAAGGCATATGGTGTACTGGCCTTCATCAATCGAGGGACTGAGTTTAGGAGTCAGGAGATAACTAAACTCCTCCTTTATGAGCTTTATAAGGCCCTAGTCAGACGTCTCTTGGAATACTGTGCTCAGTTCTGGTTGCCTCATTACAGGAAGGATATGGAAGCTATTGAAAGGGTGCAGAGGAGATTTACAAGGATGTTGCCCAGATTGGGTGGCATGCCTTATGAGGATAGGTTGAGGGAGCTCGGTCTTTTCTCCTTAGAGAGACGAAGGATGAGATGTGACCTGATAGAAGTGTATAAGACGTTGAGCGGTATAGATCAGGTGGATTCTCAGAAGCTTTTTCCAAGAGCTGGAATGGTTGCTATGAGAGGACACAGGTTTAAGATGCTGGGGAGTAGGTACAGAGGAGATATCAGGGGTAAGTTTTTCACTCAGAGGGTGGTGTGTGAGTGGAATCAGCTGCCATCGGTGGTGAGGGAGGCAAATTCAATAGGGTCTTTTAACAGACTTCTGGATGAGTACATGGAACTTAGTAGAATTGAGGGTTATAGGTTAGCCTAGCAGGTATGAATATCATCGGTGCAACTTGTGGGCCAAAGGGCTTGTTTGTACTGTTGTTTTTCTATGTTCTAAAACTAAGGCCTAGCAGTCAAAAGTATTTTAACCTTTACTTAGATTCTATAATTACAAAGAACAAAGAAAAATACAACACAGCAACAGGCCATAAAGCCATCCAAGCCCAAGCCAATCATGATGCCATAACTAAATTAAAAATCTCCACCCTTATTTGATTCATATCCTTCTATTCAGGTACTCATTCAGCTACCTCTTGTATGTTGTTAAGGTGCCTCCTTTCACCTTCTCTAGCAGTGCATTCCAAGCATTCACCATTCTGTGTGAAAAACTTCCCCCACACATTTCCCTTAAACTTTCTCCCTCTCACCTTGAATCTGTGTCCCTAATTATTTGTATTCACAGCTGTGACACTGTTGTATAGCACCTCTGCTTGAAAGAAAACAAGTCCAATTGGGAACCAAACTATATCCACTTGTGTGGTGCCGCACAATAATTTTGCATTACTATCTATGGTACAGTTATAATAGTGTGAATTTTGGATCTGGAAACTGAACCAAACTAATTATTGACTCGTAACACAATGGAAATACAACTTGGCAAACTGTATAACTGATGTCCAAATAGCACTATGGTCCTCACACAGTTAGCTACACAGAAAGTACATCAGAATCATGGATAAATATTTCACAGGAATCAATAACACTGCAAAATTCAGAAGTGTCATTTACTCATCTGTACACGTCCCTGTGGTGCTGGGTCTATGTAAATGTCACTTGTGTGTAATGCAAGTGGTCAGAATTCAATAATGCTGATTGACATGTTACATCAGCATTCCACAGCTTTACTAGATTACCACTGGGTTTTCAAAACAAGCTTTACCTGGAGATTAAACAGAATCAGATCAATGACACCGCAAACTTTACCCTGTGGTTTGGTACAAACAGGATTGAAATGCCTTTCTTCTCACAGCATTTTCTTACACAGTCACTTTCAGTCTTCAGGTCACCGAAGAAATGATGTGCTGCAGGTCGCTGGTGCCATCCGAATGAATGTGCAGTGTTAACGTAGAAAATAGAACATAGAACACTACAGCACAAACAGGCCCTTCAGCCCATAAGTTGCGCCAATCATACCCGTACTTACCAAGTCTATCTATAATCTTCAATCCCATTAAATCCCATGAACTCATCCAGAAGTCTCTTAAAAGACCCCAGCAAGTTCACCTCTACCATTACCGACGGCAGCTGATTCCATTCACTCACAACCCTCTGAGTGAAAAACTTACCTCTGACATCTCCTCTGTACCTGCTCCCTAGCACCTTAAACCTGTGTCCTCTTGTAGCGACCATTTCAGCCCTGGGAAATAGCCTCCGAGAATCCACCCTATCTATACTCTCAATATCTTATAAACTTCTATTATGTTGCCTCTCAATCTTCATCTCTCCATGGAGAAAACACCTAGCTCCCTCAACGTATCCTTATAAGGCATGCCACCCAATCCAGGCAACATTCTTGTAAAGCTCCTCTGCACCCTCTCAATAGCTTCCACATCCTTCTTGTTATGGAGCTAGAAGAGATTACTGGATGAGATTACAAAGATAGGAAGGACATTGGGGGAGATTTGAAAACAGGAATGAGAGATTTAGAAGTTGATAACCAGGAATCAGAGAACTCGGACAACATGGTGAATGAAACTTGGTGCAATTTAATACAAGGGCAGAGTTCTGGATTATCTCAGAGTTTATGGAGAGTGAAATGTGGGAGGCCAGCAAGAAGATGATTGGATAGTCAAGACCAGAAACAACAAAGAGACGAATGGGCAAAATCTAACCTTGAAATGACTGCAATGATTATTTCGCACTTATGAAAACACATTTAGCATACAAGTCTTTCCGTGCTTGCTAATACATCAGCTGAATGGCCATTCTTAATATGCAAGCCTGAGTGATGGGTGTTGGGAGGTCTTTTCAAGTGTATTGCATAACAGATTCATAGATTTTAGGCTGTCCTTGCTTCCTGTTCATCGATGTGTATTTGCCAAGCAAGTGTCACTGGAATAAAAGCAAAATACTATAGATGTTGAAATCTGAAACAAAAACAGAAAATGTTGGAAATCTCAGGTCTGACAGCAGCTGCGAGGAGGGAATAGTGCCAACGTCTAGGTGACTCTTGGGCTCTGACCAAGGGTTACATAGACTTGAAATCTTAGCTCTATTCTCTCCCCACAAATGCTGTCAAATCTGCTGAGCTTTTCTAGCATTTTCTGTAAGTGTCACTTAGGAGAAGTTCTGAAATCGGAAATTCAGTAAATGGTCCCCATCAGTCTTCACTGGAGACCAAACGTATCATCTCAAACCATCAGTAGATTATTAAGTAGCTGACAGTTAATAAGTACTAAGCCTATAGTTCACAAGCCTTAACAGACAACAGGTCTGAGGTGGCACGGCGGTTAGCACTACTGCCACTCAGCTCCAGGGACTTGGGTTCAATTCTAACCTCAGGTGACTGTGTGGAGTTTCCTCCAGGTGCTCCGGTTTCCTCTCTCAGTCCAAAGTTGTGCAAGGTAGGTTGATTAACTGTGTTAAATTGTCCCTTAATGTCGGGGGTGGGGGAGGGGGGTTGGCAGGGTAAACATGTGGGGTTACGGGATAGGGCCTGGGTGCGATTCTTGTTGGTGCAGCCTTGATGGGTTAAATGGCCTCTTTCTGTACTATAGGGATTCTATGAGATCATTAGGATAGGAATGAGATCCATGTTCCATGCTTCATAGACAGAGCATCCGAGGACTTTTCAGAAGATGAACAGTTGCATGCAGCAATATTTTTGTCTCAAAACATGTGAAAGATTTTGGGGAACCAAATGATTTGTATGTAAACTGTGATGTTCCCCACCATATTTTTTTTTCCAAAAAAAGTGAATAATAAATGCCTGCAAAATTTCATACTACTAACTTGGAAATTCTGGACTAATTCTGGTTTGGTAAACTATGAAGCAAAGTAAATCGCTAAGATTGGTAGGACTTACCAGCTTTGAACAAAATGGGAAAATTAGTTTCTAATAAACCACCCATCGAATTTTGCAAAATGCCACAACAGTCTTGCTTATTGCTGAATTTAAACCAAGGTCACATCTAAAAACCAATATTCAGCCTGCCATTGCAGACTGTGATAAAGTCCAGGAGATTCAGAAAATAAGTTTTGTCATGGTTTTCATCAAGGATATGAATTACCGCGGTTATAATCATCTTTTCCTTGTCCTTGGCACAGAATGTGACTTATCAAGAGGTCAATTCTTCTCTCTCAGCCCAATCTTGAAAAAGTCTCCTTATACACTTGAAAGAATGACATAAATTTTCAGCTTATCATGACAGGTGCCAATCTTTTTCTAGTTTCTGTCAGGCAAATACCATCAAGAACACAGTTAATATGGACGGCACGATGACACAGTGGTTAGCACTGCTGCCTCAGTGCCTAGCACCCGGGTTCAATTCCTGGCTTGGGACACTGTGTGGAGACTGCATGTGTCTGCATGGGTTTCCTCCCTGTGCTCCTGTTTCTGTCACAGTCCAAAAGGTGTGCTGGTTAGGTGCACTGGCCATGCTAAATTCTCTTTCAGTGTACCTGAACAGGCCGGAGCATGGTGATGCGGAGATTTTCATAGTAACATCATTAGAGTATTAATGAAAGCCTGCTTTTGACACTAATAAATAATACTTTTCTTTAAAATTGTGTACTAACTGGTGGTAAAATTAATACATTCCAAAAAAGAAAAATAACTAAGTGAATAGTATAATTCAAGTAATTAGCTAAAACACAAAGACTGAAATTCTTGGATGCCAGTGTGATCCAGGGCAAATACGTCTGCAATATGTGAGTGCGGATTGAGGAGCTTCAACTCAAGAGTTATTGAGCAGGAGGCTGGGCTGCGGACTGACACATCAGTCACACCACTCAGGATAGGGCCTTTGGACTGGTGAGTGACAGGACGGCATGACTGGGAGTGAGGCAGGCAAGAGACGCAGCTGCAGTTTTTTCAATTGCTCAACAGATTTGAGGCTCTCCTAGTTGGATTGGCTGGCAGTGGGATCTGCAAAGTAATGCGCAAACTGACCATGGCACTATTGTACAGGAGGCCATTCAAGTGGGGAATGGGGAAACAAAAAGGGAATGTGCTGTAGTAGGAGATTGCCACTGTCTCTGCAACAAAGAGCGAAAGTCCTGATAGCTGTGTTGTAGGGTGCGGAGCATGCACTCTGCCAACGAGATGCGAGCAAAAGGATCAGGAAGGGCCTGGCACATCACTGAGCAGAAGGAAGTTGGGGAGGGCTTTCTTGAAGGGGTAGAGATGAGGCATCAGGTGCTTTCCTTATCTTGCGCTCCATCTTGGTCTGAGATGAAGAAAGCTCCAACAGAACAGTTCTGGGATGAGTCCTGACATGACGTAGGAAAGCAGAGACTAGGCAATCTGGTGCGTCCTACTCGACCAATGATTGCTGTTGTTCAAACCAACATAATCATCAGCTGAGCAGCCTGTCAACTGACATAGTCCACACATTGGACAGGCTGTTTTGGGTACTGAGTATCTCGATGTTCAGACCTCCTGGCCAACAAGCCCCCACCCCATCCCTGTGAGAATGGGCCCCAGTGGTTAGCACAGCCAGCATTTCCTACTCTCAGATCCTGCCAGCATCTCCCAGTCAAATGGCATTCTGCTTGGATATTTATTGCCATTCCCTTCTCATTACTGAGGCAAATGCTGGCATCCCTCCAATTCGTATCACCCCAGAAAGCATCATCACCACCACCTCAGGACAAGTAAAATGTGAACAATATGTTCCTCGAGAACAGAAAATGCGTTGAAAGTTTAATGAGAAATTGAAATGCTATCCAAACCCTGATAAAATTAGTACTTCAGTGGTTATCAACATTTGATTTTGATTTATTATTGTCACATGTGGTATATATGGACTTTAGTAAGGCGTTCGATAAGGTGCCCCATGGAAGGCTTCTGCAGAAAATGCAGACGTATGGGATTGAGGGTGATTTAGCTAATTGGATTAGGAATTGGCTAGCTGATAGAAGACAGAGGGTGGTGGTTGATGCAAATTATTCATCATGGAGTTCGGTTACAAGTGGTGTACCTCAGGGATCTGTTTTTGGGCCCCTGCTGTTTGTAATTTTTATAAATGATCTGGATGAGGGTATTGAAAGATGGATTAGTAAATTTGCGGATGGCACCAAAGTCGGAGGAGTGGTAGATAGTGAAGAGGGGTGTTCTAGTTTGCAGAGAGACTTGGATAAGTTGCAGAGCTGGGCCGAGAGGTGGCAAATGGAGTTTAATGTGGAAAAGTGTGAGGTAATTCACTTTGGCAGGAATAACAAATGTGTAGAGTATAGGGCTAATGGTAGGACTCTTAATAGTGTTGAAGAACAGAGGGATCTTGGTGTATATGTGCATAGATCCCTGAAAGTTGGCAATCAAGTCGATAAGGTTGTTAAGAAGGCATATGGAGTCTTAGCTTTTATTGGTAGGGGGATTGAATTTCGGAGCCGCAACGTCATGTTGCAACTGTACAAAACTTTAGTGCAGCCGCACTTGGAGTATTGTGTACAGTTCTGGTCCCCGCATTATAAGAAAGATGTGGAGGCATTGGAGAGGGTACAGAGGAGGTTTACCAGGATGTTGCCTGGTATGGAGGGCAGGTCTTATGAAGAGAGGCTGAGGGATTTGAGGTTGTTTTCGTTAGAAAGAAGGCGGCTAAGAGGAGACCTTATTGAAACATATAAGATGATTAGAGGTTTAGATAGGGTGGACAGTGATAGCCTTTTTCCTAGGATGGAGAAAGCTAGCACGAGGGGACATAGCTTTAAATTAAGGGTGGTAGTTATAGGACGGATGTCAGAGGTAGGTTCTTTACCCAGAGGGTGGTAAGGGTATGGAATGCCCTGCCTGCTGCAGTTGTAGATGCGCCAAGTTTGGTGGCGTTTAAGAGGTTAGTAGATAAGTTTATGGACGAAAAGGGAATGGTTTAGGTTAGAGGGTCATTGCTTTTTCCTAATTGGTCGGCGCAACATCGAAGGCCGAAGGGCCTGTTCTGCGCTGTAATGTTCTATGTTCTACATGTATTAACATACAGTGAAAAATATTGTTTCTTGCATGGTATACAGACAAAGCATACTGTTCACAGAGAAGAAAAGGAGGAAGTGCAGAAATGTAATGTTAGTCATAGCTAGGGTGTAGAGAAGGATCAACTTAATACAAGGTAATTCTATTCAAAAGTCTGACAGCAGCAGGGAAGCTGTTCTTGAGTCAGTTGGTATGTAATCTCCGACTTTTGTATCTTTTTTCTGATGGAAGAAGGTGGAAGAGAGTATGGGTGTGTGAGGTCCTTGATTATACATGCTGATCTTCCGAGCATCAATGGATGGAAGGCTGGCTTGCGTGATGGATTAGGCTACATTCGTGACCTTTTGTAGTTTATTGCGGTCTAGGGCAGAGCAGCAACCATACCAAGCCGTGATACAACCAGAAAGAATGCTTTCTATGGTGCAATTGGTGAGATTGTGGCTGACATACCAAATTTCAATAACATTAAGAGTTTCAGTCCTTGAATATTGCTGAAGAAGAAACAAGCTGAAGTTTTTCATCTTGCACTCCTCACTACAATTTATATTGTACAAGAAGAGAATCCTCTTCAGTGGACTCTGTTTGGTAGAGTTCTACTTCTCTCCTTTACATTCATATCAAGTTACTTGTGTTATGCTGTACCATGTCTACAAAAAGGTTCAACCATTCTCTTCTCTTTCATGTTCAGATTGGGATAGAAAGTTAGTAGAAATGAGTAAAACAATATCTTACAAATATGTGGAATTCTAATGAAGCTTGGCAATGACGCACATCAAATTCTGCCAGAGTTAAATATAAATTCTCTACTCGCGGCAATAGAATTGTTAATACTGTTGTTCTATCGCCAGATGTCTAATTAAATAGAAAAAAAAACTGAGCAGCCTGATGCTCGGGTGACCATTTTGCCTCATGGGTGGTTAAGAGAGACAAAAGAATTCATCAAACGACATTTGGGGTGTTGACTCTCTAACGTGCTAAGAGTGAAAAGAATAAAACATATCCTTCACCCAGATTTGCATGCAAAATATGATCCCTTCAGATTATGCTGCATTAGTCCCTTTTCACATAAATGAATCATAGATTAGTTACAGCATGGAGGGTGGCCACTGGGTCATTGTGCCAGTACTGGCTCCCTACAAGAGCAAATCACAATACAAGTGCAAGCTATGCTCCTGTCTACATCAACAGGAATGAAATAGAAGTGCTCAAGAGCTTCAGCTTTTTAGGTGTCCTGTCCTGGTTCCTCCATGCAGACGCTATAGTTAAAGCCCACCATTGCCTCTACTTTCTCAGCTGGCTAAGGAAATTTGGCCTGTCCACTATGACTCTCAATAACCTTTACAGATGCACCATGGAAAGCATTCTTTCTGGTTGTATCACAGCTTGGTATGGCTCCTACCCTGCCCACGACTGCAAAAAACTACGAAGTGTCATGAGCAAAAGCCCTGTCCATAATGCAAACCAAGCTTCCTTCTACAGACTCCCTCCACACTTCTCGCTGCCTCAGAAAAGCAGCCAGCATAATCAAAATCCCACGCATCGCAGACACACTCACTCTTTCTTGGTTGGAAAAAAGATACAGAAGTTTGAAAACATGTACCAACTGACTTAAGAACAGCTTCTTCCTTACTGCCATCCATTAGATTTTTGAATGGACCTCATATGTATTAAGGTTATCCTTCTTTACACCTTAGCTATGACAGTAACACTATATCCTGCACTCTCCTTCTCCCATATGCATAATAGTATGTTTTGACTGCACAACACGCAAAAAACAATATTTTTCACTGTATCCCAATACATGTGACAATAATAAATCAATGGAACAACTTCCAATCCATTTTCTTGCAGTCCTGCACATTTTTCCTTTTCACCAATCAATCTAATCCTCTTGTTCAATGCCATGACTGAACCTACATCCCACCAAACTCTTAAACAGTGTAGACTAGATCCCAATCACACTCTTGTAGGAAAAGGTTTTTCCTCATGTTGTCATTCCTTCTTTTGGCAGTCACCTTAAATCCACTATCTTTTGTTTTCAATCACCAATCAGTTTCTCCCCAACTACTCTGTCCAGGCTCCTCATAGTTTTGAATACCTCTATCAAATGAGGAAATGAGATAACCAAAAGTTCAAGATGTGAAGTTACCAGCATTGGATTGGGGTAGACAGAGTAAGTAGTGTCATAATAACAGGTTAAATTCCAATGGATTTATTTGGCAGTTTTCGTAGTGCTGCCCCTTCATCAGGTGAATGCAATTTCAAGAAAGTAGCTCATCAGCACGTTCCCAAGGGCAATAAATGGTGGCCTAGTCAGTGACTCCCACACAATCATGAACGAATTGTTAAAAACTTCCAGCAGATGGTGTACAGTGTGCTTAATCATGTCACTGACAGCACTTTTGGTTAAAAAGCACTGAAAATAAATGCAAGCGTTGGCTCACTTTTAAGAAGAAATGATACCATCACAAACTAGTACAGAAGAGTGTTCCACAAATTCCCGGAGATGATTGTACAATTTCAACTCATAAATCACACGGCTACATCATCTGAAAGGTTTATCAGCACCCGCTTAACTTCATTCTTAAATTGATATGGAAATATTTCACAGAGGAGAAATTCTAGAAATGGAAGTGGGTAACAGAGCAGGCGATAGCAGAAGCGAACCGATAAAATGCCACATATTTCAAATAAGGGAAGGTGATATTTTGCTTGGCTGCAATATATATAAAAATATCGCTGCAGCCGAATCTCAGTTAATGATTAGCATTTGCGGGTGTTATCCCCTAGGGGGCATTGCTGACCACCATCAGCTCAGAGAGAAGGAAGTGAGCTGATCAGGTGCAGATATTGCACTCAACCAGAACATGACAAACAGCTGAGCAGAGACAGTGATGTGGTTGTGCTTGAATGAATGAACACTCTCAGATAATGCAAATAAATTGCTGACTGCAGAAAAGAAATAATGGGAAAGGCTCCGTTCATGGCAGTTGGTGCGACAGAACTTCAACAGATGAATTTTATTTTGGAAATGATTTGATTTATTGTCACATCTATTAGTGTACACTGAAAAGTGTTGTTTCTTGTGCACTACACTGACAAAGCATACTGTACATAGAGAAGGAAAGGACAGAATACAGAATGTAGTGTTACAGTCAAAGCTTGGGTGCAAGTCCATTCAAAAGTCTGACAGCAGCAGGGAAGAAGCTGTTCTCAAGTTAGTTGTTTGTGACCTCAGACTTCTGTATCTTTTCCCCAAAGGAAAAAGGTGGAAGAGATCACGTCCAGGATGCATGGGTCCTTAATTATGCTGGCTGCCTTGCCCAGGGCAGTTGGAAGTGTAGACAGAGTCAATGAATGGGAGGCTGGTTTGCATGATGGATTGAGCTACATTCATGACCTTTTATAGTTGCTTGCGGTCTTGCTTGGAGCAGGAGCCACACTGAGCTGTGATATAACTAGAAAGATTGCTTTCTATGATGTATCTGTAAAAGTTGAATATACAAACGCAAATACGTGAGCAGAACAAACATACCTGTGATGGGTTAAATTTATTACCAGGGCGATGGATGCAGCACCACAGAACATGGAGATTCCCGTTTGTTTGTGTAAAGATAGCCCTCAGTGCTGTTTGCTTCTGCTAATCGCCTGCTCTGGGGATGCAGTATTCCCCTTAGGCTTTCAAATTTTCATGGATAAAATGGTAAAGTAAAAAGTAAAATAAAGTTTATTTATTAGTCACAAGTAAGGCTTGCATTAACATTGTAATGAAGTTACTGTGAAATTCCCCTAATCGCCACAGTCCGTCATCTTTTTGGGTCAAAGCACCTAACCAGCGTGTCTTTCAGGCTGTGGGAGAAGATGTAGGAGGGAGATGGGGAGAACATGCAAACTCCACACAGACAGTGACCCAAACTGGGAATCGAACCTGGATTCCTAGCATTGAGGCAGCAGTGCTAACCATAAAGTCAAGCATCACACAGGCTCTCACCTCACATTCTATTCATCTGCTGTAAATAGTAAAGTAGCCGTACCCATTGATCAATTTACTGTCTGTGTGAAATGTCTATGTGGGTTTCAACGAGTGCTCAGGTTTCCTCCCACAGTCTGAAAGACATGCTGGTTAGGTGCATTGACCTGAACAGATGCCAGACTGTGGCGACTAGGGGAATTTCACAGTAACTTCATTGCAGTGTTAATGCAAGTCTTACTTGTGACTAATAAATAAACTTTATTTTTTACTCTATCATTCTACCCATGGAAATTTGAAAGCCCAAGGGGATACTGCATCTCTGGAGTAGGCAATGAACAGAAGCAAACAGCACAGAGGGCTGCAGCCTTTACACAAGCAAAGCACTTTGGGAATCTCCATCTTCTGTGGTGCTGCACCCACGGCCCTGATAATAAGTTTAACCCAGCACAGGTATGTTCGTTCTGCTCCACTCAAAGAATGCGGGACATGATTTACATGGCTGTTTGGAAAAAGTTAGATGAATTTGAATGAATAGGATATACCTATCCAGATAAATGTCCGGTGTCTAAACTGTACTGCATCAGCAAGTTTCATTAAAATAAAAACTCTTTTTCAATCACTGAAGCAGTGTGATTGTAATTACTCATTTTTCTTATTACTGCAAAAACTCAGAACAGCAATCTGTGCCACCAGTGCACACAAACATTATTCTATTGCGTTGCACTGCCAGTTGAAGAAATACTAACTATTCGATTTTGCAAAAATAAATATTGACTGTTGAATTATTGAGGGCATGAGTCTTATATTTCTTCTTAATCATTCCTGCACAGCATGCATCCACACATTATAATCTGCGCATTAATGTGACGGAATTTAGCATTAATCTGTGTCCAAGTGCCACATGCAACATTCAGATAGTCATTTTTCCAGTTTAATTTGTTCAGGTGATCTTGAGTGTTGGTGCTCTTAACATGTTCTGGATTACACTGCCCCATATGTATAAGATATTTCTCTTGGGCTGTTTTGATAAAACCTATTTTTTTTTACTATGATAGCAATAATCATCAGTTGATTCATTTCCAACCAGCTGTTATGACTCCTTAAGACAATAATATTTGCAAAGGAAATATACGGTGATTGATTATTATTTATTTATAAACCTCACAAGTAGGCTAACATTAACACTGCAGTGAAGCTACTGTGAAAATCCCCAAGTCGCCACACCTGGCGCCTATTCGGATAAAGAGTATGTAGCATGAACAATACACCTAACCAGCATGTCTTTTTGATTGTGAGAGGAAACTGAAGCACCCGGAGAAAAGCCATATAGACATGGGAAGAACGTGAAGGCTCCGCACAACGTGACCCAAGCCAGGAATCGAATGTGGTCTCTGGCACCCCTGAGGCAGCAGTGTTAACCACTGTGCCACTCCCTGGGTAGGTCCCTAGAGCTGGCCTTACTATTTGATAAAATCATGCCTGATTTTCTACCCATTCCATTTTCATGCTCCTTCTCCATATCTCTCAATTTCCCCAAATCACTGAAAATCTTTATTTCAGATGCAGTTTTCCAGGAAGGGATTATGATGGCTGCAACGTTGAGCTACAAGGGCGGCACATTGGCACAGTGGTTAGCACTGCTGCCTCACAGTGCCAGCGACCCGGGTTGTGTGGAGTTTGCACTTTCTCCTTGTGCCTGTATGGGTTTCCTCTGGGCGCTGCAGTTTCTTCCTTTGTCCAAGAATATACAGATTAATTGCCTCAATACCCCAAAATGTGTAGTTACGGCATTAGCGGGGTTATAGGGTTAGGGCCTAGGTAAGATAAAAAGATGGTACGGTGCAGACCCAATGGGCCCATTGGTCTTTTTCAGCATTGTAGGGATCCTATGAGTTTATTTATTAGTGTCACAGTAAGCTTACATTAAGCTGTAATGAAGTTACAGTGAAAATCCCCTAGTCGCCACACTCCAGCACCTCCCTTGGGTACACTGAGGGAGAATTTAGCATGGCCAATGCACCTAAACAGCAATGTCTTTCAGACTGTGGAAAGAAACCGGAGCACCCAGAGGAAGCCCTCGCAGACATGGGGAGAACATGCAAACTCCACACAGACAGTGACCCAAGGTGGGAATCGAAACCAGGTCCCTAGCGTTGTGAGGTAGCAGTGCTAACCAATGTGTCACCATGGCACCCTAAGGCATGAAAGTTCCAAGACCTGGTTTGATAGCTCTAATGAGTATATTGTTTCAGGAACTGAAACTGCAGTGCACTTTGTTAGGTCCACTAACAACATCACTAACAACATCCTAAGGCACTTCAGAGGAGCATTATAAAACAAATGGGAGTGCAGACTGTAAGGGAGCATGCTGATATGAGTTTAGCGAGTGGGGAGAGTAAATTACCAATATCTTCCTAAAATGCTGGTGTGCAGTTAGCATTTAGCTGGTCTTCACATAGAGTAAATTAATACACAAATATATTTCTTCCAGCCTCAGGCAAGGTAAAGAAGCTCCACTGGAGAGCAGCTGGTTAGTTAGTTGTCTACCCAAATCCATTCCAGCCGCTGTAGTGCCATCTCCAAAGACCAGAAATATAGAAGTGGTTGTGGGTGGTACAGTATTACTGAAAGAAAGATACATGGAAACTTTTCATTTTTGCACTCAACACAACACTTCACATGCTTGCCAATATAAAGGAAAAAGAAATAACAATTTATATTGCATATAAGAGGATGTTGATTGGTTGGGAAGTAGGCTGTGATTGGTAGCGGCATTGCCATAGAGAACTCAATAATGATTGCCAACCAGACAGTTTAAGCCTGATTGATGAAGGCATTGACTTGAGGAATGAACCAGCAAATGGCTGGTTCTGTCTGCCTGTAAAGAATAGAGTCCTGTGTATGAATATATATAGCTTCTGGTGTATGCAAATACGCCACACTGTGAGCCTGACTGGCAATCTTAGCCAATTCTTGGCGCGCACACAGGATTATTTAGCAAATGTTGACCAGAGAATCAGCTGTTTTGAGTTTTGCTAGCGTAGGCTGGTTGGGTACATGTGGTCTTTACCTTGCCCACTGCAAACAGTGGAAGGGACATGCTGTTTGATACAATCCACTGTATTTTGAGATATACCTAGCATCACTCGGGCACTGAAATTCAAATAGCATATTACTCCTTGGTGTGATAGGAAGAAGAACATCTATTTGTTTTGTTCACTTTCTGGCGAATACCACTCGTGTTGCTTTGCATGGAAGCAGCACAAGCTTCACCGGTTGGTGAAATTTCTGATACCTTCTCCTTCCAGAATAATCTGAGATAGACCACACACTTTAGGGCTGAAAGTGACGGCCTTAGATCCGTTTATCAGTTGCTTGAAATGCAGCATGAAATGATCCAATAAGGGTATCATCAACATCCTAGATGTGTCAGTGTAGCATCAAGCTTGCATGCAGATTAAATAGCTTAGGCCATATTTACAAGATAGCCATAAATACCAAAAAAGTGTGTGGCACTATCACGTATGCATTGACAAGTGAAGGTAAGCTTGTGGTAGACTCTGGCAGAGAATACCCTGGCAGATTTCTCAACTAGTACATCAAGAAGAGGAGTTCATTTGTCTGTTCCATTTTAAAGGTGAATTTAGCATAGGATGGAGCCCATTAAGATATGCAAGGAAATTATTACATGCAGTTGTGGATTTAAACATAGCAAATCCACATATGGGAAACATGTAAAGGGTAGGAGGTTAGATGTCATTCCATCAGACACGTTTCTCATGCAACCCAGCAAAAATGTTTGCCAGAGCTGGGCCCAGAGAAGTTTCCATGGGAACGCTATCATTTGGGCCATACACACAGTGTCATTAAAACTGAATTCATCTGCATGGGTTGCTGAGTTTGTAAGCTCAACAAATAGGGATAAGCTGAGTGAATACTGATTCACACAATGGTAGTGTGGCTTGAACACCATGCTATAACACTACAGCACAAAGACTTCTGGCTTCCTTAAGAGGAAGAGATCTGGAACTCTAAGGTTTATTATGAAGTTATCCTCGGCTCCAACTCTATGGTTTTGGCATCAGATGAGCGCAAAGTATTTTACTCCAGGTATGATTCAACTGACCCACTTCAGGAAGCTTTTATCAAAACAAATTTTATTTAAGAACACAGTTAGAATATAATAAAAAATTAGCAAAATTGATCAATTTAAATACTTACAGATGATACAATATAATTCTTAACAGCTAGTTATTGCTATAGTTCTAATGTAAATAGTACCCCACAGACAAAATCCCTTTTTCAGAACCAGTTAACTTCAAAAACAGATATGCTTACATGGGTGCTGTATTCCAGCCTTTTAACTACTCTGGACAGAGATGGATATATCCTCAAACAGCAGAACTTCAGAAATAAATCTAGTCTTTGGCAGGTCCAGTCTCCAGCTTTCAGAGACTCAGAGCTACTTCGTCTTTCAACAGCTCCTGAGTTTGCCCTGAGTTTGATTCCACTGAGTCAAAAGATTTTCCTGTCAATCAATCTAATCAAGTCCTATACTGCAAAATACCAGAGGAAAACACTAAAAACAGCAGAACAGCATTAGCTTAGATTAAAACAAACAATCTCACAATGAGAAGCAATTACGCTGCTGCAGTAACAACATAGGGCTTCTGGATTCAGACAAAACACCACTGGTATTAAATATAAACCAGATCCTGCGCAAGAAATAAGACCCAAATACATTTTGTAAAGGCATAGTATTGTTCTACTGTTTCAAAATAAGGGGTTGCCAATTTAAGACAGAACTGAGGAGTAATCTTTTCTCTTTGAGGATCGTGAATCTTTGCTTCCAACTCCTTTTGAAGAAAAGAGTTGCAGAGTCTTTAAATATTTTTAAGGCAGAGGTGGATAGATTCTTGATAAGCAAAGGGGTAAAAGGCAATTTGGGGCTGGTCCATATTCTCCCTGGTTTTACTGGCAATTTTAGTGTTTGGCCGGATGTTTATCCGTCGATCCCAGAGTCAACAAGGAAATGAGATTATCTCCACCACAACTGCTATTTGTACTGTTGCACTGACCTCTTCATCACTGCTATCTGTTGACAAATTCCTGTTTCTTATATGAAACACTCCAGAGGGTCATACAAGGAATGGGCAGCAGAAAACATCACAAGACAGAATATTGAAGACATTGTGCTGTATGGATATTACAAATACCATCATCCCGTCCTGCATCTTCCTCTGAATCCCATTTGTCTACTTCTACTATGACGAGAAGGAGCATGATAATCCCAATAAATGGAAAGAAATTGAAGGTAAGCAAGAATGTGGAGTTGAGGTTACAATTAGGTCACTAATATCTTATTGAACGTTGAAGGGACAGAGTGGCCTACTTCTTTCTCAAGAAATAGAAATGGTCGAGATCTTCAAATTTTTAGTGCCCAGATCACCAACAAACTGTCCTGGTCCCTCCATATAGTTAAAAAAGCCCACCAATGCTTCTAGTTTCTCGGGAGACTAAGGAAATTTGGCACGTCCACTACAATGTTCACCAGCTTCTACAGATGCATCATAGAAGACATTCATTCTGATTGTATCACAGCTTGGTATGGCTCCTGCTCTGCCCAAGACCACAAGAAACTACAAAGAGCCATGAACGAAGCTCAATTCATCACTCAAACCAGCTTCCCATCTACTCGCACTGTCCACATTTTCTGCTGCTTCAGAAAAGCAGCCAGCATTATTAAGTACCCCATGCACCCCATCATACTTTCTTCCATTGAGAAAAAGATACAAAACGTACCAACCAACTCAAGGACAGCTTCTTGCCTGTTGCCATCAGATCTTTGAATGGACCTACATCCCATTAAGTTGATCTTCCTCTACACCCCAACTATGAGTGGGACACTACATTTTGCACTCTTTCCTTTCCTTCGCTATCAACGATATGCCTGGTTTATATAGCGCATGCAACATACTAATACATGTGACAAAATAAATCAAAATCAATTTGTATGTTCCCATATAAAGTATGACAATGAGCCACAAAAGGAGATAGCAGGTCAGAAGGCCAAAAGCCTGGTCAAGTAAGTACGTTGTGAAGAGTGTTTAAGAGGAGGAAGGTAAAATAGAGAGATATCAGGAGGAAATTCTAAAATTGGGGATGTACAAGAGGACAGAATTTGAAGAGCACAGATACCATAGGGCTGTGGGGGTGGAAATTACACAGATAGGGAGGGACAATGCCATGCGAGGGATTTGCAGGTAAGGATGAGGGTTTTAAGCTTGAACTGTTGTTTTACTGGGAGCCGGAGTAGGTCAGTGAGCATAGGTGTGAAAGGAAAACGAGACTTGCTGCAGGTTGAGACACAGGCCAGCACACTTACGAATGACCTCAAGTTTACAGAGGGTAAAATGTCTGAGCCTAGTCAGGAGTGCAGTGGAACAGTCAAATTGAGGAGTAATGAAGACACAAGAGGGAGTTTCAGCAGCAGAACTGAGACAAGGGCGAGAAAAACAGACAGTCTTAGTAATGATGTGAGCATGAAGCCAGAAGCTCATCTCAAGATCAAACATGATGTTTAAAATGTTGCAAACAGACTAGCTTAACCTCAGACAATTGCCAGGGAGAAGGATGGAATCAATATAGTGAGTGGGGTTTGGTGTAGAAACTGAAAAAAATGACTTCTGTCTTCCAAATATATTGGAGACAATTTCTGCTCCTCCAGGGCAGATGATGGTATAACTATAATGTCACAGCACTAGTAATCTAGAGACCCAGGCTAACGCTTTGGAGGTATATGTTTACAATCCACTACAGCAGCTGGTGAAAATTGAATGTTAATCATTTCAAATTAATTAAAAACTAGTCAATTGAAATTATATAAATCCACAGTCAATAACATCCTTTAAGGAAGGAAATCCTTACCTGGTCTGGCCTATGGTGACTAAGACCCATAGCGAAGTGGTTGACTGTTAACTGAAATAGCCAAGCAAGACACTCCTTCTCAAGGGGGCAATAAGAACTAGCCTTGTCTCTGATATTCACATCCCCTGAAAGAATTTTAAAAAAGTATTGATGTCAGACAAGTGGTCTGATACTTAGCAACAATGAAGAGAGAGATGGTAAGGTAGAGCTGGATGCTGGCACTATACATGTAAAGACTATGTTTTTTATTCAATCAATGTATGTGGGCTTCGCTGGCTAGGCCAGCACATTTTTACCTATTTTAAGTGCCTTTGAGAAGGTGGTGAAGCTACCGTCTTGAACAACTGCAATCCATGTGATGTAGGTACATTCACAGCACTGTTAGAGAGGAAATGCCAGGATTTTGACCCAGCCACAGAGAAGCAACAGCATTAGATTTGCAAATCAGTGTGGTGAAAGGTTTGGAGGGGAACTTCCAGGTAGTGGCATTCCCATGCTTTTGCTGCCTTTCTCCTTCCAGGTGCTGGTGGTTGTGGGTTTGGAAGGTACTGTCTAAGAAACCTCGGTGAGTTCGTACACTGCATCTTGTAGATGATACAAACTGCTGCTATTGTGCACTGGTGTTGTAGGGTGCAAATGATTGTGGATAAGAATGACAATCAACTGGGTTGTTTCTTCCTGGATAGTATGGAGTTTAGAGGGTGTTGTTGGAGCTGCACTCATTTGGGCAAGAGGCGAGTATTCCATCATAACCCTGACGTGTGCCTTGTAGATTGTAGGTAGACTTTAGACAGAAGCCTTGCATCTTTGTTTGATATTGCCAAGGAGGAGCATGTAGATGAGAAATATGTAGGGCTGAGCATAGGTCATTGGGAGATACCAGTGGTAACAGTGGAGGGGCAAGGTGAGAAGCCAATACGAGTGATTTGTAGTGTTTAATTCTATTATGAATTTAGTCTGAATTAAGAGATTGGCATCTGGTTCCCTATTTACTCAACCGGTATCAGAATTAACATGGCTCATACCTTATGAATGAATAATTTAGGAAACTATAAATTACATTTAATATGCCAACGTTTCTCCTTGGCTACAATCCATTGTGATCTGAGAGTTCCCAGCAGTGTTCAGGATATAAAGGTGCCTTGATCACAAAATGCAAATTGAATGGATAGGATAACATTTGACAGTGAGCAGTTCTTAGATCTTTAATTCTCATATGCGAGCATACTGAGAATATTCAAATGGTAGGCCAAATGTAACCTTTCACTGGGATTTTTAAGTTTTATTTACATTTAAAGTAGTTAAAATCCATACACACTGACAGATGTGAAATGGCAAGGTGCCAAAAACTGGTTGGAAATGTGAAGTATTTCATTATCTGACTTGACCTTTGAAAAATCCTCACATCCATCATATGGTCCCTACAGGCAGCATGTTATCTGTACTCCAGACCAACTAACTTACAAAGTTACTTACCAACATTCCTTCCACACCCTAACACTATTTTAACTTTCAAAGCAACTGTAAAGTAGAGGAATTTATACCAATGAGTATTTGACATTGACTATTAGAATCACAGAAGCCATACAGTGTAGAAGGAAACTATTCGGCCATCGAGTCCACTCCAATAGTGTCTCTCTGTTACCCCCCATATTTACCCCACTAATCCTCTTAACCAACATTCTTGGGACACTAAGGGGCAATTTAGCATGGCCAATCCAATTATTTTGCATATTTTTGGACTGTGGGAGGAAAACTGGAGTATCTGGAGAAAATGGAAGCAGACACGGGAAGAATGTACAACCTCCACAGTCATTCAATTAAGGCTGGAATCAAATCCAGGTCCCTGGCACTGAGAGGCAGCAGTGCTAACCACTGTGCCATTAATTTTGAGTGATCCAATTTATCAGTTTTGGAGGAAAAAACCCTAAATCTACTCCATACCGAATGCCGACCAATGACCAAGTTTTTTTCTTCCAATTCATTCTTTGCAACTCAACTAGTTACTTTTGAGATTATGGTGGTGATGGGTCATCTTCTCTAAGCACTGCTGGCAAGGAAGTGAAGATGCACTCACTGTATACATCCAAGTATTTTGAGGGAAGAGTAATATATGTCCAAGTATGTAACTTGGAGGGGACCTAGATGATGATAATATTCCCATGCATGTACTGCCTTACTCCTTCCAAATGATGGAGGCTGTGGGTTTGAAAATGGAGTGACCTGACACTATATGGGAGCATGCACTGCAGTGTAGATAGGTGAGAGAGAGTTGAATGTTTAAATTAGACTAAATTAAGTATTAATTAAGTAGATTGCTTTGTCCTGGATGCTGCTGAACTTTTCAAGTTGCAGCTAATTGCTCTATTCAAGCAACTGAAAAATATTCCATCATGGTTCTGATTTGTAGATAAAGGAGAAGCTGTTTTAGAGTCAGGTTATAAACCTTTTACTGCAGAATTCCAAATCTCTGACCTGTTGTATTGATCAAGGTTTTTAGGAGGTTAGTTCAATTGTGTTTCTGGTCAATAGACCCCCAGAACATTGGTAGTGGGATACCTGAAGATAAAATCATAATAGGAGCAGAAATAGACCACATGATCTCTTGAGCCTGTTCCACCATTACTGCCATGCTCTGCCTCAACTCAATTTTCCTGCCTGCAGGCCAAAACCATGTTTATCTCAGCTTAAAATATAGGCCGAGATGACACTCTAGGGGAAGATATTCCGAAGATTCATGACCCTTTGAGTAACAAAGTTTCTCCTCATCTCCAGCCTAATCGAGCCCTTGCCTGAGGCTGTTTTACAACCTATATTGAGACTGCTTTCAAATTTCCAGTTGATAGCCGAAAGAATGAGAGGAAATTTCACATTTTGAAATTTTTACTGTAAGAAATGACTCAAGACACTATTGACTAAACACTTTATTCTGTAATCAACTTAAACTTTATACTAGAGAGGGGAACATTCTCCTTTCATAAACAATTGCACTCTAGGGAATTACAGCTGTTAGAGTAAACAATGTACAGATACTTCCAGTTTCCAATGGGGCATCTGGACAAATACATGAATAGGATGGAAATAGAGGGATATGGTCACCAGAAGGGTAGAGGATTTTAATTCAGTCAGGCAGCATGGTCAGTGCAGGCATACAGAAGCAAAGAGCCTGCTCCTGAGCTGTAATTTTCTTTATTCTTTGGTTCCTGTATCTCGCTACTTTACTGAGTGTAGTTTTGAGTAGTTGTTTCTAGGTGCTTTCCTTACCACCAAAGCCAGTTGCGATCATTCTTTTTCCTCCTGGACCCGGAATCCACAGGAGACTATAAGGGCAAGTCTCTGACTAGAGATTGTCACTTTCCCAAATCCAGCTGTGATAGCTCCCAAAGTCAAGCAGTGTTTTCTCTTGGCTGAGCACGCAGGACTGCTGCTGTCTGTTTGTAACATTCATTGATTTGTGGGAAAACATGTAATCTGATCTCAAAAAATAGCTTCCTCTGCTCTCTTCCCCATAGCAATGCAAAACACATTAACCTTGCATCTAGTAGAAATGCTAATTGGCTATTCTTGATTTCAATTCCCTTTCACCTTGGGAGTAAATATACTATTTACAGCACGACTGTTTACAACCTGATCTCTTCAACACTTCAGAAACTAATCATTATACATTCAGACTGTTGCTAATGTCTCCAAGCACAAATGTTTTGTGCCTTCATCGCATTAAAACCTTCCTTTGATCTCTAACATACTACCTAGGCTTACTATTAGGCAAACTGCAGAAGAGGTCACATGATATTATTAATTTATATCATTGTTATACCATGCCCCCATGTTCTTGATTTCCCAGCCAGAAGAAACAACTTCAGTTACTACCCCATCGAGCCCCTTCAGAATCTAGTAGGTTTCAATAGATCCTCTCCGATTCCTCTGCATTGCAGCAGCTAAAAACCCAATTTACATAGCAGCTCGTAAAATAATCGTCTCACTCCAGGAACCAATCGGGTGAATATTTGCTGTACTGCACCCATGGCAAGTATACCCTTCCTTAGGAATATTCTGCACAGTTTTGGTCTCCAGATCCAAGTGTGGTCTTGCCAAAACCCTGTACAATTTGTATTGCAATTCCCTTGCAACAATGGCCAGTATTTTTTTTGTCTCCCTAATTTTATGCTATGTACGTGATTAACTTGTAGTCATACAAGGAACACAAAGTTAAGTGAATAACCTCACACTTCTCCAATTTAATATTCCATCTGCTCCCTTTTTGCCTACTCACTTAACTTGTATGTCTTTGCAGTTTCTGTGTCTTCCTCACAGCTTACATTCCCACCAGCTTTGTACCATCAGCAATCTTAGATACATCACTCTGTCTCTTCATCGATGTCATTAAAAGATTGTAAATAGCTGTGACTCCAACATCGACTCTGTAGTCAGTCTCTGAATTTTAAAAAGTGCCCTTTTCTCTTTGCCTCCTGTGTTAACCAGATTTCTACCTACGCTAAAATAGATAGCACCACAAGCCTCGTGGCACCTTATTGAATGCTTTTTTGAAGTCTGGATATTTATTGGTTTCTCTTTATCTCCTCCATTTATTGCAAACTCAAAAACTCTAATAAATTTGTCAAACACTTTTTCCCTTTGGTAAACCCAGATGACTTTGTCTGATCATACAATGACTTGTAGTGCCAGTGTCGAGATTTTCTTAATTACAGATTCCAGCATTTTATCAATGACTGATGGCAAACAAATTGGCGTATTGTTTCCCATTCTTTCTTGGGTAAGAGGTGTTACATTTGTAGACTTCCAACTTGCTGACCCCTTTCAGAATTATGGAGAATTTTGGAAAATTGTAACTAGTGCATTCTTTTATCTCTGCAGCCACTCCTTTTAGAACTCTACCCTAGGATTTGGCAGCCAGGTCCTGGGGATTTGTTAACTTTTAGTCCCTCAAGTTTTTCCAATGTGTTTTCTCTGTCTATATTGATTATCTCAAGTTATTCATTCTTACTGGCCCTTTGGTTTCCCTTTTATATCTGGTGTGTAATTTGTGATTTCTACTGTGAAGACAGACACAAAACATTTGCTCAATGCTTCTGTTATTTCTTCATGCCTCTGTCTCTAAGGGATCAACACTTACTTAGGATTTCTCCTGCTTATATATTTCTGGCTGGTCCACTTTCTCATGTTCTTATTTTTTCCCTTTTCATGAATTTTTAGTCAGCCTTAGCTTGTTTTCTAAAACACTCCCAAATCCTCAGGCTTACCAGTGGATTATAATGTCACAAAAAAGTAGTGAAGGCTAGATTCTCTCTTGTTGGAGATGGTCATTGCATGGCAATTGTATCGGAGATGTTGCTGATCATTTATCTTAAACTTGAATGTTGTCCAAGACTTGATGTTTGAGATGTGCCTTCTTTAACTGCTGCAGTCCTCAAGGTACTTGCACAGCAATGTTAGATAGGCAGTTTCAAGATTTTGACTCAATGATGATGAAGGAAAAGCAAATAAATACATGCCTAATTCAAGTTGCCCAAGTGTAGGATATAGAAAATATAGTCACGATTCTAAAATACATTTAAAACTACGAATGGTTGAGAATATAGATTAAACAAAGAGACATTTTTTGCATTTGCTGAAGGGCCAATAACCAAAAGAGCCATTGATCATATAGCTTGAATTTGGAACACATTTGTCTGATAGTAATAGAAACAGATTCAACAGTACCTTTCAAAAGTGACTTGGATAAATATTTAAAGAATAACTTAGTGATATGGGGAAAGCTGGGCACAAAACTGGATTGAAGAGCTAATACAGACTTGATGGGTTACATGGTCACCTTCTGCACTGCTCTGTACTATTCAGAAGGGATCATTTCATCATTGTAAGATAATGCTTAAAAGAGAGACACGTTGCTGGAGGATAAACCTTTATTTTAGAATAAGAGTTATGTTTCTTTGGCTCATCAATGAGCCATGTGATTGCTAATGTGTTATCATGTAGTTAGCGGAGACCAATCCCAATTCTGCAGCCAAACTCTCTGCTTGTGTCTTTCCATTGTGTGTGGCCTACTTGCTGCCAGCCTATTATTTCTGTGGTGGCTAACCCTTTCAAAGGAAATGTGAGGATTGATGTAATGTGTTTGTAGCCAAGAGTGACAAGAACATTTTTGCAACCATCAAGCAGTGAGGCTGTCCTGTCAATTCCTGATGATTTGAACAGTAGGGGGGCTAAATAAAGGACTGAGATACACAGAAAGGAAGTACACAAGAAAGAGAGAAACAGAAAAAGATGAAAAGGAGAAGTATGAATCAAGCAGAGTGAAAATTATAGGGAGAAACACAGTTGCTTCAATTTTAGTCCAGAAGCCCAGCTCAATGAGAAAGAAAAAATACTGCCTTTCATCACTACCGGAGATCTCTAAAGCACTTTAAGACTATGAAATGCTTTTAGAAGCATTTTAGAAACTAGCCTCCCATCTACTGACTCTGGCCATTCTTCCCGCTGCCTCAGAAAAGTAGCCAGCATAATTAAGAACACCATGCATCCTGGACATTCTCTCTTCCACCTTCTTCCGTTGGGAAAAAGATACACAAGTCTGAGGTCACGCACCAACCAGCTCAACAACAGCTTTTTCCCTGCTGCCATCAGACTTTTGAATGGACCTACCTCGCATTAAGTTGGTATTTCTCTACACCCTAGCTAAGACAGTAACACTACATTCTGCACCCTCTCCTTTCTTCTCTATGAATGGCATGCCTTGTCTGTATCACGTGCAAGAAATTTTTCACTGAATACTAATACATATGACAATAATAAATTAAATCAAAGTATAGTCACTGTTGTAATGGAAAAAAGAACATGGGAGTCAACACACACAGCAAATTCCCACAAACAGCAACATGATAATGACCAGAGAATCTGTTTACCATCGTGCTGATTGAGGGGTAATTATTGGCCAGCTCACCAGGGACATATCCCCTGCTACTCTTCAAAACAAGGAAGTATTTTAAATCCAGTTGAACAGGTAGACAAGGCAGTTTAACATCTCATTTGAAAGACGGCACCTCTGACAGTGCAGTGCTCCCTCAGTACCGCATTCAAGTGTCAAATTTGATTTTTGTGCTCAAGGTCAGGAATGGGGCTTGGACCTCAAATCTTATAATCAGATTCCAGAGTGTAAACAAATAGACGAGGTGGATTTGCAACATAGAAAATAGTGACCTAGGGGTGGCGATGGCCAAGTGGTGTTATCACTAGTCTATTAGACAAGAACGGCATGGTGGCACAGTGGTTAGCACTGCTGCCTCACAGTGCCACATCGACTTGTGTTCGATTTCCAGCTTGGGTCAGTGTCTTTGTGAAATCTGCATATTCTCCCCGTGTCTGTGTGGGTTTCCTCTGACTGCTCCAGTTTCCTCCTATAGTCCAAAGATAGGCCGGTTAGGTTGATTGGCCATGTTAAATTGCCACTTGTCAGCAGGACTAGTTGGAGTAAATGCATGGGGTTATGGGGATAGGGCCTGCGCGGCGTGTAGTCGGTGCAAACCCGATGGGCCCTTCTGCACTGTAAAGATGCTATGATTAATACAGAAACTCAACTAATGTTCTGGGGACCAGGGTTCAAATCCTGCCACGGCAGATTGAATTCACAATTTAAAAAAAATCTGTAATTAAGAATCTACTGATGATAACAAAACTATTGTCGATTGTCAGAAAAACCTATCTGGTTCACTAATTTCCTTTAGGGAAAGAAATCTGCCATCCTTACCTGACCTGGCCAACATGTGACTCCAAAGTCACAGCAATGCAACTGACTCTCAGTTACTGTCAGGCAACTAGAGATGGGCAATTAATGCTGGCCAGCCAGCTATGCCCATGTCCTATGAATAAATTAGAATTAATCATAGAAACAACTGACTTTTGGAAAATGTTACACATTTCAAATTCATGCTACATGTCACCATAACAGATTGCTCTATTTGGGTGGACTAACAGTAAGCAAACCACGATTCTATGTCACTAGATGGCACTTGCATCTTATGATTGCCAGGCGATTGGATTTATTTGACCTTGCATCTACAAGCTATGTTTTATATTTTCATGCATGTTAAAGCTATGTTTTATATTTTCATGCATGAAGTGGTCTCAGCATTTAAATATGATGGTTACAAGAGCAGGCGAGAGGTTAAAAATCCTGCAATGAGTAACTCATCAGCTGACTTTCCAAGCCTGTCTGCCATCTACAAGGCACAAATCAGGGATGTGATGAAATAATCCATCCTTGCCTTGGTGAGTGTAGCTCTGACAACATCGAAAACAAAGCAGCTCACTTGTTGGCACCTCATTCACTTACTGCACCACAGACACACTGGCAGCAGTGCGTACCATCTACAAGGTGCACTGCAGGAACTCATCAAGGCTGCTTGGACAACATCTTCCAAAGCCACGACCATTACCATCTAGAAGGACAGGAGATACATGGGAACAGCATCACCTGCAGGTTCTCCTCCACCATCCTCATGTGGAAATATATTTATCACTAGGTCAAAATTCTGGAACCCCTTCCCTAAGAGCACTGTGGGTGTACCTACACCACACAGAATGCAGCTGTTCAAAGAGGCACCTCACCACAATTTTCTCAAGGGCATTTAGTGCTGGGTAATAAATGCCAGTCTAACCAGCAAAGCCCACATCCCATAAATGAATTTTTATAAATTGGCTACATCCACTTGGATGAAATCAAATTTGTATTTTTCCACTACTTCTGGATTTTCTTAGCAATCAGTATTCAGAGCTACTGTTGCTTTTTAATTTGAAAGCGGCTTTAGCCCAGGTGTCCCAGAAGAGCAGAATCATTCAGATGCTATTTCAGAACATAGCGACAATGCAGAAACAGAATAGCAAACACTAATGCTTTCTGCCTCACTACCTACAGCACTGGTTGCTTGGAAGCACAACTGAGTGAAGTATGGGCTTTGAAAAGTGTTATTATTCAGCTTTCTCCAAATATAACAATTTATGATGGTGTAAATCTCGAACATAATATCTTTCCCTTTTGCTCAAAGAACAAAGAACAATACAGCACAGGAACAGGCCCTTCAATCTCCAAGCCTGCACCAATCATGTGTTCCTAACCAGACTATCCCTTTGTATCCCTCTATTTCCACTCTGTTCATGTGGCTATCACTGCATTAGTTCTACCAAAATGCATCATTTCATGTTTATCTGGATTAAATTCCATCTGCCATTTCTCCGCCTAATTTTCCAGCCTATATCCTGCTGTAATCTCTGATAACGTTCATCACTATCCGCAACTCCAGCGATCTTTGTGTCGTCCGCAAACGTAGTAATCAGACTACCTGTGTTCGTCTGTGTTTTTTTCCTGTTCCTGTTCTAAACAGACTTTTCCAGGATTCAGTACGCGATGCAGAAAATGATGGAAATTGATGATTTAAATTAGCTCTCTGGTTCAAACTCTTCAAAGGCTGCACTGGGCAAGAGCTTTTGTCTTGAAGAAATGCCTTCCAAACCTTTGGTCTGTAGTCTCAGCTGGTGTGAAATCAACTTTGTCATGGAGAACCCTTCATGACTAAAGAGCAAGTAATTATGACCTTTATCACCACTCTTAACCACAGTTGCATTATTCTCCTAGAACAACATCGGATAATAGTCTCGATTTGTTTAGTCTGACTTGTGGGCACTCTAGCAACCATATGTATCAAAAAAAATATTCCCCATGAGATCCACCAGTAATATCAGCACAAAGCTAATTCTGCCATACTCAACCACTTTCTCTTCAGTGAGTAATGGAAGGGTAAATACTGCAGATGCTGAAATCCAAAACACACACAGAAAACGCTGGAAAATGAGACTGGATGATTTTCCACAAAATCATGTTTTTTATTACAATGCCAAATGTAAAAATAAAGTCCTCTCTCAGTCATTAAGGAAAATCCTCCAGGGCTTCATTATAGACCTTTCAGTAACGTATTGCATGAATAAATGGGATAGTAACCCATCTGGTGGAAATCTAATAGAGGAAGGCCCTGGCCTTGTTTTGATTTGATTTATTATTGTCACATATATTAATACAGTGAGAAGTATTGTTTCTCGTGTGCTGCACAGACAAAGCATACCATTCATAGGAAACATCCAGAATCTATTCAGGTAACCCCACTAATCACCCTACCCTAAACATCTTGGGACACTAAAGCACAATTTAGCATGGCCAATCAATCTGATCTGTATGTCTTTGGGCTGTAGGGGCAAACCGGAGCACCCAGAGGAAACTCACACAGACACAGGGAGAACGTGCAGACTCTGCACACAAAGTGACCCAAGCTGGGAATTAAACCCCAGCCCCTGGTGCTGTGAAGCTAACCACTATGTTGCCGTGTTGCTCTGTTCTTCGTATTTTATATAATGCTGATTTATTTGACTTGATCCAGAATGTTAGTACTATCACTGGAATGGAGTTTATTAACATCAGTACAAACAGACCTCTGTGAATATAGTTCATTTCTGGTTGCAATTGACAACAAAATCCAAACACTATAGTCAGTTGTAAATTTGTGGGTGTTTCAGCAAGTTGTACGAGGTATTGAATCTCTTCCCACACTCTTGGACAGATCAATGGTCTCTCCCCAATATAACTGTGCTGATGAACTGTGAGGATGTCTTCAAACCATTCCCGCAGTGAGAACACTTAAAGGTTTCTTCTCAGAGTGAAGAAGTTGATGGCACATTAGTTCCCCTGATTTTTCAGAGCACTTCCCACAGTCTGAACACCTAATGGTTTCTTATCAGCATGAACATGCAGGTGTTGCAGCAGATGGAACGTCTCAGTGAATCCCTTCCCACAGGAGCAGATGAATGGCTTCTCCCCAGCGTGAATGCTGTGGCATTCCAGCAGGTGGGATGAAGTAAAGAATCCCTTCCCCCACACAGATCAGGTGAACAGTTTCTTTCCAGTGTGTGTGTGTCAACGATTTACCAGCCTGAACTAGTCAGAGAACCCTTTGTAACAGTCCCCACACTTCCAGTTTCTCCCCAGGCTGTGTGTGTGCGCCTGTTTTTTCACAGGCCAGATAAATTGGCTGAATCCCTGTCACACACATGCAGAACTCATGTGCAGTTTCTCTCTACTGTGAGAGATGCTTTGTTCTTCCATATTTGAAATTCAGGTTATAACGAGTTGGGAAAATCTGTAGATGCTGAGGTGATGCTTGATTTCTGTTCCCTGACTGCAAATCCTCCGCTTCTAATACTTATTTGTAGTCCTTCACCTGATGTTTATGAAGCTGCCTCTGTCATCTTTGTAGAATGAGCAGTTTCGTTCCAATGTCAGAACTGAAGTGACATCATGCTGAAGCCAGTTATTCCAACAATGATACATTGATTGCCAGGACAAAGACAACCTGTAAATGAAGAAGTGTCAACAGCTAAACATAAAGGAACCTGATTTCCTCACTAAAATTCGACAGCTTTTTGGAGGATGGTGGTGAGTGAATCGTCCAGTTCTTCTTGTCATTTCTGCAGCAAGGAAATACTGCTTTCTGGTAAAAGTATGTAACAAGAGTCAACTGCAATGATTTCGGCTGGAGTCAAATACAGGCCAATCTTGCAAAAGCGTTAGAACATAGAACATTACAGCGCAGTACAGACCTTCGGCCCTCGATGTTGTGTCAGTGTTAAATCTTGCCCCACACCAAAATCAGAATCAGTAATTTACCCTTCATAAAACCAATCTAGAGCAGTCAATGGTTCACAGACATGTGAATATTTATTTAAATTGTTTATCTCATTAGAGGAAATAGCTGCTCACGTGCTTCTTCTAAAACAAAGCGGTGACAGGTAGCACAAAGGTATTACTGAAAACCGCACTGTTCGTCTTACCCTTGAAACACTTGTAACAGTAATGATATTTACTATGTAGGTCAGGATTTTATAGACAATGGGAAACACACCTTGCTTCTGATGCCCTTTGGAGCATTAACTGGCTGGAGACAGGCCTTCTCCCCTGATCTGGGGACTATGCCCCATTTCAGCAGCTCTCAAACCCCAGCAGCACCACTAAGAGTAGGCCACAGTTGGGACCCAGCAAATAATCCCAGCAAAGAGAGCCAGGTACTGGCTGGAAGGCCAGTACTGGAGGAGGTTTCTTGGTGGGCCAGGGGGGAAGGAAATGGGTCCCAATTAGCAGAGAGGGTCCATACCTTCCTGTGCAAGGCCTGAGCAGGTAAACTGCCGCGTTTCACACTACCCCTTCTCCCTCCCTGCCATGTTGGGATTTCTACTTCTGGCTGAAAGTTGTAGCCAGCTTGTTAAGTTAATGCTCTTTAAGGACAATATACCGTAGCTAACTAAATGACTAACAAAAATTAATTCTCTTCTGAAACAAGGGACTCTAGAAACAATGTCAGCAGTTGTGCTTCGTGGTTTTCCAAATGTACTACTGTAGTGTTTGAAGCATTTAAGGAAAATTTTCAACAGTATTAAGAAATATAGGGGACAAATCACTTTCTGTTTGCACCTAGGATTTATAAATTTCCTGGTCCCATCCTTCTAAAATGCGGTCAGAAGTTAAAACAGACACCAGGGAGATATATTAATTGTCTTACACTTTCTAGTGGCAGGACTTGTGACAGAAAAAGCCTAAGTATGGACCTTAGAAATAATAATTCTGGCAATATTTTCTGTTTTCTTCTTTTATCATACTGCCTTTCTTGCTTAGGCTCACAATTATTTAAAATGTTTCCCAGTCACCATTATGCTACCAGCAGGTTTCCCAGTCCAATGTTGATCCCATATCTTACATATTTAGGAGGAGGAATGGGAATGTGGATTTATACCAGCAAGCATGTAATACCGCGAGATATGTAAACAAAGGTAAGCCTTCTTCACTCTGGTGGCGGACCTACTGACGCAACTAGGGTGTCGAAATGCCAAATTAACATCAATGTTGGCGATGTCCTCGGAAATCATAGTACTGCAGGAGGGAAAGCATGTCAGGGTGATCACCACATAGCTTGCTTGATCACGCTGTTGAGATACTGTCAAAGTTAAAGTTTATTTATTAGTCACAAGTAAGGCTTACATTAACACTGCAATGAAGTTACCATGAAAAGACATTTTCATACCTGAGTACAATGACCCTGGAAGGTTAAGGTTGGGGCGGGGGGGGGAGGAGGAGGAGGAGGGAAGAGAGAGAATATATACCTTTGAAGAGTCTGGATCACCAGGCTGTGGAGGTGCTCTGAAACCTTCTGTAAAGATGCCTGTCACGTCCAATCACACCAACAGTCAGGCCAGGATTTTGGCCCTGCATCCTCGCTAGCATGTTGTGAATGATGACATTTACCAGCATAGTGTCACTGAACAGCACAAGAGCTATCACTTCAGTGAGAAGACAAAGCTTGTCTATTTATTTTTTGCTGTCTGCTGCCCTGAAATGTCGACTTTTTTCTCCACTAGCTACATTTTGATTTCTATCTGTATGGGTTTCAAATCTTGGACTTTATCCTGACAAAATAGATGATATGATAAATTAACAGTTTAAAGCTGGAATGCCTATTAGTAGCCCTACAGCGGTGACATTGATTTGGAAGAAGTGCACCAATGCCCCCAAGAGCTGCATAGCTACATACGACTGATCACTGTGCAAGGATAATGCTGTAGTCACTGATGCACCAGACACCCGTTTGATATATGGGGAAATACAGAAGAAGCTATTAAAAGCCTACAATGGACGAGGTCTTTGCTAATTTTGCCAACTACCAGAGTCAGAGGTTTACAGCATGGAAACCTGCCCTTCGGCCCAACTTGTCCATGCCGCCCTTTTCTTTAACCCCTAAGCTAGTTGCAATTGCCTGCATTTGGCCTATATCCCTCTATACCCATCTTACCTATGTAATTGTTTAAACGCTTTTTAATAGACAAAATTGTAACCATCTCTACTGCAGAGGGATGGATCTGTGTGGAAAAAATTGCCCTAATAATAGGTTCTTTTATATCTCTCCTCCTCTCACCTTAAACCTATGCCCTCTAGTTTTAGGCTCTTTTACCTTTGGGAAAAGATGTTGCCGATCTAGCTGATCCAGATAGTGGTGAAGAAGACATTCAGCATGCTTGGTTTCATTGATCAGAACAATGAATACAGGAGTTGAAATATCTTGTTGAAGTTGTACAAGACATTGGTAAGACCACACTTGGAATTTTGGTCATCCTATCATAGAAAGGATAATGAAAACTAGAAAGAGTGCAGGAAAGATTTAAAGGATGCTGTAGGGACTTGATAGATTGAGTTATTAAGGAGAGGCTGGATAGACTGGAATTTTTCTCTCTGGAGCGTAGGAGGCTGAGGGGTAATCTTATGAAGGTCTACAAAATAATGAGGGGCACTGATCAGCGAGATAGTCAATATCTTTTCCCAAAGGTAGGGGAGTCTAAAACTAAAGGACATAGGTTTCCAGTGAGAGGGGAGAGATATAAAAGTGTCCAGAGGGACAATATTTTCACACAGAGGATGATGAGCGTCTGGAACATGCTGCCATAGGTAGTAGTAGAGGCGGATACAATTTTGTCTTTTAAAAGGAATTAGATAGTTTCATGGATATAGAGGGATATGGGCTAAATGCAGGCAACTGGGATGAGTCTAGAAGTTTAAAAAAAGGCGGCATGGACAAGTTGGGCTGAAGGACGTTTTCCATGCTATAAATCTTTATGACTCTGTGCACCTCATTGTTTTACAGACCTCTCTCTATAAGATCACCCCTAAGCTTCCTACACTCTAGGGAAGAACATCCCATTCTATCTAGCCATTCCTTAAAACTCAAATCATCAAGTTCTAGTAGCATCCTAGTAAATTTTTTCTGCACTCTTTCTAGTTTAATAATATCCTTCATCTTGTCAAGGAGTAAGGAGAGGCAACAACACCACTGCCACAATCACCCATAAAGTTCTCATCCCCCTATTATACCTCTTATACACGGTGATTGTGTGGTCAAATTCCCCTCCAATTCGATTTTCAAATTTGTTCACGACATCACCACAGGGAGTCAGATCTCAAACATTGATGAGACAGAGTACAGGAATAAGATCAAGACTGTGGTGAACTGGTGTATTCACAATAATCTCTCTCTCTCAATGTCAACAAACGAAGAAGATTGTCATCAACTTCAGAAAGCATAAATGAGAACATGTCCCTGTCTACATTGCTGGGGACAAAGTAGAAAGAGTTGAGAGCTTTCAGGTGTCCAGATCACTAACCACCTGTCCCGGTCCCCCATGCCGACACTACAGTTAAGAAAGCTCACCAACGCCTCTACTTTCTCAAAGATTAAGGAAATTTGGTATATCAGCTGCAACTCTCACCAACTTTTACAGATGCAGCATAGAAAGCATTCTTTCTGGTGTATCACAACTTGTATGGCTCCTGCTCTGCCTAAGACCGCAAGGATCTACAAAGGTTTGTGAATATAGTTCGATCCATCATGCAAACCAGCCTCCCATCCATTAACTCTCTCTATACTCCCACTGCCTTGGCAAAGCAGCCAGCATAATTAAGGACCCTACACACCCTGGACGTGCTGTCTTACACCTTCCTTCAGGAAAAAGATACAAAAGTCTGAGGTCATGTTCCAACCGACATAAGAACAGCTTCTTCCCTGCTGCTGTCAGTCTTCTGAATGGACTTACCTTGCACTAAGTTGATCTTTCTCTACACCCTAGCTATGACTGTAACATTACATTCTGCACTCTCTCATTTTGTTCTTTATGAATAGCACATTTTTGTCTGTACAGTGCACAAGAAACAATACTTTTCATTGTATACTAATGCATGTGACATTAATAAATCAAATCAAAAAGATCACAAAGGGTTGAAATTGGTTTCCTATAGCTCACTGAGGATATTGTCCTTGGTCCGTAAGCTGTAAATAAGATTCCTGACCTCCTTGGTGTGCATCCTTTCACGTGCATCACTTCAATCATGCAAAACCGAACTGAGGCATTCTAAAGTTCAACTCAACTTGAGCAGAAAAAAATCCATCTTTTTTTTCCGAAGTTATTAGTGAAAATGTTAAAAATTTAGAGAAATGTTTAATGAGGCACCACACTAAAAAAGTACTTTAAATGCTGCAATCATTAAAATAAATCCCCTAAAACTCCATCAACTTTGGAGCTTCTGGAGCTACTGTTACCATAGTCACTGAAGGAAATAAAGAGCAAACTCAGCAAATATCTCATAAAAGTGCACATTTATATATTCCACAAAAACCTCGTACTTTCATACTGCACAAATACAAAAAAGAAAACATTTTCTCTAGCACATAAAGTTCATTTTTTTATTAGTTACAAGTAGGTTTACATTAACACTGCAACAAAATTACTGTGAAAATCCCCTAGTCGCCACAATCTAGCACCTGTTTGGGTACACTGAGGGAATATTCAGCATGGCCAAAGCACTGAACCAGCACATCTTTCAGACTGTGGGAGGAAACCCATTCAGACACAGAGAGAACATGCAGACTCCACACAGCTAGTGACCCAAGCCAGGAATCGAACTCAGGATCCTGGCTGTGAGGCAGCAGTGCTAACCATTGAGTGCTAAATTATACTACTGAAGGAAATATTGGTGAACCTCACAATTTGTAGCATTTCCCCCAGACTCACAACGCAGTCATTACTAGGATAAAACTTCTCTCTGCACACAGCACAACATTAATACTAACATTTTATGTTAAATTTTAGAAAGTATGGGTACGATAAAGACAAACAAACTTCAGTCCTGTGTTGTGCAAAACTGGTCATTGCATTCAGATCCATGTCACACCTTTTACAGGAGGGTATGCAGAAAACACTTCTCATATCAGCACATGGCTACAATTGGACAACTTGCTGCGTGAGTGCTAAAATCACTTCATGCCTGGCTTTTATCGCATATGCCTTGTTTTTCCAATGTCACTAAAGATGGTCTGGCAGAGAGGACACATATGCGACTGATAAGACTCCACTTAAAATAGAAGAAGCCCCATTTTGCTTCAGTAAATTCTACTGGAATCTGCACTTGACTCTTGAGAAGCTGACACACAGAGCATTTCTAAAGGGCAACCTGCCACATTCTACCCCCAATTGGCTCAGTTAATATGGGGTGGCACAGTAGCACAGTAGTTGGCACTGTGCTTCATTGCGCCAAGGACCTGGGTCAACATCTGTGTGGAATTCGCACCTTCTCCCTGTGTCTGCATGGGTTTCTTCCGGGTGCTCCAGTTTCCTCCCTCAGTCAAAAGACGTGCTGGTTAGGTGCATTGACCCAAACAAATGCCAGACTCTGGCAACTAGAGGAATTTCACAGTAACTTCATTAGTGTTAATGTAAGCCTTACTTGTGACTAATAAATAAACTTTTAATAAAGGAAGCACTTGTCATTTCTAAAGCAGAGACCTCTACATTTCTTTTTAAAATAATCACGCACCTAAAGCTTCTGTTGAGTTCTCATCTGACAAAAAAAATGAAACATCATTCCCTCAGTCCCATTATATGATGATCGAAAATGACATGTGCCCTTTGTGACAAATCTCCAAAGGCATCCTTTATTTCAATCCATTTCTTCCCCCAAATCAGATTACTTACATATGAGTATATGTGAAATGAATGTACCTTGCATATTTTATTACAGGTGTACATGCATATAAACAAGTACAGATGGCACTCTGTAGCATTCAAACAAAACATTTTTGCAATTATCTTTGAAGCTTTTCTCTGTCTGGTTGAGGGTCTGTACCTCAAACACTAAAAAAAAATCCATCTTTTTATCTGGAACTCCCATCTCACTGAGATGGCTTCAGGCTAATCCAAGTCCAACAACTTGCTCTGAAAATGCTGCTCACATTTGACAACCGTGATAATTTCAACACAGAAGCTGAAAACATTGTAAATTAAACAATCAACATCAGTCTAAAAATTGTCAATTCTCCCCCCTCTCCCAGTGTTAACAAATCCAAAATCCTAGCATCTAGATCCCTGTCTGCATCTTCACCAAGACCTAATCAGTTCTATCTTAGGTCATACCTTGAGTACCAAGTTTCATTGAAATCTACCCGTTAGTTTGAGATTTATTACTTACAACAGATGCAAAACATTATCTCTGCCCATCTTCAATAGCAGAGATTAAAAAAACTTAAAATAATTCAAGAACCCTTACCTCAATCACTCTGGAGTCAAAGTCTTCATATGTTTCTGCAAATAAAAAAAAATGGGAACTTTCATTTCCATAAGCCTCCTGATCAGACAATAAAATTACAGAATTTTAGATTAATTCCAAATTAAAACATTTGAATTACTGACAGTTCAGAGGAGACCATTTCTCTGCACTGATCATTTAAAGCAAAGTTTCCAGTTTACACCGCAAATGAAACAAACTCGATTATAAAATTACAATCTATTCCTGCTAACTCAAGTCATTTTCTGCCGCAAAGTAACTTGCTACAATATCTTGATTTATTTCCTTTAAAAAAAAAAATCACTGATATTTTATTCTCTTCAACCACCAGGAAATCAAATACAACACATTTGATGTAAAATTGTAATAACCTAAAACGGGAAGGAAGGTTTTTTCTGTGGGTGGAATTCAAGGTCAGCACAGTTGGCTAACTAAAAGGACATCCTAGTGATCACAAGTAAATTGTATATGAGAACAATGCATGGTTGTGATCCTTACAGCGGTGAAGCAGACACAGCAGAAAGTTTGCTCCTGAGTCATGAGTCTCATGACTTTGAGATCTTAGCAGGGTCTGAACTGTTGCTCATTCTGTACCACCTGTCATCATTTGCAGTCAGAGGCAGGAATGAAGATGGATGGTTCCAAGGACATGATTGGTGGAGGGTAGCCAACTTGTGATTTGCAAACCGTCCCAGGCAAATGGTCATGGCTGACAAGAGATTATGTGGTTGGTCTCACTATGCTGCCAAGGAAATGGTCTCTCTATGTAGAATTCCAAGGGGGATGGAGATAAAGTGGAAAGGTATCTATGTGAGACTTCTTGCTCATGGCTCTCACCACCCTGGATGGAGAGAAATGTCTCCATGCAGAGAGTCATATATGAACGAGAAAAACAGCTGACTCTGGTCCTCCAAGATGTCCTTTAATGAGCAGCAGTGAGGTTTGAGTGCCATGTCTAAATGCAGAGTAGCTGAATTTGATTTGATTTATTATGGTCACATGTATTAGTATGCAGTGAAAAATATTGTTTCTAGTGTACTATAACAGACAAAGCACACTGTACATAGGGAAGGAAAGGTGGGACTGCAGAAGGTAGTGTTACAGTCACAGCTAGGATGTAGAGAAAGATCAGCTGAATATATAGAACATAGAACATAGAACAATACAGCACAGAACAGGCCCTTCGGCCTTCGATGTTGTGCCGACCAAAATAAAAAGCAATGCCCCTCCTAACTAAACCATTCCCTTCTCATCCATATACTTATCAACTAACCTCTTAAACGCCACCAAACTTGGCGCATCTACAACAGCTGCAGGCAGGGCATTCCACTCCCTAATCACTCTTTGAGTAAAGAACCTACCTCTGATATCCGTCCTATAACTCATACCCCTTAATTTAAAGCTGTGTCCCCTCGTGCTAGCTTTCTCCATCCTAGGAAAAAGGCTATCACTGTCCACCCTATCTAAACCTCTAATCATCTTATATGCTTCAATAAGATCCCCTCTTAGCCGCCTCCTTTCTAACGAAAACAACCTCAAATCCTTCAACCTCTCTTCATAGGACCTGCCCTCCATACCAGGCAACATCCTGGTAAACCTCCTCTGTACCCTCTCCAATGCCTCCACATCTTTCTTATAATGTGGCGACCAGAACTGCACACAATACTCCAAGTGCGGCCGCACTAGAGTTTTGTACAGCTGCAACATGATGCTGCGGCTCCTAAATTCAATCCCCCTACCAATAAAAGCTAAGACTCCATATGCCTTCTTAACAACTTTATCCACTTGACTGCCTACTTTCAGGGATCTATTGACACATACACCAAGATCCTTCTGTTCCTCAACACTATTAAGAGCCCTACCATTAGCCCTATACTCTACACATTTATTGTTCCTGCCAAAGTGCATTACCTCACACTTTTCCACATTAAACTCCATTTGCCACCTCTCGGCCCAGCTCTGCAACTTGTCCAAGTCACTCTGTAAACTAAAACACCCCCCTTCACTATCTACCACACCACCAACTTTAGTATCATCTGCAAATTTACTGATCCATCCCTCAATACCCTCATCCAGATCATTTATAAAAATTACAAACAGCAGGGGCCCCAAAACAGACCCCTGAGGCACACCACTCGTCACCGAACTCCACGATGAATATCTCCCATCAACCACCACCCTCTGTCTTCTATCTGCCAGCCAATTTCTAATCCAATTAGCTAAATCACCCTCTATTCCACACATCTGCATTTTCTGTAGAAGTCTTCCATGGGCCACCTTATCAAAAGCCTTACTAAAGTCCATAAAGCCCATAAAGTCCATAAAGCCTACCATAAATGGGTAGGTCCATTCAAAAGTCTTTTGGTACCAGGGAAGAAACTGTTTCTTGAGTCGGTTGGTGTGTATCTTCACACTTTTGTATCTTTATCCCCCAACAGAAGAAGACGGAAGAGAGAATGTCCGGAGTGCACGGGTCTTCGATTATGCTGGCTGCTTTTTCGAGGCAACAGGAAGTGCAGACACAGTCAATGGATGGGAGGCTGGTTTGAGTGATGGATTAGGCTGCATTCCCAATCTTTTTATAGCTTCTTGCAGTCTTGAACAGAGCAGGAGGCATACTAAGCTGTGGTACAACCAGAAAGAATGCTTTCTGTGGTGCATCTGTAGAAGTTGGTGAGAGCTAAAGCGGACAGGTCAAATTTCCTTAGTCTTCTGAGAAAGTAACTTAACCATAGCATCAGCCTGAGGGGACCAGGGCAGTTTGTTGGTGATCGGGACACCTAAAAACTTGAAGCTCTCAACCATTTCTACTTTGCCTGATGGATATAGACAGGAGCATGTCCTCTACTATGCTTCTTGAAGTTGATGACAATCTCCTTCTCCAGAATGGAAAATTCTGCCCCTAATGCCAACAGACTTTACAGAAACAATGTTGCATCTTTTTCTGAAGCTCATACATTACAAGTGAAATCCTTTGTCCAATACCATTCTATGAGTTTTCTTTGACTTATACTGAGATCAGATCATTTCAAGTTGATTAATGCAACAATGCATCAATATATTGGCAGACTGCTTGGTTATTGATCAAAAGTTCCCTTCCTTTATGCGCCCGTCTGCAAACATCCACTATCATTGTGAAATTTTAATGCAATATTGATCCAGGGGAGAAATATCAATGTTGAATTAATATTTACAGCATATGAAGAACATAATGCAACAAACTAGATGTACATATTGATGTATTTTTGCTTTCATGATTCTACAGCAACATAACAAATTTCTCAAGAGAGTTTAGGCCCAGAATGGATTTCAAAGACATCTGGCATTTTCCCATTGCACATTTTTTGAATAATTTTTTTACTTTTCATTTTCTCTTGCTTCATATTTCTGCCAGCGTGCGGATATCACACTGCAGTTTCAGCTATCGAAACACCACATTTACGCAAACTCACAGGGTGCAGTTTTGTTGATTAATGTATGAGTGAACAGTCGCTTTTTGGAGCAACGGCATTATTGGGAACCAACTTACACACTGGACCAACCCATTTACTCTACTATTCCTTGCTTATTATTGGGTGGCATGGTGGCACACTGGTTAGTGCCATTGTCTCACAGCACTAGGAACCCGGATTCGATTCCGCGTGCAGTTTGCACATTCTCCCTGTATTTCCCCCCACAGTCTAAAAGACATACTGGTTAAGTGCATCGACCATGCTGAATTCTCTTTCAGTGTACCGTAACAGGTGCCAGAGTGTGGCAGACAGGGGATTCTCACAATAACTTCATTACAGTGTTAATATAAGCCTTCTTGTGACACTAATAAACAAACTTTATCTCAATATCAGAACTGTAAACCACTTTTTCTCCCAGGGATAAGCAGCAATAAGCAGCTAGTCTCCTGGCATCTAAACTATGCAACTGACATTGCGAGAATGGCCCTTTAGAGTTGAGACTAAGTCTGTATGTGCAGTGATAATTAAAATGTATTCACTGTACACAAGCACGGAAAGAATTAAAGTACATTAAAATGAATACTATATAGGATGCCATTAGGTTGGATCAACACTCAATATTATAATGGAGTAAATCAGGCAGCTATTTCCAGCCACAAATAGGCTGCTCTGTTGCAGTTTTTGATGACAGATCTAGTACGGTGCTAATATGGCTGCAACAACAATATAATTACTTGCCCCCCACCAGTTGGCTATAAAAAAATTGAAAAGGTTGTGGCTAGTGTTTTGAAGAACAATTGAGTTTTGAACAGAACAATCAGTAATAATTACCCTTGAATGATTTCTCTGACACACAAGATATAATTGGTAATTGTGGGATCTTATTCTTCAGAAGAAATTTAGTGTTTGAGACTTTTTTTTTAATAAAAAAAGTGTTGCTTACATCTCTCCTTGAATTCCATCTAACTTTCTCAATTTTTATTTTACTTAAAAGCACGTGATTGAAATCTAATTCCCAACATTGTTTTTTTTAAATGTCCTGCAGTGTGTTTGTTGAAGAATCCACTTATGTTTTTAATGTGCTCACCTATGGAGACAGACAATTGAAGAAAAATGCCTGCAGCAAGTCCCAAAGACCAGGAGTAGACAATATGGCCTGTTGAGCCTGCTCCATCATTCCATAAGATCATAGCTGATCATGAGCTTCACATTAACTCTGCTGGCTACTCCCCACATCACTCGATTCCAAGGCACCAAAAACCCATCCTTAAGCACATTCAACCATGTAGCATCCACAACCCTCTGGGGTGAAAAATTTCAAGATTCAAGATTCAAAATCTTTGAGTGAAGTAATTTCTCCTTATCTCAGTCCTAAATGATTTACTCTAAGGTTGTGCCCCCATGCTTTAGGTTCCCAAGCCAACAGAAACAATCTTCCAGCTTCTAAGTGATCAAGCCCCTTCTAAATATTGTGCTATAATGCTTTGTGTGCTTTGTGCTTTAAAGCCTATCATGCTTCTGAACTCCAGAAAATATAGGCTTAATTTATTTGACCTCTCATGATATGCCAGTCTCCTCATCCCAGGGACCAATAAGTGAACCTTCACTGTACTCCCTCCAATGCTCTTTCTTAAATGTGGAGACTAAAACAGCGCATAAATCTGGTCTCAACAAAACTTCGTACAATTCTAGCAAGATTTCTTTATTCCTGTACTCCAATCCCCTAACAATAAAGGGTGCCGTGCCAATTGCCTTCCAATTGCTTGCTGTACTTTGAATCAAAAAATCCTGACTATGCAGGAAGAGGTCATTTGGCCACTGAGTCTGCACTGACATTCCAATACAGCATCTTATCCAGGCCCTATCCCCATAGGCCCATGTATTTACCCTACTAATCCCCCTAACCTACACATCTTGGGACACTAAGGGGCAATATAACAATCCATTTAATCTGCACATCTTTGGAGCTAACTTTCTGCATTCCTTGTATCAGCCTGGTGATACAAGCCTGGATCAGACTCTTAGAATATCAATATTTACAAGTTCCTCACTTTTAAAAAAATATGCTGCTTTTCTCTTTTTTGGACTAAAGTGAGTAAGTACATTCTTCCCCACAGTATAGTCCAACTGCCATCTTGTTGCCTCACTTAACTTGTCCAAATCTCTCTGCAGCCACTCTGTGTTCTCACCATGTAGCTTTGCATGATCTCGGCCTTTTGGCTAAGATCAAGTGTAGTATCGACATGCTGTGTTTGGTTGAAGTCATTAGGTTACATTTTAGCTTCATTTGAAGCAATTTTTAAAAGCGGCATCTCGGTCTTTTGTCTAAGATGCAAGTGAAATCAAGCCTTGGAGGAGGAGCTGTGCCTGCTCCAATCAGCTTGGATCATGTAGATCAAGCTCAAGACAGGAGGTGAGAGCCCTGTCTTGTCAGCTTGGATTGGGAATGTCTCAACTTGTTCAGACTCTGAATTAGACTTGATTTGATTGAATTGGAATAAAAATTTTGCATGATCTGCAAAGTTAAATACATTATATCTGTCATCTAAGTCATTAATATAGCTTTTAATATTTAAGGCTCCAACACAGATCCATTATTACTTCAATAATGTAAGTGTTGCCATAATTCCAGAGGCTGTTCCTGCCTTTGAGAAAGAGATAATTGATGGTGATTTCACCAGAGGATTATCAGACTCAAGTTGAGGGGCAAGGTTGAGAAGGTGAGCCTACATAAAACTATTCAGTCTGTCAATGTGAACATGCACTTTAAATGCACTTGCCGCTTTTTGTCTATCAACCAATTTTCTATCCGTGCTAATATATTATCCCCAACCCATAACTCTGATCTTGCCTATTAACCTTTTCATAGAACATAAAGCACAGTACAGACCCGTCGGCCCTCGATGTTGTGCCAAACTATGTCCGAACCCAAGATCAAGCTATCCAACTCCCTATCATTCTAGTGTGTTCCACGTGCCTATGCAACAACTGCTTGAAAGTTCCTAAATTATTCGACTCCACTATCACAGCAGGCAACGCATTCTATACCCCAACCACTCTCCGAGTAAAAAATCTACCTCGGACATCTTTCCTATATCTCCCACCATGGCCCTTGTAGTTATGCTAGTTTATATCAGCTTTCTTTGGCACCATCAATGCCTTTTGGAAATCCAGGTATATAACATCTGCTGGTTCCTCTTTATTTACCCTATCAGTTATCCTCAAAAAAATTCTAATAAATCTGTCAAACATGATTTCCCTTTTGTAAAATCAAGTTGACACTTTTCAATCATACAATTCTTCCCTAAGTACATTGTTAAAACTTACTTAATAATAGATTTCAGGATTTTTCTAATTATTGATGCTAGGCTAACTGGCCTGTAGTTCATGGTTTCATCTCTTCCCCCCTTTCTTGAAAAACAGTGTATAATAGTTGTCGACTTTTGGGATCATTCCCGAATCAAATGAATTTTGGAAAATCAGGGCTAGCATATCCATTACATCCGCTGCTATTTCTTTTACAGCCATCGGCTGGAGGCCTTCAGGTCCTGGAGATTTGTCAGATTTTAGTCCCGTAAGTTTTTACAATCCTTTTTCTCTGCTGAAACTAATGTTCTTACTTTCTCCATTTTGTTTACTCTCTGTGTCACTGTCAATTTTGAGTATGAAATGAGACAAAAAACTCGCATCTATGAAGACAGCCACAAAACATCTGTTCAACGCCTCTGCCATTTCTTCGTTCTCCACAATAACTTTTCCTGCTTTTAAGGGATTAATGTTTACTTCAGATATTCTCTTCTTTTTTAAAAATACAAAAAAAAAGCTTCTGCATTCTTTTTATATTTTTTTGAAATTGTGGAGCTTAAAAACGAGTGGTCCATGATCAACTACATAACAAAAGAGTAACCTGTTTCAGCCTTTTGCCATACCAGGCAGCTTTGTCAGAGGACTGGGAGTGATTGCCTCAGGTTTCCAAATGGTTGATGTGATGACCACTCCAACAAAGTGGTCTCAACCACTTTGAGACCAAGTGGTTTCAACCAAAAGTTTGCCCCTCTCTTGCACTGATTCAAATAAATGAAACGTCAGCAGAGCACCATCATCATTAGTCAGTCAGAACATCATTCATAGAATCCCCACAGTGCAGAAGGAAGCCACTCGGTCCATCGAGCCTGCATGGATAAAAATCCCATTCAGGATCTATTCCCATAACCCCACATATTTGTCCTGCAAATCCCCCTGAAACTAAAGGGCAATTTAGCATGGCCAATCCAGTTCATCTGCACATCTTCGGACTATGAGAGAAAACCCAAGCATTCAGGGAAAACCTACGCAGACACGGAAAAAATGTGCAAACTTCACACAGACAGTCATCCTATGCAAGAATTGAACGTAGTCTTTGGTGCTGTGAGACAGCAGTGCTAACCACTGTGCCACCATGCTGTGTGTCACAGAGCACAAGGCTCAAAAAGTTAAGACTGAAGCTAGCCTGAGCTGCAAAATTTGACAGGTGCACAAAAACCCTGCCATGATCATAGCAAGGTTTTCTTTCGACCAAAGACAGAGATGGCTTGAACTCCAGCCAAGAACTACCAGTGTGGTCAATGCTCGCAGCTTCTCACCCCTACATACCAACCAGTAAAACCTTTCAAAATCTGGAGATGATGAACAAGCGCTTGAGTACAGACTAATTAACCAGAATGGGCCTACAGCACTGACAATTTCAACAGCATGGTAAATTAGAAAGGAGCCCAGACGATAAAGAGAGGAAATCAATTGTCTATTTTGATGAAAATCCTTAAATTGCTTTCACGATAATAAAGGGATGCATCACTCAAGAACATAAAGGACGTTGGAGTGCATGTCTACAGGCTCTTGAAGGTTCGGAAGCAGAACAGATAGCTAAGGTACTTTTTTATTAGCTGAGACATAGAAAACAAGCTTGGGAAGATTATGTTAGACCTATACGTAATAGTTAAGCCACACTTACAAAACTGCATATGGTTTTAGTCACCAGGAAGGATTTGATCACAGGAGGAACAGTATAGAAGAGATTTATGTGCTGATGAGTTGCCTTCTCGAACCACTGCTGTCTACTAGTTACAATCAAACTATCAAATAAAATCAAATTTACTATCAAATAAATCGGTTGGATTTAAAATTGGTGTTGCTAAATTCTTACTGAGTTCTTGCTAGTTACATCTGCAGAGTTATATTTCTTTGCATCTGCAACTCTTACACTTCTAGGTAGGAGGTTGCCAAGCTGAAAAAAGGCCTTACACCTCTTTGAATTTCTTCCTGAGGCTATCACTTTAGCAGCAAATCACATTTGAACATTAACATTTTTTGTTATCATGGCTTTCACATTAGTCAAAACATTCATCATCAGTGAACATGACTCCTTGAAGCTGTTCTAAATTTATTTTGCATTAGTTTGAGTTTAAAGTTTAAGTTTATTTATTAGTGTCACAAGTAGGCTTTACATTAACACTGCAATTAAATTACTGTGAAAATCCCATAGTTACCATACTCTGGCACCTATTTGGGTACACGGAGGGAGAACTTAGCATAGGCAATGCACAGAATCAGCACGTTTTTTGGACAGAGAGGAAAGCCGAGCACCTAGAGGAAACCCACACAGACATGGGGAGAACGTGCAGACGCCGCACAGGCAGATGGTGACCTAAGCTGGGAATCGAACCGGGTCCCTGGTGCTTTGACGCAGCAGTTCTAACCACTGTGCCACCTTCAGTGCATTTCTTGTGAATTGATCTGAAGTAATACTTTGGACCTACTTCACTTAAACTGAGATATTTTAAATGTAGTCTGCTCTAAATTCAGTTGTTTAATGTATCTGGGTTGTATAATCATCCTCATTCAAAAAGATGAGAAATCTTCAGCAAGACCCACTGTTCATGTCGACAGATTGACCATATTTCCACTGCAGAACTTCACCTTGTGAGCCCTAAGCAGCCTGGCCTGTGCCATTGTGAAATATTATAGGTTGAAGAAATTACTAAATTAAAAATACACGTATTATGAATTGGTCCCTAAGCAAGCACCAGAAACAAGCATAAACAGACTTTGAATTATTCGGGGGTAGTGTGCATCTTTAGGAGGTCAACCGTAATTATTTTCTTTCTGCTTGAATTTCCTGAATTATTCCTCACCGGCCCTTTAGGCTGTTTGTGGTTCTTCTGTGTACAGTCTTCATTGTTTTTTGCATTTGGAATTGACACAATAACCAGGTTCCTTACTAAGCCTCTCTTTGCTTCTCAGTTCTATGTAGATTTATAGTGATATTCAATACAAAATGCCTTACACTCATCAGCATTAACTTTCATTTGCCATTGATATGGACTGTTACAAAGACAATCAACATTCCTTCATCAAACCTCCTGCCTCAAATGCTCTCATGTTACTCTCATCAGCAGTATTTTAAATTGAGATCCACTATTGATTAGCAAGGTGATTTATGCAGATTAAAAGCAAGAGTTATCAACTCATTAATTTCTGTAGACCATCACACGACATCTCTGCCCTTCCAATCCATGGGAATTTTTCTAAAGATTTCCAAAACTCCAAAGAAATGTTGTGGTAGGCAGTTTGATGAACATCTTTATCTATAATGGCACCAAAACGTCAAGATTTGGAGATGTCGGCGTTGGACTGGGGTAAACACAGTAAGAAGTCTCACAATACCAGGTTGAAGTCCAACAGGCTTATTATTTGATAGTAAACGCCACAAGATTTTGGAATGCTGTTCCTTCGTCAGGTGGATGGAGAGTTTTGATCAGAAACAGGCATATAAAGACAGACACACTTTACAGAATGCTGATTAGAATGCGAGTTTTTATAGCTAATCTGCTTTTCAAGTCTTAAAGGTGCAATGTGAGTAGAGATAGCATTAAACATAGGTTAAAGGAGATGTGTATTGTCTTCAGACAGGACAGTAAGTGAGATGTTGCAATTTCAGGCAAGTCAAGGGGGTTACAGATAGTGTGACGTGAACCCAGCATCCCAGTTGAGGCCTCTTCATATGTGCGGAACTTGGCTATCAAACTGTCAAGACGGCAACCTCTTTCTAAATCTACGCCAACTGTTTGTTGTTGAGCCAGCATTACATAGGCAATCCTCCAGACTACAACTCAGAATAGTTTTCATTCTTATACCTGTTTGCATTGGGCTAATGGGCCTGCAGTTAGCTGGGTCAAATTTATCAATGGTTTTTAAAAATGACAGAATTTTTAATTTTTAATTTTGGTTGGCTTCAATCTGAGAGACCTCATTAATATTTCATAAATCCTTAATAGTGATAATCAATTGTAAAACCACTCCCACAATCTCCTTCATTATTATATCAGATATGTTGTCTGGTCTAAAAGATATAATCTCGAGTCCCTTAAATTTGGAAATAGAGCCACACAGATTTGAAAATGTGAATACCTTGGAAAAAGGTATTAAACATCTTAACTATTTTGCTCCATTTCATTTTAGTGTCAAACATGTGAAATTCTACCTTACGAAAGAAGTGAAACATGTAGGACAGTTTGACTGCGTCTATTTATGACAGAGGGGTGTCATGATGGTACAGTGGTTAGCACTGTTACCTCACAGCACCAGGGACCTAGGTTCAATTCCGGCCTCAGGTCACTGCCTATATGGAGTTTCCATGTCCTCCCCATATCTGAATAGGGTTTCTTCCCACAGTCCAAAGATGTGCGGATTAGGCGCATTGGCCATGCTACACTGACCTTCAGGATCCTAGGATGCGTAGGCTAGAGGAATTAAAAAAGACCTGAGGTGGATTGTTGTCAGTGCAGACTGATGGGCTGAATGGCCTCTTTCTACACTATAGGGATTCTATATCTAACTTCTCGTAAGGTCCAAATCATCTTGCAAGAGGAATAGTATCTAACAAAAAGGAAAAACTTGCAAAATTTGAAATTAACCCTTTGAGATCATGATTTGAAAGGGCAGGAGTTATATGCATTGAAAATAAGTCTTAGCAGTGCAGTGCTGAAGACCATTCAGCCCATCAAGTCTCCACCAACTCCCTCACCCTATCCGTGGGCATTTACCACAGCTAATCCATCTAATCTACAAATCTTTGTCTTTCAAAGCGTGCAAATTTGTTTCGAAACTGCAGAGATTAAAGGATCCAAACTGAAAAACCCGGAACTACTTTAGTCATTATGGATTTAGGCGAGGATAATTCTCTTGTCCCAGAAATTCATGGACACTCAGTTAGTGAACTGAAACAAGACAGAGATCAATAGATTTTTGGATAACAAGAGAATTAAAGTAAGGGATATGGGGATGGTGCGAGAAGACAAGATAAAAGATCAGCCCACGATCAAATTGAAAGGAAGAGGAGGCTCCTATTTCTTTTGTCCCGAATTGCCACCATTTGAACAGAAGCCATTAAATTAAATCCAAAATGTTAATTTTTCTCCACACTGCTCTATGGAACAATGCCACATAGAATGCAGATAATGAGATATTTTGTACAGCCAGATTCCATTTGCAAAATCAGATGCAGCTGCTGAAACTGTAATGATTATGGCTGTATTTATGTACAGTTTTCCGAGATCGAGCTGTCTTGAACATATCAGCCTACTGAAATTTAAATCAATATTGAACAAATTTGCAAAGCGACAGATAGCAACAAACTTCCAAATCTGCAGCACCATTCCTGAACTGAGACAGGAACATGTACTCCAAGGGTGGAGTTTTCTCTTCTCCCACCATGGGATTGTAGCAGTTGGGACACATAGAATCCCTACAGTGCAGACAGAGGCCATTCAGCCATGGAATCAGCACCAATCACAATCCCACCAGGCCCAATTCCCGTAACCCCATGCATTTACCCTGCCAATCCCCCTGCCACTAGAATCAATTTAGCATGGCCAATCAACTAACTCACACATCTTTTGGAACGTGGGAGGGAACTGAAGCATAGAAGAAAACACGTATACACGGGGAGAAACTCCACACAGACACTGACCCGAGATCAGAATTAAACCCCGGTCTCGGGGACTGAGAGGCAGCAGTGTTAACCACTATGCCACTCTCGATATAGACCATGCAAAGGTCCATTGACTTTAGGCAGGATTTTTTGGCTTTGGGGCGAGTGCATCGGGAAAATCTCACCCCCAAAGTGCAACTGCAGCATTCTAGCTGAATGCAAAAGTAACTTGTCTTCTACGTAATGGCAAATCCATTCACCCAGCTTATAGATGTTGGTAAAATTCTAGTCCAACAAACAGGAGGAAAAGCTTCAATAAGCTGAAATAACTGCTCGAGGCTAAAGTGCTCAACTGGCAATTCTAGTTTCCAAGATAATCACTGTATGCTTACAAACATCACCAGTGCGCAGCAACTTGTTGTTTATATCTCAAATAAAATCAGATACACTATAATCCACTTGCTATGAAAGCAAATGAACAGTGAAACTAAAAATTGACAACTGAACAGAGAATAAAACACCACAGTGGCCTCTACACAACTCAGTGCATCAGCACTATTCAAATCAATTTAATCACCCATTATAGTTTCTCCTTCTGACTTTTTTTTAATTTAAAATTGCACCAATTCATATTGTCCTGACAAATGTTGGGTACAGAACAATATGCCGCTGGGAATAAAAATGTACATAATAAACTGAAAATAATGAGCTACAATTAGCTGAGCTCCTATGGCATTAGAACATAGAACATTGAACATTACAGCGCAGTACAGGCCCTTCGGCCCTCGATGTTGCGCCGGCCAGTGGACCCTCTAACCTAAACTACTCCAATATCATCCATATGCCTATCCACCAAACATTTGAATGCCCCCAAAGTAGGCGAGTCCACAACTGCTGCAGGCAGGGCATTCCACGCTCTCACCACCCTCTGTGTAAAGAACCTGCCTCTGACATCCGTCCTATAACTACCACCTCTTAATTTAAAGTTATGTCCCCTCGTGTTGGTCATCACCATCCGAGGAAAAAGGCTCTCACTATCTACCCTATCCAATCCCTTGATCATCTTACACGCCTCAATTAGGTCACCGCGTAACCTTCTTCTCTCTAATGAAAATAACCTCAGGTCCCTCAGCCTTTCCTCATTAGGCCTTCCCACCATACCAGGCAACATCCTGGTAAACCTCCTCTGCACCCTTTCCAATGCTTCCACATCTTTCTTATAATGCGGCGACCAGAACTGTACGCAATACTCCAAGTGCGGCCGCACCAGAGTTTTGTACAGTTGTAACATAACCTCACGGCTCCTAAATTCAATCCCTCTACCAATAAAAGCTAACACACCGTACGCCTTCTTAACAACTTTATCAACCTGAGTGCCAACTTTCAAAGAGCTATGTACTTGTACCCCAAGATCCCTCTGCTCGACAACACTATTAAGGGTCCTTCCATTAGCCCTATATTTCATATGCCTGTTATTCCTACCAAAGTGAATCACCTCACACTTATCCGTATTGAATTCCATTTGCCACCTCACGGCCCAGCTCTGCAACCTATGTCCCTCTGCAAACTGTAACATCCATCCTCGCTGTCTACAACTCCCCCCACTTTGGTATCGTCAGCAAATTTACTAATCCAACCCTCTACACCCTCATCTAGGTCATTTATAAAAATGACAAACAGCAGTGGCCCTAAAACAGATCCTTGAGGTACACCACTTGTAACTGCACTCCAGGTTGAATATTTCCCATCCACCACCACCCTCTGTCTTCTATCAGCTAACCAATTCCTAATCCAAACTGCTAAATCACCTTCAATCCCATGCATCTGCACTTTCTGCAGTAGCCTACCATGGGGAACCTTATCAAACGCTTTGCTAAAATCCATATACACTACATCAACTGCCTTACCCTTATCTACCCTTTGGTCACCTCCTCAAAAAACTCAGTAAGGTTTGTGAGGCACGACCTACCCTTCACAAAACCGTGCTGACTATCCCTAATCAATTTATTTCTCTCTAGATGCTTATAAATCCTATCTCTTATAATTCTTTCCAAGACTTTGCCCACAACAGAAGTCAGGCTCACCGGTCTATAATTTCCAGGATGGTCCCTACTCCCCTTTTTGAACAAAGGGACAACATTTGCCATCCTCCAGTCTTCCGGCACTATACCTGTAGCCAACGACGACATGAAGATCAAAGCCAAAGGCTCTGCAATCTCCTCTCTAGCCTCCCAGAGAATCCTAGGGTAAATCCCATCTGGCCCAGGGGACTTATCAATTTTCATACCCTCAAGATTCGCTAACACCTCCTCCTTATGAACCTCAATCCTGCCCAGTCTACAACCTGGTATCGCAGTATTCTCCCCGACAACATTGTCTTTCTCCTTCGTGAATACTGACGAAAAATACTCATTTATTGTCTCTCCTATCTCCTCAGGCTCCACGCACACTATCATTGCACATTATCCAGCCAGCGATCTCAGCCCAGGCACTTTTGGTTATGCTGATACCTTCAGTATTGATGCTTGGATGTTGCTCAGAGGGGAAGTAGCCAAACTATCCTTGATATAGAGTTAAATTACTGTCCGGTCATTTTATTAAAATGTATTTGTAAACTGGGGAAGTAGTTATAGTCCGATACCAATCCAGTCATTCCATTCAGTGCCTTCAATCCGATGGGAGTGTGAATAGTCACTAGGAATGATTCTCAGGGCGGGAAGTTCAGCACATGGGCAATGGTCTGACTTGGATGGCCACAGTCACAACTGGAGCTATCTTTTAATTTACCCTGAAGGAGCAAGTGGTCATCCATCGCTGTCCTGCCCTCAATCTACGAGGGTTGTCTTGATTTTCTGTGGAAGGATGAAACCTGGAATTTCACTACTCGGGTCAGTTGTTACCAGGCTGAGCTTGGCAATGTTTGCAAATCCACTAGAGGTGCAGGTTTTTAAGTTTTAAAGTTTATTTATTAGTGTCACAAGTAGGCTGACATTAACAGTGCAATAAAATTACTGTGAAAATCCCCTATCGCCACACTCCAGCGCCTGTTCAGGTGCACCGAGGGAGAATTTAGCATGGCCAACGCACCTAACTAGCACTTCTTTCAGACTGTGGGAGCAAACCGGAGCACCTGGACGAAACCCATGCAGACACGGGGAGAACGTACAGACTCCACAAATACAATGACTGAAGCTGGGAACCGAACCTGGGTCCCTGTAAATGTGAGGCAGCAGTGCTAACCACTGTGTCGCCGTGGGTCTGTTTATAGGAACAATTGGTTGTAAATGTTCAGTTCAGTATTTAAAATAAACATAACCTTAATGGTTTTCCCTTTATACTTTTGGCTGTGAAAAGTGTCACCTGGAATATTATGAACCCTCTGAGCTCGAGTTAACAAAGAGGGCTTTGATGCTATGCATTTTGAAGGTGTCAATCAAAAATTTCATCAATTCAAATGTTACAGGTTAAGGACCAGTAGCATCATTGAAAATGATCCACATGCAATTAGATGATCTTCCGACACCATGGGTCAATGATTCTTATGGTGTAAAAATGTACCGAGGGGTGATTGCTAATCAGAAATTGCCCATTAAGGCTCTTGACAGTTCCGATCAGCTAAATTTGTTATTCTCTCCATTAACCCGATAAAGAAGTCCCTTGCGAAAAAGTTAAAATGCTCTACTTTTATGATTGAGACAAGGCTATTCTGAGACGCTCGTCTAATAACGTACCGCCCCTTCCTCCAGTACTCCCATTGTACTGCAGTGTCGGCCTTGATTTTTGTAATCAAGTCCTGAACTGGGATTGGAATCCAAAACCTTCTGACCAACAGGAAAACAAATATCACAATGGAGTCAATGCTGACAATCTGTGGAGCTAAACAAGGTGGCAGAGCACCAGAGACTCAGGTTCAATTTCTTGCTTGGATCACTGTCTGTGTGGAGTTTGCACATTCTCCCTATATCTCCATAGGTTTCATCCGGGTGCTCTGGTTTCCTCCCATTGTCTAAAGATGTGTGGATTAGCTTGATTGACTATGCTAAATTGATCCCTAATGTCAGGGGGATTAGCAAAATAAATATGAGAGGTTACGGGAATAGGGCTTGGGTGGGATTGTGGTCAGTACAGATTCAAATGGGCCAAATGGCCTCCTTCTGCACTGTAGGGATCTTCAACACATACAGTAACCATTTCCTAGCGCTGATGAATAGTCACGGGACAGAAACTGTTAATAAATTGAGGTTTTTTTTAAAGTATACAGATGGGGAGCACTTTGTATTGAAATGATTCCCCTGGGCTTTCCTTCTTGTTTAATTATTGTATAATTAAGCTCAGTTTGTACAAGGCTAAATATTTGGGATTGACATGATGCATGAGATGCCTGAAGCAACATAATATTAAAATCTGAAAATCAAGGAGAAGCTCATTCTAGGGTTCTTTTTTAAAGCTATTAATCAATTTAGACTCCCATGTTCTATAATTACTGGAAATCCAACATGAGATACGCTGAGCCCCAGTTATTGCAATCGCAATGCTGTGGTCACAGATGCTAAATATAATTACTTATTAAACTTGCTAGGAACATCAGCGACAAAGAACTATTGCAGCAACTTTATTAATATCATACTGACAAGCTGCCCAATTATACAGCTGAATTGGTTCTCTACACATCAACCAGAATGCTGACTCTGCAAGGAAACTAGAACAGTAATACATTTATATAGAACCCATATTCTAAAAAAATGTACCTTAAAGAAGCATGCTTCAGACAAAATTTTTCAGCAAGTCAAAAACAAATGGAAAAATTACAACAGGCGAGCAAAAGCTTGATGAAAGGCATAGATTTCGAGGAGAGATTATGACATTACCAAAAACTTGAGAGGCAGGTTTGGTTTTTTTAAAGACGGAGGGTGGTGACTATCTGCCCGGGAAGGTAGCGGGAGCAGGTACGATTGCAGCATTTAAGGGACATCTAGACCAATACACCAATGGGATGGGAATGGAAGGATAAGGACTCTAAGTGAAAATGGTTTTAGTTAGGCACGCAACTTGATTGGCACAGGCTTGGAAGGCTGAAGGTCCTGTTCCTGCGCTGTACTATTCTTTGTTCTATTACGATTACTGCATGCACAGGACAGCAATCGTAAATAAAAATTTAAATTAATACATAAAATCTATTCAAAGCCAGAAACCAACATGACATTTGTGCACCGTTATGGATACAGGGGTCAATAGCATCTAATGTATCCTTACGGTGTTTTAAAAATTCATTCATTCGTGGGATGTGAACGCTGCTGGCTAAGCCAGCATTTGTTGCCCTTGAGAAGGTGGTGGTGAGTAGCCTTCTTGCAGCCCATCTGGTGTGGAATACCCACAGTATTATTAGGAAGAGAGCTCCAGAATTTTGACAGTGAAGGAACGGTGACATAATCTCAGATCAGGATGAAATTTCATCAGGAAGGGAATTTGCAGGCGGTGGTGCTCCCAAACATCTGCTGCCCTTGTCTTTCCAGCTGGTAGGGGACACAGGTTTGGAAGGACTCTTGGTGAGTTGCTGCAGTGCATCTTGTAGAGAGCACTCGTGCACACAGCTGCCACTGTATGTCAGTGGTAGGAAGGAATGTTATTGTGGACAGAGTGCTATTCATTGCCCTACTTTGTCCCGGATGCTGTCAAACTTCGAGAGTTATAGGAACTGCATTCATCCAGGAAAGTGGAGAGTAAATCATCAAACTGCTGAATTGTGCCTTTGCAGATGCTGCACATGTTTTAGGATCTGTAGTTGTATATAACCTTGGTTGAAGATCTCGTGTAGTGAAGAAGTCTTGTTCGAACCTGTGCATGAAGATGTAACCCCCGTAACTTGCCTGGATTAGCAAAAAAACCTCACTACTGTGCTGTCTGGAGAAAATACGTAATTCTCTAACCAATGCTCAGGATTCCCTTCACACACATTGTTAGCCACTTTAACACTTGAATAGCAGGTTAGATGTAAGGATTCGCATTCTAATCAGCAATCTGTAACTGTCTGTGTGGATATGAGTGCCTCTGCAGATCAGAACACTGCATTTGCCTGACGAAGGCGCATAGCGTCGAAAGCTCGCGGATTTACTATCAAATAAATTGGTTGGATTTAAAATTGGTGTTGTAAAACTTTACCATGTTTTAGGAGCCAGGAAATGAGTTACATTCCACAGAAATGCCAGACTCTTAACTACTCTACATGGTTCATTCAGTTCAGTTTTTGGTCAAAGGTAACCCTCCAGGATGTTGACACTGGAGGATTCAGTGGTGGCAGTGCCACTGAATGTCAGGGGCAGATTGTTAGATGCTCTCTCGTTGGAGATGGTCATTGCCTGGGACTGGTGTTGTATGAACATGACTTGCCATTTATCAGCCCAAGCCTTGCCGCCTATGGACAAGGACTGCATGAAAATGGTTTGGTTGTTAGAATTCAATCATCTTAGTATTGGGATATCACCACAGGTGTCATCTGACTTTGATGGTGGGCAAATTATTGGAAACCATTCCAAGAGACAGGATAACCTATCACTTAGAAAGCTATATATATATATATATATATATTGATCAGGGATAGTCGGCATGGCTATTATGGGAAGGCCATGTCTTAACTAATATAATTTTTTTTGAAGCTGTAACAAGGAGAAGTTATAAAGGGTAGTACAAGTGGAGTTGTCTACATGGATTTCAGTAAGACATTTTACAAGATTCCACGTGGCAGACTAGTCAGAGAAGTGAGGTCGCATGGAGTACAGGGGAGGCTAGACCCAAAAATTAGTTCAGTGATAGAAACAAAGGCTAATAGTTGATTGCTGCTTTTGCAAATGGAAAATGGTTTTCAGTAGTGTTCCACAGTGCTTCATGATTGCTCTTTGTTGTATAGATTGATGATTTAGACTTAAATGAGGGAGACATGATTGGGAAATTTGAAAATGACAAATATTGGCCATGTAGTGACAGTGAAGAAGACAGCTATAGACACCAAAAATCATAGAATTATACAATCCTTACAGTGCAAAAGGAGGATATTTGGCCCATTAAATCTGCACCAACATATCCAACAGAATATCACACCCAAGGCCAGAATTGAACCCATATCCCTGGTGCTGTGAGGCCCTGTGTCATTCCTAATTATATCAGTGGATTGAATTTTCACAGAATCCCTATAGTATAGAAGGAGACCATTTGGCCCATTGAGACTCTACCAAACACAATCCCACCCAGGCCTGTAACCCCACATATTTATCCTGCTAATCCCCCTGACACCAGGAGTAATTTAGCATGGCCAATCAACCTAACCCGCACATCTCTGGACTGCGGAAGGAAGCTGAAGCACCCTGGAGGAAACTCATGCAGACAAAGAGAGAACGTGTAGACTCCACACAGGCAGTGACCCAAGGCTGCAATTGAACTTGGGACCCTGGTGCTGTGAGGCAGTAGTGCTAACCACTGTGCCACACATAGATTGAGTGGGCGGAGAAGTAATAAATGCAATTCAATTGGAAAAGTGTAAAGTAATGCAATATAGGGAGGACATAGAACAAAGCAAGGGAAAACTTACTAAACGGGAAGATACTGAGAGGGGTTGAGGAAGTAGGAGACCCCTGAGTGCACGCCCACAGGTTCTTGAAAGTGGTAGGACAGGTAGACAAGGTAGCCGTAAAAGCACACGGAATGTTTTCCTTTATTAGATGAGGTATTGAATACAAAAGCAGAGATTTAATGCTGGAAAAGGTGAAAGTGAGCAATGAATGGAAAAGTTGGGCAAAAAAAGGCCAACAGAAAATGTGCCAACTTAGGCCGTGTAGAGACACTTAGCAGGTCTTTCAGCTTTAAATGGCTCAGCGGGTGGCACAGTCTGAGAGAAGTTTGCATTCGTTTTCACTCCTGAGAGAAGTTTATCTGCGTGTCTGCATGGGTTTCCTTCCACCGTCTGAAAGACTCGCTGGTTAGGTGCACTGACCTGAACAGGCACCGAAGTGTGGTGGCTAGGGGAACTTTCACAGTAATTTCATTGCAGTGTTAACGTAAGCCTTACTTGTGACTAATAAATAAACTTTAAACAATTTTTTTCATAGAATCAAAGAATGCTATGGTACAGAAGGAGACCTTTTGACTCACTGAACCTGCACTGACAACTATCCCACATAGGCCCTACCCCGTGACCCCACTTATTAATCCTGCTAATCCCTCTGACACTAAAGGACAATTTGGCATGGCCAATACGCCTAACTCACACATCTTTGGACTATGGGAGGAAATCCAAGCAGACGTGGAAGAATGTGACCACACAATGACCCGAGGTCCCTGGCACTGTGAGGCCGTAGTGCTAACCACTGTGTTACCCGTTTTCCACTGTAAGTTATAGGGAAGCAGCTGAAGGTTCCAGAAAATATTGTTTCGCTACAGATATCAGGATGCACATTTCATTAGTCCAGGCTGTCCATATCTTGTTGATTCAGCAAAATAGCAGCTTAATCAGACACTTCAATTCTCACTGTCATAAATGCATCATCTCGTATTGGGCCCAACTACCTAACATGGTAAGTGTCCATCACTGCAGTCAAAACCAAGCAAAGTCTATTCTCTACAGCATTTTACTGGAATTAGCTTGGCAGCTATAGGTTATTGTACTGTGAACCAAATCACTAGAAATAAAATCTCAGCCCCACCAGTAAGAACCACAGCCAGGATTTTCCAGTCGGCACAATGGGGTCATCAAAAACTCCATTTACTCTGAAGGGACTTTAACATTCTGGCCCCAAAGCCAGATCCGGCAATTTATTAAACCAAAGTGCTCTGGGTTGGCAGAATGGGTTCAGTCGAGGTGCAGATCACAGAATCCCTACAGTGCAGAAGGAGGCCATTTGGACCATCGAGTCTGCACCGATTACAATCCTACCTAGGCCCTATTCTTGTAACCCCCATATTAACCCTACAATCACCTGACACCAGGGGCAATCAATTAGCTCAGCCAATCAACCTAATCTACACATCTTTGGACTGTGGAAGGAAACCGGGGCACTCGGAGGAAACCCATGTAGACATGGGGAGAATGTGCAGATTCAGGGAGAATGTCTGTGTGAGTCTGCACAGTCACTCAAGGCCAGAATTAAACCCCAATCACTGGCATTGCGAGGCAACAATGCTAACCACTGTGCTGCCTATCACTTTTCCTATTTAGACACTGGCTAGCCCTGATAATCTTTCTCTTACCTCCATTCGGACCAGGGTCAGGGGGACCAATGCTGATGCCACCCCAGGAGTTACCAGTCCAGCCTCTTTCTCTTTTCAATTTCATTTTCCTCTTCCTATCCCATTCCTCTCGTTGCCTGAGGGCTTCAGCCTGCAACGCCTCCTGCTGGGTTTGGTCACGCTTCCCGATGGATTGAATGGTTCCACTCTTCACAACAGGAGCATTTAAACCTGGCCACAGGAACCCAGCTCGTCCTTGGGAAGGAAAAAAAACACTGCATTCAGCCAAGGTTAATAACAGCAATAGATCAACAGAAACGGTATGAACAAAGGAACTTCAAGACATGTACTTTCGCACTACATTCCCTCTGGAAATTACATTCTTTCAATGGAGTACAAATCATGCAAATTGCAAAACTGTCAGTACTACATGATTCCACTTCTCTCACACCTGCTGTTCTTTCACTTTCACAAACGACCAATTAAATAGTCTTCCATTGCTTCATTTTACTTTCTACACCTCACTCATGTTTTGCACAGAATGGATTGCTCATTGAAATAATGTAAAGAGATGTTATTTTGTTTAACACTAGCCATTCTACGAAGGCACTCTACAACCACCAGATGCTAAACGCACAAAGATTTGTCAGTGCCCTTCTAAATTTATCTGCGCAGCTATTATTCATCAGCAATTAGCAGCAACGAAAAGAGAAAATGCTAGCTAGTCTCAGCAGGTCTGGCAGCATCTGTAGGGAGAGAAAAGAGCTGACGTTTTGAGTCCAGATGACCCTTTGTCAATGCTAAAAGGCGTAGAAAGCTGGAGATATTTATACTGCAGGATGAGGGAATGAATGATGAGTCATAACCACAGAAACCACAGGGGAAAAAGCTGTTAATGGCAGCCCATAGAGAGAATAAAGGATGTGAATAGCTAAACAACAGAGAAGCTGAAATAAGAGGGTAAGCTGGGACACACGAGGGTTGGGAGGGGGGGCGAAATGGATGAGAAAGGTAAAATTTAGAAATAGGGGGAGAAGGGTAGCAAAGGGGGAGAAAAGATAAGGGGGATAAAGTGGGGTGAGGGAAAAGAAAGTTGAGGAAAATAAAGAAATAAAAGGTAGAGAACGATAAAAAAGTAAATAAAATGAAAATAAAGGGGTCAAGGTGGGGTAGAGCTAATCATCTGAAGTTATTGAATTCGATGTTGAGACCAGAAGGCTGTGAAGTGCCCAACTGGAAGATGAGTTGCTGTTGTTCCAGTCTGATTGAGCTTCACTGGAACACTGCAGCAGTCCAAGGATAGATATGTAGGCATGGGAACAGGATCGGGTGTTAAAATGGCAAGCAACCAGAAGGTCAGGTCCTGTTTGCTGAGCACCTTCAGTCTGTGTGCAGAGTGACCACCCAATCTATGCTTGGTTTCTCCAATATAGAGGAGAGCACATTGGGAGCAGCGAATGCAATAGGACTAAACTGAAAGAGGTTCAAGTGGAATGCTGCTTAACCTGAAATGAGCAATAGTTTACAGACACCTTGAACAGTAAGCAGAGAAGACACAAAGGGAAACGTTTATATATCTTCTGCGATTGCCTAGGATGGTGTCATGGGTGATGGGAAAGGCCTTGATTATAGTGGAGGAGCGGACGAGGTTATATTGGAGGAAATGGTCTCTGCGGAATGCAGACAGAGGGAGCAAAGGGAAGACGTGTTTGGTGGTGGCATCACGCTCAAGGTGGTGAAAGTGGTGGAGGATTATGCTTTGCATGCAGAGGCTGGTAGGGTGAAATATGGGAAGAAGAGGGACTCTATCCTTGTTCTGTGAGGGAGGAGAGGGGGTGAGGATCATGGCATGGGAGATGGACTGCACGTTGTTGAGGACGTAGATGGGAATCCACTCTTAAGGGAAAAGGAACATACTTTGGAAAGTGGCATCATAGCAACAAGTGTACCAGAGGCAAAGGAGCTAGAGTCCTTACAGGATGGGGGTGTGAAGGGCTATAGTCCAGATAGCTGTGGGAGTCAGTGGGCTTGTATTGGTATTAACAAATAGTTGTTGCCGGAACTGGAGACAGAAAAGTCAAGGAAGGGAAGTGTCTGAGCTGGACCAGATGAAGATGATGGAGGGTGGAAACTGGAAGCGAAATTGTTAATTTTGAGGTCCGAACAAGAGCATGAAGTGACACCAAAACATCAATGTACCAGTAAAGCAGTTCGGGACCAGGATAGGCCTGGAACAAGGAATGTTCCACATACCCCATAAAAAGACAAGCCTAGCTAGGACCTATATGGTACCCAGTCCTACATCTTTGATTTGGAGAGACAGGGATGAGTTAAAGGAGAAGTTTCTGAGATAGAAAATGAGTTCAACCGGGCAGCAGAAAGTGGTGATGGATGGGACTTTTCAAGAAACATTTAAGGCAAAGGCTCAAAACCACTTGTTTAAATTGTACACTGGTACATCAATGTTCTGTGCTAATGTATCCCTGAATATGGATTTGCATCCATGATTATCACAAGTTGCAAAGGCTTGCCATTGCACAATACTGCCAAAGTGAAAGGGTGCAGTCGCTTACCTTCTCCAATCATCTGTCCCCGGTTCAAATCTTTCTTTATCTTCCTCTTAGTTCGTTTGCCTCGGCCCTTTCGTGCTCCAGCACCAAATTCTGCCATTACACCCCGCCATAATTCATCCGCGGTCACTGTGGAAAGTAAAAACATTTTCCTTGGTAAGCAAACCTATAAACGTCAGCATGTTTGACTGCCAGAAGCTCGAGATTACAATCTTACAGGTAAAGTTCTGCCATCAGATCTCTGTCAAAATTCTAATGTGTTGTTTGATGCCCACATTGATATGCAGCAATCGCACACATGCAAAACACTGCTGCAAGCACTAAAGGGCTTTGGACTTAAAATAACTCCATCTCTGCTCCAACAGGTGAAAGGATAATGACAGACGATTCAGCTTGGAGTGGATGAATTTGTCAATGCCTTTAATCCAACAAAGCTTCACCTGGTTTTGCTGTGCTGGGCATCAAGGGAAATAAAGTGAATGAAGCTTTTGAGTAGCATCATTTTTTTTTATATTGCCAAAGCAGAAATACTCATCATAAAATACTCAGCATCATATTATACAAAATGGTTTTATTTCCTGAGAGCTCTAAAAGTAACCGACTGTACTCTTAGAGATGACCTGATAGAGATCAATAAAATCACGAAGAGCTGGATGGCTTGTCCATCTATAATAATTTACCATGGAGACTGCAGTGATTCAAGAAGGCAGCTTACCACCCACCTTCTGAAGAGCAACTAGGGATGGGCAATAAATGCAGGCATAGCCAGCAATGCCCATATGTGATAAAAATTAATTAAAAAAATACAACTTTTAATCTGTCAAATGGTTTTAATTAGATGCTGATCCAACAAAATTTGGATTCATAGTTGGCTAAACCGATATTGTAATATTTCACAGAGTAGAACAAACTCTTACATTTGATTTTTCCTGCCCCTTTCCTTTCTCCACGACTCCCACAGAGGGCAGTTACTTCAATTTCTTCTGATAAACGTAGGCTGAGAAACCACTCAGCATGAAGGACAAGCTCAAAGACGTCTCTGTTCTCAGAAACCCCCAGCCCCCACCTCTCATTTTTTCATATATAAAAGAGCCTAGTTGGTGGATGCTTCATTGAGATGCAGCATTTGTGGTTCAAATGATTGTTATGGTTGCTGGGGATAAGGTGAGAGTTTAGAGCTTTGCTGGAGAAAAGAAAGGGATGCCCTGACCGGACGGATTTTGACAGACACTGGGAGACACTGAGAATGGAAGAGTACACGCTTGACAGGCTTGGAAATGAAGTTTGATCAATTCTGACTTCTGATGGCAAATATGGTGGGGTGGAGTGGAGATGGGGGGGGCGGAGAGCCAAATTGGCACTGGAAGATGTGACAGGTTAATGAGATGGAAAGGACTCGTATGGGATGGGGATTTAAAGAAATACAGTTGCAATAAAGGGTGCTAATTTTATTGCAGGTCAGAAGGTCAAAGAATTAGAGATGGCATAGGCAGAAAGGATGTGATGTATCTGACATGAAGGGTGAAGGTGGCACTGTTATACAGTGGTTAACACTGCTGCCCCACAGCACCAGGAACCCAGGTTTACTTCAGCAAGGCGTTTGATAAGGACCCCATGCAAGACTTCTTGAGAAGGTGAGAGAGCATGGGATCTAAGGGGCTGTTGCCTTGTGGATTCAAAACTGGCTCGCCTGCAGAAGGCAGAGCATGGTTTTTCTGCATGGAGGTCGGTCACCAATGGAGTGCCCAGGGATCTGTTCTAGGACCCTTGCTGTTTGTCATTTTCATAAATGACCTAGATGAGAAAGTGGAGGGATGTGTTGTTAAGTTTGCTGATGATACGAAGGTTGGTGGTGTTGTGGATAGTCTGGAGGATGTCAGAAGTTGCAGCAAGACATAGATAGGATGCAAGACTGGGTGCAGAAGTGGCAGATGGACTTCAATGCAGATAAATGTGTAGTGGTCCATTCTGGCAGGTCCAATGGGATGAAGGAGTACAATATCAAAGGTAGGACTCTTAGCAGTGTTGAGGAGCAAAAGGACCTTGGGTCTGGGTCCATAGGACTCCTAAATCGGCTTTGCCGGTGGAGGATGTGGTCAAGAAGGCGTACGGTGTGCTAGCCTTCATTAATTGAGGGGTTGAGTCGGGAGGTAATGCTGCAAGTTTATAAGACTCTTGTCAGACCCCACTTGGAGTACTGTGCGCAGTTCTGGTTGCATCACTATAAGAAAGATGTGGAAATTATTGGAAGGGTGCAGAAGAGATTTACAAGGATATTGCCTGGATTGGGAGGCATGCCCTATGAAGATCGATTGAGAGAGCTAGGTCTCTTCTCCCTGGAGAGACAAAGATTGAGAGGTGACCTGATAGAGGTTTATAAGAACTTGAGAGGTATAGATAGGGCAGATTCTCGGAGGCTATTTCCCAGGGCTGAAACGGTAGCTATGAGGGAACACAGGTTTAAGGTTGTGGGGAGCAGGTACAGAGGAGATGTCGGGGTAAGTTTTTCACTCAGAGGGGGTGAGTGAGTGGAATCAGCTGCTGTCAGTGGTGATAGAGGCGAACTCACTAGAGTCTTTTAAGAGACTTCTGGATGAGTACATGGGGTTTAATGGGATTGAGAGTTATAGATAGGCCTGGTAGGTATGGATATGATCAGCGCAACTTGTGGGCCGAAGGGCCAGTTTTGTGCTGAAGTGTTCTATGTTTGATTCCCGACTTGGGTCATTGTCATTGTGGAGTTTGCACATTCTCCCCATCTCTGCATGGGTTTCCTCCGTATGCTCTGATTTCCTCGCACAGTCCGAAAGACATGCTGGTTAGGTGCAACGGCCATGCTAAATTCTCTCTCAATGTACCCGAACAGGCACTGGAGTGTGGCGACTAGGGGATTTTTCACAATAACTTCATTGCAATTAACGTAAGCCTATTTGTGACACTAATAAATTAACTCTAAAAGGAGTAGGAATATGGTATCAGGAGTGACATAGAATGGATGGAATAACATGGGATGCATGGGAGTAAATCTCAACCAGTGAGAAATCCCAATTTCAGTACAGAAGGAGATTTTATAGTCTGTTTCGGTTAGATGCTGTGTCCAGTTAAGAATCATCTGAGCTACACTTCTAGCATAGTTTAGAAGTGGTGGGTCACTATGAAATTACGTCTAATGCAATTTTCTGGTACAAAAGTGAGCAGCCATAAGTTGATATTCATTGAATCATAGAATCCCTACATTGCAGATGGAAGCCATTCAGCTCATTGAGCCTGCACCAACTCTCTGACAACAACCCTACCCAGGCGGTACGCCTGTAAGCTCAATGCATTTAGCCCACTAACTCCTTTGACACGAAGGAACAATTTAACACCACAAGTGGTAAGTAGCATAATGGTTAGTAATGCTGCTTCACAGCACCAGGGATCTGGGCTCAATTCCTGGCTTGGGTCACTGTCTCTGTGCAGTTCGCACTTTCTTCCCTGTCCGTGGGGGTTTCCTCCGAGTGCTCCCGTTTCCTCCCATAATCTGAAAGACCGGCTAAGTGCATTGACCCCAACATGCGCCAGACTGTGGCAACTAGGGGAATTTCACAGTAACGTCATTACAGTGTTAATGTGAGCCTTACTTGTGACTAATAAATAAACTCAAAAAAACTTAATGTGATGTGACTGTACCTTTAAGAATGTTTTTAACATCACGTTTCAGCAGGTTTTTTTTTTAAAGCAACACAGCACGGGAAACAGGCCCTTCGGCCCAACGAGCCCGCGCCACCGTAATACCAAATCATTATCCTATTTTAATAGTCCTATATAATAGTATATATATTAATCCTAATTTGGAAAATTTTCACCATAGGGACAATTTGTTACCCAATCAGCCTAAGAGCGAATTTTTGGGTTGTGGGAGGAAACCGGAGTGCCCGGAGAAAACCCACGCAACCACGGGGAGAACGCGCAAACTCCCGCAGACACCGGCCCAATTCCAAGTGTCTGCACAGCCACATCGATAGTCTCTGAGCTGTCATGGTGCCCTTCAGGTGGTCCACATAAAGCACTCATATACGACATGAGGTACCAGGCAACCCATGAATCAACATCCAAGAGCTGTACCCGCACCACCTGCCGAATGCGTGCTCAAATTATGGACCGAATTACCTGTGGAAAAAAGCCGTAGTTAAACAGTCCTAATATATCCCTCTATCTGCATACCGCTCATGTGGCTGTCCAAGAGACCCTTAAACAGCCCCAGCGTGCCTGCTCCCACCACCTTACTCGGCAGTGCATTCCACACCCCCACTACCCTTTGTGTGAAAAACTGCCCTCTAATATTCGTCCTATACATAGCCCCCCTCACCCTATGGCCATGACCTCTCGTCCTATCCATTTCTAAAGGTGGAAAAAGTTTACCTCCATTTACTCTATCTATACCCCTTATAATCTTATACACCTCTATGAGATCCCCTCTAAGCCGACGTCTTTCAAGGGAAAACAACCCCAGTCTATCTAATCGTTCCTCATAAGACAGTCCTTCCATACCAGGCAGCATCCTGGTAAACCTCCTCTGCACTCTCTCCAAGGACTCCACATCCTTCCGATAGTACGGAGACCAGAACTGGGCGCAGTATTCCAAGTGAGGCCTAACCAAAGTTGTATACAACTGCAACATCAAACTCCTACTCTTATATTCTATACCCTTTTCTATGAAAGCTAACATACTATACGCCTTCTTTGTCACCTTCTCCACCTGTGAGGACACCTTCAGAGACTTGTGAACCTGCACCCCCAAGTCTCTCTGCGTCTCTATGCTCCTTATAGTTTTACCTTTTATCCTATAATTCTCTTCTACATTTTTCCGGCCAAAATGCATCACCTCGCATTTTTCCGGATTAAATTCCATTTGCCATCTATCTGCCCAATCTACCAACCTGTCTATGTCCTGTTGTATTGCCTGACACTGCTCTTCTGTACCCGCCAATCCAAGCATCTTGGTGTCATCAGCAAATTTGCTGATCTCACCACCTACCCCTACTTCCAAGTCGTTTATGTAGACCACAAATAGAAGAGGACCTAGTACTGAGCCTTGTGGCACTCCACTAGTGACAGGCTTCCAGCTGGAAAAAGAGCCTTCCACTACTACCCTCTGTCTCCTCCTTCCGAGCCAGTTTTCGACCCATCTACATACCCGACCCTGTATCCCATGCGCCTTCACCTTCTCTATCAGTCTACCATGAGGCACCTTGTCAAACGCCTTACTGAAATCCATTCTCATCTTTTGGAATGAACATCTCAGTGCAATCCCATAGATCTTACAGTAAAACCTCGTTGTAAGCAGTTTTTTCATTGTGGCATTGGCTGCCTGCTTAGAAGTCTGTTATACTGCTTTAATGGTTTAAATTGGATCTTGTTTATTTTTACTCTGGGCCTCATGCAGCTTCTAGGATTTTACAACCTTTTGAATTGTTAGCAGGAAGATTGATTGACAAGTCAAAGTCAGGTGGTTCTTCTTTAGTGGAATCCAAGGATTTATTTTCAGTTCTGGTTTAGAGTCAAAAACTGTCCTGGTTTTCAAGTTGCAGGCAGGTTTCCTCGCTTTCTTTCTCAGGTATTAGATTCTGCTGGTAGCTGGAAGCAGGTCTTCTACCTATCCAGAAGTGAAAATTCCATCTCTTGCAGTGGTTTGCTGGGAAAAATTAGTGATCAATTGTGGCATCATCTCCACCTTGAAGTCTGCAGAAAGTTACGAGGATAGGAAATCAGAGTTTCAATTCTCCAACTAAAGGACTAAGTTCTACCATTACATGGACATTCTTATTTTCTGTGTTAAACCTGTGGCAAGTGTAGTTTATAGCGAAGTTTTTTTTGGTTGGAACATTGCATTTAGTTGTTAAGGTTTATACAATATCATGGCTGTTTTTTCTCTTGTTTGTAATTAATAAAAGTTATTGCTGTATGTTAACTGTATTCTTAAATAAACTTTGTTTGATCAAAACTCCCTAATGAGTCATTGGAATCATCCCTAAAGTGAAACCTCTCATGCTTATCCTAGCCAAATTCAAATAGCAAAACCTATGGTCCAGGCAGACTTCATACAACACTTTTGAGCTTCTAATCTGAATTATAACAAGCATGGCCAATCAACTTCACCTGCACATCTTTGCAGGGAGGGAGGAAACCCACGCAGACAGAAAATGTCACCCAAGGCCGGAATTGAACCTAGGTCCCTGGCATTGTGAGGCAAGAGCGCCACCCTACATCCTGCCCCTATTTTGTTCCCTGGTAAATTTCAGCTGTTTCTGCTCGTAGCCATTTGAGAGGCAAGTACTTGCCTTTAACATGGTACCCATCCCAGTCCGTGTCTGAAGTAGAAAGACCTGTGAACCCACTTTGAAGCTAATAACATTCATCCAAGCCAATCCTGAAGTGAGCTGCTGAGCATCTGTACTAACAATGATGGCATTTCTAGAAGTTAGAGACAAATGAATAAGGGGATCAGGGTTTATGCGGAAAAGGCAGGAGAATGGGAATGAGAAAAGTATCAGCCATGATTGAATAGTGAAGCAGGCTCAAAAGGGCCAAGTGGCCTAATTCTGCTCTTATGTTATGTTGTCTAAAAGGTATTTTCTTTGGAGTAGATTTTTTGGATTAAGTCCTCTTTGTTTCCTGAACAAACTTCTCAGATTAATGCAAAAATCAGAAAAAAAAAAATCAGGAAATGGAACAGCTGCTTGGTAATACAGAAGTTGAACATTTCTGATAAAAAAGAGACATACTGTTGAAGTTTTTTGTCCTGCACTCATCAGCAGAGATTCGCAATAATGTCAAATATAAACGAAACAATAATTTATGCTGCATGAGGTGAGGGTGCTAATTGGTTGGCAAGACACCTCTGATGGGTAAATGCATTGCCATAGAAAATGCACCAGAGAACAGTTAACTGTCAAGGCTTTGTTTAAATTCAAATCAGGCAAGTTAACTCCGATTACACCACAGCATGCCTAGACCAATGGACAGTACTTGCTAAAGAATCATGTTTGTACCAAAAATGAAACTTTAAATTGTGTTGTCAGTTATCAGTCAAGCTCTCAGTTACATATACTAGAAGCTACATGTTTTCACACTAAAGGCCCTGTCCTTTGAAAACAGAAAAAGCATGTCCATTCTGTGTACCTTCTTCATCTGGACAAGGGCATAGTGGACAGCCATTCCCTGATTTATTCCCCACGTCAAGCCTCTTGCCAATTATCGCTGGTCCTAGCCCTTGCGGCTAAAGGGATCGAGGAGTTTGGAGAGAAAGCGGGAGTGGGATATTGCAAGTGCACGGTCAGCCATGATCATGGCACAAAGTCAAAGGGCCAAATGGCCTCCACGTGCACTTATTAACTGAGTTACTTCCCAAAATACGGAGCATCATAGGAACCAGTTATCAATCAATTCAATTTACACCTCTTGATATCAAGAAACAGTTGAAGGTACTGGGTACTTCAGGCTATTGGCCTAGGCAGCTTTCTGTCAATAGTACAGATAACTGAGTGCCCCAGGGATCTGTTCTAGGACCCTTGTTGTTTGTCATTTTCATAAATGACCTGGATGAGGAAGTGGAGGGATGGGTTAGTAAGTTCGCCGACGATACGAAGGTTGGTGGTGTTGTGGATAGTCTGGAGGGATCTCTGAAGTTGCAACAAGACATAGATAGGATGCAAGACTGGACGGAGAAGTGGCAGATGGACTTCAACGCGGATAAATGTGTGGTGGTCCATTTTGGCAGGACCAATGGGATGAAGCAGTATAATATCAAGGGTAGGAGTCTTGGCAGTGTTGAGGAGCAGGAGGATCTTGGGGTCCGGGTTCATAGGACTCTTAAAACTGCCCCGCAAGTGGAGGATGTGGTTAAGAAGGCATATGGTGTACTGGCCTTCATTAATAGAGGGATTGAGTTTAGGAGTCAGGAGGTAATGCTGCACCTTTATAAGACCCTTGTCAGACCCCACTTGGAGTACTGTGTGCAGTTCTGGTCGCCTCACTATAGGAAGGATGTGGAAGCTATTGAGGGGGTGCAGAGGAGATTTACATGGATGTTGTCTGGATTGGGGGTCATGCCTTATGAAGATAGGTGGAGAGAGCTAGGTCTCTTCTCCCTGGAGAGACGAAGGTTGAGAGGCGACCTGATAGAGGTTTATAAGATGTTGAGAGGAATAGATAAAGTGGATTCTCAGAGGCTATTTCCCAGGGCTGAAATGGTGACTATGAGAGGACACAGGTTTAAGGTGCTGGGGGACAAGTACAGACGTGATGTTAGAGGTAAGTTTTTCACTTAGAGGGTGGTGAGTGAATGGAATTGGCTGCCATCAGTGATGGTACAGGCGAACTCACTGGGGTCTTTTAAGAGACTTCTGGATGAGTACATGGGATTTAATGGGATTGAGAGTTACAGATAGTTCTATGGCCTGGTAGATATAGGTATGATTGGCACAACTTGTGGGCCGAAGGGCTGTTTGTGCTGTAGGGTTCTATGTTCTATATTCAATGTAACTCATGCTCCAAAAATAACCATGCCTGTAGTCCAAGCTGGCCCAGTACAACAATAATGGAAATTGCTCAGGTATGCCCTGTCTACAGAACTCAGGGCAAATCCAACATAGCTAATTACTGACACATCTACCCATTCTCAATCATCAGCAAAGTGGTGGAAGGAGTCATTAATATTTCTAAGGGAACAGCTGCTCCCTATCCATCTTATCCATGCCCCTTAATCTCAAATACCCCAATCAAATTGCCTCTCAGTCTTCTCTGCTACTATGAAAACATGATGTAGAAACAACCCAAGCCTAATCAACCTCTCTTCATAACTTAATGTTCCATTCCAGGCAGCACCCTGGTAAATCTCCTTTGCACCTTCACCAGTGCAATCACATCCTTCTATAATGTGGTGACCAAAACTGTACACCGCACTCCAACTGTAGCCTCACAGAAGTTCTATACAACTCCAACATGGCCTCTCTGCTTTTGTAATCTATACTCTGATTGATAAAGGCGAGTGTGCCGTATGCCTTTTTCACTACTCTATTTACTTGCCTTTCTGCCTTCAGAGATCTCTGGACAAACATGCCAAAGCCCCTTCATTCTTCAGAATTTCCCAGCATCAGACCTTCGATGGTACATTTACTTATCAAATTACTCCTTCCAAATTGCATCTAGCTCACGTTTTTCAGGTTTAAATTCCATCTGCCACTTATCTGTCCACATGACCATCTTTTATTATCTGTAGCAAGCACAGCACTCTTTGACCTAGCTTTTGATGTCTTTATACATCTCCATGTCAAATTTTGTTTGCTAACCCTCCTGTCAAGTGCTTTAGGGTATTTGTATTACCTCAACGATGCTATATAACACCAGACGCACAACCATCAGGCCAATCTGTAGGACAGACCAAGTAAATATGGCAGATTTCCTTTCTTAAATGACATGTATTCGAGCAAACAGCTGTTTTTGCACTTCATTTCTCAAAACATCCTGGGGTGACAAATCATCATTCTTGGCGGAGCCTGACATACACTAAAGAGTGTGGCAGCACAGTGGCTGACACTGCTGCCTCAGAGCTCCAGGGACTCGGCTTTGATTGCTGCCTTGGATGATTTTGTGGAGGGGCAAAAGTTAGGTTAGAAACATAGAAAGAAGCCCTACAGTGCAGGAGGCTGCCATTTGGCCCGTCGAGTCTGCATTGACCACAATCCCACCCAGTCCCTATGTCTATAGCCCTACTTTTTTTACCCTGCTAGTTCTCCTAACACTAAGGGTCAATTCAGCATGGCCAGTCAACCTAACTCACAGATCTTGGGTTGATTGACCATGTCAAATTGCCCCTCAAATGTCAGAGAGGCTAGTTAATATGTGGGGTAACAGGAATAGGGCCTCGGTGGGATTGTGATTGGTGCAGAGAATTCTCAGGGGCATGGTCAAGGCAATTTGGGAGCAGCTATTCTCCTTAGTTGAAGACTCAGTTATGAGGGGACAAAAATGAGTGGTGAGAGTTTTAAGAGGGGATTTGAGGAAAAACATTTTTACCCAGAGAGTGGTGACAGTCAATGGGCCCAATGGCTTCCATCTGCAATGCAGAGAGATTCTATGAGAAGTCTGCATTTTCTCCTAGTGTCTGTCTGGGTTGCCTCCAGGTACTCCAGTTTCCTCCCACAATCTAGGGACGTGTGCGTTGAATGGACTGGCCATGTTAAGTTGCCCCTTAGTGTCCCAAGACGTATAGGTTAGATGGATCAGCCATGAGAAATGTGTGGGGTTGGAGGGGGGAGAGGGTCTGGGTAAGATGCTCTGTCAGAGAGTTAGTGCAGACTCGATGGGCTGAATGGCCTTTTCTGCACTGTAGGTATTCTATCATTCAAGTCTGGAGAAGTCAGATATCAAAACATGAAAATATTGACCAATGATTGGAGTTTCTTTTCATTGATCAGGGCAGGACATTGTCAGTGTTTAAGAAGTTGCTCATAAATGTAAGAAGAGGCAGGAGGTAATTACCAACCCACCAAAGAATGTGTGCAGGAGAAACAGTCTTGTTATGATTGGCATTTTATCCAGGATTGATTCAAACCGAGAAATACTTGACAGCTTTTAGCCAACTTAGCAGCTCTTCCTGTCTTAATGTATTTCAGTCCATCAGGTGCTGAGCATCTGAAGGCCGCAGGGCAAACTTCACGCTTCCCAAGTCTTGTGCTGTGGATGCTGTGCCAGGTTCAATATTGTTAGAAGAGTTATTGCAGCAGCTGTTTCAACATTTTGTAGATTGAGGAGTTCCAAGTGATAATGTTATAACCTAGTTTAATTTTCGGTGCCGATCTTTTGCTATTTAATTTTAAGCTTTTAATAAACCTGGCTCACGGATTATTTCAATAAGCCATTTTGTCTGGAGCGATTATATTTTTCTGGGGAAGGATATGAGACAGCAGGTGTCATCTCCAATGCACTCACTGCAATCAGGGCATTTTGGTTTGATTTACAACAACTTGCATTTATACGGCGGCTCGTAAAATAGTCCAAGGCATATCTTAGGAACATGATTAAACTGGGATGTACGTACATTCACACTTTGATTCACTGAACTCATTTATGGAAGTAGTTCCTGTTGTTAGGCACGAGAACAACATGCACTGTAGCCTGAAAATTGTACTAACCTGTTTTTCATGTCACCAGAATGGCCAAAAGCAAGCATTTGTCAGAACCATGGAGGGATACAAATTCAAGTGATACCATTTGACTGACAACACGGTTAAGGGTGACTTTAAATATATATACACAACAAAACAAATTCCAAATAATTCTAGGATTTCTTTTAATTTTGCAAGTGAATACCCCCTCCTTTTTTCTATTTGCGTAGCAGTGACTGAAGAGAATGCAGAGGTTATTTTGAAGATTTTATATTTTTCCTGTCACATGTTGCTCACAACCATAATGTCAAACAATAGATAATTCAATCATCAAAGCTTTATTATGGAAAATTTGCAATGGAATAGATCCATATTGGACGAGTTATTAAATTGTATGAAATTAAGCTTCCATTAAAAAGGACTAATTTCTCAGGACAGTTCAACGGGACTGGAAATAGAATACTGAAAGCATCTGGCTAAATTGCCTCATGATGGTTTTTAAAATTACTCTTTGTTAAAAATTCATTTACAGGTTGTGGGCATCACTTGGACAGTCAGAGTTTATTGTTCATCCCTGGTTGCCAATGAGAAGGTAATGGTGAGCTGTCTTCCTGAATGGCTGCAGTCCTGGAGATGTAGGTACACTCAGTGCTGTTATGGAGGGAATTCCAGAATTTTGATCCAGCAACAGTGAAGGAACAGCAACATATTTTTAAGTCAGGATGGTCAGTGGCTTGGAGGTGGTGTTGTTCCCAGGCATCTGCTACTCTTGGCCTTCTAGATGATAGAGGTCATGCGTTTGGAAGGTGCTGCCAAAGGAAACTTGATGACTTCCTGCTGTACACCTTGTAGCTGGCACTCACTGCTGCCACTGTTCAACGCGGAGGAAGGAATGAATGTTTATGGAAGGGGAAGGAATCAAGCAGGCTGTTTCATCCTGGATGGTGCCAAACTTCTTGGAGTGTTGTTCGGGCTGCACTCAAGTAAGCGGGGAGTATTTCATGACACTCCTGACTTGCATCTTGTAGATGGTGGGCAGGCTTTGGGAAATCAGGAAGCTAGTTACTCACTGCAGGATTCCTAGCCTCTGACTAGGCTGGTGCAGTTCAGTTTCTGCTCAATGGTAGCACCCAGGATGTTGATAGTAGGGGATTGAGTGATGGTAATGCTGTTTAAAGTCAAGGGGTTAAATTTTCTTTTGTTGGAGATAGTCATTGTTTGGTGTCAATGTTACCTGCCAGTTGTTAGTCCATCCAGGACATTGTCCAGGTCTTGATGCATTTGGATATGGAGTGCTTCAGTATCTGAGGAGTTGTGAATGGTGCTGAACATTTTGCAGCCATCACCAAACATTCCTTATGATGGGAGGAAGGTCATTGATGAAACAGTTGAAAATGGTTGAGCCTAGGAAATTCCTGAGGAACTCCTGCAGTGGAGAGTTCTCTCACAGATTCCCATCGTAGTTTTGCCAGGACTTCTTGATGCCATACTAAGTCAAATGCTGCCTTGGTGTTAAGGGCAGTCACTCCCACCTCACATTCAGAGTTCAGCTATTTTATCCATTAGCGTGGCTGTAAAAATGAGGTCAGGAGTGGAGTGGCCCTGGCAGAACCAAAACTGAGCATCCATGAGCAAGTTATTGCTGAGTAAGTACCACTTCATAGCGCTGTTAGCCCCTTCTATCACTTCAGAGAATTCCAAAGCTCCCAAGCCTCAAAAAAAAAATTCTCCTCAAAAATCTCCTAAAAGGGCAACCCCTAATTTTAAAATGGTGCCTCCTCGTTCACGACTCACTCACAAATGGAAACATCCTTTTCACATCTGGCTTGCCAAGATCATTCAAGATCTTATACACTTGAATCAAGTCACCTCTCAATCTTCTACATGCTAGGAGACTCGAGGGCAATCTAGCATACCTATCCTCAACTATTCATTCGTGTTGTCAGTCTAGTACCTCTGAACGTTTTCCTGTGCACCCACTGAAAAATGGTGTGGGGCCATGTAAAATACATTGGGTGGCACAGAGGTTAGCACTACTGCCCCACAGCACCAGGGACCCAGATTCTATTCTGGCCTCCGAGGATTGTCTGAATCGAGTTCACCCTTTCTCCCTACACCGCGTGAGTTTCCTCCACATGCTGCGGTTTCCTCCCACAGTCCAAAGACGTGAAGGTTAGGTTGACTGGCCATGCTAAATTGCCTCTTAATGTCACAAGATATGTAGAGTTCGGGGGATTAGCAGGATAAATGTGGGGTTATGGGAATAGGGCTTGGGTAAAAGTTGGTGCAGACTCAGTTGGTTGAACAGTCTCCTTTTGCACTGCAGGGATTTTATGACTGACTTGCCCATTCCACACTATGAACAAATTAACTTAAAGTGTTTGGACTTTTAAACAGTTAACACGAAAATGAACCTTATTATCAATGGCTATGTCATATTTTGTCTCCTCTTCTCAAAGGCATAGAACACAAACCACTTCTACTGGTGGCAGCACAGATGGTATAATCAGATTGAAAAGCCTCCAGTATTAACAATTTATGATTCAACAAGATAATCAAACTATTCTTCATGCTGAGTGGCAGCACAGCATAAATATGGCCAGGTCATGCTGGACAGAACAAACTGCAGGTACAATATTTTAAACTCTGGCTTTTCAACTTCACCTGAAAGTAAAGTATTCATTTTGGGAGCTGCTTAGTTAACTAATGAAAGAGCATCTTACCCCTCGATACACACAGACACACTTTTGACAATGAAGTTTAAAAATACAGCCTGTAGCTTTCAAACACCAAATAACACAGCAGAAATGTTGAATGCCAGAGATATTAAAAAGCTTTGGGCCACTTATAACGACAGGAAAATAAACTTACATTTATTGAAGAAGCTGCTGAATCTATATTGCTGGAATGCAAAAGGGAGTGGCATCGAGATGGACAATCCAGTCTGTGTGACCGAGGTGCAGTGAAGGAAAGGACAGACAGTCCACTGCCTAACAGTGCTCACACATAAACCACCTAAAAGAGGGGGAAGAAAATTAAGAGGTTTATGAAAACACAAGGAGTGACAATTAAAAAATGGCAGACTAGCATGAATATACGACTCTGTCCCTGCCGGTCTTTTTGATAGGCAACCTGACATCCTGTTTCTGTGGTAAATATAAACAGAAAGTGATGAAAAAAACTGAACAGATCTGGACTATCTGTAGAGAGAAACAGTTAACATTTCAAGTCCATCTGATATTTGTACTTCTGTGGTAACTGGAAATTTTGTTGGTGCTTGAAGTCTATGCTGTTGATATATATTAACATAGTACAGAATGTGGCCACTTAGCAGGGGGCAAGCAGGGTAAATATAGAACATAGAACACTACAGCACAAACAGGCCCCTCGGTCCACAAGTAGGTTGGATCATATCCATACCTACCAGACCATAGAATTATCTGTAACTCCCAACCCATTTAATCCCATGTACTCATCCAGAAGCCTTTTAAAAGACTCTAGCGAGTTCGCCTCTACTACCAGCGACGGCAGCCAATTCCACTCACTGACCACCCTCAGGTGAAAAACTTATCCCTAATATCTCCTCTATACTTGCTCCCTAGTACCTTAAACCTGCATCCTCTTATAGCAACCATTTCACTTTGGGAAATAGTCTCCGAAAATCCTCTGAGAAATATGTGGGGTTACAGGAATAGAACCTGGATGGGGTTGTTCTTGGTGCAGGCTCGATGGGCCAAATGGCCTCTTTCTGCATTTATAATTCCAAAGATGGTAAATATTGAGAAGCCTTGGAACACAATGTTTATATGAATGATGAAAGTTTTGCAACACCAATTTTAAATCCAACCAATTTATTTGATAGTAAATCCGCGAGCTTTCGACACTATGTTGTGCCTTCATCAGGCAAATGCAGTGTTCTGATCTGCAGAGGCACTCATATCCACACAGACAGTTACAGATTGCTGATTAGAATGCGAATCCTTACATCTAACCTGCTATTCAAGTGTTAAAGTGGCTAACAATGTGTGTGAAGGGAATCCTGAGCATTGGTTAGAGAATTGTGTATTTTCTCCAGACAGCACAGTAAGTGAGGTTTTTTGCTAACCCAGGCAAGTTACGGGGTTACAGATAGTGTGTCATGAAGCCAAGATCCCTGTTAAGACCGTCCTCATGTGTGCGGAACTTGGCTATCAGTCTCTGCTCAGCAACTCTGCGCTGTCGTGTGTCACGAAGGCCCCCTTGAAGAACATTTACCCGCAGGTCGGAGGCCGAATGCCCATGACTGCTGAAGTGTTCGCCCACAGGAAGGGAACTGTTTTGCCTGGTGATTGTTGAGCGATGCTCATTCATCCGCTGTCGTAGTGTCTGCATGGTCTCCCCAATGTACCATGCTTCGGGACATCCTTTCTTGCAACGTATTAGGTAGACAACGTTGGCCGAGTTGCAAGAGTATGTACCGTGTACCTGGTGAATGGTATCCTCACGTTTGATGATGTCGTCCATGTCTATGATCTGGCATGTCTTGCAGAGGTTGCTGTGGCAGGGTTGTGTGGTATTGTGGTCACTGTTCTCCTGAAGGTTGGGTAGTTTGCTGCGAACAATGATCTGTTTCAGGTTGTGCGGTTGTCTGAAAGCAAGAAGTGGGGGGGTGGGGATGGCCCTAGCGAGATGTTCATCGTCATCAATGACATGTTGAAGACTCCGGAGAAGATGTCGTAGCTTCTCCACTCCGGGGAAGTACTGGACAACAAAGGGTACTCTGTCCACCTTGTCCCGTGTTCGTCTTCTGAGGAGGTCAGTGCGGTTTATCGCTGTGGCACGTTGGAACTGTCGATTGACGAGTCGAGCGCCATATCCTGTTCTCATGAGGGCATCCTTCAGCATCTGGAGGTGTCTGTCACGATCCTCCTCATCTGAGCAAATTCTGTGTATACGGAGGGCTTGTCCATAGGGAATGGCTTCTTTAACGTGTCTAGGGCGGAAGCTGGAGAAGTGGAGCATTGTGAGGTTGTCTGTCGGTTTTCGGTACAGTGAGGTGCTGAGGTGACCGAACACAGGACAAGGTGGACAGAGTACCCTTTGTTGTCCAGTACTTCCCTGGAGCGGAGAGTCTTCAACTTCTCCGGAGAGTCTTCAACATGTCATCGATGACGATGAACATCTCGCTAGGGCCATCCCCACCGCCCCCACTTCTTGCTTTCAGACAACCGCACAACCTCAAACAGATCATTGTTCGCAGCAAACTACCCAACCTTCAGGAGAACGGTGACCACAATACCACACAACCCTGCCACAGCAACCTCTGCAAGACATGCCAGATCGTAGACATGGACGACATCATCAAACGTGAGGATACCATTCACCAGGTACACGGTACATACTCTTGCAACTCGGCCAACGTTGTCTACCTAATACTTTGCAAGAAAGGATGTCCCGAAGCATGGTACATTGGGGAGACCATGCAGACACTACGACAGCGGATGAATGAGCATCGATCAACAATCACCAGGCAAAACAGTTCCCTTCCTGTGGGCGAACACTTCAGCAGTCATGGGCATTCGGCCTCCGACCTGCAGGTAAATGTTCTTCAAGGAGGCCTTCGTGACACACGACAGCGCAGAGTCGCTGAGCAGAGACTGATAGCCAAGTTCCGCACACACGAGGACGGTCTTAACAGGGATCTTGGCTTCATGACACACTATCTGTAACCCCCGTAACTTGCCTGGGTTAGCAAAAACCTCACTTACTGTGCTGTCTGGAGAAAATACACAATTCTCTAACCAATGCTCAGGATTCCCTTCACACACATTGTTAGCCACTTTAACACTTGAATAGCAGGTTAGATGTAAGATTTCGCATTCTAATCAGCAATCTGTAACTGTCTGTGTGGATATGAGTGTCTCTGCAGATCAGAACACTGCATTTGCCTGACGAAGGCACAACATAGTGTCAAAAGCTCGCGGATTTACTATCAAATAAATTGGTTGGATTTAAAATTGGTGTTGCAAAACTTTACTGAGTTTACCCCAGTCCAACGCCGGCATCTCTACTATATGACTGATGACAGGGAGGCTAATTTAAGCCTATTATCTGAATCTTGGACACGTTTGTTTGTTTTATTCTTCCTACCCATTGTAACACATCAATATTCTTACATTTAGGGCAGAAAAGAGCTTGCATAGAAAGAGAAACGGCAATAAATCCTCTCAGTGTGCATCACAGTGACTAATAACATCAAGAAATTATTCAATGTTGAACAAGGATTTACACACATTGTGCTGCTTCCCAAATGCATAGGAATTTAACACGAACTGCAATAGTTTCAGCAAGCACTGTATTAAGAAATTGAAAAACATTACAATGCTATCCTACACCACTACCTAGATCCAGCTCAGAATAAGGGGAAGAACCAGGAGGTTAAACACAGTTGATAAAAAGATTAATTTATTTCAAACTTCAGAAAGAAAACAAATCTAGTGTGCATTTGCAAAAATACTTAATTTACTTGGAAAGTCATTTGATTCCTCCAGTGTTACTCCATTGTTACGATGCACAAGGAGGCCATTTGATCCATCATGTCTGCTCTGGCTCTCTAATGAAATAGTAAGAATTTAGCAACACCAATTTATAATCCAACCGATTTATTTGATAGTAAAAACGCGAGCTTTCGACTCCTGTGTCTTCCTCAGGCAAATACAGTGTTCATCTCTAATCATCTCTAATGATATCTAGTATATCATCTCTAATGAAATACTCATAGAATCATAGAAAAACTACAGCACAAACAGGTCCTTCAGCCCACAAGTTGCGCCGATCATATCTTTACCTACTAGGCTTACCTATAACCCTCAATTCTATTAAGTCCCATGTACTCATCCAGAAGTCTCTTAAAAGACCCTATCGAATTTGCCTCCACCACCACCGAAGGCAGCCGATTCCACTCACCCACTGCCCTCTAAGTGAAAAACTTATCCCTGCTGCTGGTGGCAGCACAGATGGTATAATCAGATGGAAAAGCCTCCAGTATTAACAATTTATGATTCAACAAGATAATCAAACTGTTCTTCATGCTGAGTGGCATCTAGTGCCATTCCCTGGAAATGCTGCACATCCATCCTTTTCAAGTTACAGTCAATTCCCTTTCCCATGTTTTGACTGAACCTGCCTCCAGGACACTTTCAAACAGTGCATTCCAGACTCTAACCGCCGTCTGCATGAAAAAGGTTTTCCTTATATCACTTGGGCTTCTTTCACTAATTATTTTAAATCTGTGCCCTCGTGTTCCCTATCCTTTCCACAGAACTATAGAATTCTTACAGTGCAGGAGGCCATTCAACCCATCAAGTCTGCACCCATTCTCCGAAGAAGCATGTTACCCAGGCTCACACCTTCACCCCTGCCCTATGCCTGTAACTCTGTACACTTACCATAGCTAATCCCCTAACCTACACATTTTGGGGCACTGAAGCGGCAATTTAGGATGGCCGATCCACCTAACCCACACACCTTGGACCATTTGGAAATTGGAGCTCTCGAAGCAAACCCACTCAGAAGAACAACTCCACACAGATGGCTACCCAAGGCCAGAATTACAAAGAACAAAGAACAACACAGCACGGGAAACAGGCCCTTCGGCCCAACGAGCCCGCGCCGCCATCCTAACGTCTTAATGACGTATAGACACCAATATAGGGACAATTTGTTACCCAATCAGCCTAAGAGCACATTTTTGGGATGTGGGAGGAAACCGGAATACCCGGAGAAAACCCACGCAACCACGGGGAGAACGCGCAAACTCCTGCAGACACAGGCCCAAATCCATGTGTCTGCACAGCAACAGCGATAGTCTCTGAGCTGTCATGTTGCCCATCTGATGGTCCAGTTTAAGCATACACTAATGACGTGAAGCACTAGACCACTCCTGAAGTAACCTCCAGGAGCAGCCCTCGCACGACCTGCCGAATGCATGCACCTTGTTGGTCAACAAGGTGGACCGAATAGCCTGTGGAAACAATTAAAGTATTTAAACAGTCCTCATATATCCCTCTATCTGCAGACCGCTCATGTGGCTGTCCAAGAGACCCTTAAACAACCCTAGCGTGCCTGCTCCCACCACCTTACTCGGTAGTGCATTCCACACCCCCACTACCCTTTGTGTGAAAAAATGCCCTCTAATATTAGTCTTATACATAGCCCCCCTCACCCTAAGGCCGTGACCCCTCGTTCTATCCGAATCTAATGGTGGAAAAAGCTTACCACCGTTTACTCTATCTATACCCCTCATAATCTTAGATCCCCTCTCAGCCGACGTCTTTCAAGGGAAAACAACCCCAGTGTGTTCAACCTTTCCTCGTAAGACAGCCCTTCCATACCAGGCAGCATCCTGGTAAATCTCCTCTGCACTCTCTCCAGGGACTCCACATCCTTCCGGTAGCACGGCGACCAGAACTGGACGCAGTACTCCAAGTGAGGCCTAACCAATGTTCTATACACTTGCAACATCAAACTCCTACTCTTGTATTCTATACCCCTTCCTATGAAGGCTAACATACCATACGCTTTCTTTATCACCTTTTCCACCTGTACTGACACCTTCAGAGACTTGTGAACCTGCACCCCCAGGTCTCTCTGCGTCTCTATACTCCGGATAGTTTTACCTTTTATCCTATAACTCCCCTCTACATTATTCCGGCCAAAATGCATCACCTCGCATTTATCCGGATTAAATTCCATTTGCCATCTATCTGCCCAATCTACCAGCCTATCTATGTCCTGTTGTATTGCCTGGCACTGCTCCTCAGTCCCCGCCAATCCAAGTATCTTAGTGTCATCAGCAAATTTGCTGATCACACCACCTACCCCCTCTTCCAAGTCATTTATATAAATCACAAATAGAAGAGGTCCTAGTACTGAGCCCTGTGGCACACCACTAGTGACTGACCTCCAGTTGGAAAAAGAGCCTTCCACTAATACCCGCTGTCTCCTCCTCCCAAGCCAGTTCTCAACCCATCTACATACCTGGCCCTGTATCCCATGCGCCTTCACCTTTTTTATCAGCCTACCATGGGGAACCTTGTCAAACGCCTTACTGAAATCCATGTAGACGACATCAACGGCTTGTCCTTCATCAACCGTTTTTGTCACCTCTTCAAAAAATTCCACTAGATTCGTAAGGCACGACCTCCCCTTAACGAAGCCATGCTGCGTATCCCTGATCAGATCGCAGCGCTCCAGATGCTCATACATCCTGTCCCTGAGGATCCTCTCCATTAGCTTACCTATAACTGAAGTCAAGCTCACCGGCCTATAGTTCCCTGGGTTATCCCTCTGACCCTTTTTAAACAACGGTACTACATTTGCAATCCTCCAGTCCTCTGGGACCTCACCTGTGTCCAAAGAAGAGACAAAGATTTGCGTCAGAGGCCCAGCAATGTCATCCCTCACCTCCCTTAGCAGCCTGGGATAAATACCATCAGGCCCCGGAGCTTTATAAGTCTTTATGCTACCTAAAAGCCCCAACACTTCCCTCGTAATGATTATTTCCTTTAACGGGTCCTCAAAATCCTCAAAGCCGACATCTGATGTCAGGCCCCTCTCCCGCGTGAATACCGACGCAAAATATTCATTAAGGATCTGCCCCATCCCCTCAGGCTCTAAGCATAGATCCCCTCCTCTGTCCCTGAGAGGTCCAATCTTCCCTCTAACCATCCTTTTGCTCCTTACATAGGAGTAAAATGCCTTAGGATTTTCCTTAATCCTACCTGCCAAAGCCATTTCGTGGCCCCTTTTTGTCTTTCTGACATCCCTTTTAAGATCCCGTCTACACTCTCTATATTTTTCCAGCGCTGCCTCTGTCCCCAATTGCCTGGATCTAACGTACACCTCCCGCTTCTTCCTGACCAAGTCCTCAACATCTCTAGTAACCCACGGTTCTCTAATCCTACCCTTCCTATCCTTTCTCCTTACCGGCACGTGTCTATCCTGCAAAAATTTTAGTTTTCTCTTGAAAGATTCCCACATGAGCAGCGTCGACCTACCCTCGAACAGCTTATCCCAGTCGGTATCCTTAAGATTCTGCCTAATCTGGCTATATCTAGCCCTCCCCCAGTTTAACACCCTCCCCTTAGGGCAGACTTCATCTTTTTCCATTAATACCCTAAAGCAGACAGAGTTGTGGTCACTATTAGACACATGCTCTCCTACTACAACGTCAACCACCTGCCCTGGCTCATTCCCCAGAACCAGATCCAGTATAGCCCCCTCTCTAGTCGGGCTATCCACATACTGCTCCAAGGACCCTTCTAAAACACACTGTACAAATTCCTCCCCGTCCGCACCTTCCGCTCTTGGCACCTTCCAATCTACCCCAGGGAAATTGAAATCTCCCATTACAACTACCCTATTCTTCCTACACTTATCTAAAATTTCCTTACATATCCCTTCTTCCACGGCACGCGGACTGTTGGGCGGTCTGTAGTACACACCCAACATAGTAACCTCTCCCTTCCTATTCCTCAACTCCACCCATAGCGACTCAATTCCTAACTCAGCCATACCACCCTCCTTCTGCACTGCTATGATGTGATCCTTAACTAATAACGCCACTCCCCCTCCTCTCCTCAAACCACCTCTATCATGCCTAAAACACTTATACCCCGGAATATTCAATTGCCAGTCCTGCCCTTCCTTTAACCACGTCTCAGTCACCGCCACCACTTCTAACTTCCTCTCGAACATTATTGCCTTCAGTTCATCTGTTTTGCCAGTCACACTCCTCGCATTAAGACACATGCACTGAAGGCCCTCAGGCACTCTCTGATCTTCCCTCCTACTCTCCGGAGTTACCCTGTCTCCCATCTCTCTCCCACTCCAAGTTCCCTCTATCTCCCCACCCCCCCCCTCCATATTAGTTTAAACCCTGCCGAAACACTCCAGCTAACCTCCCAGCTAAAATATGAGTGCCCTTCCCAGACAACTGTTCCCCGTCCCTCTTGTATAGATGCCCCTCCCTCCTTAAACCCGAGTCCCTGGCTGTGAGGCAGCAGTGCTAACTATGAGTGGGAAATGTGTCCTTAATGATTCGCTCCAGATCCCTCATGCTTTTGAATACCTCAAAGGTCTCAGCCTTCTGTTCTATTTCCAAGATGCTATCAGACCTGCAGAGATTTTCAAGCATTTTCTGTTTTGCTTCAGATTCCAGCAGTTAATATTAATAGGTGTGTGGGGTACTATTTCAGAATTTGACACAAAACGTACAAGTATTGTGAAATATGAAAATGACAGTGATGGATTTAAATAGGACATAGACAGGTGAACACATGACAGATGCATTTCAGTGCAGAAAAGTAGGAAATCATGTGTTTTGGTAGGGAAAGTGAGGAAAGGCAATATATGCACAAAGGAATTATAGGAGCAGAGGCATTTTGGGGTGTTATGTGCAGAAATCATTTGTCAGTTGAGAAAAGAGCTAATATGTTTTATGGGATAAGGTTGGTATGAAGATCATCATCAAGGTGAAAGCAAATTAATGCAGATTCCATTTGGCCCATCAAGTCAAAGTTCAGTCAATAGTGACTTGCTCAGAACCGGCATAGTGAAGTCACATCTATTCATGTAAAACAGGAAAAGCAGTTCTCCTATTGCCAACACTCGGGAGAATCCCTCTAGTCCAGAAAGGAAACAACTGTTCAAAAGCTACACTCTGCATCTGGTCACAGCATCTATGGCAGCAAGGTGGCACAGTGATTAGCATTACTGCCTCACAGTGCCTGTTTGGGGACACTGAGGGAGAATTTAGTACGGCCAATGCACCTAACCAGCACAAACCTCTGACTAAGAGTCATCCAGACTCAAAACATCAGCTCTTTTCCCTCCTTATAGATGCTGCCAGATCTGCTGAGATTTTCCAGCACTCTATTTTGGTTTTAGATTCCAGCATCTGCAGTAATTTGCTTTTATCCAGGGGGATTTTCACAGTAACTTCACTGCAGTGTTAATGTAAGCCTACTGTGACAAAAATAGTCAGCTAATTCCACTTCCACGCTGTAACAAAACAGAAAACACCAGAAAAAACACAGCGGGTCTGGCAGCATGTATGGTAAGAAAGAAAATAATTAATGTTTTGGATCTGCCTGACTCTTCAAAGGCTCATAAACATTAGCATTATTTTTTGCTTTCCATAGATGCTGCCAGACCTGTTGGATTTTGAGCATTTTCTGTTTTTATTTCAGATTTCGAGCATCCACAGTATTTTGCTTTTATTCATATCCATACTTTGACTTGATGTTTTATCTATGGGCTCTCACTTTGCTGACAAGTCTGTTACACAGCACTTTATAAAATGCCTGTTGGATTTGTGAAAGATGGTCACAAAAGGAAGCTGTTCAGTATCAACTCTGTGCAAAAGCAATAACAAAGCACGCGGAGGCAGTGACGTACTAGTATTGTCACTGGACTAGTTACTCAGAGACTTAGGATAATGCTCTTGGGGCCCAGGTTTGAATCCCACCATGGAAAATGGTGAAATTTGAACTTTTAAAAATCTGGAATTAAGAGTCTAATAATGAGCATGAAATGTTGTGGATTGTCATAAAAACCCATCAGGTTCACAGATAACCTATAGGGAGGGAAATCTGCCGTCATTACCTGGTCTGACCTACACTCGACTCCAAACCCACAACAATTTGGTTGATTCTTAACTGCTCTCTGAGATGGGCAATAAACATAGAAATATAGAAGATAGGAGCAGGAGGCGGCCATTTGGCTCTTTGAGCCTGCTCCATCATTTATCACGATCATGACTGATCATCCAACTCAATGGTTATTCCTGCTTTCTTCCCATAACTTTTGATCTCATTTGCCCTAAGTGCTTTATCTAGTTACTTTTTGAATGCTGGCCTAGCCAATGACGCCCACATCCTATGAACAAACGAAAAAAAAACTGACTGGCCCCCTCCTCCCCTGCTGCTTGGGAATGTGTCGGAGGCAGATTCAATAATGGCTTTCCAAAGGGATTTGAATAGCTAGAGAAAAACAAAAGTCTGCAGGTCCATATACACCACACCTTACCCTCAATAACCCTCTGTGTTAGCTCATTGAAAAATCTTAATCAAATTAAACATAATTTGCCCTTAACAAATCTATGCTGGTTCTCCTTAATTAATCCACATTTGTACAAGTGACCACTGACACCAAGAACAAATTAGGACAAAATTGTCCATAACATATCTCAATGATCAACTAATTATTTCTTGATAATGTCATCATGGTTCCTTTGGAATGATCATTAATCAACTATGGACTAAATCAACCACATATTAAATGTCAACATTGGCAGCACACTCAGCACTCCAAAACAGGCCAAAGGGCAAATAAAAACCACGCATTAAAGGTTACATTCCACATTTTCAAAGTATCTTAATTTTGATAAAAGAATTTTATATATGGATAAGAATTATAAATTGCTTGAGCTATACACTTTGATTCTGCACAGCTGTTCCGATTAGAAAAAAATCTCAAATATACAGTATAATAAAAGCAAAATATCACGAACACTGCGAATCTGAAATTAAAAAACTCAGAAAAGTCAGCAGGTCTGACAGCACCTGTGGAGAGAGAGAAATTGGGTTCATGTTTCAGCTCCGTATGACTCTTCGATGTGATTTATTGTCACATAATTGGGATTCGTAATCGGGTGGCACAGTAGTTAGCACTGCTGACTCACAGTGCCAGGGATCCGGGTTCAATTCTGGACTCAGGTCACTGTCTGCATGGAGTTTGTACATTCTCCCCGTGTCTGCATGGGTTTCCTCCAGGTGCTCCAGTTTCCTTCTACAGTCCAAAGATGTGCAGGTTAGGTTCACTGGCCTTGGGAAATTGATCCTAGCGTCTGGGAGTTTGGTAGGGTAAATATGTGGGGTTACAGAAATATGGTGTGGTTGGGATTACAGTATTTCTGCATTGTAGGGATTCTATGATACAGGTGAAAAGTATTGTTTCTTGCACTCTATACAGACAAAATATACCATTCATCGAGTATATAGGGGAGAAAGAAAGAAGGTTGCAGAATATAGTGAGAAGTTTAAAAAAGTTAAAGAGTTTTAAAAGCATAAAACAAGAGTAAAAGAGTTCGCAAGATATTGCCTAACTCCAATGCCATCTTAGTCTCTTCTTCAGCATCTTCAGGGGAGTTTTACAGTAACTTCATTGCAGTGTTAATGTGAACCTACTGTGACACTAATAAGTAAATTTAAAGTATCCTCGAAAAATGAATAGAAAGCAATGTGCATTTTAAGTTCAATGTTATTCACTGGGATTTATGGTGATTAGTAGATGTTATGCTCTGCTATATTCTGGGCAAATTTGATTTAAAAGATACTAAAATCTTAAAATAATTTTTACACAGCTATCTTAGGCATGATAGATGTTGTATTTTAGAAACAGGTGCTCAGGAAACAGATAGATCAATACAGATAATGACTGTCTATTCCAGGCAACAGAAAAAAAATAAACAAAATCACATTTAATACATCACGGGCCACACTGTTATCATCCACTCATTATGGGAAGCAGGAACTTGAAGCTAAAGGGCCAGAATGTAATTTTAATCATGATTAGGTTAAAGCGCCTACACAGCAGTATGAAGTGAACAATTGTGTTATTCCTTTTTATAGAGCCACATATTCATTACATTTATTTTTCAGACAAAAATAGGTCACACAGTGACAATGCCAAAAGATAACAAGGTTTGTTTCTTCCCAGGAATATAGACAGATAAGGAGTCTCATCTGTAAACATGGACAACTCTGCCTCAACAAGATGCAGCACCTATCATTCTGAAGGCCATTTTATCTCTTATGCATTGACATGCCTGAAAAATAACTGATGCTCTTTAAATCAATGTCAGTCTTCTACAAACATATATAATAAATTCAAAAGGTATACAGAGAACTTTTCTCTTTCTGCCCTTGGCTTCTATTTACTAGGTAGGACAGCATGGTCCTTGTCTTTGATATAATAGGAGTGAAAGAGGACTTTGCTTCATTCACTCGTGGAGGTGGGGTGCTGCTGGCTGGGCCAGCATTTGTTGTCCATCCCTAATTGCCCTTCAACTTCCAGAGGGCTATTAAGAATGGCTGTGGCTCTGGATCACATGTAAGCCAGGCTAAGTAAGGACAACAGATTTCCTTCTTAAAGAGCATCAGTGAATCAAGGCCTGTTTCTGCACTGTGGGGAGTCTATGATTCAATGGAATGGGTTTTCACAACAATCAATGGTCATCTTTAGACTTTAAATCCCAGATTTTTAACTGAATTTAAATTCCACCATCTGTTCTGGCCAGATCTGAACCCAGAACATTATCCTTGGTCTCTGGATTACTAGTCCAGTGACAATACTGCTACGGCATCACCTCTCCCAGCAAAAAAAAGTGTGTTTCACTGCTGCAAAGGTTTCTTGCAACATGTTCACCTGGCCTAGTCTTATTTATTGTGTCACCACCAACATCATCAAATAGAAGTTCACAAAAAAACATTGCCACTATAACAAAAATAGAGTTGTCATTTGAAAACCAGCTGGCCATCTTAGTAGGAGACATCCCTATACAGAATAAATCTTCACACTGAAATAAGATTTATCTAGGTCACAATGCCTGTAAAAAGAATAGCTATGTGACATTAGTGACAGGGTGTTTATTAATTTAAGGAAAATTAGATATAGTATATTGTCCCAGAGAGGTACTTAAGATTTTTTCTGAAAAGGAACACAAATCAATCCAATCAACAGTATTCTCTGAAACTATGATTTTCTTTTCCCCCAAGGCCTACTTTGCCGTTTTAAAAATCTTCTCCTCAGGTCAAAGCTCCTGGTGAGCCCAGTGGGATAAAGGCTTCACCTTGAATTCACATTGAAGGATGCTTTCAGTTTTTGTTCACCAACAACAATGACAGAGATGGCATGCGAGGCAAGAGATAAGCCCAATCCACACTTTAAGCTACAGCTTCCATCCAAAAAGGAAGAGTGCTGTTGATCGTTAAAGCAAGCCAACTGAGCTTTCGGAGGAAAATAAGCAGATTTTTACTGAGGCTACTTTGAACCAGGCAGATAGGAATTATTTCATTTTCTCAACGGGAATGAGAAGTGGAGCAGTGATGCTGAAATCCAGCAGATTATCCATTCAACGTATATTTTCTTCCAATTTTTGGACTGGAACACAAATATTATTCTTTACCGCTTACCTGACAAGCTCAGTTGGGCCATAGCCGAGAAGTAAGATTCTCATCTGAGGCAGCAGGTTGTGGGTTCAAGCCTCACTGCAAAACCTTGAGTACATAATGCAGGCTTTAAACACTCCACACACAGCTGGAGGTAGCACATGTTGGAGGTCTTGTCACACAGTGGGTTGCATCCCTGCTTCTGAGCCAGGAGCTTTGAATTCGAGTCCCACCCTCGGACTTGATGGCTAAGGAAGACGTGTTGCTAATGTGGCCAAACCGGCCGTCGGATGAGATACTAAAACAAATCTCTGTCCTCCTGAGTGAACATAGCAGTTGCCATAGCACCATTCGAAGAGAGATGGGATGTTCCAGACAATATTTATCACTCAACCAACATCGCCAAAACAGATTAGCTAGTTACCTCATAGCTGTCTACAATCATTACATGCACAAAATGACTATGTTTTGTTACACTAGAGAAGTATGCAAAGAGATCTTATTGAGAGATCTATAAGACATCAATAAATTGAGTGATGAGATATTGTTTAATATGGCTACGTGAATAAGGGCCATTGGATGAAACTGGAGAGAGATAATACAAGGATTATACAAGATAATACAAGGATAATACAAGATTTACAAGGATGTTGCCTGGATTGGGAGGCATGCCTTATGAAGACAGGTTGAGGGAGCTGGGACTGTTCTCCCTGGAGAGACGAAGGTTGAGAGGCGACCTGATAGAGGTTTACAAGATGTTGAGAGGAATACATAGGGTGGACTCTCAGAGACTATTTCCCAGGGCTGAAATGGTCGCGACGAGAGGGCACAGATTTAAGGTGCAGGGAAGCAAGTACAGAGGGGATGCTAGGGGAAAGTTTTTCACTCAGAGGGTGGTGAGTGAATGGAATCGGCTGCCGTCGGTGGTGGTCGAGGCGAACTCGCTGGGGTCTTTTAAAAGACTTCTGGATGAGTATATGGGATCCAATGGGATTGGGGGTTATAGATAGGTCTATGGCTGGGTAGGTTTTGATGTGTTCGGCACAACTTGTGGGCCGAAGGGCTTGTTTGTGCTGTAGTGTTCTATGTTCTATGTTAATGAATGAGTGGCTAACATGTATATCACAGCTATCAGAGTCATAGAGGTTTACAGCATGGAAACAGGTCCTTTAAGCAATAACTTGTCCATACCACTCTTGTTTTTATAAATGACCAAGCCAGTCCCAATTGCCTGTGTTTGGCCCATATTCCTCCATACCCATCTTACCTATGTAACTGTCTAAACACTTTTAAAAAGACAAAATTGTACCCGCCTCTACTACCACCTCTGGCAGCTTGTTTCAGACACTTATCACCCTCTGTGTGAAAAAATTGCCCTCTGGACACTTGTATTTCTCTCTTCTCACCTTAAACCTATGCCCTCTAGGTTTTAGACTTCCTTACCTTTGGGAAAAGCTGTTGACTAGCTAATCTATGCTCCTCATTATTTTATAGATGTCTATAAGATCATCCCTCAGCCTCCTACATTCCAGAGAAAAAAGTTCCAGCCTATCTTGCCTCTCCTTATAACTCAAACCATCAAGTCCTGGTAACGTACTAGTAAATTTTTTCTGCATTTCAGCTATAATGCTGAAGACTTATTTTCACTGAACAAGTACCTTTAGTTAAACTTGCATCTACCTGACAAAATGGAAAATTCCCCACATATCCTGTCTACAAAAAGCAGGGCAAATCTAATTGGGCCAATTTCCAACCCATCAGTCTTCTCCTAATCAGGTGCAAAGTGACAGAATGCGTCATTAACAGTATTATTAAACAATATTTATCCACCAAGTTTAGATTCCACCAGTACAATTCAGCTCCAAACACACTGCAGTCTTCATCAAACATGTACCCTATGAACACCATGTTTTGTCTATACAGTTCACAAGAAACAATACTTTTTACGGTACTCCAGTACACATGACAATAATAAATCAATTCAATCTAAATTTCATAGGTGAGGTAAAAATAACTGCTCTTGACAAGTGTGAATCATAAAACTTAAGTCAATAAGAATTGTAATAAAATTGGAGTCATATCCAAAAGGAAGATGATTGTGGTTATTGGAGGCCAATCATGTCAGCCCCAAGAAATCCTGGTTGACTCTTAAAATGCCTGAAGTGGCCTTGCAAGTTACTCAGTTCATGGGCAATTAAGGATGGGCAATGTTGTCCCAGCCAGCGGCCCCATAGAATCATAGAAACTGTACAGTGCAGAAGAAGGCCATTTGGCTCATCAAGTCTGCACCAACAATAATCCCATCTAGGCCCTACCCCATAACCCCACATATTTACTCACTAATCCCTTTATCCTATGCATCCTGGGACACTAATGATCCCACCCAGGTCCTATTCCTGTAATCCAATATATTTACTTGATAGTCCCAGGTTAGGATCAATTTAGCATGGCCATGTTCCATGAAAGAATGAAAAAATATCTATTTAAATGGTCTTGGTTTGAGAGATAGATACTGACCAGGATAACTTCAAAATAGTAGCTATGGGATTTTTAAACATCCATCTAAGGGGTTCATTGTTGCGCACTTCCAAAAATGCAGTGCTCCCCTCAGTACCGCACTACCATATCAGTCTAGGTTTTTGTGCTGGCCTTTCTCAAATGGGACTTCATGAGCTAACCTTTGGATTTAGAGGTGAGACAAGTATCTGCTGAGCCACAGCTGATCCCAAGCATCATTTTGTGCCTTGTCTTTGAACACTCTCCCACATACTGCATCCTGTTCCTGGCAATGTTCCAAACTTACAAACATTCCACCCGCTTGTTTTAACTTTCTTTGCTTTGACTTTCCATCAAATATTACCAAAATCCATTCTGGCTAATCCTGCTGAATTCGTGGAAAAATAGACAGCCAACAGATGCAGCTTTAATCCTTTACACAAAAAAGTCCAAAGCTGAGATGCTAGAAATCAAAAACAGAAACAGAAAATGTGGCAAACACTCAGGGTCAGTCAGCCTAGGTCTAAATCTGAAATGTCAACTCATCTGCGCTCTCCATATATTTGGCAGAACTCCAAGATCCCTCAAGACCAACAAAAACTCTGATACCAAAATTAGCAGTTTCCAGCAATTCATCAGACAGTGGTAAAAGCCACGTTGAAGATTCCCGGTGGTACAAGCCTGCATAGCTAATGGAATTAAATTAAAGTCTACGGTCATTTTCAAATTTAAAACATGCCAAAAAATAAATTGCTTTTTATGCATGCCCATAACAACAGTTTGATGGATGAAGAGGGAATGAAGTTATAGGTTGATAAGGTGTGGATTAGGTGTCCCAGATGCCCCATAAATAATCAGCTTATTAGTGTAAAACGTGATCAGATCAAGAGGTATTTGTAAAGAAACATCATTTATACCAGGAGTCTACCATTGGTAAATCAACCTTTGGAAATTTGTCGCAACAAGCCATTCAAGAATCTCCTTCCTGCTGAATGGAATAGGTGGATGGTTGACAGAGAAAGAGCCTTCACAAAAAGTGGAAATAGGTGCAACGAAACACCATGCTTTGTGTAGCTTCATCATCCAAATCTCAGATGCTATTAGTACACAAACTTCCATCAGATTGCTCATGATGCAAGGTTCAATGGATGGAGAGGAAGATGATTTGTTGTAGAGGAAATGATTCTGTAAGCGGAGGTGTCTCACTTGATTCCAGGAGGATGTCTCGCTAAATTCCACAAGGGTGTCAGAAGGTTGAAAAGCATTCAAAAAGGGAGAAAAGCAGAAGGCAGAGAACTATAAGGCAATAAATCAAACCTAGTCAACATGTTTTTATGAGGTGAAAAACTGTGTTTGACGAACTAGCTCAAATTCTTTGCAGGAAAGCAGATAGGGGGGAACCTGTAGATGTAATGTATTTAGATTTCTAAAAGGCATCTGACAAAGTGCCACAGAAAAAGCTGGTGCATAAAGTAAAAACCCATGAAAGTGGAGAAAACATGTTAGTATGGATTGAAAACTAGAAAACAGATTTGGGATAAATGGGTCCTTTTCAGAGTGGAAATATGTAACTAGTGGAATACCGCAGGGATCAGTTCTTAACCTGCAATTGTTCATTAATGACCGAGAGGAAGGAACAGAATTTAAGATGTCCAAATTTGCCAATGATAAGAAGGTGAAAGGGCAAGTTGTGATAAGTATATTGTGGTTCTGCAAAGGATAGTTTGGGTAACTGGGCAAATATCTGGCAAATGGAGTTTAATGTGTAAAGTGAGGGGCCATGCACTTTGGTAAGAGGAATCAAAAAGCAGATTATCTAAATGGAGAGAGAGTGCAGGTGAGTGAAGAGGGATGTAGGTGTTCTAGTGCATGAATGACAAAAATCTAGCAAGCAGATCCAACAAATATTTAAGAACATAAATGGCATTTTGGCCTTTATTGCAAAAGTGATTGGAGTTTAAAAATAGGGAGGTTTTATTGCAGGGTGTTGGTGAAGCCTCACCTAGAATACTACACAGTTTTGTTCCCCTTGCCTTGGAAAGGGTATAGTAACATTGGAGGCAATCCAAAGGAGATTTACTGGGCTAATTCCTGGAATGAGAGAGTTGTCCTATCAAAAGAGACTAAATAGTCTGAGTCTGTATTCTTGGAATTCAGGAGAGTGAGGGGTGAACTTATTCAAACACAAGATCCTAAGGGGGTTTGCAGGAAAGATGGTGAAATGTTTTCACTAGTGGGAGAGTCTCAAACAAGGTGACATAGATACAAGATAAAAGCATGGTCATTTAAAACTAGGTGCATAGAAATTTTTTCCTCGCAGAGGGTGGTGAATCTCTGGAATTCTTTGCCCCAAAGTGTAGTGGAGGCTGAATCATTAAAAGTATTCAAAGTGGAGGTGGATAAATAGATCAGCCATGATCGTTTTGAACTGTGGTAGCCTACTCCTGCTTCTATTTCTTGTGTTCTGATTCAAAGTCAGATATATGTGATGATGTTAAATCAAGGTGACTCAATGAATTTGATTAACTCTTTGCATTAGATGCTAAAGACAATAAATTTGACTGGATTAAAAACACTTTCATACATCTATTCAGTAAACCGTATCACATTACTTTATGAATTACCAGTGGGTTTTTTTTTTACTGCCTTTTAAAATGGTGACCTCCCAGACCCAAACTAGCAGTTCATATTTTACTCTCGGCATACAAGTCAAACTTCATTTTTGGAGCGACATTTGGTGCTTCATATGCTGACTTATGTGCCAACATCTGCAGTATATCTCACAAAGTCATTTCCTAGTATGAAACTGACATAATTAATAGACTACTTCAACATCACTCTCACAATAACAGATCCAATGACTAAATCACAATTTAAATTCACTCTCCATAGTGGAACCAGTAAAGAATTTCCATCAAACGTGTCAGTATACATTTATTTAGCAAAACAACCATGTCTTTTGCTATCAAGCTTTCCGGATGTGTCACAGATCCAGCTCCAATCAAGATTGCAAGAAACTACAAAGGGTTGTTAATGTAGCCCAGTCCAGCATGCAAACCAGTCTCCTGTCCACGAACTCCATTTACACTTCCCATTGCCTCGGAAAAGCAGCCAGCATAATCAAGGACCCCATGCACCCCGGACATTCTCTCTTCTACTGGGAAGATGATATAAAAGTCTGAGATCATGTAACAATTGACTCAAGCATAGCTTCTGTTATGTTGACGTTGAAGGCGGGGGAGTGGCTTTACTGGTTAAGGACAACATCATAGCAGTGCAGAGGGAGGGAGGTATGGATGATTTAGGAATTGAGTCTCTATGGGTGGAGTTGAGGAATAGGAAGGGAGTGGTTACTCTGTTGGGTGTTTACTACAACCGCCCAACAGCCCGCGAGCCGTGGAAGAAGGGATATGCAGGGACATTTTAGATAAGTGTAGGAAAAATAGAGTAGTAGTAGTGGGAGATTTCAATTTTCCTGGAGTAGATTGGAGAGTGCCCAGAGCTGTAGGAGTGGACGGGGAGGAATTTGTACAGTGTGTTTTGGAAGGGTCCTTGGAGCAGTATGTGGACGGCCCGACTAGAGAGGGGGCTATACTGGATTTGGTTCTGGGGAATGAGCCAGGCCAGGTGGTTGACGTCGAGGTAGGAGAGCAGGTGTCAAATAGTGATCACAACTCTGTCTGCTTTAGGATATTAATGGAAAAGGATGAGACTGGCCCAAAAGGGAAGGTATTTAACTGGGGGAGGGCTAGATACAGCCAGATTAGGCAAGATCTTAAAGATACCGACTGGGATAAGCTTTTCGAGGGCAGGTCGACGAAGTACATGCGGGAGTCTTTCAAGGGAAAACTAAATTCTCTGCAGGAAAGATACGTGCCAGCAAGGAGGAAGGATGGGAAAAGGTAGGATTAGAGAACCGTGGCTTACCAGGGATATTGAGGACTTGATCAGGAAGAAGCGAGAGGCTTACATTAGATCTAGGCAACTGGGGACTGAGACAGCACTGGAAGCTTATAGAGAGTGTAGACGGGATCCTTAAAGGGGTATTAGAAAGGCAAAAAGGGGCCACGAGGTGGCTCTGGCAGGTAGGATTAAGGAAAATCCAAAGGCATTTTACACCTACGTAAGGAGCAAAAGGATGGTTAGAGGCAAGATTGGACCTCTCAGGGACAGAGGAGGGGATCTATGCTTAGAGCCTGAGGGAATGGGAGAGATCCTGAATGAATACTTTGCATCGGTATTCACGCAGGAGACTGGCCAGATGTCTGTTGCTGATGTTGACAAAGTTGAGGATCGGTTGAGGGAAATAAGAATTACGAGGAAAGAGGTGTTGGGGCTGTTAGGCAGCTTAAAGACATATAAAGCTCCGGGGCCTGATGGCATTTACCCCAGGCTGCTAAGGGAGTTGAGGGAAGACTTGGCTGGGCCTCTGACGCAAATCTTTGTCTCTTCCTTGGACACAGGTGAGGTCCCAGAGGACTGGAGAATAGCAAACGTAGTACCGTTGTTTAAAAAAGGTCAGAGGGATAACCCAGGGAACTATAGGCCGGTGAGCTTGACTTCAGTTATAGGTAAGCTAATGAAGAGGATCCTTAGGGACAGGATGTATGAGCATCTGGAGCGCTGCGATCTGATCAGGGATACGCAGCATGGCTTCATCAAGGGGAAGTCTTGTCTTACAAATCTAGTGGAATTTTTTGAGGAAGTGACAAAAACAGTTGATGAAGGACAGGCTGTTGATGTCGTCTACATGGATTTCAGTAAGGTGTTTGACAAGGTTCCTCATGGTAGACTGATAAAGAAGGTGAAGGCGCATGGGATACAGGGTCGGGTATGTAGATGGGTCGAGAACTGGCTCGGGAGGAGGAGACAAAGGGTAGTAGTGGAAGGCTCTTTTTCCGGCTGGAAGCCTGTCACTAGTGGAGTGCCACAAGGCTCAGTACTAGGTCCTCTTCTATTTGTGGTCTACATAAACGACTTGGAAGTAGGGGGAGGTGGTGAGATCAGCAAATTTGCTGATGACACCAAGATGCTTGGATTGGCGGGTACAGAGGAGCAGTGTCAGGCAATACAACAGGACATAGATAGGTTGGGAGACTGGGCAGATAGATGGCAAATGGAATTTAATCCGGATAAATGCGAGGTGATGCATTTTGGCCGGAAAAATGTAGAAGAGAGTTATAGGATAAAAGGTAAAACTATACAGAGCATAGAGACGCAGAGAGACTTGGGGGTGCAGGTTCACAAGTCTCTGAAGATGTCCTCACAGGTGGAGAAGGTGATAAAGAAGGCGTATAGTATGTTAGCTTTCATAGAAAAGGGTATAGAATACAAGAGTAGGAGTTTGATGTTGCAGTTGTACAGAACGTTGGTTAGGCCTCACTTGGAATACTGCGTCCAGTTCTGGTCGCCGTACTATCGGAAGGATGTGGAGTCCTTGGAGAGAGTGCAGAGGAGGTTTACCAGGATGCTGCCTGGTATGGAAGGACTGTCTTATGCGGAACGATTAGATAGACTGGGGTTGTTTTCCCTTGAAAGACGTCGGCTTAGAGGGGATCTCATAGAGGTGTATAAGATTAGAAGGGGTATAGATAGAGTAAATGGAGGTAAACTTTTTCCACCTTTAGAAATGGATAGGACGAGGGGTCATGGCCATAGGGTGAGGGAGGCTATGTATAGGATGAATATTAGAGGGCAGTTTTTCACACAAAGAGTAGTGGGGGTGTGGAATGCACTGCTGAGTAAGGTGGTGGGAGCAGGCACGCTGGGGCTGTTTAAGGGTCTCTTGGACAGCCACATGAGCGGTATGCAGATAGAGGGATATAGTAGGACTGTTTAACTACGGCTTTTTTTCCCACAGGTAATTCGGTCCATACTTGACCAACATTGAGCATGCGTTCGGCAGGTGGTGCGAGGACAGCTCTTGGATGTTGATTCATGGGTTGCCTGGTACTTCATGTCGTAAATGAGTGCTTTATGTGGACCATCTGAAGGGCACCATGACAGCTCAGAGACTAGCGATGTGGCTGTGCAGACACTTGGAATTGGGCCGGTGTCTGCGGGAGTTTGCGCGTTCTCCCCGTGGTTGCGTGGGTTTTCTCCGGGCGCTCCGGTTTCCTCCCACAACCCAAAAATTCGCTCTTAGGCTGATTGGGAAACAAATTGTCCCTACAGTGAGAGTCTTCCATATTAGGAATAACCTAAATTTATAATAGGTTAATGGAATTGCTACTATATAGTTATGACGGTGGCGCGGGCTCGTTGGGCCGAAGGGCCTGTTTCCCGTGCTGTGTTGCTCTTAACTCTTCTCTCTTCTGCTCCGTTGCCATCAGACTTTTGAACAGACCTACCTTAAGTTGATTTTTTTCTCCCCCTCACCTATGCCTGTAACACTACATTCTGCACCCTCTCCTTTCCTCCTTCCCTATGTACTCTATGAATGATATGCTTCATCTGTATAGCACACAAGAGGCAATACTTTTCACTGAATCCCAAAACATGTGACAATAAATCAAATCAAAAGGAAAATGACCTGCTTAGTTTCTTTATCAAACAAAACTGGAGTAAATTTCAATGTTCTAAATTACACCCACTGCAAATAGATCAGATGTTATCAGTTTGTCACAAGCCTCTGTCAATGACATAGCATTTTCTGGAGAAATACTTAACTCTCTAACAAAGCTTCTGGCTTGGCTTTTGAGTTCCAGCACTCTGCTTTTATCGCCTGTCCTTTGACAAAAATTGGTATCCTTGAATCACACCGAACAACTCCCCACATATACATTGAGAAACATCTTTCCTTTTCTGCTATTCCCCTCAGTGGCCAGTCTGCTGGATGGCTATTGTGGGTCAGATTGGTATCAAAAGCACATGTTTGATCCCCATTCTGGCTGGGATGCTTTTGACACTTGCCTCCTAGTTATACCTATAGTGGCATCTGATCTTTCTTCAGGCAGAGACTTCAAGGAGGAGATAGTGCCTCTCCTTTAATGTGATTTATTGTCACATGTATTAACATTTAGCGAAAAGTATTGTTTCTTGCGTGCTATACAGACAAAGCACATCATTCACAGAGAAGGAAAGGAGAGAGTGCAGAATGTATTATTGTAGTCATAGCTAGGGTATAGAAAAAGATCAACTTAATGCAAGGTATGTCCATTCAAAAGTCTGATAGCAGCAGGGAAGAAGCTGTTCTTGAGTCGGTTGGTACGTGATTTCAGACTTTTGTATCTTTTTCCTGAAGGAAGAAGAGGGAAAAGAAATGTCCGGGGTGCGTGAGGTCCTTGATTATGCTTTGCCCATGATTGGAAAGTGCAGACAAAGTCAATGACTGGTTTGACTGATGGATTTGGTTCCATTCACGACTTTTTAATAGTTCCTTGAGGTCTTGGGCAAAGCAGGAGCCATACCATGCTGTGGTACAACCAGAAAGAATGCTTTCTATGATGCATCTGTAAAAGTTGGAGAGAGTCGTAGTTGACATGCCAAATTTCCTTAGTCTTCTGAGAAAGTAGAAGTTGGTGGGCTTGGAAAGTTGGAAAGCAGCGTTGGTGGGCTTTCTTAAACTGTACTGTCGGCATGGGGGGACCAAAAGCTTGAAGCTCTCGACCCTTTCTATTTCAACACCACTGATGTAGACAGGAGCATATTCTCCTTTATGCTTCCTGAAATCAATGACAATTTTCATCGTTTTGTTGACATTGAGGGAGAGATTATTGCTGCAGAGATTATTATTGTCATGTTAATTAATATTCTGTTCATGCTCAGCAAGCAAAGTTTTGTTGCCACTAATATATTTACAGGATAATTCATAGCTTTCTATAACTACAGAGGCTGCAGTGGTTAAGATGACAGCTCACTGACATAGTCTCAAGGGCAACTAAGGATGGGCAATAAATGTTGGCCTGGCCAGTGACACCCACATCTCATAAATGAATTTTTTAAAAGTCATAACAAATAGCCACTCTCTTATTTTGAATTATGGATTTCTAGGCAGGGATCTGATTTTAAAAAATGTATTCTTTCCACAGCAAGTGGCAGGGGTGAGGGGTAAACACTGTCAATGGGTTGGGGTGGGGACTGGCCAAGAAAGACAGATCAGCACAGTCAATGGGATTAGTCTAAGTCTATGAACTAAAGACTGACCTTACAAAGTGTGTCTTCAGTTCATGACGAGAAAAGGAGGTGCAGCTGTACTGAAATATTCTGATAATTTACCCCTGCAATCCTGTTGGAGCTGGCAATGGAAGCTATATACGATTGCACTTCCTATCAAGAGATGCACTTTCTCCATCACTGACTCAAAGATCTGGGCCATTGTTTTAATCAACACCAGCCAAAGTGAGCATGTTGTTACTTAATGCAGAGCCTTGTATTCAGAAAATGGACTGCAACACTACCTGTATTTCATACAAACAGTGACACTCCAAACTTACGTAAACTGGCTGTCAGGTGCTTTAAGTTGTCCTGAGGTCGGAAAAATAACTATATAAACGTGCATTTTCTTTCTTTCCTCCCAAAGAGCAAATAGCAAAATTAATTCATGTTCCTGCTCAAGATCAAAATGTAGGAAATTTAAGATACAGTATGAGGAAAAAGCATTAGAGAGGATACAGAAAATATTTACCAGGAAGTTGCCTGGTATGGCGGGCATTAGCTATGAAGAGAGATTGGAGAAACTTGGTTTGTTCTCATTGGAACGACAGACATTGAGGGGTGATCTGATAGAAGTCTACAAGATTACGAGAGGCATGGACAGAGTGGATAGCCAGAAGCTTTTTCTAGGGTGGAAGAGTCAATTACGAGGGAACATAGGTTTAAAACGCAAAGAGCAAGGTTTAAAGGAGCTGTCCAAGGCAAGTTTTTGTTTTTCACAGAAGGTGGTGGGTGCCTGGAACTCAATGTCGGGGAGGTAGTGGAAGTAGATACGATAATAACTTTTAAGGAAAATCTTGACAAATACACAAATAGGATGGGAATAGAGGGATTTCGTCGCCGGAAGAGTAGGGGATTTTAATTTAGATTGCACCATGGTCGGTGCAGGCTTGGCGGGCTGAAGGGCCTGTTCCTGTGCTGTAATTTTCTTTGTTCAATAACAATTTGTTTGACATAAAGCATAAAATGTTCATATCTACCATTCTGATGATGAACTTCTGACTCTCACTAAAACTTGCAAAGAGATGATGATGATGATTAGGGCACAAAGCAGACATATTTCCATAAAAAAATTAACATTCCCATAAGTAAAAGTATGCAGTAAAATCTGAAGTTATGGGTGGAAAAATTAAAATTACTAATACAAAAAAAATTATTGGAAATAAAGGGGAAGCAAAACATTAGAAAGACAGTGGGGATATAAAAGGTGGACAGCTAATAAAAAATGGGGAATAATATAGAATTTTATAGTCGAGCATTAAAAGAATAATTAGAAAAAATATAGCATAGAACTGATCAGATGACAAAAGAACAGTGACAAAACTAAATGCACTCTTTTGTTGTGAATGGCATGGTAGCACAGTGGTTAGCACTGCTACCTCACAGCACTAGGAACCCTGTTCAATTCTAACCTCAGGTCACTGTCTGTGTGCAATCTGCACATTGTCTGCATGGGTTTCCTCCAGGTGCTCTGGTTTCCTCCTACAGTCTAAAAGACGTACTGATTAAATGTTTTGGCCATGCTAAATTCTCCCTCAGGATAGATGCCAGAGTGTGGCGACAAGGGGATTTTCACAGTAATTTCACTGGAGTGTTAACATAAGCCTATTTGTGACACTACTTAAATTGAGGTTAAATTTATTTATTAATGTGAATGAAAAAGTACAGAGAAAAAGATGGAAAATTTGCTAGTTATAGATACAGAAATCACTAAAACAAAATTGTTGGAATTCAATTTGATCTGACTGATCGAACCTCAGTTCCATTTGCCCAGATTTTCTTCATGGCCCTCAGAATGCTATCAACCAATCATCCACCTCTATCTTCCCAAGAGATTCATAGTTCATAGAATCCTACAATACAGAAGCAGGCTATTTGGCCCATCAAGTCTGCATTAAAAACAATCCCACTCAGGCCCTAATGCCATAATCCGATGCATTTACCCCAGCTAATCCCCTGACATTAAGGGGCAATTTAGCATGACCAATCCACCTAATCCACTCATCTTAAGAACATAAGAACTAGAGGCAGCAGTAGGCCATCTGGCCCCTCAAGCCTGCTCCGCCATTCAATAAGATCATAGCTGATCTTTTCATAGACTCTTTTCATATATTCAGCTCCACTTACCTGCCCGCTCACCATAACCCTTAATTCCTTTACTGTTTAAAAATGTATCTGTTCTTGCCTTAAAAACATTCAATGAGGTAGCTTCACTGGGCAGGAATTCTACATTTACAACCCTTGAGGTGAAGAAATTCCTCCTCAATTCAGTCCTAAATCTGCTCCTCCTTATTTTGAGAGCATGCCCCCTAATTTTAGTTTCACCCACCAGTGGAAACAACTTCCCTGCTTCTATCTTATCTATTCCCTTCAGAATTTTATATCTTTCTATAAGATTTGCCCTTATTCTTCTAAATTCCAATTAGTCCTAATCTAATCAGTCTCTCCTAATAAGCCAGCCTTCTCAGCTCAGGAATCAATCTAGTGAATCTCCTTGTACCCCCTCCACTGCCAGTATATCCCTTCTCAAGCAAGGAGACCAAAACTGTACACAGGACTCCAGGTATGGCCTCACCAGCACCTTATACAACTTCAATATAACCTCGCTGTTTTTAAACATCCCTCTAGCAATGAAAGACAAAATTCCATTTGCCTTATTAATTACTTTCCGCACCTGCAAACCAACTCCTTGTGATTCATGCACAAGGATGCCTAGGTCCCTCTGCATAGGAGCATGCTGCACTTTTTTTACCATTTAAATAATAGTCCAATTTGCTGTTATTCCTACCAAAATGGATGACCTCGCATTTACCAATATTGTACTCCACGTGCCAGACCCCTGCCCACTCACTTAGACTATCTATATCCCTTTGCAAATTTTCAATGTCCTCTGCATGCTTTGCTCTGCCACTCATCTTAGTCTCATCTGTGAATTTTGATACACTACACTTAGTGCCCAACTTAAAATTATCCATGTAACCTAAAAACAATTGCGGTCCCAACACTGATCCCTGAGGCATTCCACGAGTCATTGATCGCCAACCAGAAAAACATCCATTTACCCCCACTCTTTGCTTTGTTAGATAACCAATCCTCTATCCATGCTAGTACATTACCCGCAGCACTGTGCACTTATCTTTTGCAGTAACCTTTGGTGCGACACCTTGCCTTCTAGAAATCCAGAGACACCACATCCACAGGTTCCCCAATGCCCGCCACACATGTAATGTTCTTAAAGAATTCCACCAAATTAATCAAACATGATCAGTCCTTCAGGAACCCATGCTGCGTCTTCCCTATGGGACAATTTATATCCAGATGTTTCACTATTTCTTCCTAGATGGTAGATTCAAGCATTTTCCCTACTACAGAAGTTAAGCTAATTGGTGTATAGTCACTTGCCTTTTGTCTACCTCCTTTTTTAACAGTGACTTCACATTTACTGTTTTCTAATCTGTGTGGGAACCACCCAAGAGTCCTATGAATTTTGGTAAATTACCACTAATGCATTTGCTACTTCCCCGACATCTGAGTACCCAGGATGCATTCCCTCAAGGCTAGGAGACATGTATACCTTTAGCCTCTTCAACTTGCTCAATACTACCTCTTTCGTGATAATGATTGTTTCTAGGTCGTCACCTGCCATTGCCTTCCTGTCATCAATTTTTGACATGTTATTTGTGTTTTCCACTGTGAAGACCGACACAAAATACCTGTTCAGTACCTTGACCATTTCCTCATTTCCAGTTATTACATCCCTTTCTCACCATCTAAAGGACCAATGTTTACTTTAGCTACTCTTTTTCATTTTATATATTTGTAGAAACTTTTGCTATCTGCTTTTATATTCTGAGCTAGTTTACTCTCATAATCCATCTTTTCTTTACAGCTTTTCTCATGGCTGTTGACTTTTAAAAATTTCCCAATCTTCTAGTTGCCCACTAATCTTTACCACTTTGTATGTTATTTTCTTTCAATTTTATACCCCCTATTTCCTTAGCTATCCATGGTTGATTATCTCTTTCTAAAGTTCTTCCTTATCACTGGTATATACTTTTGCGGAGCAATGTGAAAAATCATTTTGAAAATCCTGCACTGTTCCTCAAAATGATTTTTCACAGTGCTCAGCAAAACTATATACTAGTGATAAGAAAGAACTGTCGAAAGAAAGACAATCTTTGGACTGCGGGGGGAAACTGAAGCACCTGGCAGAAACCCATGCAAAAATGGGGAGAATGTGCAAACTCCACACAGACAGTGACCCAAGATCGATCCAGGGACCTTGGAGCTGTAAGTTAGCAATGCTAACCACTGTGTCACTGCCACCAAAAAAAAACCAGAACAAAGCATTTGAATCACATTCGCTGCGAGCGTATCTCCCGACTCCCCCACTGTTGCTAAATCATATTGTATGTCCATCATCCAGTACTGGATGAACTGAAATTTTCCCCCAAATAAATACTGGGCAAAGAGGCATTGTCAAACTCTGTTCCCGAGCTAACAACTCCATCCCTCTCCCTACAACTGTCTGACGCTGAATCAATTTGTTTGCAACATTGGTGTCATATTTGACCCAGAGTCGAGCTTCCAACTAAATACACACACTGTTGCCAAGACCACCTATTTTCACTGCTATAACATCACCTGACTCTGCCTCACTTCCCTTGCTGATGAAACCCACATTCATACTCAATTACTTCTAGAATTGACTATTCCAATGTACTCTGAGCCAGCCTCCCACATTCTACCCTCCATGAGTTTTGAGATCATCTAAAATTTACACGGCTGTGCCCTTCCTTGCATCAAGTCCCATTCAGCCATCATCCCTGTGCTCATTGACCTACGTTAGCTTCACTTAAACAAAGCCTCAATTTTAAAATGGCTTTACTTTTAAACCCCTCACCGACTATGTGATCTGCTCAGTGCTACAACCCTCAAGTATTTGTGATCCTTTAATTCCAGATTCTTGAGCATATGCGATTTTAATCATTCCACTACCAGCAGCCGTGCTTTCAGTTGTGAAGGCCAAAGCTCTAGAGTTCTCTTCATAAATCTTGTCACCTTTCTTCCCCCTTAAAGACTGACATCTTTGATCACGCTTTTCATCATCATCAAACCTAATAACTTATGTGGCTCAATGTCAAATTTCACCTTTCTGTGAAACACCTAGAAACATTTCATTTTGTTATATATTAGCTGTAGCTGTAATAAAGTGTGGATCAGAATTGGCAGAGTAACTAGGTGCAAAATTAAGATAATATTTTACAAAAATCAGTAGGGTTTTCACAATCTGAAGGAATGACAGAACAAGAATATAATCATAGGATTCCTACAGTGCAGAAAAAGGCCATTTGGTCCATTGAGCCTGCACTAACAATCCCATCCAGGCCCTATCTGCATAACTCAACATAGTTAACCTGTGAGCCCCTGTCCCCGACATTAAGGCGCAACTGAGCATGGCCAATCAACCTACGCCACATATCTTTGGATTGCGGGATGAATTTGGAGGGTCTGGTGCAAACTCAACATAGACAGTTACTTGAAGCCAGAATTGAACCTGGGTCCTGCCACTGATACACCTGGAACTTTCAAAAGGCAATTAGGCATGCAAGTAAAGGCTAATTTGCAGGGTTACAGGAGAGAAACCTGTGTGATGGGAATGATTGGATAACCCTTTCAAAGAGCTAGCATAGGCATGATAGGCTATATATCAACAATGTACACTTCAAGCACACTCAAAATTTCCTGTTACCACAGAAATACAACAGTCAGATGGACTTGAAACGTTAGCTCTGTTTCTCTCCACAGATGCTGCCAGATCTGTTCATCCACAGAAATAGAATGTCAGGTTGCTTGTCAAAAGGACCAGCAGGGACAGGTAAAACTTAAAAAGATGGAGCAGTACATTCTCAAGAGGAAGTGAGATGCTAAAACCCTATTTTTTTAAAAAGGACCCAGAGACTTAGGAATTCAGACAGGAAACTTTTCAAGAAGCAGTTAGAACTTAAAAGAAGAACAAGAATGTCACCTTTGACAGTCAGGCTCAGAGCTGCACACTGGGGGACACTGGCTGCTCCATGAGGGAAGATTCACTCACAAGATGCTGCAGAGTGAAAGGCTTTGAGTGTGAGAGAAATCTAACCTTAACCTCCTGTCCCTGAGGAACTGCTCTCTCCAGGCCGCAAAAATCTCCGGGCTCGGTTACTAACTTCTTCCCCAGCTCCGGGCCTCCATCCCCGGGCTCGGTTACCGACCTCCCCCCATCTCCGGGCCTCCATCCCCGGGCTCGGTTACCGACCTCCCCCCCCCATCTCCGGCCTCCATCCCGGGCTCGGTTACCGACCTCCCCCCCGCCAGCTCCGGCCTCCATCCCCGGGCTCGGTTACCGACCTCCGCCCCCGCTCCGCCTCCCCCCTCCCCCCCCCAGCTCCGGGCCTCATCCCCGGGCTCGGTTACCGACCTCCCCCCCCCCCCAGCTCCGGGCCTCCATCCCCGGGCTCGGTTACTGACCTCTCCTCAGACCCAGGCTGAAGCTCCTGACCGCCGCTGCCATCTCCCTGTGTCTCCGCTGGCGGGTTGAAGCTGCCTCCCAGCCGCTTTCCGGGGCTGTGTGTGTGGAGACCTTAAAGGCTCCCTGTCAATGAATAAATGTCTGGCAGTTTTTTTTTATATATTGATCAGACACCTCTCTTAGTTCCTGGAATTATTTGTTTTTGTTTCCACTCCCGGGAACAGACCAGCTCCCGTCAGTAAAGGCAAATTACTGCGGATGGCTGGAATCTGAAGACAGAAATTACCGGGGAAACTCAGCGGGCGGGATTTTATGGAGTTGCTCGGGCGAGACTGGAAAATCCCGCCCCGGGTCAACAGAGATTTCCGTTGTCAGACCTCCGTCCGCGTCGATTTCACGGCGGACGAGGTGGTGGAGTCCCGGCCAGCAGGTCCGGCTACATCTGTGGGGAGAGAATAGAGTTAATGAGTGGGAGTTTACAGCCGCGTTCGCCCACATGCTGGAAAATCCCACCTGAAGTTAACAGAGATTCCCAAATTCTGGACCACTCCGTGATGGACGAGGTCGTAGAGTACCAGCTAGCAGGTCTGACAGCATCTACGGAGACTGAATAGAGGAAGGATTTTTCGGCCATGCCCACCCACCCATCGGAAAATACGGCCCAAGGTCTACGATCATTTGCATAGTCCGTTCCCCACTCACTACAATTCCCATGGTGTGCAGAATGATAAAATTCCACTGTGTTTTCAGTTGGGATGATCCTTCCTATTCTCTCTTTGCATATGCTGTCAGATCTGCTGTTGTTTTCGTTTCAGTTCCTGTTGGCGTTTATTCCATGCTACATCTGTATTTATAGAATCATAAAATATTTTCGATAACATGCTATTAAATGTTTGACATGTATTAAATGTTTTCAATTTGTTCATGAGGTCACGATGAGTGGACAAGCCCAAGTTCAATCTTGCAGCCCATTACGAAGGTGGACCACTCACGCAGCCCATTCACTAGACTAAGCTGCCCCTTGCTTCCCACAGCATTGGTAGCACACCTGTCATTTGGGGATGGACCTTCACCCTATCTGGTCACTGCCGCTGCTGAAAGCTGCCTTGCAGATCATAGAATTTTTATAGCGCTAAAAAAGGCCATTCGACCAATCAAGTTTGCACTGACCTCAATCCCACCCAGGTCCAACCTTGTAGCCCCACATATTTACCCAGTCTGAAGCTCGGGTGGGGACACTGCTTTGCACTGGAAGATCAACAAACTTAAGTGGTCCACGATTTAAACATAACCACATGTTAAGTTGCAATCATCATAACAGTTTGTGACTAATTTCACCAACTACCTTATTAGGCTGATCTTTCTCTACATTCTATCTGTAACTGCAACATTATATTCTGAACCCTCTCCTTTTCTTCTCCCCAGGTGGTCTGTATAGAACGCAAGAAATAATATTTTTTATATACGCTAATACATGTGACAATAAATCAAATCAATAAAGTATGATCTAATGCTCTTATAACATTCACTAACTTCATGCTTGTACTGAGCAAGACACTCAGTTCAAATCTTTTAATTGTTCTGAGAGGGCACCTCCAGATGGAAGTGCCTCCATTGCCTTTATCTGCAATGGAAAGCAGAAGCCCTCCCGTGCTAGAGGGCATCATTGCTCTCCAGCTTCAAGAACTTCCCCATGTCCTTGATAAATGTGCCTTCTGGCCATTAATTGGCCAATCACTATCAATATTGCTGGTCAATATCAGTTGCTTCCAACACGGGGTGCGACTGGGACCTGCATGGACCCAAAATCAGGGTCCCCACCCAAAACACAAAATACTGCCATAGTCTTTCTGCAGCCATAACCTTCTGGCCTAAATCTCCTACATGTGAACTTGATTACTTATTCCTGATTGTTGTGAACCCATTGCTTAACAAATGATAGAATCCCTATAATGCAGAAGGAAGCCATTCGGCTTATTGGGCCTGCAATGACTCTCTAAAAAAGCAATTTATCCATGCCCACCCTCCACCTGACCCCAAAATATTTACCACCCCACATTCCTCTAACCTATATATCTTGGGACACTAAAGAGCATGGTCAATCCACCCAACAGGTTCACCTTTGGACTGTGAGAGGAATCCGGCAAACTCATGCAGACACAGGGAAAACGCGACACAGACAGTCACCCAAGACTAAAATTGAACCCCGGTTCCTGGCACTGTGAGGCTGTGCTATTGTGCCGCTCATTAAGTGGAGAAAAATTCGCTAAGCTTTGTGAAACTATTGTGATTTTTCTGGAAAAATGCTATTTTAATGGGCACAGTAATAAGCCTCACAACACCAGGTTAAAGTCCAACAGCGTTATTTGGAATCACAAGCTTTCGGAGCGATAAGTGGGGGTTAGTTGTGAGACACTGTACCCATCTCAGTCCAACATCAGCATCTCCACATCATGACTATTTTAATGAATATGTGTAAAATTACATTATTAAATACAAACATATGAATTGGAGCAGAAATAGACCATTCAAGCCCCTTCATCCTGCTCCACCATTCAATCGTATCACAGTTCATCTGATTGTGTTCTGAATTCCACATTTCCATCTCCTACCTTTGACACCTTTGCCTAATATGAATCTATCTATCTCTACCTTAAAAATATTCAATGACCCTACTGATACTAAATTCTAAGGCAGATATTTACCCCTCTGAAAGAAAAAATTCTCCTCATCTCTGCCCTAGAAGGGTGACACCTAATTTTAAAGCAGTGCCCCCTAGTTCTGGAATCACCCACAGCAGAAAACATCCTTTCCACAGCCACCTTGTCAAGGTAGCTCAGGATCCTGTATTCTTCAATAAGTCATCCTCACTCTTCTCAGCTCCAGCAGAAATATGTCCAGTCCTTTCCTCTTAAGATAATCCGCTCATTCCAGTATCAATCTAGTAAACTTTCTCTGATCCACTACCCGTGCATTTACATCCCTCCTTAACTAAGGAGACAAAAACTACACAATATGCTGTATAACTGCAGCATAACATCCTTTCTCGTGTATTCAATTCTCCTTGTAATACGCATTGCATTCCATTCGCCTTTTTAATTATTTGCTATACCCGCACTCTTGTGACTCATGCATGAGAACACCTATATCCCTCTGCATTACGGTGGCACAGTGGTTAGCACTACTGCCTCACGTTACCAGGGACCCAGGTTTGGTTCCCAGATTGGGTGTCTATGTGGGGTATGCATGTTCCCCCAGTGTCTGTGTGAGTTTCCTCCGTGTGCTCCAGTTTTCTCCCACAGTCCAAAAGACTTGCTGGTTAAAATGTTAAATTCTCCCTCAGCGTACCCGAACAGAAGGCAGAGTGTGGTGACTAGGGGAATTTCACAGTAACTTCATTGCAATGTTAATGTAAGCCTACTTGTGACACTAATAAATAAATGTTAATTCAGCCAGTTACCCAGAGGAAGCTGGAACCAATGGCAATTGTGTGGAATTTGTGGTGTGAGTCAAAGCAGGTTTGTTCTTTGTAAAGTTACAGTGACGTAATGGTTAGCACTGCTGCTTTAAAGCACCAGGGACCTGGGTTCAATTCAGACTTGAGTCATTGTCAGTGTGGAGTCTGCATGTTTACCCCCTATCCTTGTGCGAGTTTCCTCCGGGTTCTTCAGTTTCCTCCCACATTCCAAAAATGTGCGGGTTAGGTTGCTCGGCTGTGCTAAATTGTCCCTTAGTGTCCCAGGATGTGAAGGTGAGAGAGATTTGCGGGATAAATATGTTGGGTTGTGGGATAAGGCTTGGATGGGATTGTTAGTGCAGACTCGATGGGCTGAATGGCCTCCTTCTGCCCTGTAGGAATTCTATGACTAAAGTGAGGAAAGACTGCGGGATATTGAGGGATCTTGTACATGAATCACAATATTTTAGTTTCAGGTATAGCTAAGTGTTATAACCCCGAGCAGAAATTGTTCTATGAGGATAGTCTAAACCCTGTGTTTTACATTTGACTTTGGCATTGGTGAGCATAAAATGTTTCACTCCATATATAATTCAAGTGATCCAAAAGAGAGACTTTATCAAGCAAAGTTTATTTAAGAACACAGTTAAATGTAACAAAAATATTTAGTATAACTTTTACCATTTGCAAGATTCAAGGATGATATAGTATAAACCTTAACAGCTAGCTATCTATGATGTTCCGAGTCAAACAAAACCCAACAAACGTACACCTCCTTCTAGACTTGGTACAAAAATCAAGTATGCTCACCTGATGCTAATTTTGCAGCTTTTTAACACCTGCTGTGAATTGGTCTTTTGAAAGTTGGATTAAAACTCTGAGACTTCCCAGTCCTGCAACTTTCAGCATGGTGACTCAATGACTTTGGTGACTCTGGAGAGAGCGAGAGAGAAGGAGAGAGAAGCACATCACTTTTTTTTTCCAGTAGTTTCCAACAGCAACTAAACCAAAATTAAAACCTTAGAATTTTTTTTGTGGAATAAAAACTGTTCCCCGGCACCACCTAACCTGTCAACCATTCAGCAATTCCCAAAGAATCGTAAAACCCCAAGACAATGCATTAGGCCAGATTAAAAATAAACATGTTGTCCATTATATTGCTTCAGTAACAATTAGAGGACTTCAGTTGTAATAAAGCAGCGCTAATATAAAAGGCTAGGAGGTGCTTGAAACAAACCTGCAAAGAAACATGGTTAAAATACACTTCTTAAAGGTATAGTATTGTCACACAAGGAAGGCATATGGAATGTTGACCTTTATTGCAAGGAGTCTGGAGTGTAAAAGTTTTGCTTCAACTGTACAGGGAGGACACCTGAAGACTATGGTCTCCTGACTTAAGGAAAGATATACTTGCATTGGAAGTAGTTCAGAGAAGGTTGGCTAGGCTGCTTACTGGGTTGGGAAGGAAAGGTTGAACAGATTGGACCTATACTCAGTAGAGTTTAGAAAAAATGACCTAAAGGGTGTTTGACATGGTAGATGTTGAGAGCATGATTCCCCTGATGGGGGAATCTAGGACTAGGGGAGACACCTTGAAGATAAGTGGTCTACCATTTAAAAGAGAAATGATGGATGTTGTTAGTCTTTGATATGCAGAGAGCAGTAGAGGTTAGGTCAGCGGGTGTATTCAAGGCTGAGTTAAATAGATTTTTACTTGGCAAGGAAATCAAGGGTTCTGAAAAACAGGCAAGAAAGTGTTGAGTGGTAGTCTCAGTGGACTGAATGACCCACTCTTGTTCCTATTTCTTTTCATTTTTATTATCTTATCAAACTCATACCATTTGACCAGAAACTCAACAGTACTCACCATATAAACATAGTGGCTACAAGAGCAGGTCAGAGGCTCGGAATATTGTGGCGAGTATCTCACCTTCTGATTCCCCAAAGTCTATCCACCATCTACAAGGCACAAATCAGGTGTGATGGAATGCTCCTGGATGGGTGCAGCTCCAACAACACTCAAGAAGCTTGACATCACCAAAGACAAAGCAGCCCACTTGATTGGCACCACATCTCCAAATATTCATTCCCTCCATAACCGACACTCAGTAGCGTCAGTATGTACTATCTACAAGATGCAGCAATTCACCAAAGATTCTTAGACAGCACCTTCCAAGCCCACAACCACTTCCATCTAGAAGAGTAAGTATTCTCACAACACCAGATTAAAATCCAGCAGGTTTCTTTGGAATCACAAGTTTTCAGAGCGCTGGTCCTTCATCAGGTGAGTGGAGAGTTGAGTTCACAAACATGGCATATGTAGACACAGACTCATTTGCAAGATAATGGTTGGAACTTGAGTCTTTACAAATAGAACATAGAACATAGAACATAGAACAATACAGCACAGAACAGGCCCTTCGGCCTTCGATGTTGTGCCGACCAAAATAAAAAGCAATGCCCCTCCTAAATAATCAAATCTTTACAAGTATAGATAATGTGAGTGGAGAGAGAGATAAGCACAAGTTAAAGAGGTGTGAATTGTCTAAAGACTGAACAGTTAGTAGGATTTTGTGAGCCCAGACCAAATGATGGGAATTACAATTAGTGTGACATGAATCCAAAATTCCAGTTGAGGCCATCCCTCATGTGTGTGGAACTTGGCTGTCAGTTTCTGCTTGAGAATTCTGCTTTTCTGCGATTCTGCATCCATGTGGAAGGACAAGGGCAGCAGATACATGGGAACATCACCACCTGCAAGTTTCCCTCCAAGTCACTCACCATCCTGACTTGGAAATATATCGCTGCTCCTTCGCAGTTGTTGGGTCAAAATCCTGGAATTCCCTTCCAAATGGCATTGTGGGTAAACCTACATCACGAGGATTGCAGCAATTCAAGAAGGCTCACCATCAATTTCTCAAAGGGCAACTGGAGCTGGGCAATAAATTTTGGCCAGCCAGCGATACCTATGTCCCACGAATAAAAAAAAATTAGGAAGCTGGTTAACTTTTATAGATGAAGGAAAGAAACAAACTAACACACAGTTGGTCCACAGGCCCTCATTTTGGTTGTTATACAAACCATGAACTTTTCACTGCTAAAGTCATGTAGGACGGATGAAAGTACCGAGACTGAGCCAATCCTTTGGTTACATGATTTCCACAGTTCCCCTGGATTAAATGTAGTGTTCAGCTCAAGTAAGCGATGGGGATACATGAATAGGGCCTGGATCGGATTGTTGTCAGTGTAGACTCGATGGGCTGAATGTCTTCCTTCTGCATTCTACGATTCTATGATTCAAATCTGCCAGTGTGCACAGCTTTGCTTTAATTGTAACCAACAGGCCCCTAAGCATCTCTGACTGATTTAACATGCAGCCTCAGGCTAGCACACTCCACTACACTATGGGCCTTGCGTTGCCATGGAGAATTTACAGACCTTGAGTTGAAAGGTGCTAGGCATGTAGCTTACTCATGTAGCTTTGAGTTTTATTATTCTAAACCTGAATAATTCACCAAGCATTAGAACTTTTCTCAGTTGTAATAAAAAAATACATTGCTTGAAAACTAATTCAGTTTTCTTTTACTGAAATTGCTCAAGGGCCTTTTAAACGTTGGAGTGTTTTAAAAGTAAATATAATTATTGCTGTTCAAAGATACCCCAGCAAGGAAATTTACATGATTCATGTCAGAGATCATTAAGCTGCAACATCCTACAAATTCTAATTTGAGGGTTCTGTGTCTCAAGACCACCTTTGGTGTCTCCATAGCACAGTATCATAGAATCACCCAATGCAGAAGAGGCCCTTTGGCCTATTGGGTCCGTACCAACATATTAGAAACACTTGACCTCCCATCTAATCCCATCTGCCAGCACTTGGCCCATAGCCCTGAATTTTATGATGTGTCAAGTATTCATCCAGATACTTTTTAAAGGACATGAGGCAACCCACCTCCACCACCCTCCCAGGCAGCGCATTCCAGACCGTCACCATCCTGTAGGTAAAAACGTTTTTCCTCATATCCCTACTAAATCTCCTGCCCCTGACCTTGACCCTATGTCCCCACAATTTACTGTTCAATTAATGGGAACAGCTTCTCCTTATCCATACTGCCAATGTCCCTTCTAATCTTGTACATCTCAATCAAGTTGTCCTTCAGTTTTCTGCGCCCCAACAAAAACAACTCAAACTTATCCAGTCTCTCTTCAAAACTTAAACGTTCCATCCCCTGGCAGCATCATGGTAAATCTCCTCTGTATCCCCTCCAGTGCAATCATGTCCTGTAACCTCACCAAAGTTCTATACAACTTCAACATGACTCTCTGCTTTTGTAAACTCTGCCTCAATCAATAAAGGCAAGTGTCCCATATGTCTTTCTCACCACCCTACTAACACGCCCCTCCACTTTCAGAGATCTGTGGACAAACATGACAAGATCCTTTTGTCTTACAGAAATTTCTCATGTCATGCCATTCATTGAATACGTCCTTGTCAAATTACTTCTTCCAAAGTGTATCACCCCACGTTTTTCAGGGTTAAATTCCATCTGCCATTTATCCATCCATTTGACCATCTTGTCTATACCTTCCCATAATCCAAGACACCCAACCTCACTATTAACCACTCGGCCAATCTTTGTACCATCTGCAAACTTACTGATCATAACCCCCACATAATCATTTATGTCATTTATGTAAATGATGAGTAACAGGAGGCCCAGCATGGATCCCTGTGGTGTGCCACTGGTCACTGGCCTCCGGTCACTTCGCTGTGTCATTATCCTCTGCCTCTTACAACTCAGCCAATTTTGAATCCACTTTATAAAATTCCCCTCTGTCCCGTGTGCATTTACCTTCTTACAAGTCTCTTCTTCAGAACTGGCGACAGGTAGAAATGTGATGTGTTTTATGCTGCTGAAAAAGGGTTGAGGGGGCAGGTGGAGCAAAAGAGAACGGTAGCATAGAACAAAAAAGTTATGAAACAAAAGGCAAAGGGAATGGATAGTTATCTTAAAGAAAAAGCACTGATCCAGAGTAGATGTAAATAGCAGCGTAAAGGTCAGCACTGTCTAAGAATAAAAACTCAAGAACACGATACAGACTAGCACTTAAGACTAAAATCAAACTGGAGGGCAGAATTCATGGTCTAATGTCGATGAATTCACTGTTGAGTCCAGAAGGCTGGAAAGTTCATAAATTCAGAAGATGTAGGAGCAGAATTAGGCCATTCGACCCATCGAGTCCACTCCACCATTTGATCATGGCTGATATGCTTCTCATTCCCACTTTCCTGCCTTCTCCCCATAACCCGTCAACCAGTCAAAAATCTTAAATTTACTCACTCTCCCAGTATTCACTGCATTTTGTCCAATTGGAAGACGATGTGTTGTTCTTCCTGCTTGGGTTGGGTTTGATTGGAAAATCACCAGCAGGCCAAGCATGAGCATGAGAGCAAGATGTTGAATTGAAAGGGCAAACAACCAGAAACTCAAGGTGATGAAATCTTCTTTGTCTCACTTTCTATAACAACACCCTCCATATTTAAAAGATCTTAGAATTCTTAAGGTATAGAAGGAGCCATTTGGCCCATCAAGTCTGTACTGACAATAATCTCACCCAGGCCCTATCCCCACAATCCCACGCATTTACCCTCTAATCTCCCAACGCTAAGATTCAATTTAGCATGGGGTCAACTTAATCCACACATCTTGTGCGTGGAAACTGGAGCATCCAGAGGAAACCCGCACAGACACAGAGAGAATGTGCAAACTCCACACAGATAGTAACCCGAGGCTGGAATTGAACCTGGAACCCTGGCACTGTGAGGCAGCAGTGCTAATTACCGTGCCACTGTGCCGCCCATCTCATTCTCCACCATTCCTGCCAACTCCAGAATGATCCACCTCCATAGACATCCTCCCTTATTCCGAAGGGGTTATTCCTCTGGGACCCTCTGGTTCACTCCTTCATCACCCAAACAGCTTGCTCCCTCCTTCCCACAGCACCTTACCGTGCAATTGCAGGAAGCATAACACTAGTTCCCTATTCTTCCTTTTCACTGTCCAAGGTCTCTACACTCCTTTCAGGTGAAGCTGCAATTTAAGTGTCGTTCTTTCCATTTAGTTTACTTTATTCATTGTTCACAATGCTGCCTCTGCTTCAATGGGGAGATTAAGCACAACTGAACGCCTTCACTGAGTCCACAAGTGTGACCTCGGCCTTTCAAGTCACCATCTTACTCTTATGCATTTGTGTACTCAGCCTGTTACAGTTCTCAAACTGAAGGAACAGCACCTCATCTTTCAATGAGGCACCTTACAGTTTTCTGGACTCAACATTATCTACAACAGCCTTACACCATGAAAACTGTCTTCCATCTTAAATACTTCCCCCAGTTCCAGCTGTACCTTTTTCTTTTTGCCCTTGATCTCATAGAATCCCTACAATGCCCACCGACTTTGCATCGACTCTCCAACAAAGCACCCAACCCAGACCCGATCCCTGTAACCCTAAATATTTATCCTGCTAATCCCACTAACCTACACATCTTTGGACACCAAGGGGCAATTTACCATGATCAATCCATCTAACCCATTCATCTTTGGATGGTGAGAGGAAACCAGAGCACCCAGGGGAAAATGCAGACACAGCGAGAATGTACAAACTCCACACAGTCTTCCAAGGCTGGAATTGAATCTGGGTTGTGGTGGAGTGAGGCAGCAGTGTGAACCACTGTGCCACCATGCCACTCCTAAGATAGTGCTGACTTTTACTTTGCTATTAACACTTACTCTGGGCCAATGATTTGTTTCTTTAATACTATCATTACCATTTCCTTTCCCTTTTGTTCCATGATACCTTTGTCATTTAATCTCCCCTGACCTCCAACTGAACCCTGAGCTTCTCTTTTGCTCAACAAGCCCCTCACCCCTCTTTCAACAGCAATAAAAAGCATTATCCCCATAAATCATACCCCTACCTCTCTTCAGTGCTAAAGAAGAGTCTAGCAAACTCTAAACTTTAACTGTTTCTCTTGCCACAGATGCTGCCAGACATGCTGACATTTTCCAGCACTTTCTGCTTTGATTTCAGATTTCCAGCATCCACAGTAATTTGCTTTCCTTTACCCAGGGTGTGGTTAGAAGATACAGGAGTAATTGAGGCAAATAGCATAGAGAAACTTAAGGGTACGCTAGGTAAGTACACAAGGAAGAAACAGAGGAGGAAATGATGAGAGGGGGTAAGATGGAGCAGGTTGGAGAAGCCTTGCTTGGAGCATTCGCACTAGCATAGATGTTTTGGGTTGAATGGCCTGCTTCTGTGCTGTATAAATTAGCATTTAGCAGACTTGGCTCTCAGCCCACACTGTGCAGTTGAATTAGTGGCAGTCAGTTTAAAAAACACAATTGCTGTGGCAACTAAATACAGGAAATAATTTGACCATCCTTGTGCTGCTCTGAAATCAAATAAGAAAATGTCCATCGTTATTCTAATGGTATAAAACATTGAGGGAGGAAATTTTCCCACCTCGTTTGCCTTGGGAATTGTAGCAGGTGGGATATGGATTATGCAAAGGTCTGTTGACCTGTTGCGAGATTTGCAGTCTTGGAGCGAGTGCAGCCAGAAAATCCCACCCAAAATTTCTAACAAAGATGAGAAAAATTCTAGCAAATCTGAGAACGTTTCAATATTTTCTTGCAGAGAAGTGCAGTGGAGATATATAATTCACAACAAAATGACAATGGTGACTGCACTCTTTTTGACACATGCTAATCTGTTGAAGTTCTAAAGTGTAACCTGTCAACCGGGCTGAGCAACAGAGATGAGTAGAAATGTTCTCTATTATCTCACGTTATCTATTTGTGCTATTCAAAACCTGGCAATGTCCTCTCTCTGAGTACTGGGCACAGAATAAGTTTAGGTTTATTTATTAGTGACACAAGTAACACTACTCCTACACTCTCTATACTATTCAAGGGATCCACTTGATTCCCTATGCATGTCATGTGCCTTCTTCTTCTTCTTGACCAGAGCCTCAATATCCCAAGTCATCCGGGGTTCCCAACTTCTACCAGCCTTGCCCTCCACTCTAAGTGGGGTGTGCTTACCCTGAAGCCTGGTCAACACACTTTTGAAAGCCTCCCATTTCCAGGGAGTCCCTTTGCTTATCAACAGACTACCCCAATCAGCTTTTGAAAGATACTATCAATATTGGCCTTGCCCCAATTTAGAATTTTAATTTTTGGCTTACATTAACACTGCAATGAAGTTACAGTGAAAATCACCTAATTGGCACATTTCAGCATCTACTTGGGTACACCGAGGGAGAATTTAGCATAGCCAATGCATCTGACCAGCACATCTTTCCGACTGTGGGAGGAAACCGGAGCACCCGGTGGAGACCCACACGGGGACAATGTGCGCACTCCGCACAGACAGTGACCCAAGACGGGAATTGAACCAGGTCCCTGGCGCTATGAGGCAGCAATGCTAACCACTGTGTCACTGATGAAGCTTTTATAGGAACCAACACAGATCCATTTTTGTCAGATGCAGAGTCATGTTTTTATGTATGATTTCTATTTTGTTTTTAAAAATAATAAGTTATAACACCAGAAGGAAAATATTTCACTGAATTAGCTGCGAGCAGTGCAGAAAGAACTGGGAATATTTTGAGGCAACAGTAGATAAGGCACAGATGTTCAAATAATCATGCAGCACCATGAATGCTATGTTTAAATTCAAAGTTCAAGGACTTGAGTTTTAGAAACCTACTTTGAGGCAAGAGGAGATTTTCTATTCAGTAGATATGATACCCTCAGATAGAATGCTGGTGCTGGTGAGGCCACACCTGGAGTACTGTGTACAGTTTTAGTCTCCCTACTTGAGAAAGGATATACTGGCACTGGAGGGGGTGCAGAGGAGATTCACTAGGATGACTCCAGATTTGAGAGAGTTGGCTTATAAGGAGAGACTGAGTAGATTGGGGCTTTACTCACTGGAATTCAGAAGAATGAGGGGAGATGTTACACAGACATATAAGATTGTGAAGGGAATAGATAAGACAGAAGCAGGGAAGCTGTTTCCACTGGCAGGTGAAACGTGAATTATGGGGCATAGCCTCAAAATAAGGGGAAGCAGACTTAGGACTGAGTTGAGGAGGAACTTCTTCACTCAAAAGGTTGTGAATCTGTGAAATTCTCTAGCCAGTGAAGCAATTGAGGCTATCTCATTGAATGTTTTTAAGGCAAGGATAGATAAATTTTTGAACAGTAAAGGAATCAAGTGTTATGCTGAGGGGGTGGGTAAGGGGACCTGAGTCCACGAAAAGATCAGCCATGATCTTATTGAATGGCAGGGCAGGCTTGAGGGGCCAGATGGCCGACTCCTGCTCCTATTTCTTATGTTCTCATGTCTTTGGCAGATAATTTTGAGGGTATACAGGATAATCTGTTCAAGTGGTCTTAAATCTAAGACATTTTAATATATAATTAATTATGCAGTCATTTGAACATTAGAACTTGGAATGAAATCCTTAGTATCTTTTATTTTGGGAACTATGATTGGGTCTCTATAGAACTAATGATGTTTGTCTGTCAATGGCAATAACAAAGAAGTGACAAGCAAACGAGGACATAAATAGGGTAATATTTGTCTGCGTTGAAGTTGTTCTTCACTGAATTATTAAGGAGCGCTGATGGCCATTGAAAAATCGGTGTTCAATTAAGAAATGTTTTTTTGTTTTCAATTGCATTTGCATGATTTATGTGAACAATAATTGCTACTGAACAACAAAAATCCTCAATGTCTGGGAAGTAAAATAAAGCTGTTTTATTTGTAAGGCTGTTTTTATATTCTATCAAGGGTCATTGGTGTTACTGGCAAGGCTATAGCTTTTGTTGCCCATTCCTAACAGTTCATAGTATCTGTACAGTGCTGAAGAAGGCCATTTGGCCCATCGAGTCTGCACCAGCCACCATCCCACCCAGGCCCTATCCCTGTAACCCCACATATTTACCCTGCTAATCCCTAGACACTAGGGTCAAATTAGCATGGCCAATGAACCTAACCAGCATGTCTTTGGACTGTGGGAGAAAACCAGAGCACCCAGAGGAAACCCATGCAGACATGGGGAGAATGAGCAAATACTTCCTAATTGTCCACTTGAACTGAGCTCTAGCTAGTCAACCAAGTAATTGTGTATCTGGAGTCACATGTAGGCTAAACCGGGTAGGACATTAGTGAACAATTAACAGACATAAAAATATGTATGGTTCTATGGGATGGCACGGTGGCACAGTGGTTAGCACTGCTGCCTTACAGTGCCAGGGACCCAAGTTTGATTCCTGGCTTGGGTCACTGCCTCTGCGGAGTCTGCACATTCTCCTCATGTCTGCATAGATTTCCTCTTGGTGCTGTGGTTAACTCTCATAGTCCAAAAGATGTGCTGGTTAAGTACATTCACCATGCTAAATTCTCCCTCAGTGTACCCAAACAAGTGCCGGAGTGTGGCGACTAAGATATTTTCAAAGTAACTTCATTGCAGTGTTAATGTAAGCCTGGCTGTGACATTAATAAATAAACTCAAACTTATAACTTAAACATAGAAAATGGAAGCAGAAGTAGGCCGTTCAATCCTACTCCGCCATTCATTATGATCCTGGCTGATCATCAATGTCCAAATCCCACCTTCCCCACAATCTCTTGATCCCTTTAGCCCGAGGAGCTATATCTAACTTCTTCTTGAAATCACACAACATTTTGGCCTCAACTACTTTCTGTGGTAGTGAATTCCACACATTTACCACTCTCTAGGTGAAGAAATTTCACCTCACCTCAGTTCTAAAAAGTTTACCCCTTATCCTCAAACTATGACCCCCTAGTTATGGATTTTCCCACCATTGGGAACATTCTATTTGAATCTAATCTGCAGTTTCATCGTCATTGAGACTAAGGGGTAGGATTTACCAGTCCCATCGCCCTTTCTGGAGTGAGGGTGGGGTAGAGTGGGGTGGAAGATGTTGTTGGAGACAAACTGACAAATCAGTTTCCTGCCAGTGTAATGTGATGGTATAAACTTGCACTTCTGCCAACTTTGGTGGGTTATGATTCCTACCAGAGACCATCACGAAACCAATGTGACTCCAGACTGATTACATTTCAGAACCCGAACTCAGGCCTTTTCAAAATGGCATCGGGATATCGTGGTGGAGTACTCATCATGGAGTCTGCCCTGCCGTATGATATATTGGGAGACTACCAAAATAATTAATTAGGCCAGGATCATGTGATGCAGTGTTAAATCCCAGCAACTTCCACAATGGAAAGCATGCTCTATCCCCATCCTTACCATGGAACATTATCCTGGAATGGAAAATTTCACACATGCTTTCAATTCCATATAAGAGTTTAAAGTTTATTTATTCGTGTCACAAGTAGGCTTACATTAACAATGCAATGAAGTCACTGTGAAAATATTGATAATTGAATTTAAATTTCCCCCACTATGATGGTGGGATTAAAACTCATGTCCCAGAGCATTAATGTTATATATTTAAGTAGTTGCATGATTGCCTTAAGAGCCAGTCAAGCAATTTGATGATGATGAAGTTGGGATGTTTAACAGGCTCCTATTTTTATTTTATTTTCTACTCTGTAGAGATAACAGGTCCTGTAATAAACCTGTTGTGGCTATTTAGAATCTATATGTGCAAACTACATCTTTATTCTTTTTGTTTAAAGCCCACAACCCAAAACATAGTTAGTACATTAGAGTCACCTTAAGCATTTGGTTTAACAGCCAATGGGATGACACGGTGCCTCAGTGATAAGCTGCCTCACAGCACCAGGGAGCCATGTTCAATTATTGGCTTGGGTCACCGTCTGTGTGGAATTTGCACATTCTCCCTGTGTCTGTGTGGGTATGCTCCGGGTGCTCCAGTTTCCTCCAACACTCCGAAAGATGTGCTGCTTAGATACATTAGCCAAAATTCTCCCTCAGTGTACCCAAATAGGCACCAGAGTGTGGCAACTAGGGGATTTTCACAGTAACTTCATTGCTGTATTAATGTAAGCCTGGATGTGACACAAATAAGTATACCTTAAAAGTTTAATAATTAGAACATTGCAATCAACCTGAGCCTCTGCTTTACCAGCCCAGTCGAATTACAAGTACACCATCATCTCCCCCTAATTACATCAAATCAAACTTTACAATGTTCAGAGAGAGAGATAGAGACAAATTTCATTTCATTTTGATTTAAAAGATGTCTTCAAACCTGCTCTTTATAATTTCTGATTTACATTTTCAAATTTAGCTGAATTTCGTTTGGAGCAGAATGAATATTGCATGAGACTGTCTTGGCTTTAAACTACACAAGACACCAAATATCTGAAATATCTATCACTGGGGCATCTCATTTTAAATTCCAATTGTTTACACTTCAGGTGTTTACACTTCACTGTTTAGGCATGTTACCTCAAGAGATTAATGGGCACTGCTCGCAAAGTAATTCTTGAGAAACAGCACAAATAAGTAAGTGGACAAATGGAGATTTAAGCCCTGTAGAATTGGCACTCATGATCATTAGTCATATTTATTTCAGAAGTGCAACTTGGTTCAGCAGAATTTGTGTGCAAAAATCCAACCTTATTAGAAAGACTTATTATTAATAAGTCTCCCATGGTGTTGTTCAGAGTAATTCATGTGCTAAGCTGACTTATACCAAAATGGAAAGTAGCAGTCTACTATATTTAATTTGTCCCACACCTTTGAAGCCAAATGATGTAACTGTTGGAAATCTTGAAGCCAATTAGAAGCTCATGGTTGTTAGAATTATAGAATAGAATCATAGAATCCTTACAGTGCAGAAGGAGGTCATTTGGCCCATTGAGTGTGCACCAACAACAATCCCATACAGGCCCCATTCCCTCACAGTCCAAGAATAAGAAATAAGCCTTTTAGGACTGAGATGAGGAAAGACATTTTCACTCAGAGAGTTGTGAACCTGTGGAATTTTCTACCACAGAAAATTGTTGGGGCCAGTTTGTTAGATATGTTCAAGAGGGAGCTGGACATGACTCTTGCAGCTAAAGGGATCAAAGGGTATGGAGAGAAAGCAGGAGTGGGATATTGAAAGTGCATGATCATAATAAAGGCTCGAAGGGCCAAGTGGTCTACTCCTGCACCTATTTCCTATGTTTCTATGTAACCCCATCTGTTTACTCTGCTAATCTCCCTGACACAATTGGCTACAAAATTGGCTTAACGACAGAAGAGGGTGGTTGTAGAGGGTTGTTTTTCAAATTGGAGGCCTGTGACCAGTGGTGTGCCTCAGGTATCATTGCTAGGTCCATTATTATTTGTCATTTATATTAATGATCTGGATGAGAATATAGGAGGCCTGGTTAGTAAGTTTGCAGATGACATTAAGATTGGTGGCATAGTGGACAGTGAAGTAAGTTATCTACAATTGCAACGGGATGTTAATCAATTGGGTCAGTGGGCTGACGACTGATAGATGGATTTCAGTTTAGATAAATGCAAGGTGATGCATTTTGGTAGATTGAACCAGGGCAGGACTTACTCTGTTAATGGTAGTGTGTTGGGAAAAGTTACAGAACAAAGAGGTCTATGGATACATGTTCATAGTTCCTTGAAAATGGAGTCACAGATGGACCATTGTTGAAGTTGTACAAGACATTGGTAAGGCCACACTTGGAATATTGTGTACAATTCTGGTTATCCTATTATAGAAAGGATATTATTAAACTAGAAAGATTGCAGAAAAGATTTACTAGAATGCTACTAGGACTTGATGGATTGAGTTACGAGGAGAGGCTGGATAGATTGGGATTTTTTTCTCTGGAGAGTAGAAGGTTGATCTTATAGAGGTCTATAAAATAATGAGGGGCATAGATCAGCTAGATAGTCAATATCTTTTCCCAAAGGTAGGGGAGCCTAAAACTAGAGGGCATAGGTTTAAGGTGTGAGGGGAGAGATAAAAAAGTATTCAGAGCAGCAATTTTTTTATATGGAGGATGGTAAGTGTTTGGAACAAGCTGCCAGAGGTAGCAGTAAAGACGGGTACAATTTTGTATTTTAAAAAGCATTTAGACAGTTACATGGGTACGATGGGTATAGAGGAATATGGGTCAAATGCAGGCAATAGGACTAGCTTCAGTGTTTAAAAAAAGGGTGGCATGGACAAGTTGGGCCGAAGGGCCTGTTTCCATGCTGTAAATCTCTATGATATTAATAGTCAATTTAGCCTGGTTAATCCACCTAACCAGCATGTCTTCCAGACTATGGGAGGAAATCCATACAGACACAAGGAGAACATGCAGACTCTGCATAAACAGTGACACCAGCCAGGAATTGAACCTAGGTCCCTGGCACTGTGAGGATGCAGCACTAACTGCTGTGCCGCTGTGTCACACCTGATTATTAATGAGGGAAACTTATAGTTTGGTGGTTGTAAAATTTTGGGCTCCATGCCAGGAAAGAAAACTATGTACGACTGATCACTGGAACTCTTGGATGAGTGTTGGTGGGAGGCTACAAGTTGCTGAGCTCCAGATATACTCCTGCGCTGGCCTTAGTTCTGCCAAGGACAAGTGGGGATCTAATTTCTCATGAATCTAATTGAGCTTTTTGAGGAGGTAACAAAAATGATTGACATGGGAAGGGCTTTGGATGTTGTCTACGTGGACTTTAGTAAAGCATTTGACAAAGTCCCTCATGGCAGGCTGGTGCAAAAGATTAAATCTCATGAGATCAGAGGTGAACTAGCTCGATGGATTCAGAACTGGCCTTGCCATTAGAAGACAGGGGTAGCTGTGTACGATATGGAGGTCTGTAACCAGTGGTGTTCTGCAGGGATCAGTGCTCAGACTTCTGCTGTTTATAATATATATAAATGACTTGGAAGAAAATGTAGCTGGTCTGATTAGCAAGTTTGTGGATCATACTAAGATTGGCAGAGTTGCAGATCGTGATGAAGATTGTTAGAGAATACGGTAGGATATAGATAGACTGGAGAATTGAGCAGAGAAATGGCAGATGGAACTTAATCCAGACAAATGCGAGATGATGCATTTTGGGAGATCCAATTCAGGGGGGATGTAAAAAATGGCAGAACCATCAGGAGTGCAGACACACAGGGAGATCTGGGAATTCCAATCCACATCCTTAGAAGTGGCAGCACAAGTGAAAAAGGTGGTGAAGAAGGCAGTAGGCATGCTTGCCTTCATTGGATGGGGCATTGAGTACAAAAGTTGACAAATTACGTCACAGTTATATAAAATGTTCGTCAGGCCACATTTGGAATACTGATTCCAATTCTGGACACCACACTACCAGGAGGATGTGAAGGTCTCAGAGTACAAAAAATGTTTACCAGGATGTTGTTTGGTATGGAAGCTATTAGCTATGAGGAGAGATTGAAAAAATTGTTCTTCCTGGAAAGACAGGAGGCTGAGGGGCGACCATAATAAAATCATGAGGGGTATAGATAGGGTGAACACTTGGAAATTTTTTCCCAGGGCGGAAAGGACATTTATAAGGGGCACAAGTTCAAGATAAGGAGGGAAGGCTCAATGGAGATGTGCAGGGGAAGACTTTTACATAGAGGGTGGTGGGGGCCTGGGAATATACTGCCAAATGATGTGGTTGAGGCAGATATGTTAGCGACATTAAGACTTGTTTGGATAAACATACAGACAGATGGGAAATAAACAGTTGGTCTAGATAGGACAACGTGATTGGTGCAAGCTTGGAGACCCAAAGGGCCTGTTCCTGTGCTGTACCGTTCTTTGTTTTCATTCAGCACGTTCCTTCCAGAGATTGTTGCATTTGCTGTCGGAAGTGTGGAGGACATCTACGAGGATTTTACAGGAGGATCACCTGTGACATTAACAGTTCTGTCACGACTTATAAAATATCGGAGTAGATCTTCCAGTCCTGTTCGCTGTGGGAATCATCATGGGCAAAACTGGAAAATTTGATGGACTACATAAAAGTGTGTTGACTTTGTGGAGGGGGGTTTTCTGGTCCCAGAGCTGGTGTGATTGGAAAATCTCACCCATTGCAATAAAATGAAAAAAGTAAAGTTTATTTATTAGTCACAGGTAAGGCTTGCACTAACACTGCAATGAAGTTACTGTGAAATTCCCTCCGTCGCCACCCTCCGATACCTGTTTGGATCAATGCACCTAAACAGCACTTCTTTCAGATTCTTCAAATTTCCATATTCCTTTCTCAGTTTCACCCTCTATTTCTTTCACTGTTTCCTTTTTCTTGCTTGGGTGTCTGTCTCACTCACGGCTAGTCTTCCCCACTCATCCAACAAATCTTTCCCTATCTGCCTGTCCTCGCCTCTCTTAACCTTTCTTTGAGAAGTATAAATAGACAATTGAAGAAACAGTTTTCCTATTAGCCTATCAATCAAAAGTAGGATTTGAACATTCATGCTAATTCATAATTGCAGTTAAAGCCTGAAGAAAGACATGTTTTGAGTTCGTGTGCATAATTACCTGAAAGAATTAAATTGATGCATGTTGGGAGATGGACCCACTGCTCCCACATTCAGATATTAGCATGCAGAGAATGACGGTTATTTAGTCTTTTCAGAGAAATAAGTGCAAGGAATATTCATTCAAATTCTATGCCATTCAGAGAGGCTGTAAGGCCTGTCATGCTCGCCTCAAAAGCCCGTGAATGTTAAAATTAATACACAACCTGGCAGATGGACAATTTACCTCAAACTTTTATTTTAGCTTATTTATGTAACATTAACACTGCGATGAAATTACTGTGAAAACCCTCTAGTCTTCACACTCTGGCACTTGTTTGTGTAGACTGAGGGAGAATTTAGCAACAACCAATGCACTCAATCAGCAGGTCTTTGGACTATGGGAGGAAACCGGAGCACCCAGAGGGAACACACGCTGACACAGGGAGAATGTACAGACTCTGCACAGACAGTCACCCAAGCCAAGAATTGAACCCAGGTCCCTGGCGCTGGGAGGCAGCAGTGCTAACCACTGTGTCGCCCCCAACAGCCACTAGAGGATCAGAGGCATTCTGCGATTTCTGCAAAGTTCCTTTCATGTAAGTTCTTAAAATGCAATGAGTTGTTAAGGTCTTCCCAAATATGTGGTGGAGGCTGCTTCACTCAAAGTGTTCAAAAGGAAATTTGATCATTTTGTTTAATCGGAAGGATGTGTCGGATTATGAGAAGAAGGAAAGGTAAGCATGGCCAATGCATCTAAATGCCTCATCTCTCGGATGTTAAACTTTCGGACGATAAACGAATAAACGTTTATCATTTTCTTAAACTTACCCAAAAGCCTCCTTCATGTTTATCACCGGAAATGCTTCCACTAAAACACATCTTGTTGTAGACAACAGAGAGGTGAGGAGAAAGTGTTATTCCTCCATCTCTGTCCTTATTGATAATAGGCCTTTGGAATAAAATATTTATAAAGCAGCCAAAAGAATCAAAATGAAATATTTCAGGTAAATTTAATCACATTAATGTCAAATATATATTTTAATGACTTTATGTCGTATTTCTAACTGAAATCTTGCATTAAATACAAAGTAGAATAGATTTCAAATATTTTGTTGTTCACATTTACTGTTTTATAGCTATTATTAACTGTATACTTTTGATGTGCAGATTTTGAATTTCATGATCAATGCTTCTAATTTCCATTTGCCCCTTACTGACAGGAGCACAGTCCATGTGTTAAAATGTGATATCTTACTTATTTGTGAGGATGAAATTTGACTTAATCAGGTAAATGCTAACACAGAAATTAGCATTTATATTGCTGAGATAGAGATGCAATTAAATGCCCATGGGGTGGCACGGTGGCCCAGTGGTTAGCACTGCTGCCTCACAGCATCAGGGATCAAGGCTCAATTCCAGCTTTGAGTTACTGTCTGTGAGGAGTCTGCATATTCTCCCTGTGTCTGCGTGGATTTCCTCCGGATGCTCCAGTTTCCTCCCGCAGTCCAAAGATGTGCAGGTTAGGTGGATCGGCTGTGCTAAATGGCCCCTTAGTATCCCAAAATGTGTAGGTTACATGGATTAGTCATGGGAAATTAGTCAATGGGAAACGTAGCATTGGCTACGCTTCCTTCTCCTCATAATCTGACACATCCTTCCTATTTAAAAAAATTATCAAATTTCCTTTACAGGGTTTACAGGGATAGGGTGGGAGGAGAGGGACTGGTTTTGTTCTCTGTCAGACTCAATGCGCCAAATGACCTCTTCTGCTCTGGAATATAATCATAGGTGATTCCCCAATTAATGTCCATGCCTTCAATACAATCAACTTCACTTGATATTGTGATGGACTACAACATCAGACTGTGCTTAAATTTCTTTTATATAATATCCTTTGCTATTTCTAAATTTTAAAACTGGACTTTGACTGAACATGATCCTTAAAATGGATGAATCTACATCTGTCTGTGATGCCAGAACAAAAAAAACACTTTGCAGTTTCAGGAAAACTCAGACCTCTTTTTCTCAGAGGAGTCACTAATGATCACTTGAGCACTCCACAACCCAACTTCAAAGACAGCCATACAAAGACTATTTGCATCTTGCCAGCAGGAATCAGAGGGTCTGTGAGATAAAGGCTCCTCAAACATTTCTTTCAAATCATAATGGCTGCGGCATTTAGCGAACCTTGAGATCCAGCTGGATTCCAGATAATGGATACACAGATCTATCTGGCAGGTCACAGAGAAGACAACTCTGACCAATGTGAACATTTTCTCCCATCTACACTGTTGGAAGTTCTGTGCCATAGCCTGCAACACTGATTCATCTCTGCAGCCCTATCACTCCCTGTGAAGTCAACACCACTGGAAAAGTAAATTCTATAGCATCAGTTCTCAACCTGCCAACCTCTGTGAAGGAATACCTCATCGGAATTTGATTCTGGATCCAGAATTCCAAGGAACCAATATTTATTTTCTCTATGATCTCGGTATGATAAAACTTCCTTTTCTCCCATCTCTCTCTTTATTATTTGAGGATGGAGGTGGATGACATTTAAAACTCTCCACATTTTGAGTGTGAGAAAATAAACTAATCCTTTGAGTTCATGCTATGTCAGGTTTGCTGTGGGTTATTAATAGGAAATTGGATCACACAAAAAAACCGGGGAGGGAGGGGGTTAGGAAACATGTCACCTCTTACAAAGAGGGAAATAAATCAAAAATAACTTCCTGTTTGTGGAACCAAAAGAGAAAATGCTGGAAAATCTCAACAGGTCTGGCAGCATCTGTAAGGAGAGAAAAGAGCTGATGTTTCGAATCCAGACAACCCTTTGTCAAGGCAGTGCCTGACTTCTGTTTGTGGACAAGCACTTGGAATAGGAATCAGTGCTGTTTAAATTAATTCCCTCCCTCCTCCTGTCTGTGACAATATACGATTAATACTTGATCAATCATGCCTTGTAACACAATTCTCAGTATCTTTTGCCTATGGGTCAGAATTCTCCAACAAACAATCAAAGTGTTGAATTCACGGGAAAACTGGAGTAATTCATGCTGGTTTCTTTCAGTGAGAGTTCACACTAGAATCTCAGTGAAACACTCTGGTGAGGTGGGAAAGGGTAGCGGGCCTGGAGAATTCATTCCAGGGACCACTAATATTTTAAGTATCATTTAAATGCTAGCTCTGCCTTCCTGCTGGTTTCAGACACGGAGCAGACCACATTGAAAATCGGGCACTGGTAAATCCTATGCACCGGCCCCCCAGCCCGATTTCCCCCAGCCCGCTGTGGTATAAAGTTAGAATGATGTAGAGATGCCGGTGTTGGACTGGGGTAAACTGAGTAAGAGGTCTGGCAACACCAATTTTAAATCCAGCCGATTTATTTGATAGTAAGTCTGCTAGCTTTTGGCATTTGTGCCTTTGTCAGGCGAACGAGGACCCCCCCCCCCGACAAAGGCACAAACGCCGAAAGCTAGCAGATTTACTATCAAATAAATCGGCTGGATTTAAAATTGGTGTTGCCAGACCTCTTACTGAGTATAAAGTTAGCGCAGAGGATGGGAGAATCACAGCAATAGCTTTTGTGTCTATTGTTCAGCATAACACTTTCACAGTGCTCCAAGGCATGTGTCAGAGTTTCAGTACCTTCCATACACTGCTTGAGACTCACTCTCTGAGGTTTTGACATGTTTTTTTAAGTCTATTCATGGGATGTGGTCGTCGCTGAGATTTGTTAGCACTGAGATTTTGCGAAATACACTCATTCCACCTTAACCCTGTCTATAGTAGAAGTGAAAAATAATCTGGGAAGCAGACGTGAATCACTACTTTCCAGAGACTCAATGAGACTTTGCTTCTAGGTGACACAGTACTGAACCGTCAGAGCTTCATGTTTGAAATGAATTTTGATTGTGAGGCCATAGGGAAACAGAGGAAAATCAGAGCAGGTCTCAGGCATCTCCTTGGAGCCTGTATGAGTATTGCTCTTTAATCAAACATTTCAGAAATAGCTTTTGAAGTTAGACCGCAAAAAGAATGTAAAGCCTTACGTATAGATGGAATACTTTCAATAAGGAAACACTGATCATTTGTTCAGGCCCCCTATCCCGCAGCATAGCGATTACTGAATTTCAGCCTCATTTTCATGCACTTAGGGGCTGATTTTACCATTTTGATTCTAAGTGCTGAACCTGGGCACAATTCAGATCCCCATACACACTTAGCCTGACAAAGAAATCATGGGTGTGAATCGTACTGCTGGTGGGACTTGCCACATCTGAAATGCTGCAGCTCTGATTGGAGCTTGGAACTGCGCATGCGCAGTGAAAAGAAAATGAAAAAATGCGCCCATGTCCCATCGCCCCCAGGCTGCAAAAAGTGGATAAGATGGTCCAGGAGCGAAAAGCAGGAGCAATAGCCCTCACAGGTATTGCCCCATTCCCACAACAGAACTGTCCCCCTTATCCACACATCACCTCCCAGACCGATCATGACTCCTGCCTCCTTTCCTCACCTCCACCAATTGCCCGCAGAGTGTCAGTGATCTTCCCCCCCCCCCGCAATCCCTGCTCCTCTGTCCCTCACCCCACCAAAGATCCATTTGGTCCCCCCCCCTCCCCCACAGAGAATGATCGGGCCTCCCCCTCACCCCCCTCACTCCCAGAGAACGATCGGGCCTCCTTCTTCCACCCTTCCTACCAGAGAATGACCTGACCCGCCTCCCAGCCCCTCTCACCACCACCAATCTGAGTTGGTCATTGGAAACTTTGAACTTATCCCTTCAGAAGCTGGAGGGACCGAAACAGACCTTTGCCGAGCATGTCTGTTTTGCGCTGCATCTGGACAGGCGGATGTGATGGTAAAGAGGGAAGTGCTGGTAAAGTTGGGCAGGCAGTTCATTAATTCAATTTAAATACACGCAATTCCATTTAAGCCGCCGTTGCGCCTGTTTCAGCTGTGAATCGGATCGCGGCCATTTTCAGACCTTGGTAAAGTGAGCATCTGTGCGGACGTGGATGCAGATCTCTCTAATCACCTCACGTCTGACTTTACCAAGTTTTCATGCCTGAAAATGGGCACAAGACAATGTTAAAATCAGGCCCATAGAGTCCTACAGTGCAGAAGGAGGCCATTTGGCCCATTGAGTCTGCACCGACCACAATCCCACCCAGGTCCTATCCCCATAACACCGTGCATTTACCCTAGATAGCCCGCCTGACACTAAGGGGTAATTTAGCATGGCCAATCCGCCTAACATCTTTGGAGTGTGGGAGGAAACCGGAGCATCTCTGGGTATCGGCCTCATTGTTCCCTTGGAGCAGCACGGAGAGGCAGCGATTTGGGAAAGCGTGAAGTTCGTGTGTTAAGTACTTTTTTAACTTTTCTCTTTGTTTAAAATAGCGAGCGGGGGTAGTTTTTGCCGTTTTTATTTAAACTAACAAGAAACCGGAAGTCGTCACTAGGAGGCTGCCGGTAGTTGTAGTTTTTTCTCTGTCTCTATAAATTGGTCCAGAGAGGAAACCCGATACTCTACACAGGTAGAGTATCCCACCCTCCCCCCTCCTCTAACCTAATAATATAAGTGTGTGGGAAGTTTTTTTTTCTCTCTCCTTAAAGTAAATAAAGTATCAGGGATGGCAGTGCAGGCAGTCCGTTGCAACTCCTGTAGTATGTATGAGGTGAGGGACACCAGTAGTGTTCATGCTGATTATACCTGCAGGAAGTGTGCCCATTTGCAGCTCCTTGAGGATCGTGTTAAGGAGCTGGAGCTGGAATTAGAGGAACTCAGGATAATCCGAGAGGTTGAGGAGGATATTGGCAGGAGTGACAAAGAGATAGTCACTCCTAAAAGTGATTCGTGGGTAACTGTTAGGAGGAGGGGTAAGAAGCAATCGGGTAGACAATCCCCTGGGGCTGTTCCCCTCCGAAACAAATTTTCTGTCTTGGAGGCTACAGTTGAGGAAGAATCAACTGGAGATGACCAAAGGGAGCAGGTCTCTGGGGGTGAGCCTGCTGAGAATGCTCAGGTGGGTAAGGGGAATAAGAAATTGGGCCTAGTAATTGGAGACTCCATAGTTAGAGGGACAGATAGGAGAGTAAATAGTAATAAAAGGGACTCAGGGCTGGTGTGTTGCCTCCCAGGTGCTGGAGTCCAGGATGTCACAGATAGGGTTTTTAAGATTCTTAAGGGAGAGGGGAGTTAGCCCCAAGTCATAGTTCATGTAGGGACACATGATAGAACATAGAACAATACAGCACAGAACAGGCCCTTCGGCCTTCGATGTTGTGCCGACCAAAATAAAAAGCAAAATAAAAAGCAAGTATGATATAGGTAGGAAAAGGGAAGGGGATATTAAACAGATATTTATGGAGTTGGGGTGGAAGCTTAGGGCCAAAACTGGCAGAGTGGTTATCTCTGGACTCTTGCCTGTGCCAAGGGATAGTTTGGAGAAGAATAGACAGAGGGAATGAATGAACTCGTGGCTACGGGGATGGTGCAGGAGGGAGGGGTTCAGGTTCCTGAACAATTGGGATTCATTCTGGGATAGGTGGGACCTCTACAAGAGAGATGGTCAACACCTGAACCAGAGGGGAACTAATATCTTGGGGGGAAAATTTGCTAAGGCTATGCAGGGGGCTTTAAACTGATTCGGGGGGGGGGTGGGATCCTGAATAGTTGGGGTGCTAAGAGGGATGAGAGTAAGGGGGTCATAGAGGAAAGCCGTAAAACACAGCAGCATACGGGTGGGGTAGGGCATGGTTTGAAATGCGTATACTTTAATGCAAGGAGTATTCGCAATAAGGGGGAGGAACTTGCAGCTTGGACCAGTACCTGGAACTTCGATGTTGTGGCCATTTCAGAGACTTGGGTAGAGCAGGGACAGGAATGGATGTTGCAGGTTCCGGGGTTCAAATGCTTTAGTCGGAGTAGAGAAGGAGGTAGAAGGGGGGGAGGAGTGGCATTATTAGTCAAAGACTGTATCACAGTGACAGAAAAGAAGTTTGATGAGGACTTGTCTGTTGAGGTAGTATGGGCTGAGATTAGAAACAGGAAAGGAGAGGTCACCCTGTTGGGAGTCTTTTATAGACCTCCTAAAAGTTCTAGAGAGGTAGAGGAAAGGATTGCAAAGTCGATCCTGGTCAGGAGTGAAAGTAATAGGGTAATTGTTATGGGGGACTTTAACTTTACTAATATTGATTGGAATAGCTATAGCTCTAGCTCGTTAGAGGGGTCAGTTTTCGTACAAAGTGTGCAGGAAGGTTTTTTGACTCAGTATGTAGATAGGCCAACTAGAGGTGAGGCTACATTGGATTTGGTGCTGGGCAATGAGCCAGACCAGGTGTTAGGCTTGGAAGTTGGTGAACATTTTGGTGATAGTGACCACAATTCGGTTACGTTCACCTTAGTGATGGATAGGGATAGGCATGAAGCTGGGGGCAGTAGTTATAGCTGGGGGAAGGGTAATTATGAGGCCATCAGGAGAGAATTAGGGTGCATAGATTGGACTAGGAAGCTACAGGGACTGGGAACATCTGGAATGTGGAGCTTATTCAAGGAGCAGCTGCTGCGGGTCCTTGATAAGTATGTCCCTGTCAGGCAAGGAGGAAATGGTCGAGTAAGAGAACCTTGGTGTACGAAAAAAGTTGATTTGCTGGTTAAAAGGAAAAAGGAGGCTTATGTCAGGATGAGGATTGAAGGCTCGGTTAGTGCAATGGATAGATATAGATTAGCCAGGAGGGAGCTAAAGAGGGAATTGAGGAGAGCAAAGAGAGGACATGAGAAGACTTTGGCTGATAGGATTAGGGAGAATCCTAAAGCTTTCTTTAGATATGTTAAGAATAGAAGATTGGTTAGGGCAAGATTAGGGCCAGTCATAGACAGCAGTGGGAAGTTGTGCGTGGAGCCTGAAGAGATTGGAGAGGCACTGAATAAATATTTCTCTTCGGTATTCACGCAGGGTGATGTAAATGTAGTTATGGAGAACACTGAGGTACAGGGTAGCAAACTGGAAAGTATCGAAGTAGATAGGGAGGATGTGCTAGATATTCTCGAGGGTTTGAAGTTGGATAAGTCCCCTGGGCCGGACGGGATTTACCCTAGGATTCTCTGGGAGGCAAGAGAGGAGATTGCAGAGCCTCTGGCTCTGATCTTCAGGTCGTCGTTGGTTACGGGTGTGGTTCCGGAGGACTGGAGGATAGCGAATGTGGTCCCATTGTTCAAGAAGGGGAAGAGAGACCTTCCAGGGAATTATAGGCCAGTGAGTCTTACTTCTGTTGTGGGCAAAGTATTGGAGAGAATAATTAGGGATAGGATTTATAGTTATTTAGAGAGTAATGAATTGATTGGAGATAGTCAGCATGGTTTTGTGAAGGGTAGGTCGTGCCTTACTAACCTCATTGAGTTTTTTGAAAAAGTGACTAAGGAGGTGGATGGGGGTAAGGCGGTTGATGTGGTATATATGGACTTTAGTAAGGCGTTTGATAAGGTGGCCCATGGAAGACTTCTGCAGAAAATGCAGATGTATGGGATAGAGGGTGATTTAGCTAATTGGTTAGGAATTGGCTAGCAGATAGAAGACAGAGGGTGGTGGTTGATGGGAGATATTCATCGTGGAGTTCGGTGACAAGTGGTGTACCTCAGGGGTCTGTTTTGGGGCCCCTGCTGTTTGTAATTTTTATAAATGATCTGGATGAGGGTATTGAAGGATGGATTAGTAAATTTGCAGATGACACTAAAGTCGGTGGAGTGGTAGATAGTGAAGAGGGGTGTTATAGTTTGCAGAGGGACTTGGACAAGTTGCAGAGCTGGGCCGAGAGGTGGCAAATGGAGTTTAATGTGGAAAAGTGTGAGGTAATGCACTATGGCAGAAATAATAAATGTGTAGAGTATAGGGCAAATGGTAGGATTCTTAGTAGTCTAGATGAACAGAGGGATCTTGGTGTGTATGTGCATAGATCCCTGAAAGTAGGCAGTCAGGTCGAGAAGGTTGTTAGGAAGGCATATGGAGTCTTGGCTTTTATTGGTAGAGGGATTGAATTTCGGAGCCGCAACGTCATGTTGCAACTGTACAAAACTCTAGTGCGGCCGCACTTGGAGTATTGTGTGCAGTTCTGGTCCCCACATTATAAGAAAGATGTGGAGGCATTGGAGAGGGTACAGAGGAGGTTTACCAGGATGTTGCCTGGTATGGAGGGCAGGTCTTATGAAGAGAGGCTGAGGGATTTGAGGTTGTTTTCGTTAGAAAGGAGGCGGCTAAGAGGGGACCTTATTGAAACATATAAGATGATTAGAGGTTTAGATAGGGTGGACAGTGATAGCCTTTTTCCTAGGATGGAAAAAGCTAGCACGAGGGGACACAGCTTTAAATTAAGGGGTGATAGTTATAGGACGGATATCAGAGGCAGGTTCTTTACCCAAAGGGTGGTTCGGGAGTGGAATGTCCTGCCTGCAGTGGTTGTACATGCGCCAAGTTTGGTGGCGTTTAAGAGGTTAGTAGATAAGTATATGGAAGAGAAGGGAATGGTTTAGTTTGGAGGGGCATTGCTTTTTATATTGGTTGGCGCAACATCGAAGGCCGAAGGGCCTGTTCTGTGCTGTAATGTTCTATGTTCTATGTTCTATGTTCACCCAGAAGAAACACACAGAGACGCATGGAAAATGTACAGATTCCACACAGGCAATGACCCAAGTCGGGAATCGAACCTGGGTGCATGGCATTGGGACGCAGTAGTGCTAACCACTGTGCAAACGTGCCACCCATAAATGACCATCATGGTTGAGTGACTCACTAGCCTAACTGACTGAACTGCTCAAGATCACTCCCTTTCCCAGGGGGGAAGGTGCTGCAGGGGGAATGTTTGAGTCATTGACTGACAGGGAGGGTTAATGGATATTTCCTTTCCCAGGGGAAGGTGCTGCAGGGGGAATGTAAATGGTCCACCTTGTTGTCTAACAAGGGGCATACACGCGATGGTCGTGATAGGACTGCTCTTGGACCTTTTTCGAGAGTATCCTACTGCTTCACATCGTTAGTGTATGCTTGACCTGGACCATCTGATTGGCAACACGACAGTGCAGTGACTATAGCTGTGCTGTGCAGATACATGGATTTGGGCCTGTGTCTGTGGGAGTTTGCGCATTCTCCCCGTGCTTGCGTGGGTTTTCTCCGGGGGCTCCGGTTTCCTCCCACATCCCAAAGATGTGCTCTTAGGCTAATTGGCAAATCTAATTCTCCCTAAATTGTCTCAAATTTGGTTTTTAATCCATAGATATATAAACATGGACAGGGATCGCGTGTAGAAGTGGGAACATCGAGGTGGCGGCGCGGGCTCGTTGGGCCAAAGGGCCTGTTTCCCATGCTGTTTTGTTCTTTGAAATTCTTTGAAAAATCACGGGTCTAACGGGAAACGTTAAATACAAGGTATGCATGGAATTCATTCAAAATTCATCTCGTTTCGTTTTACCTGGACAGCTACTCTGATGGAATAGTGTAAAAATGAAGACAATGAGACGCGAAATACTCATGGCGTTGTCAATTTTCCCCTGCAGAGTTACCTTTGAGAAGTATCATCCCTCAGATTGATAACAATCACAAGAGATGAGGCAGCTGACAGATTCAGATTGATATATCAGAATTTCCAACTTGGAGTTGAACAATGGGAATGTAACAAGCTGGCCATAAAATACGAATCTCTAATAACACAGCTTTGTCAGCACCTCGACATAACAAAGAAATGACAATCCAGTATGTTGCCAGTTGAGGAAATTATTCTGTCAGCAGCTTTTGTGATCGAGTCAATGTGTTTACTTTTGTTTTTAACATTCAGTACCGCTGTTGATTATGGATTGTTTCCACAGATTTGTGTCTGGTAACTGATTCCATTCTATGCATTGACAAGTATTGAATGTCCCCCAGGTTCCCATGGCAGCGTTCCTTTGAACAATGTCCAACACTTTCATTTTGTGTGGGCGGGTGGGCAAAAAGAACACCTAGTAACCCACCACCACCACTACCCCCCGCCCCCGCAAACCCCCACCGCCCCAGCCCCAGTTAGCAGAATTCAGCAATCTAGAACTGCCTCTGTCTACAGATCAGAACTGCTGAGAAGTCAAAGTGTGATGTAGAGATGCCGGTGTTGGACTGGGGTAAGCTCAGTAAGAGGTCTGGCAACACCAATTTTAAATCCAACCGATTTATTTGATAGTAAACTTGCTAACTTTCGGCGTTTGTGCCTTCGTCAGGCGAATGAGGTGTTCTGGTCTCCAAAAGCACACATATCAGCACAGACAGTTTACAGATTGCTGATTAGAATGCGAATCCTTACACCTAACCTGCTATTCAAGTCTTAAAGTGGCTAACAATGTGGGTGGAAGGAACCCTGAGCACAGGTTAGAGAGATGTGTATTGTCTCCAGACAGCACAGAAAGTGAGGTTTTTTGCTAATCCAGGCAAGTCATGGGGGTTACAGATAGTGTGACATGGAGCCAAGATCCCTGTTAAGACCGTCCTCATGTGTGCGGAACTTGGCTATCAGTCTCTGCTTAGTGGCTCTGCGCTGTCGTGTGTTGTGAAGGCCCCCTTGAAGAACATTTACGACCTTCGTAATGTCAAAATGTCAAATAAATCGGTTGGATTTAAATGTGGTGTTGTCAGATTTCTTACTGTGTTTACCCCAGTCCAACGCCAGCATCTCTACATTGTGGTTTAGTTCTGCAGCATTTCACAAAATGATTCTATTTGCCATACTTATTGCAGCATTTATCAAATGCCAAACATGCAGCTCTGATCTATGAGTGATGGCTGCTAAAGTTGGGGTGGGTCATGCTCTGTACTGCAAAATCTCCTCTTGCCCACCAGAACTCCTTCCTGTTTCTTTTTGACTCTCATCCAGCCTGCAAATATGGATGGCTGATTGTAATGTTAGATCCTTCTTACAAAGAAATGTCTTGCGGATAACATTATCATGGACCCCGCACATAATGCGATCTCTCACAAGCTCGTCGGTGGGGGTTCCAGATGCACATTATTTTGCAAAGATTTTTAGAGCTATAGCGTAGGACTGAATTGATTCCTCGAGGCTTTGGTTGGTAGTATTAAACACCTTTCTATCCTATAAGATGTTCTTTATCGGCATGCCAATGTGCTCGAACTTTATTCATTCATGGAACATGGGCGTCGCTGGCTGGCCAGCATTTATTACCCACCTTAGTTGTCCTTGAGAAGGTGACGGTGAGCTGCCTTCTTGAATCGCTGAAGTCCATGTTCTGTGGGTTGACTCACAATGCAGTTAGGGAGGGAATTCCACGATTTTGACCCAGTGACTTCGAAGGAACGGCGATATATTTCCAAGTCAGAATAGTGAGTGGATTGGAAGGGAATTTGCAGGCAAAATTCTTTAGCAATTTATTGGGGGTCCCCTTTCTTTTCCTGCAATTGAAAAACAAAAGAATCCAGTAACTTGACAGCCTCAGGCTCTGCTAAGTGTAATAAAGTAAATGCCTGTAACTTCTTGGATTTGTTTGTGAGTCTTGCACGCAGCAAATGCAAATTTTGTCCACTTGTCCACAATGTTTTTGTCAAACAGAAGTGGGTCAAGATGACAAAGTCTCTGTACTATTCTGCCAATCCCTGACACCATGTACTGGATTTGCAATGACTGGTAAACAAGGAGTTAGAACAGCAGAGGTTTATTATTAGCTCTGAGCAGATCTGACAAGCTGTGTGTATGCCCACACTCTGGAGAGAACTCTCGCACTCCTGATACATGACCCCATATGCACCCATGTCATTCCAGCAACCACGTGACCATCCAGTCTACAGGAAGTGACCAGGGATTGAGACTGAGAGACAGAGCTAGAACATTGTTGTCTCATTCTTACACAGAAATGTAGAAGATAGAACCAGGAAGAGGCCATTCAGCCCTTTGAGCCTGCTCCGCCATTCATCATGATCATGACTTATTATCCAACGCAATAGTCTGATTCTGCCTTCCCTCCATCTTCTTTAATCCCCTTAGCCGCAAGTGCTATATCTAACCACTTCTTGAAAACGCAGAGGGCCAGATTTTTCAGCCACTCTCACCCTGAGGTTGGAAATTCCTGCACAAGATCAATGGATCTTTGCATGGTCTGCATTGGCCTTGCTACGATTCCCATGATGGGCGGGACAAGAAAATTCTCCCCTTGATATTTTGGCCTCACTGCAGTAGTGCATTCCACATTCCCACCAGGTGAAGAGGTTCATAGAATCACGAAATACTACAGTGCAGAAGAGGCCCTTCAGCCCATCAAGTCTGCACCAATGCATAAAAGGCTCTGACCTGCTTACTAAATCCTACTTGCCAGTATTTGGCCCATAGTCTTGGCTCTTATGATGTGCCAAGTGTTCATCCACGTACTTTTTACAGGATGTGAGGCATCCCACCTCCACCACGCTCCCAGACAGCGCATTCCAGACTGATACCATCCTCTCGGTAAAAAGGTTTTCCTCTAAAATCCCCCCCTGAGCTTCCCACTCCTCATTTTTAAATTGTGTCTCCTGTAACTGTTCTTTTGACTTTCAAATTTCTCCTCATCTCTGCCCTAAACTGTTTACCCTGTGTCTTCAGACTGTGTGACCCCTGGCCCTGGATTCCAGCACCTTCAGGAACATCCTCCTTGCATCTACCCCGTCTGGAATTTTTATAGATTTCTATGCGATCTTGTGCTTTATCAAAAGCATTTACTCATTCACTCGATAGGCAGGTTGGGAGGACACTGTCGCTGACATATTCATTCATATTTAGCTGAACACCCACAGAAATATGCAAACGAGGACCAGTACTAAAAGAACACAGTTCTTGATGAAGTAAACATGCATTGATGCACAGATCACCGCATTTATATTGTAACTACATTTCAATAAGGTGCATTCAGTGGGAATAAATTTCTATAAATATCTGCTGAAACGTTTGAGATAAAAATTTTGCTCTTCATTGTGTCAATCTAGTACGAGTTCTTTGCATCACCCACCAGCATTCCGTCACCTCTCCCCACCCCCCAAATCCTGAACCCCACCCCCCCCAGCCCTCCCCCAGCTTTACATCTGTTGCTTTCGTCAATTCAGTTGCTTGTGGTGTCTCTGAACTGTACCTTTCACAGCTTGCCTGAATGTGGGAAAACAGCAGGCGATTAGGAGGAAGCTTCCACAAAACAGGTTAAAAGGCGAACCAAACATTTAATGGATATAGTGTTCCTTTTCTTGTGTTCAGAGGGAGTGTGCCAGTGCTCCACTTGTCACCTTCCCAGCGTGAGAATATTGACGAGGAGTTCACGGCAGGTCTGCCGATCAGCGTGCAGCAGATTGTCACGCTGCTTTCTCAGTAAGCTGTCGGATGGGATGGTGCCCACGTATTGCTGACATGTGACTTTATATCAATTAGCCTTTGCTAGCTTTCCTATTGTGCTGAAAATTACATTCCTCGCACTTTTGATCAAAGTGATGCCGGCGCAGTAGTCACTGCTTTCAATTTACTGAGATGATTTCTATACTAAATGGAATCATCGAGGAAGGCAAAGCGATAGGGAATAGGAGCAGGTGCCCACCAGAATGACTGCCAAGTCCATCTCAGAGACTCTGGAAGCATGATAAAAGAACTTTAGTAGCTTTATCAGCTCAGCCAGTGTTCAAGAACTCATGAAGATAATATAATGAGTAGGTATGGTGTTTATTGCCACCTCCTATTTATACTATCATAAAATTATTTCACACCTTATCATGAATATCCACCAGGCAATTGGGTGAATTTAGATGCCCAAGCCTTTGTGGGTTAACTGCTTCTTCAATCATAGTTCAGAACTCAGCAAAGAAGGACCAAGGGATTGATTAAAAAGGGGAAAGTACAGTACGAAAGTCAGCTTGCAGGGAACATAAAGACTAAGAGTTTCTATGGATACATGAAGAGAAAAAGGTTAGTGAAGGCAAATGTAGGTCCCTTACAGACAGAACTGGGGGGATGTTTAATAGGGGACAAAAAAATGGCCAAGCTACTGAATACATACTTTAGTTTTGTCTTCACAAAAGAGGATACAAATTAGATACTAGAAATGTTGGAGAATGCAACATATGAGGGAAGAAATGAGGAAGATCAATATTAATAGATAAAAGTGCTAGGAAAATTGATTGGATTGAAGGTAGATAAATCCCCAGGGCCTGATAATCTACATCCCAGAGTACTCAAGGAAGTGCTCTAGAAAAAGTGGATGCATCGGTTGTCATCTTCCAGGATTCAATAGATTCTGGATCAGTCCCTGCAGATTGGAGAGTAGCTGATGTCACTCCAATATTCAAAAAGGGAGGTAGAGAGAAAACAGGGATTTATAGACCAGTAAACTTAACATAGGGTAGTGGAGAAAAATTCTCAAATCCATTATCGAGGACTTTATAGCAGAGCATTTAGAAAACAGTGGTAGGATTAGACAGAGTCAGCATGGATTTATGAAGAAGAAATCATGCTTGACAAATCTTGACAAGACAAAAATTGGAATTCTTTGAAGATGTAACTAGTAGAGTTGACAAGCCAGTCGATGTGGTATATTTGGACTTTCAGGAAGCGTTTGACAAAGTCCCACAAAATAAATTATTGTGCAAGATTAAAACACGTGAAGTTGGGGGGAGTGTATTGAGATGGATAGAAAACTGGTTGGCAGAGAGGAAACAAAGTAGGAATTAATGTTTTTTTTAATTGTCAGTCAGTAACTACTGGGGTGCCACAGGGATCAGTGTTGGGACCTCAGCTATTTGCAATATATATTAATGATTTGGATGAAGGAACAAAATGTAACAACTCAAAGTTTGCAGATGATACCAAGTTGAGTGGGAGGGTGAAATATGATAAGGATGCAGAATGATCTGGACAGGTTGGGCGAGCAGGCTGATCAATGGCAGATGCAGTATAATTTGAATAAGTGTGAGGTTATTCACTTTGGAAGCAAAAACAAGAAGGCAGATTACTACCTGAATGGCTGTAATTTGGGAGAGGGGAGTGTGCAGTGGGACCTGGGTGTCCTTATGCACCAGTCACCGAAGGTAAGCATGCAGATGCAGCAGGCAATAAAGAAAACAAATGGCATGTTGGCCTTTATTGCGAAAGTTTTTGAGTACAGGAGCAGGGATGTGTTGTTGCAGTTATACAGGGTCATGGTGAGGCCACACATAGAGTGTTGTGTGCAGTTTTGACCTCCTGAAGAAGGATATTCTTGCTCTTGAGGGAGTGCAGCGAAGATTTATCAGGCTGATTTTGGGGTGGGTGGGATTGATGTATGAGGAGAAATTGACAAGGTTAGGATTAATTTTGCTGGAGTTTGCTGGAGAATGAAGGGGGATCTCATAGAGACTATTAAAATTCTAACAGGACTAGACAGGATAGATGCAGGGAGGATGCTTCCGAAGGTGAGGGAGTCCAGAACCAGGCGTCACAGTCTGAGGATTCAGGGTAGACCATTTAAGATGGAGGTATAGAGACATTTCTTTACCCAAAGAGTAGTGAGCTTATGGAATTCATTACCACAGGAAGTAGTTGATGCCAAAACATTGAATGTATTGAAGAGGCAGTTGGATAAAGCACTTGGGGCAAATGGGATCAAAGGTTACGGGGGGAAAGCAGGATCAGGCTACTGAGTTCGATGATCAGCCATGATTGTAATGAATGGTGGAGCAGGCTTGAGGGGCCAAATGGTCTCCTCCTGTTCCTGTCTTCTATGTTTCTATGTACGCTAAGGGTCACAGTTTGAGGATACAAGCTCTAATATGTGTAGGACAGAGGTGAGGAGAAATCTCTTCACTCAGAGGGTGGAATTTGCTACCATGGAAAGCAGGTGAGGCGGAAACATTGTGGGAGGAATTTACCCGCCCTACCTGCCTACCTGCCATGGGAATTGTAGGGACTGGGCCACGCAAAGGTCTGTTGTCCTCGGGTGGGATTTTCCGGTTTTTAGACAAGCGCAGCTAGAAGATGTTGCCCTGTAAGTTTTCAAGAAGGAGCTAGATAGTGCTCTTGGGGCAAAGGGGATCAAAGACATGGAGGGAAGCCTGGATCAGGGTATAGTGTTGGATAATCAGCCATGATCAGAATGAATAGTGGAGTAGGCTCGAAGGGCCAAACAGTTTGTACATTCTTCCCTTGTCTGCATCTGTTTCCTTTGAATTCTCCGGCTTCCTCTCACACTTCAAATATGTGAGGGTTATGTGCATTGGCCATGCTAAATTTCTCCTTAGAATCCTGAGATGTGTAGATTAGAAGGATTAGCAGGGTAAATATGTGGGGTTACAGGGCTAAGGCTTAGGTGGGATTGTTGCTGTTGCAGACTCAATGGGCCAAATGGCCTCCTTCCGCACTGTAGGGTTTCTATGATTCTATGATGTATTAGTGCTGGTACCAAGTCTGGAAAAATGGGGAGAGTTAGCAGCAGGAGGGGTACATCATTGTAGAACCACCTGACAAATCCAAATCTGATGGTTGATATGAATGGCAGTAGCATTGTCATTTATAATATATTCATACCTTTTTCATTTGTTCACTTATTTCATATCTAAACAGTCTTTCTACCAGTCATCACTTTCGTTTCACTGCGTGTTAACTTTTCCCATTGTTCATTTAAGGCGAAAACTACCTGTGCAAATGTGTCACTGTGTAATTATATCGCCATCACTGCTGCTACCGACACATCTCACCTCTCTCGGCTTCTCCAGTGCTTTCACCTTCATGGAATCACACCATCCTACAGTGCTGAAGGAACCATTCAGCCCATCGAATCTGCACTGTCCACAATTCCACCCAGACCCTATCCTCATAACTCCATGCATGTACTCTAGCTAGCCCCCTGACACTAAGGATTAATTTAACAAGGCCAATCCATCTAACTCACACATCTTTGGACTGGGGGAGTGAACCAGAGCACTGGGAGGAAATGCACGCAATTCTACTATTCCTCTACTTCCTAAGCACCTATTAATTTTGCCCATTCAAATACAGGCAACAGCATCCTCTATGCAAGGATGCATGTACAGTTTTAAAATGGGCACTGAATGATGCCCTGAACCAATTATCCCATTATCACGCTAATGCTGCTTCACCTGGAGACCGCACGGGAGTTTGATTGTGTTTATATCTGTCTCTAATAGGAATTAGGAGCCCACACACAGTGAAAAGGAAGGAACACCTGGCGAATCTGTACGAAGCCTCTCTCTTTTTCTTATAGCAGAAGATCCTTCATCATCTACCAGCCCCATTAGGATGACTCCCTGATGAGCAGAGTGGCTTTACTCATGCCCATGTATCTTTCATGATAAGATCCGAATGACTACCAGTGTTACACATTAATCACCTTCTTATTTACAATGATTCACGCTCAGCAGAAAATCTTCAGCGTCCTTATGTGTAATCTAACGGGGATGGGGGGGGAGGGGCCCTAAATATTGTCTGATGAACTGACTCAGGAAGAAAGTGCACTCTGGCACAGTCACAAGCATTTCTATATATATATATATAATATATACATATATATATAAACAATCATAATATAGAATGGCACAGTGGTTAGAACTGCTGCCTCACAGTGCCAGAGACCCTGGTTCAATTGCTGTCTGGGCTGAGTCTGCATGTTCTCCCCATGTCTGTTTAAAGTTTATTTATTCGTGTCACAAGCGGGTTTACATTAACACAGCAATGAAGTTACTGTGAAAATCCCCTAGTTCCCACATTCCGGCACCTGTTCGGGTACACTGAGGCAGAATTTAGCATGGCCAATGCACCTAACCAGAACATTTTTTGGACAGTGGGAGGAAACCAGAGCACCCGGAAGAAACCCACGCAGACACAGGGAGAATGTTTTTCACGGAGGTGTCAGGGGTAAGTTTTTCACTCAGAGGGTGAAAAAGTTTTTCACTCAGGGTGCTGGGTGAGTCTCGTTGGTGGTGGTGGAGACAAATTCAATTGTGTCTTTTAAGAAACTTCTGGATAAGTACAGGAACTTAATAGGATAAGGGTTATAGATCAGCCTGGTAAGTATGGATATCATCGGCGCAACTTGTAGGCCGAAGGGCCTGTTTGTGCTGTAGTTTTTCTATGATTCTATGATTTTATACTGTGCAGACTCCGCGCAGACAGCATGGGTTTTCTCCGGGTGCTCCAGTTTCCTCCCACAGTCTGAAAGACATGTTGGTTAGGTGCATCGCTGTGCTAAATTGTCCCTCAGCGTACCTGAACAGGCGACAGAATGTGGCAACTCGGGTATTTTCACAGTAACTTCATTGCCTACTTGTAACATGAGTAAATAAGCTTAAACTTAACATGATATATAATATATATGTATTGTATATAGATTTTGTTATCTTCCTATGTCGATTCCAAGCATCTGTGTCAAAATAATGGTGCATGCTGACTGCAAAGTGCATCTTTTAAACAGATCATTTTAGACGTATATCCAGCAGCAAAGAAACAAAGCACACTTTACTGCACCAGGTAGGAAGATATAAGGTTTCTTGCCTGTCAGAATATTGTGACATGCCGGAGCAGGAAATGCATCAGCAACTCATGCTTGTCTTTGTTTCCCCAGAAAACAATCTCTGTGTTGTACAAATTGGATAAGCTCATTTGCAGTCCTCAGTGTTGCTCTGCATCATTTGTCACTTCTCATCAGTTCCTTCCCCGTGCTGCGGTAACCTTGAAGTTTTTAACTGCTAGTGCTTTCACCGTGAAGCAGGTTTTTATTTTCGTCTGTGTAAAAGCTTCTTCGCAGAACGCAACGACTGGTGCTGGTGGGCCATCACCAGAGGGGAAAAGGTGGTCGGGAAATGCTTTTTTTCTGCCCGTGATTTCAGTGCTGTTACATTTTTACCCAGTGACAATCAGTGATTCAGGAAATTGTTGCCAAGCATAGGTGGAGCTTCATTGTTGTATGATAGTGCAGCAGAAATGTCAGTCCACTATCAATCATGTAGTCTAGTCTTCACTGCTTTATATTTTCATTCATACAAAACTGGGCAAAGCTTTGCATCTTTTGTTTTCAATGTTCCTAAAGAAAGCCTCGTGTATTATAAAGTACCTTTTATTAATTTTGATTCATAGAAGAAAGGAAAGCAGTTTGAAAGAATTAATCTACCAACAATAGATTGGATCAATTATTGTATAAAGGCTGGAAATCTCCCAAAAAAATGTTGTATAGTTTAACTGCGGCAAGGGAGGTGATGTCTTATTGCTATTATTGCCAGACTATTAACCCTCACCTACTGTTCTGGAGACCTGTGTTCGAATTCCGGCGCAGCAGATGGAGGAATTTTGAATTCAGTAAAAAGTATCTGGAAATGAGAAATGAAGGCTGAATGAGAGAGATCTGATAGAAGTATTCAAAATCTTGTGAAAGGATCACAAACAAGAGGGCACAGATTTAAAGTAATTGGTAAAAGAAGCAAAAACGGTGCGAGAAAGGACTTCGATGCACAACAGGTTAACAGGTGGAAAGCAGTGCCTGAGAGTGTGGTGGAGATATGTTCCATTCCTCCACATTGGAACAATGTGGAGGACATTCAAAAGGAAATTGAAGGGCTATTTACAAAAGAACAAGTAATGCTGCGTTTACAGAGAACTGGCACAAGGACTGCACCAGATGAATTGCTCATTCATAATGGGCTGAATGGCCTCCATCTGCTCCATAACAATTCCATGATTCTGTCATATCCTTATCTCTTATCTGGAGACAATTGCTGGCACTCATAATTCATGCTTAATATAGAACCATAAAATCATATATCCCTGCAGTGTAGAAGAAGGCCATTCAGCCCATCAAGTCTGCACTGACTACAATCCCACCCAGATCCTATCCCCACAACCCCATACATTTACCCTAGTTAGTCCCTCTGACACTAAGGAGCAACTTGTCATGGCCAATCAACCTAACCCGCATGTTTTGGGACTGTAGGAAGAAACCAGAGCACTCAAAGGAAACCCATGCAGACATGGGGAGAATGTGCAAACTCCACACAGATAGTGACCCAAGCTAGGAATCGAACATGGTTCCTGATGCTGTGAGGTAGCGGTGCCAATCACTGTGCCATTATGTCACCTGGACAGCAGTATCAAGATACCGCTCATACCCACGCTCAAACAAATGATGTCAGGCTCACACCCACCTTGTATTGCCTCCACATCACTTCATCCCTCCAACAGACATGGCAGCCAAACACAATGCAACACCATCCACTAATAGTCTGCTTTCTCGCTGAAGATGGCACACAATGGAAGGGAAAAAAACAGAATGAGTGGTGGACAAGAACATTAGACTGTCTTGAGCCCAATGGAGGAGATGGATATCTGCATCATGAGAGCAGCTGGAATGGGTGTTTGTGCCAACTGGCAGTCATTGAGAACATTGAAGATCTAGCATGTTCCTGCCCAATGCTCCCTCATTCTGCTATCTGGCTTATTGGGCAATGTCCTGAAGATGTGATTGTGAACCTACATATTTTCACCCCACTTCTCCATCCCTCACATATGACACAGTAACTGTGATTTGATTTGATTTATTATTGTCACATGCATTACTATAAAATATTGTTTATTGCTCAAAATACAGACAAAGCACATCGTTCATAGAAAAGATGTAGAAATGCAAGTGTTGGATTGGGGTGGACACAGCAAGAAGTCTCATGACATCAGGTTAATACCAGTGATTCTCCTGATGAAGGAGCAACACTCCGAAAAATCATGATTCCAAATAAACCTGTTGGACTTTAACCTGGTGTTGTGAGACTTCTTACTGTTCATAGTGAAGAAAAGGAAAGGGTTCAGAATGTAATTTTACTGTCATAGAAAGGGTGCAGAGATAGGTCAACTTAATATAAGGTAGGTCTATTCCAAAATTAGCACTGCTGTCTCAAAGCGCTAGGATTCAATTCCCAGTTTGGATCACTGTCTATGCAGAGTCTGTTCATTCTCCGTGCTTGGCTTTCCTCCGAGTGCTCTGGTTTCCTCTCACAGTCTGAAAGATGTGCTGGTTAGGTGCATTGACCACGTTAAATTTTCCCTCAGTGTACCTGAACAGGCGCTGGAGTGTGGCAAGTAGGGGATTTTCACAGTAACTTCATTGCAGTGTTAAGGTAAGCCTACTTGTGACACTGATGAATAAAATAATAAAAAAAGCACACAAAAACAGCTGTTTGTCCAGCCATTGCGGTCCAAGAAGGAAGATTTCGTAAATGAAAGCACCTGATCTTACACAAGCTGGCAAAGCAGATAACTGGGAGGCTAGTTTCGAGATGGAATTTCTATTAATGTTATGTTGTCTGGACAGGCGATGAGTGTGTTATTCTTAGTTAAAGATTTGACTGGAGGCAAAGATTTTTTTCTTCACAGTACTTTAATTTACATAATGAACTCTATACAAAATGACAGAGCATTAAATAGTGCTACTGCTCCTCTTATAGTTCTCAATCTTCCGCCTGAGTTACACCAATCTGACATAGCCCCTTATGCACATGCTCAGTAGCCATTCCTGGGGTATTCGAAATGATCCTTTACAGAATCAGCCCTCTGTCACAGACGGGGAGAGTGGATGAATCAGGTTACAAGTTGGCAGAGGGTGTGTGTTGTGGGCATTGGTTTCATCCTTTTATTTGATCACAGCTTTACCCTTCGAGTAACCAGATTAAGTCATGGAGTTCTCTTAAACAACTGTTTTATTGCACACTGTAGCAAAAATGATGGAAAGCTCGAATTCACATCTCTGTAGCTCACCAGGGTGGCATATTCTGAGATACATAAGCAATTGTAGGTTTCAAATTCGTTCACAAGTGCTTAGCATATACCAATCACATTGCACATGCTTCATTACAATATCCAAACAGCGTGAAAACTTAATGCATTTTTGCTACATAGTCCAGCTCATTCCAGTGTCTATGGATCACTCTCTCCCTCCTAGTTATAGATGTTCGATTTAATGAGCTTTGTCCAGACTAATGACCTTAGTGCCTATCTGTGAAGACTCTTATTAAAGAATTGCTGTTTTTCATAGCAGTTTGTGTGATTTTAAACTTGTGTGATTATTAACCCTTTCACGATGAAGTAAAGCTTTCCCTCGCTGCAGCTTCTTCTCCATCTCCTTGTTATGCTGCAGACCCAGAGACAATGGCACAGCTGCCCCAGACAGCAGAAGCATCTATTAGTACCTAAAGAGAAAGAGAGTGGCTAAAGTGAATGTTGGTCCCTTGAGGATGAGGTCGAGTTAATAGTGGGGAATGCGGAAATGGCTGAGACACTCAATCAATAGCTTGCTTCAGCTTTCACAGCGGAGAACACGGGTATTATCCCAATAATAGCAGAAGATGCAGAGGTTATAAAAAGGGAGGAACTTAGTGCTATCATCATCACTACTATGCAGGTACAGCAGAGTGGCACAATGGCACATTGGTTAGTGCTGCTGCCTCAAAGTGTCAGGAACCCAGGTTCAATTCTGGCCTTGGGTCACTGTCTGTGTGGAGTTTGAATGTTTTCCCAGTATCTGTGTCAGTTTCCTTTGGGTGCCCTGCTGTCCTCCCATAGTCTAAAAGATGTGCTGGTTTGGTGGATTCATAGAATTATAGAAACAATGCAGAAGAAGGCCTTCGGCCCATTGGGTTTGTACTGACCACAATCGTATCTCATATCTCCTCGCAATTCCCTCTAACCTATGCATCTCACAACTGTAAAGGGCAATATTTAGCATGGCCAATCAACCTAATCTTTGGACTGGCCATGATAAATTGTCCCTTAGTGTCAGGGGACTGTCAGTTTAAATTCGTGGGGTTATGGAGATAGGCCCTGGGTAGGATTGTTGTTGGTGCAGACTGGAAGGTCTGAATGACCTCTTTCTGCATTTAATGATCCTATGATTCTACTAGGGAAAATGTATTGATACCATTGGTATTGAAGGCACTCCACTATGCTTCCTGAAGTCGATGACTATCTCCTTTGTTTTTCTGACAATGAATACTTAGAGTACTGTGAATATCGTACTTGGAATATTGTGTAAAGTTTTGGTCCCCTCATTTGACGAGGGATGTAATTACATTGGAGGCGGTTCAAAAGAAGTTCACTAGATTGATTCCAGAGATGAGAGGTTTGTCTTATGAAGGGAGATTGGGCCTTCTAGGCCTGTACTCCATGGAGTTTAGAAGAACGAGAAATCTAATTGAGGTGTACGAGATGACAAGAGGGATTAACAAACTAGATGTGGAGAGATGTTTCCTCTTGTGGGGTATTCTAGAGCAAAAGGTCATAGCTTTAGGTTAAGGAGAAGACAGGTTTAAAACAGAGATGTGGAGAAATGACCTCTGTCAAAGGGTCATGGGTCTGTGGAATTCACTACTCCAGAGTACAGTGGATGCTGGGACTTTGGTTAAATTTAAGGAAGAAGGGGACAGATTTTTAATTAGTAAAGGTTTGAAGGTTGAACAGGCAGAGAGGTGGAGTTGAGGCCATGATGAGATCAGCCATTATCATACTGATTGGCAGAGCAGGCTCGGAGGGTTGAAGTGCCTATTCCTGCTCCTAATTCTTACGATTCTATAAACATGGACAGGGATCGCGGGTAGAGGTGGGAACATTGGGGTGGCGGCATGGGCTCATTGGGCCGAAGGGCCTGTTTCCCGAGCTGTTTTGTTCTTTGTTCTTTGTTCTATAGTGCAGCCTATCGAAAGGGGTTTCCTGGCTCAGCCCACCAAGAGGAATTTCTAATCCAACTGAAGTTCATATAATCCCTACAGTGCAGAAGGAGGCCATTCAGCCAATCTATTCTGTACCAACCACATCCCACTGAAGCCCTATTTATTTAACCCCATATATTTACCACCCCTGAAACTATGATCAATTTAGCAAGGCCAGTCAACCTAACTCACACACATCTTTGGAGTGTGGGATGAAACCAGAGCAGCTGGAGGAAACCCACACAGATACAGAGAGAACATGTAAATTCCACACAGACAATAACCCAAGGCCCAGCATTGAATCTGTGTCCCTGGCACTTTGGGACAGCAGTGTTAACCATTGTGCCACTATACCACCCTCCTGGCAGGTTCCCCAATGGCAGGGCAGGTGAGCCACTCAGAAACCCATGGGTATGAGGGTGCGGCAACTCTCTCTGGCAATCTTGGACTTAAAACAACACCTGCACATGTACTATGGAGTATTTAGACACTTTACAAAAGAAATGACTTTATCTCCAATTTGAGGGCCTGACCTTTTAAATAAAACCCACGCAGGATGAATCTTGGAAAGAAACACTTGCTGTTTGCAGGGTGATTTACAAGGATACAATCTGAGCCTGTGTGATCATGGCGCCTCATTAATGGATTCCCTGACATCAGGAAAGTTATTTATTCAACTTCCCCTATGAGCAACCTTCTAGCCATGGACGACATGTGTGCTCGCATGCACAAAGAAGACAACTCCCAGGTCAAACAGCGGAGTAGGGTGTACCATCTCCAGGATGCATAGCAAGAACTCACCAAGGTTCCTTAGGCTGTACCTTCCAAATAAACCATCTAGGAGGACAACAGCAGCAGACACACAGAAACACCACCAACTGGAAGTTCTCTAAGCCATTCACCACCCTGACTTTGAAATATATTGCTGTTTCTTCACTGCCACTGGGTCAAAATCCTGGAACCCCCCTCCATGACAGTGCTGTGGATTTATCTACATCTCAGGGACTGTGGAGGTTCTTGAAGGCAACTCACCCAGCACCTTGTAAAGGGCAATTAGAGATGGACAGGCTGTGAGTTTCATCCTGAAATAGATTGATGGTGAGGTATCCTGGTTAAAATCCTGCTGTAACGAGATGGATCAGACTCAATCAATGGATGCTGCTGCCTCCAAGGATTTAAAGAAAACAAGATGGTGCAGAATTAATGGCTGGAATTCTCTGGTCATTTGTGCTGGCGGGAAACTCTGGTCCCATAGGCAGTGTACTCTGCCTATGGGTTTCCCATCAGCATTGGGTGGTGTCAATGGGAATTCCCATTGATAGTGGTGGGACCAGAAAGTCCCACCGCTAGTAAACAATGTACCACCTCCCACTGGAGGGAAACATGCGGTTGGGAGGGCAGAGAATCACACCCAACAGCTATGAAGTTAATGTCAGAACTGTCACAGAATTGTTATTGCAATTATACAGGGCCTTGGTGAGGCCAAACCTAGAGTATTGTGTGCAGTTTTGATCTCCTTTTCTGAGGAAGGATTTTCCTGCTCTTAACAGAGTGCAGCGAAGGTTTACCAGGCTGATTGCAGGGATGGTGGGACTGATGTATGAAGAGGAATTGACTACGTTAGGATTATTTTCACTAGAGTTCAGATGAATGAGGGGGAATTTCATCGAGATTTATGAAATTCTAACAGTACTAGTCTGGGTGGATGCAGGGAAGATATTCCTGATGGTGGGGGAGTCCAGAACTAAGGGTCACAGTTTGAGGATTCAGAGTAGACTATTTAGGATGGAGATGAGGAGAAATTTCTTCACCCAGAGAGTGGTGAGCCAGTGGAATGTATTACCACAGGAAGTAGTTGATGCCAAAACATTGAATGTATTCAAGAGGCAGCTGGATATAGCACTTGGGGTGAATTGAATCAAAGGTTATGGGGAGAAAACAAGATCGGCTATTGAGTTGGATGACCAGCCATGATCATGACGAATGGTGGAGCAGGACTGAAGAGCCAAATGGCCTCCCTCTGCTCCTATCTTCTGTGTTTCTCCCATATGTCTATGTTTCTACGTCAACGGTATACAACTGTTGTTTTGTCAAAAAACCCTGAATGGGCCAATGATAGATCAGCTGATCAGAGATGGTCAGCATGTCTGACATGTAACATAAAGGGTTAGGGAGGAAAAGAAGGAAGTTCAAACCCCATTAGCATAAGGTACAATTCCCATGAGAGATAGCGTTTTCAGCATTTTGCCGATTTATTTATAAGGAAAGGGACTGCAGGTTTCTATGTTCGGTCCCTGGAAGTGTGTGTGAACATGCGAAGATCTGCTGCTGGCTATGCGCTCCTGCGAGTTAACTGTGATGTTATCAAGTGTGATAGTTGGCAAAATCTGCTGCTGTTCCCTGTTCTTGGTTGTGAACTGATACAGAGTGTTTGATTCAATTAAGGCGCTGCTTTTCTGTGGATTTGCACTGTAGACAGACAGCTGGTAATGCAAATTATATGAACCAGCCCCGAGGTGCGCAATTAGAGATTATCAGTAAAGAAATCTGACAATTTCAAATTTCATCATCAGTTAAAATCATTTTTTTTGAATGCTTTGATTTGATTTGATTTATTTTTGACACATGTATTAACCTGCGGTGATAAATATTGTTTCTTGCATGCAATACTGACAAAGCATATTGTTCATAGAGAAAGAAAGGAGAGTGTGTAGAATGTAGTGTTACAGTCAGACTAGGGTGTAGAGAAAGGTCAACTTAATGCAGAGTAAGTCCATTCAAAAGTTTGAGAACAGCAGAGAAGAAGCTGTTCTTGAGTTGGTTGACATATGACCTCAGACTTTTGAGAATGTCTGGGGTGCATAGGGTCCTTATTTATGCTGGCTGCTTTGCTGAGGCAGTGGGAAGCATAGACAGAGTCAATGGATGGGAAACTGGTGTGCCTAATAGATTGGGCTACATTCACAACCTTTTGTAATTCCTTGTATTCTTGGGCAGAGCAGGAGCCGTACCAGCATGTGATACAACCAGAAAGTTTGTTTTCTGTGGTGCAGCTATAAAAGTTGGTGAGAGTCATAGCTGACATGCCAAATTTCGTTAGTCTTCAGAGAAAGTAGAGGCGTTGGTGAGCTTGCTTAACAGTAGTGTCAGCATGGGGGAAACCAGGACAGGTTATTGGTGATCTGGACAGCTAAAAACTTGAAGCTCTCGACCCTTTCTACTTCGCCCCCATCGAAGTAGACAGGGGCACGTTCTCCTTTACGCTTCCTGAAGTCAATGACAATCTCCTTTGTTTTGTTGACGTGGAGGGAGAGATTATTGTTGGCACATCAGTTCACCAGATTCTCTATCTCATTCCTGTACTCTGTTTCATCATTGTTTGAGATCCGACCCACTATGGTGGTGTCATCAGCAATCTTGAAAATCAAATTGGAGGGGAATTTGGCTGCACAATCATAGGTGTATAAGGAGGATAGTAGAGGGCTGAGAACACAGCCTTGTGGAGCACCAGTGTTGAGGATGATCTTGGAGGAGGTGTTGTTGCCTATCCTTACTGATTGAGGTTCGTGAGTTAGGAAGTTCAGGATTCAGTTGCTGGGGGAGGTGCCAAGACCCAGGCCATGGAGTTTGGAGATGAGTTTTGTGGGAGTAATGGTGTTGAAGTCTGAGCTGTAATCAATAAATAGGAGTCTGACATAGGTGTCCTTGTTATCTAGGTGTTCCAGGGTTGAGTGCAGGCCAGGGAAATGGCATCTGCTGTGGACCTGTTTCGGCAGTAGGCAAACTGCAGTGGATCCAGGTAGTTCAGGAGGCTGGAATTGATTCGTGCCATGATTAACTTGCAAGTTTTTGAATTTATTTTTCTCAGTTCAAGAACATACCCCCCTTGAATGGGAAAATTGAAGGAAAATTAACTCCATAATTTTAAATTAAAATTAAAAGCAAGTATTGAATATGCAAAACAGTTTCAGTAAATAAAAGATATGCTGCTGTTCTGTCTCTGCACCTAGTCCCCATGGTTTCATCAGCAGAGTTAATTACATGCTGCTCTAATTTTCTTCCAAAGAAGTTGTTCTTAAATGCAGAGGAGATTTACAAGGATGTTGCCTGGGATTGGGTGGCATGCCTTGTGAGGATAGGTTGAGGGAGCTCAGTCTTTTTCCCTTAGACAGACGAAGGATGAGAGGTGACCTGATAGAAGTGTATAGGATGTTGAGAGATATAGATTGGGTGGATCCTCAGGGGCTTTTTCCAAGGGCTGGAATGGTTGCTATGAGAGGACACAGGTTGAAGGTGCTGGGGAGTAGGTACAGAGGAGATATCAGGGGTAAGTTTTTCACTCAGAGGTGGTGGGTGAGTGAAATCAGCTGCCGTTGGTGATGGTGGAGGAAAGTTCGATAGGGTCTTTCAAGGGACTTCTGGATGAGTACATGGAACTTATAGGATTGAGGGTTCTAGGTAAGCCTTGTAGGTAGGATATCCTCAGCGCAACTTGTGGGCTGAAGGGCCTGTCTATGCTGTAGTTCTTCTACGTTCTATGTTCTAAATCTTTACAGCTTGCAACATTGGGAAAACAGGAGATTGTTTGGAAGGCCATAACTTGCTGGAGGACTCCTTCTTCCATAATTAGGATCTAACCATTAGAAATCTTCTAAAGCATTGAAAGCTAAAATGGACAATCTATTGCATTTCATCATTGCTAGCAATATCACTTTTACTGAAACAAAATAATATCACTCAAATAACCAAATGGGTTCTATCAGTAACCACACAATTCCACCCCCCCCCCGCCACCACCACCACCACCAACCCCAATCCAGATCATTGACCACATAACCATCTTCCTGTGTGTTGGGAATAGATCTAACCAGCAGAGAGTTTTCCCCCTGATTCCCATTGACTCCAGTTTTGTTAGGTCCCCTTGATGCCACACTCAGTCCAATACAGCATTGATGTCAAGGGCTGTCACTCCCACCTCACCTCTGGAATTCAGTTCTTTTCTCCATGTTTGAACCAAGGCTGTAATGAGATCAGGAGTTGTGTGACCCTGGTGAAATCAGAACTGAACATCCGTGTACAGTTGCTTGATAACACTGTTGATAACCCCTTCCATCACGTTTCTGATGATCGAAAGTAGACTGACGGATCGGTAATTGACCGAGTTGAAGTTGTTTTGTTTCTTGTGTGCAGGACATTCTTGAGAAATTTTCCACATTGCCGGGTAGGTGTTACATATGTACTGAACCAACTTGTCGAATGTTGTGACATATTCTGGAACACTAGTCTTCAGAATTATTGCTGGAATATTGTCAGAGTCCAATACCTTTGCAGTACTCAGTGCCTCCGTTATTTCTTGATATTGTCCAGAGTGAATCAAATTAGTTGAAGAATGACATCTGTGATGCAGGAGACCATTGAGGAGGCTAAAATGGATCATCTACTTGTCACTTCTGGGTGAAGATTACGAATGCTTGTCTTCTGTGCTGAGGACTCCCCAGTATTGAGGATGGGGATATTTTTGGACCCTCCTCCTCCTACGAGTTTTACAATTATCCACTCCCATTCTCAGTTGAATGGCTGTAAATTGGGAGAGGAGAGTGTGCAGAGGGACCTGGATGTCTTTGTGCAGCAGTCGCTGAAGGTAAGCATGCAAGTGCAGCAAGAGGTACAAAAGGCAAATGGCATATTGGTCTTCACTGCGAGAGGTTTTGAGTGCAGGAGCAGGGATTTGTTGTTGCAATCATACAGGGCCTTGGTGAGGCCACAACTCAAGTGTTTTGTTAGTTTTGATCTTCTTTTCTGAGGAAGGATGTTCTTGCTCTGAAGTTCATTGAAGTTTTACCAGGCTGATTCTGGGGATAGCGGGACTGATGTATGAGGAGAGAATGACTAGGTTAGGATTCATCTGAACTTTGCTGGAGTTCAGATGAATGAGGGGGGACCTCATACAGAATTATAAAATTCTAACAGGACTAGATAGGATAGATGCAAGGAGGATATTCCCAGTGGTGGGGATATCCAGAATGAGTTGGATGATCAGCTATAATGGTAATGAATAGCGGAGCAGGCTCAAAGGGCCAAATGCCCTTCTCCTGCTCCTTTCTTCTATGTTTCTATGTTTCTATGCCCTCCTGCATTCTTCTTTGAACCAGTGTTGACCCCATCACTTGATGGTAATGGCAGATTGGGGCATATGCCAGGCTATGAGGTTACAGATTGTGTTTGAGTACAATTCTGCTGCTGCTGATGGCCCACAGTCCCTCATGGGTGCCCAGTTTTCAGCCGCTAGGTCTGTTTGAAATCTGTCCTATTTAGCGCGTTGGTAGTGCCACACAACATGATGGAATGTATCCACAATGTGAAGACAGGACTTTGTCTCCACAGGAATTGAAAATTCAGGCCATTATGAAGGTAAGACCATTGTCAGATCCATTCATTCCTTAGAATAGACCGAAGGCATTTGGCACAATTTTAAAAATGATGTATTAAATGTAATTTGAAATTAAAAAAAATACAGAAAGTAGAAAAGAAAGAAAGAGAGAGAGAGGACCCAAGCAGTTGGTCCCAGATTACAGACTCAAATTCAAAAACTTGCAGCATTCGAGAGAACAGTAACTATTGAACTCCTGTCTCTGAGGGAGCTGTGGACCAGTTGAGGGAAATATCCATACCGAGGGAGGAAGTGTTAGAGCTTCTAGGTAGCATTAAAACTGATAAATCTCCAAGGCCTGATGGCATTTATCCCAGGCTGCTTAGGGAGGTGCGAGGTGAAATTGCTGGACCTCTGACGCAAATCATTGTCTCTTCCTTGGACACAGGTGAGGTCCCAGAGGACTGGAGAATAGCTAATGTTGTAGCATTGTTTAAAAAGGGTAGTAGGGATAACCCTGGAAATTATAGGCTGGTGAGTTTGACGTCAGTGGTAGGGAAGCTGTTGGAGGGGATTCTTAGAGATAGGATGTATAGGCACTTAGAGCGTTGCAATCTGATTAGGGATACGCAGCATGGATTGGTTAAGGGGAGGTCGTGCCTTACAAATCTGGTAGAATTTTTTGAGGAGGTGACGAAAATGGTGGACGAAGGGCGAGCCGTTGATGTCGTCTATATGGATTTTAGTAAGGCGTTTGACAAGGTCCCTCATGGGAGGTTAGTCGAGAAGGTCAAGACAAATGGGATACAAGTACAGGTAGATAGATGGATAAGTAACTGGCTTGGTAATAGGAGACAGGGAATAAAAGTGGAAAGGTGTTTCTCTAGCTGGAGGTCGGTCACTAGTGGTGTGCCGCAGGGCTCGGTACGAGGACCTCTTCTATTTGTAATATATATAAATGACTTGGAAGAGGGAGTAAGTGGAGTGATCAGCAAGTTTGCAGACGATACAAAGATGGCTGGACTTGCGGATAGTGAGGAGCATTGTCAGGCGATGCAGCAGGACATAGATAGGCTGATAGCTTGGGCAGATAGATGGCAGATGGAATTCAATCCTGATAAATGTGAGGTGATGCATTTCGGGAGAAAGAATGTAGTGGGGAGGTATATGATAAAGGGTAGACCTATTAAGAGTATAGAAACGCAGAGGGACTGGGGGTGCAGGTGAACAAGTCTCTGAAGGTGGCAGAGCAAGTGGAGAAGGTTGTGAAGAAAGCATATAGTATGTTAGCCTTTATAGGAAGGGGTACAGAGTACAAGAGCTGGCCTTTAATGTTGCAGTTGTATAAAACATTGGTTAGACCTCATTTGGAATACTGCGTCCAGTTCTGGTCGCCTTACTACCGGAAGGACGTGGAGACTCTGGAGAGAGTGCCGAGGAGGTTTACCAGGATGCTGCCTGGTATGGAAGGTCTGAGTTACGAGGAGAGATTAGGCAAATTGGGACTGTTTTCCTTAGAAAGACGTAGACTTAGAGGAGATCTGATAGAGGTGTACAAGATTTTGAAAGGGATAGATAGAGTAAACAGGGTTAAGCTTTTTCCTAGGATGGACTCAAATAGCACGAGGGGTCACGGGCTTAGGGTGAGGGGAGGAAGGTATAATTTGGATGCTAGAGGGAGTTTTTTCACACAGAGGGTGGTGGGGGTATGGAATGCGCTGCCAAGTAAAGTGGTGGAGGCAGGTACTCTGGAGTTATTTAAGAAACACTTAGATGGGCACATGAACAGAATAGGAATGGAGGGGTATAGAAAACTGATTTAAAATAGGGATCATGAGCCTTGGGAGTCCCTGGGAATTGTGTAAATAGATGATGATATTGATGTATTTGTTTTTATCCTACAGGTGCTTTGGTCCACCTTGCTGCCTAATGAGGGGCATACACGCGATGGGTCGTGAGAGGGCTGCTCTTGGATCTTTTTCGAGAGTATCCTAGTGCTTCACGTCATTAGTGTATGCTTGACCTGGACCATCTGATGGGCAACACGACAGCTCAGTGACTATTGCTGTGCTGTGCAGATACATGGATTTGGGCCTGTGTCTGTGGGAGTTTGCACATTCTCCCCAAGCTTGCGTGGGTTTTCTCTGGGACCTCCGGTTTCCTCCCACATCCCAAAGATGTGCTCTTAGGCTAATTGGCAAAACAAATTCTCCCTAAATTGTCTCCAATTTGGTTTTTAATCCATAGGTATATAAACATGGACAGGGATCGCGGGTAGATGTGGGAACATCGGGGTGGCGGCGTGGGGTCGTTGGGCCGAAGGGTCTGTTTCCCGTGCTGTTTTGTTCTTTGTTCTTTGTTCTTTGAACTGCAGATAGCTTTACCGCAATATAACTTTTCTGGTTATCTTTTGTTATTAAATCTCACAGTCTCCAATTTTCAAAAACAATTCACAGCTGTGTGACCATGAAAGCTTATTTGTAAAGAAAATACATTTCTGTTAATGTTGCACTTTCAAATGTAATCAATTTCAAACCTAAATCCAGAATTCCAAGCTGAGTTTTGAAATGTGGGCAAGTTAGTTTAAGTTAGCTTTAAAGAATAGAATAATTAGTTACAGAGATAGAAGCCCCTTACAATGAAATATTAAAAAAGTTTGCCTGACCAAACTTGATTGCATGAAATGCAGCAAAAAGACAGGTGGTTGCTGAAGGAGAAAGACATAGCCTAGTGTACAGGCAGAGAATGGAAGACACCATCAAAGATCATATGGCAAAAGGGAACAAATGGGGAGAAGTAAGGAACTTGTGCAGAGCTCATCAGTGTGTAGATAGGCTGTGTATTTAGTTTTCAATAGTGGCGCAGTGGTTAGCATCTCTTTCTCACAGCACCAGGGATCAGGTTTGATTGCTGGCTTGGATCACTATCTATGTGGAGTCTGCACATTCTCCCCATGTCTACATGGGTTTCCTCTGGGTGTTCTGATTTCCTCTCACAGTCCAAAAGAATGCTGGTTAGGTGCACTGGCCATGCTAAATTTTCCCTCGAATTGTACCTGAACAAGCGCCGGAGTGTGGCGGCTGGGGGATTTTCGCAGTAACTCCATTGCATGTTAACGTGAGCCTACTTGTAACACTAATAAATAAACGTAAACACTTAAATAAACTTAAACTTAGAAATCTGGAGGAACAATTGAAGTTATGTGGATCAATAAAGCATGCAGCTCTATTTGACTTCACATCTTTTCAGGGTGAACATAATGAAGGTCAAACACAAAAAAATCAGATCAAGTTTAATTCAACTTAGTAATGAGTAAATAATTCATCAGTTACTTTCTTTTCAATTTGTCAGATTTTTGTTCACCAATTCTGAAGCCCCAGTTTTCTGAAACACGCATTTAGATTGTCTGCATCTTGGGGCAATAAATAGATTTGTTATTATCTGTTATTGAAATGAAGAGGAGAAGGAACAGGGAATGTCAGAACAGTTCAATTACCCCAAAGAGGAACTAAAGTGTGGGGCATTCTAGACCCTGAGATGTTAATGGTTTACACACATGTATTTGCTGCTGCAAACAGTATTGGCGCATGTTCAGCTCCAGAGACAAGGTCAAAGGAAAGGTACACTTTCCTTATACCCCACTGTGTTCAGAGTCCGTGGTGATTGGAGATAGCTTATTCTCTGTACAATCAACTCTGGGAGTGGTCAAAGCTGATGTCACTTCTCAAAGATAGAGTTCCTGCACACTGTTTCAAAATGCCCTTTTATTTGGTGTTACAGAACTTCAAAGCAGTCCATGTGTGTTTGATAAACATCACACAGACAAGTCCTACACGCAATTTCAAGGTCCTCGCTCCCCTTGCTACAGTGAAATCAGAAGTTTCAAGATTATTCTGGTTCTTCCTCTGAGTGTCTCCTTAATCATAGGTATTGGTGCCATTGACATGCTTTCTAATCTGTTATAATTACATTCTTCTTGGCCTTTTTATTACCTGTATCCTATTTTAAGAATGCAATACATAAACACTTCAGACTGATTTTCTGTTGCAAGTTCGCTTACACATTGCTTACTTTCCCATTCCTGCTCCTATATCTTATGGCGTTTCCTCTCTTTAAATCCTGGTGTTTTATAGAATCCCCATCGAGTCTGCATTTTAAAATTCATTCGTGGGACATGGGCGTCACTGGCTGGCCAGCATTTGTTGCTCATCCCTAGTCGCTCATGGAGGGCAGTTGAGATTTAACCTCAGTGCTACCATTCTGGAGAAGGGCCAGACCAAGTGAGGACAGTAGATTTCCTTCCCTAAAGGACATTAGTAAACCAGGTGGGCTTTTCCAACAATAATTTCATGGTCATCAATCAAATTGTAATTCTAGATATTTTTTATTGAGTTCAAATCCACCATCTGCCATGGTGGGATTCGAATCTGGGTCCCCAGAACATTAAGTGAGTTCCTAACTTAATAATCAAGTGATAATACCACTGGGCCACCGCCTCCCCTGAGGCCCTATCACTTATCCCACACATTTTACTTCATTAATCCTTTTAATATATATATATTTTGGGACAATAAGGGTCAATTTAGCATGGTCAATCTACATAACCCTTACATTTTTGGAACGTGGGAAGAAACCGGAGCACCCGGAGGAAACCCACATAGACACGGGGTGTGTGCCAACTCAACACAGGCAGTGACCCAAGCCGGGAATCGAACCTGGGTCCCTGATGCTGTGAGGCAGCAGTGCTAACCACTGTGCCACCATGCCGCCCTACTTTATCTTCCAAGAAAATCAAGCTAGCAAATTCATTGGTGGCCAATTTAGTTTAAGCCCATCACGTCTAATGTACATTCTCCCAGCATAACAGGCATAGCTATAATCATAATATTAAAATTAATCAATTGCGTAATCATTTCAATCTTTTCAATCCACGTTACAGACCTCAGGCCTCAATTATTTCTTGCAAGTGATCTGTGGTGATTTTTAAATGTTGGCTACAGGCATCTAAGGTTCAAACAAGCGAAGGATTTTATTGAAAAGATGTTCACGCTACAGGCTGATGAGATAGACCATCCCTTTGCCCATGCAAAAGGCCGATAATGTCGTCAGCCATATCACATGATTGGTTTCTTAAAGTACCCCTGTTTCACTGCAAAGCTGTGAGTGAGAAAGCACTGGGAATAACATGAAGACACAATACAAACTACCTCCAAAGGAAGCTCAGCCCTTCAGAAAAATAAATGTTCAGCTGTGAGAAATGGCTCTGAGATAAAGTCCAGGAGGAGACTGAGATTGGTCACTGGTCAATAGGGGATGTGACGGCCTAGTGGTATTATTGCTAGACTATTAATCCAGAAACTCAGCTAATGTTCTGAGGACCTGAGCTCGAATTCCGCCAAGGCAGATGGTGGAGTTTGAATTTTGATTAAAAAAATCTGGAATGAAGAATCTATGATGACCATTCTTGACTGTTGGAGAAGCCCATCTGGTTCACTGATGTCCTTTAGGGAAGGAAATCTGCTGCCCTTACTTGGTCTGGCCCATGTGTGACTCCAAAGCCCCAGCAATGTGGTTGTCTCTCGACAGTCTTGGGCAAGTAGGGATAGGTAATAAATGCTGGCCAGCCAGTGACACCCACAAATGAAAACAAGTGTGTGGAGACGTGGAGTAAGAGATTGGCGTGTCACTGATTTCCGGAGTGATAGAATCAATGTGGAGGAACATTCATACTGCTGGCTGAAGAAAATTGTTAAAGTACTTGTTTTAAGTTGGCAGCTATGTTGGCCAATAAAGTGGGAAGGCCAATCCACTCACTGCTGACCAGAGGGATCTTGGTGTGTATGTGCATAGATCCCTGAAAGTAGGCAGTCAGGTCGAGAAGGTTGTTAGGAAGGCATATGGAGTCTTGGCTTTTATTGGTAGAGAGATTGAATTTCGGAGCCGCAACGTCATGTTGCAACTGTACAAAACTCTAGTGCGGCCGCACTTGGAGTATTGTGTACAGTTCTGGTCCCCACATTATAAGAAGATGTGGAGGCATTGGAGAGGGTACAGAGGAGGTTTACCAGGATGTTGCCTGGTATGGAGGGCAGGTCTTATGAAGAGAGGTTGAGGGATTTGAGGTTGTTTTCGTTAGAAAGGAGGCGGCTAAGAGGGGACCTAATCGAAACATATAAGATGATTAGAGGTTTAGATAGGGGGGACAGTGATAGCCTTTTTCCTAGGATGGAGAAAGCTAGCACGAGGGGAAACAGCTTTAAATTAAGGGGTATAGTTATAGGACAGATATCAGAGGTAGGTTCTTTACTCAAAGAGTGATTAGGGAGTGGAATGCCCTGCCTGCAGCTGTTGTAGATGCGCCAAGTTGGTGGCGTTTAAGAGGTTAATTGATAAGTATATGGAAGAGAAGGGAATGGTTTAGTTTGGAGGGGCATTGCTTTTTATATTGGTCGGCGCAACATCGAAGGCCGAAGGGCCTGTTCTGTGCTGTAATGTTCTATGTTCTATGTTCTAATTAAGTCCATGCCTATATGATTTCTCTGGCTGCTGAGTTTGTTGTGATGCCGGATGTTGCCATTGTGTTTGACTTAATGCCCCAACTAATTTGTCACTGAGCTCTATCTGTGCTGTTTTAAAATTTATTTGTGGGACGTGGGCATCGCTGGCTGGTCAGCATCTATTGCCTATCCCTAGTTGCCCTTGAACTGAGTGACTTGCTAGGCCATTTCAGAGAGCAGTTGAGAATCAACCACATTTTGTGGCTCTGGAGTCACATTGTAGGCCAGACCAGGTAAGGACAGCAGCTTTCCTTCCCTGAAAGACAGTAGTGAACCAAACGTTCTTTTTCCAAACAATCGACAATGGTTTCCATGGTAGTCAGTAGATACTTAATTCCAGATATTTTTAAAAATTGAATTCAAACTCCACCATCTGCCGTGACTGAATTCAAACCCAGGTCCTCAGAACATTAGCTGACCTTCTGGATTAAGAGTCAAGCAGAAATACCACGAGACCATTGCCTCATCGTAGTGTGACATTGGCTTGTGCTCTGACATGAGGTTTCAAACTGATTTTAGTATTTGTCGCCCATAATGTCTTTGTGCAAATCACCCAAGATCCAGCTCACTGAGAGTGGATAGCTGAACATGCTTTCCCTACAGTATGTCTTGTTTTGCCTGAACAATGTACAGCTGCAACCTATTCATTTTTATCATACTCATCAGCAATGCACTGATGTATAAAGCAGGTGACAGATGTTCAGTTTTCCTGGACTAACTCCGATATCTCTTATTGCCGTGCTTTAAGTTCCATAGCATGTATGCAAACATCTGCGTTGCTACCTCCGTGCTATTTATTCCTTCTTACATAATTATCATAGAACCCCTATAGTGCTGAAAGAGACAATTCGGCCCATCAAGCCTGTACCCTACCCCTGCTGCCCCACATATTTATTCCACTCATCCTTCTGACACTAAGGGACAATTTAGCATGGCTTATTAATGTAACCCCGCACATCTTTGGACTGTAGGAGGAAACCAGAGCACCTGGAGGAAATCCATGCAGACATGAGGAGAATGTGCAAACTCCACACAGACGTTGAATTGAACCTGGACGCCTGGCACTGTCAGGCAACAGTGCTAACCACTGTGCCAACATTGCCCTTTGCCAGCGTGCTGCCTTTTTTAAGATCTTCTTAATGATGCGTCAGTTAATTATTACATTTATTTTTTTAACAAGGATTTTCTTCAGTTTGATGTATAGTAAAGTAAAATTTATTTATTAGTGTCACAAGTCCACTTACATTCACACCGCAATGAAATAACTATGAAAATCCCCTAGTTACCACATTCCTGTTTGGATACACTGCGGGAGAATTTAGCATGGCTAATGCACCTAACCAGCACATCTTTCCGATTGTGGGAGGAAACTGGAGCACCCGGAGGAAACCCATGCAGACATAGGGATAATGTGCAGACATCATGCAGACAGTGACCATTGGAATTGAACCCGAATCCCTGTCATTGTGAGGCAGCAGTGCTAACCACTGTACCATCCTGCCACCCAGATATAGGTATTGAAGAAGTTTTAGCAGAAATCGTTCTTGGAAAATGGTGGCTAGCTACAAACTGCTCACAAGCCGGATTAACCAGGAGCTGTAGATCACCTTCCAAGAAGGACAGTTTTTCTGACAAAGTGCCACCTACATTTTTTTCTCTACACATCTATATATAGCTGATATCTTCTTGGTTGACTCAATACCCACTAAGGCAAGCATCTCAGATCGTCAGATTAGATAACACTGTCGGCAACTCCTCGGGAAATAATGAGCTCCTCGGCAAAAAAATAAGCCAAGCAATGAATCTTTACTTTAAATCTTCATTCTCTACCCAAGTACCATGCCAAATTCAAACCGAGATATCTTCATTGCTTTCCTCCCTCAGCCATCGCACCAAGGGACTTCTCACTTTCAACTAAAGAGTATCTGATCATCTCCCTTTTTCATTCAATGGCATTACCATTGCTGAATCTCTCACGAACAACATCCTGGAGGTTATCATTGACCAGAAGCTGAACTAGACCAGCCAGATAAATAGCACAAGAGCAGGTCAAGGGTGAGGAATTCTGCACAGAGTAACTCACACATTGACTCCCTAAAGCCTGTCCACCATCAACAAGGCACAAGTCAGGGATGTGATGGAATACTCTTCACTTGCCTGGATGAGAGCAGCATTGACAATACTTAAGAAGCTTAACATTATCCAGGACAGTGGAGCCCACTTGACTGTTATCCTTTCCAAAAACGTCCACTTACCACAGACACACATTGGCAGCTCTGTACCATCTACAAGATCCACTGCAGGAACTCACCAACATTCATTAAGCAGCATCTTCTAAACCCACAACTGTTACCACCTAGAAAGATGTGGATAACAGACACATGGGAGCACCACAACTGAATATAAATGACTTGGAAGAAGGAGTAAATGGAGTGATCAGCAAGTTTGCAGATGATACAAAGACGGCTGGACTTGGGGATAGTGAGGAGCATTGTCAGGCAATGCAGCAGGACAAAGATAGGCTAGTAGATTGGGCAGAAAGATGGCAGATGGAATCAATCCTGATAAATGCGAGGTGATGCATTTCGGGAGAAAGAATGTAGGGGGGAGGTATATGATAATGGGTAGACCTATAAAGAGTATAGAAATGCAGAGGGACCTGGGGGTGCAGGTGCACAAGTCTTTGAAGGTGGCAGAACAAGTGGAGAAGGTTGTGAAGAAAGCATATGGTATGTTAGCCTTTATAATAAAAGGATATAGAGTACAAGAGCTAGCGTTTAATGTTGCAATTGTATAGAACATTGGTTAGATCTCATTTGGAATACTGCGTCCAGTTCTGGTCGCCTGACTACCGGCAGGACATGGAGACTGTGGAGAGAGTGCAGAGGAGGTTTACCAGGATGCTGCCTGGTATGGAAGGTCTGAGTTACGAGGAGAGATTAAGCAAATTGGGGCTGTTTTCTTTAGAAAGATGTAGACTGAGAGGAGATCTAATAAAGGTGTACAAAATTATGAAGGGTATAGATAGAGTAAACAGTGGTAAGCTTTTTCCTAAGTTGGAATCAAATATCACGAGGGGTCATGGGCTTAGGGTGAGGGGAGTAAGGTATAATTTGGATGCTAGAGGGATTTTTTTCACACAGAGGGTGGTGGGGGTATGGAATGCACTGCCAAGTAAAGTGGTGGAGGCAGGCACGCTGGAGTTATTTAAGAGATACTTAGATGGGCACATGAACAGAATAGGGATGGAGGGATATAGAAGACTGATTTAAGCCTTGGTCCCTGGAAATTGCATATGTTGTGCATGATATTGATGTACTTCTGTTTTATCCTACAGGTACTTCGGTACGCCTTGTTGTCTAACAAGGGGCATACACGCGATAGGTTGTGAGAGGGCTGCTCTTGGATTTTTTGACAGTATCCTAGTGCTTCACATCGTTAGTGTACACTTGAACTGGACCAGTTGATGGGCAACACGACAGCTCAGTGATTATCGCTGTGCTGTGCAGATACATGGATTTGTGGGTATCTGTGGGAGTTTGCGTGTTCTCCCCATGCTTGCGTGGGTTTTCTCCGGGTGCTCCGGTTTCCTCCCACACCTCAAAGATGTGCTCTTAGGCTGATTGGCAAAACAAGTTTTCCCTAAATTGTCTGGCTAATTTGGTTCCAATACAGATTTCTGATTTACAGATTACATAGACAGGGACCATGGGTGGAAGTGGGAACGTTGACGTGGTGGAGTGGGCTCGTTGGGCTGAAGGGCCTGTTTCCCAAGCTGTGTTGTTCTTTTCTTTGGAAGCTTCCCTCCTAGGAAATATACACTGCTGGGTCAAAATCCTGACACTTCCCCCCTGTCAGCACTATGAGTGTACCTACACCATATGGACGATAGTGGTTCAAGAAGGCAGCTCCCCTGCCACCTTCTCAAGGGCAATTAGGGATGGGCAATCAATGTTGACCCAGCAGCAAAGTTACATCCGTAAAAAATTATTTCACCTCCTTTGCAGCTGAAAACATTATTTTGCCGTATAAATTCCCTCACTCATACGCTCAGCCACCTCCTGGACTATTTCATTTCGTGTGGCCTTAAGGAGGCAGCTGGGGTCACTATGGGTCAGACTCGTTGTTGAGGGCTTCCTGAAGTGCATGTTCCACAAAGCGGTCACTCCACATGTACAGAGAGTTGAGGGGAACAGTGAGTCAGCAGGCAGTAGAGCAATCCTTTGAGAGTGTGGCATTCTCTGACTGGCTTTCAATGCTGAACACTGGTGAGGGTCAGAATACCTTAGGCGAATGCAGCGCTGACCACAACTACTGCCACTTGGGATAAATAACTGCACGGGAAGCGCAGAAATGCAACATTGACTGGGATTGATCAGTCAGCGAGACTGATGACTATTTCTAGAGATGCCAATACGTGACCTGCATGGTGATGGAATAAAGGTCACTGAACAGGTGAGAATATTCTGAGGGGAGCAAAGCAGAGCAGCCAGGAATCATGAATCAATTGGGAACCAATGACATAGAAAGGAAAACATAGAAACACAGGCAGGAACATTATCACTTCATCAGCTACAGATTAAACCTGTAAGGATCCAATAACAGAAATCTCTGTTGACCTTGGGAGAGATTTTTTAAAAATTCATTTATTGATCATGGGTGTCGCTGGCTGGCCAGCATTTATTGCCCATCCCTAATGACCCGAGGGCAGTGAAAACTCAACCATATTGCTGTGGCTCTGGAATAATATAGACCAGAGCAGGTAAGGATGGCTGATTTCCCTCATTAAAGGATATTAGTGAACCAGAAAGATTTTTCCGATAGTTAACAAAGGTCATCAGATTCTTAATTCCAGATATTTTTTATTGAATTCAAATTCCACCATCTGCTATGGCGGGATTCGAACTCAGGTCCCCAGAGCATTAGCTGAGTTTCTGGATTATTAGTCAAGTGATAGTACCACTGTTTAGCTGTCGCTCGACTGGGGCCGTAAAATCCCACCCACAGAAATTAGAAGCAGGAGTAGCCCTGAAAGCAGTTTAGATCCAATGTGTAGCAGGTCTGTTTGATGTCCAGCTGCTTACAGACTTTGTCCTGTCTGTGTGACCAGATGAATTTTGGAGTTTTAAAATCAGCCTTTATTTTCTACAATGTAAACAACGAGTTTGCTACGTTAGCAGGTGCCATAACAGTTTAAAGTTTTAAAATTATTTTATTAGTGTCACAGGTAGGCTTACATTAATGCTGCAATGAAGTTACTATGAAAATCCCCCAGTCACCACACTCCGGTGTCTCTTTAAATACACTGAGAGAGAACTCAGCACAAACAGATATATTTTCAGATTTGATTGCAAGTAATTCACATGAAGTAATCAAAGATATCCATCTGAAACTGGAGTTAGTTATATCCACTCACAATTAACATTTGGGGTGGCATAATGTAAAACAAAAGTGTATAGTTGTCCGATTACAACTTGTGCACATCTACCTAATTATAATATCACCAAGCACACATTTCTTTCTATGCAACTATGAAGTTATCTTTCTAATCAGTTGTATATCAAATCCCTCATTGTCTCTTGTTAGAACAGACACTGACAAGATACAACTATACAATATTCAGTGGAGGCCTTGTGTGTATGCTGTACTGAGGCCTTCCTTGTAACTAGTTGTTTTATGTTCCTTGACTCTGATCTAGATCCGTTTTAATGTAGATCTGTGGTTTTCTCAGAGTTGTCCCCCTGTGACTGAGTTTAGAAATTTGCAGCTTACCTGATTTTTAAATTTGTGTTATTATTAACCCTTTCAAAAATGCCCTCTGATTTTCCTTCGTTGTGTGTGGCCTGTCTCTGACTCTTTAAAATTGCAGTGTGTTTGCAATATGTGTAGATCTTAAAAGGGACTTTGGTTGTGCATAACCTGTCCGTTGCAGTGCATAGTATATTCTAGCTTTCAGAGTAGCTATGCACTGCCCCCTCCACCCTCCTGCAGCTTAGAAGGGACATTTTTGGGGCCTTGTAGTTTGAGAAAATGGGGATGAAGTTAAAAAGCAAGATCCCAACATTGTAATCCTTGGATTACTCAGAATATCACATGTTCGGCACAACATCGAAGGCCGAAGGGCCTGTTCTGTGCTGTAATGTTCTAAATGTTCTATGTTCTATGTTGTCCAGTGTTTCTGTGTGTAGTGATTATCACATCCCTGTTACACATTTTAGACTTAAAAAAAATTGACAATGAGCCACATAACAGCGGATTCACACAGATGACCATAAAAGTTAATAGCTTCAATATATGTCCCAAAGGAACAAAAAGTGAGTGAGAGGGAGAGAGAGAGAGCAAGATATATTTCACAATATACTTTAACGATTTGGAGAAAGGAACTGAAGGCATTGTTGCTAAGTTTGCAGATGATACAAAGATATATAGAAGGATAGATAGTGTTGAGGAAGCATGGGAGCCTGCAGAAGAACTTGGACAGATTAAGAGGGTGGGAAACCAAATGGTAGAAGGAATACAATGCACTTTGGAAAGAAGAATGAAGGCATAGACTGTTATCTAAATGGGAAAATGCTAAATGGGAAATCAGAAACACAAAAGGACTCGGGAATCATTGTTCAAGATTCTCTTAAGGTTAATGTGCAGGGTCAGCCAGCAGTTAGAAAGGCAAATGCCATGTTACCACTCACGTCGAGAGGCCTAGCATATAAGAACAAGGATGTACTTCTGAGGCTGTATAAGGCTCTGATCAAACTCCATTTGGAATATAGTGAATAGTTTTGGGCACCATATCTGAGGAAGGCTGTGCTGGACTTGGAAAGGGTCCAGAGGGGTTTCACAAGAATGATCCCTGGAATGAAGAGCTTGTTGTATGAGGATCGATTGATGAATCTGGGTCTGTACTCATTGGAATTTAAAAGGATGAGGGGGTGGGGGTCTTATTGAAACTTATAGGATTCAGTGAAGCCTGGATAGATTAGACATGGAGAGGATATTTCCACTAGTACCAAAAACTAGAACCAGGCTAAAGGGATGATCCTTTAAAACAGGGATGAGGAGGAATTTCTTCAGCCAGAGACTGCTGATTCTGTGGAGCTCTACCGCAGAAGACAGAGGTGGCCAGATCATTGAGTGTCTTTAAGACAGAGTAGCTAGGTTCTTGATTAATGCAGGATCAAGGATTATGGGGAAAAGGCAGGAGAATGGGGATGAGAAAAGTATCAGCTAAGATTGAATGGAGGAACAGCCTTGATGGGCCGAGTGGCTTAATTTTGCTCCTATGTTTTATGCTCTAATGGATAGATTTAGGGAAGACAGTTCGGGTGATGGAGCAATTTAAATCAGAGATTGCAAAAGACCAGAAATAGTTAGGCTGAACTTGACAGGATAGATGTAGGATGTTCCCAATGGTGGGAATGCCCAGAACCAGGGGTCACAGTCTGAGGATTCAGAGTAGACTACTTAGGACAGAGATGAAGAAACATTTTTTCATCCCAAGAATGGTGAGCCTGTGGAATTCATTACCACAGGAAATAGTTGATGCCAAAACATTGAATGTATTCAAGAGGCAGTTGAATATAGCACTTGGGGCGAATGGGATCAAAGGTTTTGAGGAGAAATAAGGATTAGGCTATTGAGTTGGATGATCAGCCATGATTGTAATGAATGTTGAAACAGGTTTGAAGGGACAAATGGCCTCTTCTTGCTCCTGTCTTCTTTGTTTTTATGTTTGTATTTCAAAATGAGCATAGAGATCTTAGAAACATAGAATATAGGAGCAGGAGTAGGCCATTTGGTCCTTCGAGCCAGCTCTGCTTCTATCTCAATGCTGTTTCTAGCACTCCCCTCATATCCTTGACACCTTTAGTATTTTAGAAATCTGTCCATTTCCTTCTTAAACAATAATTAGTCAATTGGCCTCCACACGCTTTTGTGGTAGAGAATTCCACAGATTCACGAGTGAAGAAGTTTCTCTCATCTCAGTCCTAAATTGCCTACTCAGTATCTGACATTGTGACCCCCTTGTTCACGAAGGGGAAATGACGTTCCTCTATCTGTCCAGCCCTGTCAAAACTTGATACCTTTCAGCAAGATCTTCGAGGATTGAGTGGTGGAGCAGATTCAATGGGCCTAATTGGCCTAGTTATGCTCCTGTATCATATGATCTTATCGTCTTGTTGGGCTGGAGAGGGTCACAGAAAAATAGAGAGCCAAAGTTGTGGAAACGTTTTCATACAAGAACAAGAACTTTAAAATTAAGCATTGCTTAACTGGGAGCTAGTGCAGATTAGCGAGAACAGAGATGATGGGTGAATTGGACTAAGTAACAATGCAAAAGACAAAGAGAGAAAGGAATTCCTGAAATATGTACAAGAGAGCTATGTAGTTATGGAAAGGAAAGAATCAAATGTACAAATCATTAATTGGAGGAAAGCTAAATTCAGAGAGTTGAGAAAGGCAGATTGGAATCATAAATTAGGTGTAAGTAAAGCTATAATTGAACAGATGGAGGCCTTTATAGAGAAATAGATTAGGCACAGAGTAGGAAGGACAATCAAAGCTAGAGCTCCCTAGATGACAAACAAAGTTAAAATGAGACATAAAAATAGGCTTATGGCAATTACTAAGTTTTACAGTACAATAGAGGTTGTTGAATATGGGAAGAAATGAAAAGATCTACTATTAGATGTGATTCTGCGATTGGGCAGTACTGCTTAACGATCTTGAATATGTTAATACCTACATTAACAACCAATTTAATATAATCCGTTGAGCTCATTTACACTTTTTGGAGATGACATATATTCATACACAAGGAACTGTTCTCTCCAAATAAAAGGAAGGCTTCTTCAAGTTTTGTATCTTTTTTGAATTAACCAGAGCTTTGGGAAGCCTGAGTTTTCCATGGCAATACCTCAGCCAATCAGAGTCATCTTGCCAACCAACAATGAGCATCCATTTTCTCCTGCAGTATAAGTTCTTGTGATTGTTTGAAATTTGACGTTCTTGTGTTTGTTCTGATGGGTGCGAAATGTTTCCATTTTCAGCAACGTCTCTTTTTGGCAACATCCATCTTCTGTATTGGGATTTTGGGAAAAGCCCATGTGGTTCATCAGGGGAAGAAGTGTGTTGCTCTTCCCTGGGCTGGATGTGAATCCAAACTCACGGCAATTTAACAAACCTGTAACTGCCTCTGAAGGAAGTGATGGCTGAATGGTATTATTGCTAGACTATTAATCTAGGAACTCAGCTAATCTACTGGAGACCTGGGTTCAAATCCTCCCATGACAGTTGGTCAAATTTGAATTCAATTAAAAAAATCAGGAATTAAGAATCTACTGATGACCATGAAACCATTGTCGATTGTTGCAAAAACCCATCTGGTTCACTATTGTCCTTTAGAGAAGGAAATCTGCACATCTGCCCAGATGTGGCTCCAGAACCACAGCAATGTGATTGATTCTGAATCGTCTCAGGCAACTAGGGATGGACATTAAACACTGGCCAGGCAGTGATGCTCATATCCTGTGAATGAATAAAAAATATGTTTAAAAATTGCCTGGCTGCACTCAGGAAGGTTACTTATCAGCACCTTTGCAGGAACAATTATGAATTGACATTAAAAGTTAGCCCTGGTTGATACTCACATCCTGTGAATGAATGAGAAATGCCAGCCTTTGCCAGCGTTCGAGAAGACGAGGGCAGAACATAGAGGAGAAAAGCATTAAAAGACATTAAAATTAAGAGTCAATTTGTATTATGTTCCACATACTACACACCGCATTTGCATTAGATTACAATAACTAAACTTCTTTTCGTAAACCTTTATTAGCTCAGAATGATTTCTTCTCCTCTTTTTAATGTAAAAGAATGAGTAAAGTTGGCATCTCTTGCAGGGGAAGGGGGGGGAATAAACCACACCTTGTTGAGGGATGTGGTGGTATAGGGTGGTGCTGAAGTCACTAGATTAATTATTTAGCAGCCTAGGCTATATTCGCTGGGTATGGGTTCAAATCCCCAAATCAGCTGTTAGTAGAGTTGTGAGTTCATAAATTGGCAACATGAAGCTTCTGTAACAGTTGTTATCAGTAGTTGTAAAAAGCTATCTATACAATAATATCCTTTAGTATAATTAATCTCCTGTCCTGATCAGGTCTGGCCTACGTGTCTCAGCAACATGGTTGACTCTGAAATGGCAAACCACTCAGTTCAAGGTCAACCAGAAATAGATCACGATACTGGCCTGGACAGTGAGGCCCATATCCCATGACAGAATTTAAAAAATCACAGGCATCAGATATAACAAAAGGTTGTGAATGTATCCCTGTCCATCACGCAAACCAGCCTCCCATCCACTGACTCCGTCTACACTTCCTGCTGCTTCTGAAAAACAGCCAGCATAATCAAGGACCTCACACAGCCCGTCGGGAAAAAGATACAGAGATTACATACCAACTAACTCAAGAACAGCTTCTTCCCTGTTCCATCAGACTTTTGAATGGATCTACCTTGTATTAAGTTGAGCTTTCTCTACACACTAGCTATGAGTGTAACACTAGCTCTCCTATCCTTTCCCTCTGTACTCTATGAATGGTATGCTTTTTATAATGTATAAGAAATGATATTTTACACTGTATCCCAAAACGTGACAATAATCAAATCAAATCAACTACACCCAATATTGCAAAATCCTTTTTAAAATATTGTTTTGGGATGTGGCAAGGTTAGCATACATTTCTCACCCCTAATTAACTTTGAAGAGATACTGTTAGCAGCTTACTTGAACTTCCGAGTCCGTGTGGTGTAGGTACATCCACAGTGCTGTTAGAGAGGGAGTTCCAGGATTTTAACCCAGTGACAGAGAAGAATCGGCGATATTATTCCAAGTCAGGATGGTGTGTGTCTTGGGAGGAACTTGCAGGTGGTGGTGCTCCTATACACCTGCTGTTCTTGTCCTTCTGGGTGCAGGATTTGCAGGTGTAGAAGGAGCTTTGGAGAGTTGGTGCAGATTTGATGGGCTGAATGGCCTCCTGCTGCACAAGATTCTATGTTTTTTTTATACATGGAGCTGTCACTGAGCATATTTAGATCATAGATCATAGAACCCTACAGTGCAGAAGGAGGCCCTTCGGCCCATTGAGTCTGTACCGAACACAATTCCATCCAGGCTCTACCCCCATATCCCTTAATATTATACCCACTAATCCCTCTAACCACACATCGTTGGACTATAAGAGGAGACCGGAGTACCTGGAGGAAACCCACGCAGATACGAGGAGAATGTGCAAACTCCATACAGACAATTAACTGGGCTGGGAATTGAACCCGGGACCTGGAGCTGTGAAGCAGCAGTGCTAACCACTGTGCTACCATGCTGTCTACTGTGTCTGAATGGTGGAAGAAGTGAATGGTTAAGGTGGAGTGTGGATCAAGCGGGCTGCTTTTCTTTGGATGGTGATTGTACGAAGTTTAGAAGAGCTGTCTCAGAGCAGGCTGATATAATCATACTCACCAAGTTATACCTTTCAGCTAATGTCGCAGACTCGGTCATCACCATTCCTGGGTATATCCTCTTCCAGTATAGCTCCATGAGTGGTGGTGGCACAGTGGAATATAGTCGGGATAGAGTTAATCTCGTGACTCCTCCTGATTGACTCAGCATCCCATGCAGTCTCATAGCATCAGACTGATATCAGGCAAGGAAATTTCCTGCTGATTGCCTCCCTCCCTCCCTCAGCAGCTGGAGTGGTCAAAAAAAAATCACTTGGAAGAAACATTGATTTTGATTTGATTTGATTCGATTTATTATTGTCACGTTAATCTGTGCACAGTGAAAAGCATTGTTTCCTGTTCTAAACAGACAAAACATTCAGTCCGTAGAGAAAGAAAGGAGAGTGTGCAGAATGTGGTCATAGCTAGGATGTAGAGAAATTTAGTACAAGGTAAATCCATTTAAAAATCTGTTGACAGCAGGGAAAATGTTGTTCTTGAGTCAGTTGGAACATGACCTCAGACTTTTATATTTTTTCCCTGATCAAAGAAGGTGGAAGAGAGAATGTCCAGGGTGCGTTGGTCCTTAATTATGCTGGCTGCTTTGCCGAGGCAGCAGGAAATGTAGACAGAGTCAATAGATGGGAGGCTGGTTTGCGTGATGGATTGGGCTACATTCATGACATTTTGTAGTGTGGCAAGAGCACAGAAAGTATACCTGGTGAGGGATTTCAATGTCCAACACCAAGATTGGGTTGGCAATATCGCTGCCAGAAGAACATGGCAGGACGGGGTCTGTGGTAGGTGCTGAAGGAACTGATTTGTATGAAATAGGTTGAATGGAATCAATAGTTACACCACATAGACTGGAAAGGAAGACTCAAGACTCTTATATTCTGGAGAGGTGATGGCCTAACTAGGCTATTAATCCAGAAACTCAGCTAATGTTCTGGGAACGCCGGTTCGAATCCCACCATGGCAGGTGGTGGAATTTGAATTCAGTGAAAAATATCTCGAATTCAAAATTTACTTACGATTGTAAAATTATTGTTGATTGCCAGAAAAGCCCATTTGGTTCATTAATGTCTTTTAGGGAAGCAACTCTGCTGTCCTTACTTGGTCTGGCCCACATGTGACTCCAGGGCCACAGCAATGTGGGTGACTCTCAACAGCCCTCTGAAATAGCTTCGCCGGTCACTCACCACCACCTTCTCAAGGACAAGGAGGGATGGGCAATAAATGCTGGCCTGCCCTCTGAAATGGCCTAGACTACCATCTTCTCAAGGGCAAATAGAATTGAGCAGTAAATGCTGGCCAGCCAACAATGCCCATGTCCCAAGGATGAATTAATAAAAAAGGTAGACTTAATATCCAGATGTGGCCACTTGCAGCAAAGGCTGTTGAATACTACGGAGGGATCTCTCGCAGATATAGAGGAACAATTTTAGCATCTGGGAATAGACTGGAGGCCAAACATGGAACCTCTCGGGCCTGTCTGGTTCAGCTGCTCACTGTGTAAACCTGTTGAACTGTAGAGGGAGACAAAATTCCAGTCTTTTATTTCCCAAGTTCGCAGTGCTTTTTCCTCACTATTCCAAGGATAGCTGAGGATCGACAGTGGTCTGTGCGTTGTTGAAATCTGTCAGATTTTCATGAATATAAACCTAAACAAGGATGACCTTGTCAATTTGCAAACACTGATGAATTTAAATTTGCACTTATCCTCCAAGCTATCAAAGGAACATCTATTCAGCTCATTTTGTGTAAGTACATGGGCCACAACTTAAACAATGCATGGCTGTGTAAGTATTTCCAGATTCGATGCCCACCTTTGTTATTGGCATTGGCTTTCGTATTTGGGGACTGGTTTTACACTTCTATCTACTGATTGAGGGAGACTAGTTGACTGAGAGGTCTTTAATCATGGTAGCAGCATCCAGCTTATTTTACTACGGAGAGGTGTGGCCAAGTGGTAGTATCACTAGACTATTACTCAAAGGGCCGAGTGGCCTCATTCTGTGGTTAATGTTCTGGGGACCCGGGTCGAATCCCGTCATGGCAGATGGTGGAATTTGATTTCATTAAAAAATGATCTGGAATTAAGAATCTATTGATGACCATGAAACTATTGTCGATTGTTGGGAAAACCCATCTGGTTCACTAACATCCTTTAGGGAAAGAAATCTGCTGTCCTTATCTGGCCTAGCCTACATGTGACTCCAGATCCACAGCAATGTGGTTGACTCTCAACTGGTCTCTGCCCAAGGGCAACTAGGGATGGGCAATAAATGCTGGCCAGCCGATGATGCCCATGTCCCAAGAATGAATTAAAAACAGGTTTCTTTTGTGTCTGAATGAATCATAGAATCTCTCCAGCCCAGAAAGAGGCCATTCGGCCTTTCGAGCTAAACCAACCACAATCCCATCCATCCTATCCATGTAATCCCATGTATTTACCCTGCTAATCCCCTTAACACTAATGGGCAATTTAGCATGGCTAATCAACTTAACCTACATCTATGGAATGTGGGAGGAAACTGGAGTACTGGAGGAAACTTACGCAGAAATGGAGAGAATTGCAAACTCCATACGATGAACCTTGGCTAGGGTTGAACCCAGATCCCTGGTGCTGTGAGGCAGTAGTGCTAACTATTCTTGAAGTTTGAACAGCCCAAAACAGGCCACCAGCTCCCAGCAGCTTTCACAGCAAGGTAGCTGAGTTAGACAGATTTCTAATCAGTGAGGGAATCAAGGGTTATGGAGATAAGATAGGGAAAATGGAGTTGAGAATCATCACACCAGAACAATAATGATCTTATTGGATGGCAGAACAGACTCAATAGGCTGATTGGTCTACTTCTTTAATGTCAATTACAAGGGGGCACAGGTTCAAAGTGAGAAGGGAAAGTTTAAGAGAGATGTGCGGGGAAAGTCTATCATGCAGAGAGTGGTGCGTGCCTGTGGTGGAAGCAGGCACATTAGCAACATTGAAGAGGCATCTGGATGGATACATGACTAGGGGAGCAATAGAGGGATACGGACCAAGTATGTGCGGAAGGTTATTTTTTTCAGTCTGATGAAAGCATCATGATTGGCACAGGCTTGTGGGCTGAAGGGCCTGTTCCTGTGCTGTACTTTGTTCTTTGTTCTCTTTGCTCTTCTTCTGCTCCTGTGTTCTATGGTATTCTGGGGAGTTATTCCCTGCGGGTGGAAGAGAACCAATTTGATCCACAATATTCGATGATGAGATTTCATTGCTATCGTTACAATCCATCTCTCCATGGATCTTTGCTTCACCGATATTGACTTTTGAAGCAATATCATTAAGCTACTCTTTGAACCTTCTGACATTCATAATGCAACAATTATCTGGAAATTTGATGCAGAATTTATTATTTTCGCAATTAGCAAATAGCTACATGATTGCAGCAATCTGCCTTAAACACTTGATTGGTCATAATTGCTAATCATAACAGGAACAGATGCCCCATTAATAGTGTTGATAGTTGTATTGTTTGTTAAGGAATGATTGCCCGATGACAGTTATCTAATCGACAGTTGCTGTTTATGGCCAGTTGTTTGCGGCTCCTGACAATTCCTGTGAGTGATATTCACAGGCTTCAGCTCTGAAATCTTGCAAATGTCAGATCTAATGCCAGTTGGGACAGGTGTCTGAAGCAATGGAGACATGACTGCCTTTTGAATATTCAAAATGTGTTTGACAATAATTGTGATCCAAATAAATAACCATTGGAGGAACAAATATTCACAAAAATCTTTCAAAGTTTCAAGACTTGAGAAAAGTTCATCCTATTTTGTGCCGGCTATTTCGAAGCAGCCCAGTTGGACACCACGATACTGAAGCATTGTTTTATTTTTATTCATTCGTGGGACATGGGCATCGCTGGCTGGCCACCAATTATAGCCCATCCCTAATTGCCCTTGTCTAGAGGGTGGTTAAGAGTCAATCATACTAGTGTGGCGGAGCCACATGTAGGCGAGACTGGGTAAGGACAGCAGATTTCCTTCCCTAAAAGACATTAGTGAACCAGATGGGTTTTTCTGACAATTGACAATGGTTTCATAATCATCAATAGATTATTAATTCCAGATATTTTTTATTCAATCCAAATTCCACCATCTGCTGTGGCGGGATTTGAACCCAAGTCCACAGAACATTAGCTAAGGTTTTGGATTAATCGTCTAGTGATAATACCACAAGGCCATCACTTCCCCACTTTAGATGGTATAATTGTGAAATATTAGGTTACGGCAAAGGACCACACAGACAAATTTGGACAGTCCCCACAAAAAACTATAGGGTGATAAAGGATGCTTAACTCACACCCTTGCGTTTCATGCCAGATAAACCATTTGTTACCATGATGGCCGGGAATAAGCATGTCCTTGCCCCAAAGGTGTACACCACCTTTGGAGTGGTCACAACTGTGGATATGGCCAGTAGTGGGTTGAACCCATTGAAGATGACTGTAATTTCATGGCTAACTCTGTTAGGGAAGAAGTGGTACTGTTGTTGGACTAGTAATCCAGAGCTAATGCTCTGGGAACCTGGGATCGAATCCCACCATGGCAGATGGTAAAATTTGAATTCAATAAAAATATAGAACTAAAGTCTAATGATGACCATGAAACTATTGTTGAATGTCGGAAAAACCCATCTGGTTCACTAATGTCCTTTAGGGAAGGAAATTGCCGTCCTTACCCGGCCTGGCCTATAGATCCATAGCTATGTGGCTAACACTTAAATGCCCTTACGGATGGACAATAAATGCAGACCCAGCCAACAGCATCCATATCCCACAACCAAATAAAAAAATGCTTCTTATCACATTCCATTTTACCCTCAGCCCAAAACAAATTCTAATTTACAAGCTATAGATAATTATAGAATCTCTACAGTGCAGAAGGGCACTATTCAACCCATCCAGCCTGCACCTATTCAAATCCTGCTTTACTCCCTAACCCCATGTATTTATCCCACTAATCCCCTGATCCTATGTATCTTGGGACACTAAGGGGCAACTTTGTGTGACCAATCAACCTAACCAGCACATCTTTGAACTGAGGGAGGAAACCGGAGCAGCTGAAGGAAACCCACGCAGACACAGGGAGAACGTGCAAAGCTTCACATCGAACAGTAGAGATCCAAGCCCAGAATTGAATCTGGGTCCCTGACGCTGTGAGGAAACAACGCTAGCCACTGTGCCACAATAACTCCCTCGCAGGCGCGTGCCTCTTAATGCTTTATCCCTCGCTTCACAGCACCATTGTAACTTTGTTGCTTTATTCCTTCAGGTCGCCAAGGACTAGAACCTGACCAGACAGTGGTGTAGTCAAGATGTGTAAGAAGAAAATGACAATGATGAGGAAGAGACATTGGCTGGAATTTTACCACCTTGCCTGCCCCGGAATCATAGCACGAAGATATCCATTGGCCTCAGGTGTAATCTTATGATCTCGCCCGAGCAAGGTCATAAACTCCTGCCCATTAGGTGGGATTTTCCAGTGTCACCTGTCCCAAAACCAGAGAATTCCATCTGAGGTCAATGGACCTTTTCATTCGCTATGATCCTAACGGCAAGTGGAGTGGGAAAATTCACCCCCACTGTCTGTAACACTATATTTTGCACCCACTCCTTCACTTCCTCACTACGTACTCTCTGAGTGGTATGCTTTGGCTGTATAGTGCGCAAGAACAACACTTTTCATTGTATCCCCAGTACGTGTTGCAATGATAAATCAAATCAAATCCTGATCCTCCTGTATCTAAGACAGCGCTGACAACGTTATCTCCAAGACTCTGTCTGTCAGTAACAAATGGATTGTGTGCTGGAATTCCCCCGTTTTGACACTAATGGGGAATTTCTGGCTATGTTCGCCCCAAACCAGGAAATTCCCGCCCAATGTCAATGGACAATTGGGGTTTCTGGTTTGCCTCATCACTCAATCCTCCAAAGTTGTAGCTACCCCACCGCCTGTACACCAAGTTTGGGTTTGAGTAGCTCCTGTTTAATGTGCTGATCTGAGTTGGGCATAGTGCTTGATGCAGAAGTTTGGCAAGAGCTCCGTACTACCCACCTGTATCGTTTTGCCAAAGCTGTTCCTGCTTTGCTGATCACGGTTCAATCAAACAATTTGCAGGAGCAGTTTGAGAGTTTAGGTGGCATCAGAGAAGCCTAGAGCCAAGGGAGTGTGGAACCATCAACTCAATGCCTTGCAGAATGAGACAATATAAGATTAATCAGAGACAGAGCACATGGCAGCAGATGCTGGTCTAGCCAGCAACACTTTCATCTGTGGAAGAATAAGAAAGGAAATGTTGCAAGTTTGAGAGGAGCAGGGGACTGTGGACTATGGTCCAAGATTGTACATGATATTTCAATATGTTTTAGATGAATTGGTTGCCAGGATTGGAAGACAATTTTCCCACTGCATGATGTTTGAAGTTGAATCACATCTTGGTCTTTATGTGACAATCAGTTCTTATATTCCTACATAGAGGTTTACAGAATGGAAACAGGCCCTTTGAGCCAACTTATTTATAACACACCTTTTTTTAAACCCTGAAGCTAGTCCCAATTGCCCGCATTTGGCCCATATCTCTCTGTACCCATCTTCTCCATTTAACTGTCTAAATGCTTTTTAAAAGACAAAATTGTACCTGCCTCTATTACGACCTCTGGCAGCTTGTTCCAGACACTCACCACCTTCTGTGTGAAAAAATTGTCCCTCTGGACACTTTTGTATCTCTCCCCTCTCACTTTCACTTTAAACCTATGCCCTCTAATTTTAGACTCTCCTATCTTTGGGAAAAGATATTGACTATCTCACTGATCTATGCCCCTCGGTATTTTATCAATCTCTATAAGATCACCCCTCAGCCTTCTATGCTCCAGAGAAAAAAATCCTAGTCTATCCAGCCTCTCCTAATAGCTCAAACCATCAAGTCCTGGTAGCATCTTAGAAAATCTTTTCTGCACATCTCAAACTAATTGTCACCAGATGATGGGGAGGTGACAGCCATCGTGGTCCTAGACTATTAATGCAGAAACTTGACTAATGTTCTGGGGATCCAGGTTCGAATCCCACTCGGGTGTCTGGTGGAATTTGAATTCAATAAAAAAATCTGGAATTAAGAATCTATGATGATCATGACACCCTATTTTTCATTGCTGGAAAAACCCAGCTTGTTCACTAATGTCCTTTAGGGAAGGAAATCGGCTGTCCTTATCCGGTCTGGCCAACATGGAACGCCAGAGCACAGCAAAGTATTTGACTCTCAATTGCCGCCTGAAATGACCCTAGGAAGACAGTCAGCTCAAGGGCAATAGGCAATGAAGGCTGCCCCAGCTAGCGATGCCCACGAGTGAATAACACAAATGAGGTACTGCAGCATTGAGCTTGAAACACGCCATATAATTTACCCTTTAACTGTAACTTTGAATGAGCTTTCGTGATTTATAACAACAGTTTATTTGCTGCAATTTTTTCACACACCTGAGACCATTTTGCCACTTGTGTCATCTTTCATCAGTGGTGTTTTCATTGTATGAAAATACAATGAGCATGAATTTACTGATTCAATACTGCCTCAGCAAGAATAATCTCTCCTCACTGCAGCGCCTTTGTTTCATAATGTGCTTCCATTCTCTTGATGAAAATTGGCTACCTAAGTGTAGCTTAAGTGCTATGAGCTCAATAATTGGATGGGAATGTCACAGCCTTCAATATTGTTAAGGTCACATTTTCTGCATTTTGTCCTTGTGTGCTTTGAATCGCATTTGATAGGTAAAAAAGCACAATGTGGAAAAAAAGTTAGCAGACAAAGGTAGATTGAACAAGATCACAAAGCATAGTTGATTTATTTTCTTGAAACTCCAGAATCATTTGAGCAGATCTGTTCACCAATATTACAGTGTGTTAGGATCATAGGAACAGGCCTTTTAGCCCGTCGAGCCTTGTCCACCAGTCAATGCCATCGTGGCTTACTTGTAACCAAATTCCAAGGCGGGATTCTCCATCTATTCATGCCAGTTCTCCAGTTCTACCAGCAGTGCATCCTGCCCACTGGTTTCCCGCCAGGATGGAGTGACATTAATGGGAATTCCCATTGATAGCAGCAGGACCAAAGGATCCCATCGGTGGCAAACAATGTGCCACCTTCTACCAGTGGAAAGCACACACCTGGAAGGCTAGAGGATCTCACTGCACATTTCTGACACGACTCTCACCAACTTCTACATATGCATCATAGAAAGCATCCTTTCTGGTTGTATCACAGCTTGGTATGGCTCCTGCTCTGCCCAGGACCACAAGAAACTACAAAGGGTTGTGAATGAAGCCCAGTCCATTACGCAAACCAGCCTCCCGTCCACTAATCCCTCTAACCTACACGTTCCTTGATACTAAGGGGCAATTTACCGTGGCCAATCACCTAACCTGCACATCTTTGGAGTGTGGGAGGAAATTGGAGCACCTGGATTAAACCCATGTAGACACAGAGAGAATGTGCAAATTCCATACAGACAGTGACCCAAGCCTGGAATCAAACCCGGAGCTGTGAGGCAGCAGTGCTAGCCATTGCACCACTGTGCCATTGTTCTTCTATATAGTTGTTAATCGAGAGCAGAATGAATTCCAGTTCCAATTTTTAGATGTTGCCCGTGTGAGAAAAATGAGAGTCTTAATATTTCTTTTTTATAATGTCATTGTCATATTTTCATATCTTGGGAATCACGCTTGTAAAAATGTAACTGATTTAATTGAATTGGAGACAGTAAACTGCAAAGGTCAAAGCAGCAATAAAGGTGGTGTAAAGGCAAATGGTTTGAAATGGTTATGAGCAGAGTGCCAGGGGAGTTTGAACAGGAATTTGTATCGGATAATAAAAGAAGTGCTATAAAGTTGTCTGCTGTATTTCAGAAGGAGCATAAACAATTGGAAGATTGTAAATAAATGAGGCAAAATAGTGTAGGTTTACTTCTAAAATAGCCATAAAGTGAAAAAAGGTTGATCAATTTTGGGGAAAATGAACTTTTAGAGGGTTGTATAAACAATAAAGTGTAAGATCAAAGAAGAAAAACAGGCTTAAGGAAACATTGAAGACTGTATTGGGGTATATATCTGTGAGATCTCAAACAAGATATTGCGCATCTCACGTTTATCAATATTGAAACTCATTTGCCACATTTTTGCTTTGTCGCTTAATCTAGCAATCAGAAATCAAAGAATGGTTACAGCAAAGAAAGAAGTTATTCAACTATTGTGTCAATGCCAGCTTTTTGCATGATCTACTCATCTAGACCCCCACGTCTGCCTTTTACCTTGGGCTGTGCAAATTCTTTCTCTTGCGTGCTCACCCCAATCCCTTATTAAAATCCTGATGGTAACTGACTCCAGCACACTCTGAGGTGGTGCATTCCTGAACCTAACCATTTGCTGTGTCAAAAAGTTTCTCCTGATTTTTTGTTTGCCAACCACTTTAATATGGTGTTCTCTGGATCATGTCCAAAGGAAATGCCTCATGATTTTCTCTACCAAATCTTCTCTTAATCTTCTCTTCTCTAAGGAGAACAACCTCAACTTCTCTGCCATCTGAAATGGCAGATTTAATTTAATTTAGATAAATGCGAGGTGATGCATTTTGGTAGATTGAACTAGAGCAGGACTTACTCAGTTAATGTTCGGGTGTCAAGGAGAGTTACAGAACAGAGAGATCTCGGGGTACAGGGTTCATAGCTCCTTGAAAGTGGAGTCACAGGTAGATAGAATGGTGAAGAAGGCATTTGGCATGCTTGATTTCATTGGTCAGAGCATTGAATACAGGAGTTGGGATGTCTTGTTGAAGTTGTACAAGACATTGGTAAGGCTACATATGGAATACTGTGTACAGTTCTAGTTACCCTATTATAGAAAAGATATTATTAAATTCGAAAAAGTGCAGAAAAGATTTACTAGGATGCGACCAGGACTTGATGGTTTGAGTTATAAGGAGAGGCTAGATAGACTGGGATGTTTTTTTCTGGAGCGTAGAAGGCTTAGGGGTGATCTTATAGAGGTTTATAAAATAATGAGGGGCATAGATCAACTAAATAGTCAATATCTTTTCCCAACGATAGGGGAGTCTAAAACGGGAGGCCATAGGTTTAAGGTGAGAGAGGAGAGACGCAAAAATATCCAGAGGGGCAATTTTTTCACATAGAGGGTGGTGAGTGTCTGGAATGAGCTGCCAGAGATAATAACAGAAGCGAGTACAGTTTTGTCTTTTAAAAAGCATTATCCTTTCTATAATAGGACAACCAGAACTGTACATAGTATTCCACGTGTGGCCTTACTAATGTCTTGTACAACTTCAACAAGACACCCCAACTCCTGTATTCAATGTTCTGACCAATGAAACCAAGCATGCTGAATGCCTTCTTCACCACTCTGTCCAAATGTGACTCCAGTTCCAAGGAGCTATGAACCCTGTACCCCGAGATCTCTTTGTTCTGTAACAACGCCCTATCATTAACTGACTAAGTTACATGGGTAAGATGGGTGTAGAGGGATATAGGCCGAACATGGGACTAGCTTAGTGATGTAAAAAAAGGGCGGCATGGACAAGGTAGGCCGAAGGGCCTGTTTCCATTCTGTAAACCTCTATGATTCTATGATCTATTGGAGCCCATCTACATAACAGAAGTCCTTTATCCCTGGAATCAATTTTGTCAATTTTTCTGCACATTCTAAAGTCTTCATCTTCTTCTTAATGTGTGGTATCCTGAATTGAACAGTTGAGGTCAAACCAGAATTTTATAAAGGTTCGCTATAACTTCCTCCCATTTGTAATCTATGATTCCAGTTATGAAGTCTAGGTCCTGGTTATGCCTTGTACACAAATCCACCCTGGTCAATTGCTGCTTCCTTAGTCTACTCTCAAACATCAGCAAAGTGAGGGAAGGTATAGGAATGTAAGAGGCTGGGAATTCGGAGCAGAAGTTAGCAAATTATGAGTTATAGGACGGATATCAGAGGTAGGTTCTTTACTCAAAGAGTGATTAGGGAGTGGAATGCCCTGCCTGCAGCTGTTGTGATGCGCCAAGTTTGGTGGCGTTAAGAGGTTAGTTGATAAGTATATGGATGAGAAGGGAATGGTTTAGTTAGGAGGGGCATTGCTTTTTATTTTGGTCGGCACAACATCGAGGGCCGAAGGGCCTGTTCTGTGCTGTATTGTTCTATGTTCTATGTTCTAAATTCACCCCTTCGGGTCTGCTCTGCCATTCAATCAGATTATGGCTGATCTCTACCTGGTCTCAAATCCACCTTCTTACCTATTCCCCATATCCCTTTAACCTGCTTTCTAAAATCAGAAATATATGTCATCTTCTTGAAACCATTTAAAGATTCAGACTCCACGGTGCTGTGGGGCACTGAGTTCCATAAATTCACACCTTCTGTGAGGGTTACTTCCTCCTTATCTAAGTTTTAAATCTCAGCCTATATCTGAGACATCTTGTTCTAGATTGCCCCATAACAGGTAATATTTGGTCTATATTTACTTTATCACTCCCTTTTAAAATTTTATATACCTCGATCAAATCCCCTTTCTTCCTTCTATAAGCCCAGACTGGGTGGCATGGTGGCACAGTAGTTAGCACTGCTGCTTCATAGCATTAGGGTCCTGGGTTCAATTCCCAGCTTGGGTTGCTGTCTGCATGTTCTCTCCATGTCTGCGTGGGTTTCCTCCAGGTGCTCTGAAAGACATGCTGGTTAGGTGCATCGGCCTTGCTAAATTATTTGCTTTATTATTGTCACAGTTGGTATACAAGGAAAAGTATAGTTTCTTGCGCGCTGTACAGACAAAGCATACCGTTCATAGAGAAGAAAAGGAGGGAGTGCAGAATATAGTGTTACAGTCATAGCTAAGAACAAGTACCGGAGTGTAGCAACTAGTGGATTTTTACAGCAACTTTATTGTAGTGTTAATGTAAGCCTACTTGTGATACTTTTAAGTAAATTTTAAAACTGTTGTATTGCCAATGGTGCTATCAAACAGCACCTGCACAGTGATAACTTGTTCATTGCTGCTCAGTTTGGCTTTTCTCAGTAAAGTTTTACAACACCAATTTTAAATCGAACCGATTTATTTGATAGTAAATTCGCGAGCTTTCGACTTTATAGCCTTCGTCAGGCAAATGCAGTGTTCTGATCTGCCAAATTTACTATCAAATAAATTGGTTGGATTTAAAATTGGTGTTGTAAAACTTTACTGAGTTTACCCCAGTCCAACGCCGGCATCTCTACATCAGTTTGGCTTTTGCTAGGGCTGCTTAACTCCAGGCCTCATTAGTCTCAATCATGGTCCAAACATGGACTAAATGGCTGAACTCTAGAAATGAGGTGAGAGTAACTGTCCTTGACATCTAAGAAGCATTTGACTGAGTGTAGCGTCATGGAGAACTAGGAGGAAATGCTTCACTGGTTTTGTGGAAGATGTCAATGCAAGTGGCTGATGCAGACTAACACACTTCCGGACAGCTCATAGACGGGGGGACATGTTATGGTTCAAAGACAAGACGCTAACAGAGGGAGATCCAAAGGTGGAGGGATGTTCTGTATGGGGGAGAGAGGAGAAGCTCACCTCACCCTCATGTCCCTCCTGTCACTCTTTCCTGCAGCAGTTGGTAGCTCTGCCTGGCCTCTAAGCAAGATCACACTGACCAAGCATGGTTTTCTGACTGGTCACTCCAATACCAGTGTCCAATAGCATCGAGTGGCACTGGCACACCCTCCTTAGGTGATGTTTTCAGGGAGCAAACATTAGTGAATTCTTGTTAAATTATCTGCAATGTGTCTCAAAAAAAAAATCCCTCTTCAAACATGGTCTGTATCCAAAAGCAAGTGAGCAGCAAAAAAACCGAGCGTGGTTTAAGGAGTGTTAGAAATCTTTAATAATATTTTGTTTGCTCCTGGCCAAATGGTGTGCAGCCTCCATAATGCGAGCCAGCAGACAATCCTGTAGCAGCCTCATGGCTGCTAAAACACAAGTTGGCTGCCAACTTGGCCAAGCAGCAAGGGATGCTGGGTATGGGAGACATTGGCCGAGTAAAGCTCTGCAAATTGCAAACTAGACAGTGCAAATACAGCAGCCAGGTGCTAACAACATTAGCATAATGTGAAAGGATATATTTCATCAACAGTTATCCTGGTCAGACATAACCTATCTACCAAACATATTTTTGTCTAAACTCCAGAAAACGGGGCACCCAGACACTGCTACCCAAAGCAACAAACATTAGTAAGCCATCCAAATGATTAATAATGTTTTGAACAATTAAGTGAGTCCCCCTGATTAATTTGATTTGATTTATTATCGCACATGCATTGGGATATGCTGAAAAGTATTGTTTCTTGTGCACTATACAAAGTGTGCCGTACATAGAGAAGGAGAGGAGAGAGTGCAGAATGTAGTGTTACAGTTATAGCTCGGGAGTCAAGAAGGATCAGCTTAATGTGAAGTAAGTTCATTCAAAAGTCTGATTGGGGAGATTGGCCAGCACTATAGAAAGTTCCAGAAAACCGTCAAAAATGGTATAAAAACAGAGCTTACTTATAGATTGCTCTCTTTGATTTTCTGGAGGCAAAGGCAAAAACAGACTGACCATTCAGAGACAGAGAGAGAGAAAGGGCTTCTTGGACCCAACTAAAGTTACGAAGACTGTGGGAAATATTGTAATGACTAAGGGATTGGGCAGAATTAGGAGTAGTATTGAATGTATTAAATTTTACTGTTTGCTTGTTCAAAGAACAAAGAAAATTACAGCACAAGAACAGGCCTTTTGGCCTCCAAGCCTGCTCCAACCATGCTGCCTGACTGAACAAAAACCTCCTGGGGACTGTACCCCTCTATCCCCAACCAATTTATGTATTTGTCAAGATGCTCCTTAAAAGTCACTATCACATCCGCTTCCACAAACTCCCCTCACAGCTGTTCATGGCACCCACTACTCTCTGTAAAAAATCCACCTCGTACTTCTCCTTTAAACCTTGCCCCTAACACCCTAAACTTGTGCCCCCTAGTAATTGACTCTTCTACTCTGGGAAAAAGCTTCTGACTGTCCACTCTGTCCATGCTTCTCTTGATCTTGTAGATTCCTATCAGGTCACCACTGCACCTCCATCATTCCAGTGAACAAACCAAATTTCTCCAATCTCTCCTCAGAACTAATGCCCTCCATACCAGGCAACACACTGGTAAATCTTTTCTGTACCTTCTCCAAAGCCTTCACATCCTTCTGGTAGTGTGATGACCAGAATTGAACACTATATTCCAAGTTCTATAAAGCTGCAACATGACTTGCCAATTTTTAAACACAATATCCCGGCCGATGAAGGCAAACATGCCTTATGCCTTCTTGACTACCTTCTCCACCTGCATTGCCACTTACAGTGACCTGTACCTGTAGTGACCTGTAGTGATGACTACAGTGACCTGTAGTGATTTGTTCCCTTGGAGCAGCACGGAGAGGCAGCGATTTGGGAGAGCGTGAAGTTTGAGTGTTAAGTAGTTTTTAACTTTTCTCTTTGTTTAAAATAGCGAGCGGGGGTAGTTTTTGCCGTTTTTATTTAAACTAACAAGAAACCGGAAGTCGTCACTAGGAGGCTGCCGGTAGTTGTAGTTTTCTCTGTCTCTATAAATTGGTCCAGAGAGGAAACCCGATACTCTACACAGGTAGAGTATCCCACCCTCCCCCCTCCTCTAACCTAATAATAAAAGTGTGTGGGAAGTTTTTTTTCTCTCTCCTGGAAATTAAAGTATCAGGGATGGCAGTGCAGGCAGTACGTTGCACCTCCTGCGGTATGTACGAGGTGAGGGACACCAGTAGTGTTCCTGCTGATTACACCTGCAGGAAGTGTGCACATTTGCAGCTCCTTGAGGATCGTGTTAAGGAGCTGGAGCTGGAATTAGAGGAACTCAGGGTAATTCGAGAGGTTGAGGAGGATATTGGCAGAAGTAACAAAGAGATAGTCACTCCTAAAAGTGATTCGTGGGTAACTATTAGGAGGAGGGGTAAGAAGCAATCGGGTAGACAATCCCCTGGGGCTGTTCCCCTCCAAAACAAATTTTCTGTCTTGGAGGCTACAGTTGAGGAAGAATCAACTGGAGATGACCAAAGGGAGCAGGTCTCTGGGGGTGAGCCTGCTGAGAATGCTCAGGTGGGTAGGGGGAATAAGAGATTGGGCCTAGTAATTGGAGACTCCATAGTTAGAGGGACAGATAGGAGAGTAAATAGTAATAAAAGTGACTCAGGGCTGGTGTGTTGCCTCCCAGGGGCTGGGGTCCAGGATGTCGCAGATCGGGTTTTTAAGATTCTTAAGGGAGAGGGGAGTCAGCCCCAAGTCATAGTTCATGTAGGGACACATGATATAGGAAGGATGAGGGAAGGGGATATTAAACAGAAATTTATGGAGTTGGGGTGGAAGCTTAGGGCCAAAACTGGCAGAGTGGTTATCTCTGGACTCTTGCCTGTGCCAAGGGATAGTTTAGAGAAGAATAGAGAGAGGGAATGTTTGAACTCGTGGCTGCGGGGATGGTGCAGGAGGGAGGGGTTCAGGTTCCTGAACAATTGGGACTCATTCTGGGATAGGTGGGACCTCTACAAGAGAGATGGTCTACACCTGAACCAGAGGGGAACTAATATCTTGGGGGGAAAATTTGCTAAGGCTATGCAGGGGGCTTTAAACTGATTCGGGGGGGGTGGGATCCTAAGTAGTTGGGGTGCTAAGAGGGATGAGAGTAAGGGGGTCATAGAGGAAAGCTGTAAAACACAGCAGCATACGGGTGGGGTAGGGCATGGTTTGAAATGCGTATACTTTAATGCAAGGAGTATTCGCAATAAGGGGGAGGAACTTGCAGCTTGGACCAGTACCTGGAACTTTGGGAGAGTGAAGTGAAATGGTTTAGTTGTGAGGGATCATTGCTGTATTTATATGGTCGGCGCACATCGATATAGGCCGAAGGCCTGTTCTGTGCTGTAAGGTTCACGTTCTATGTTCTATGTACCTTTACCGATCCCTCTGCCTGCTAATACTGTTAAGGATTTTGCCATTTATTGTATGTTCCCTATCTGTATTTGACCTTCCAAAATGCATTACCTCACATGCATTACCTTCTTAATAAAGTTACGACAGTTTGCATCGGTACCAACTTCTGTCTGAAATGATTTGACTGTTGCGATATAGTGGTCAAAGTGTCTGACAGGTCCCAAAGGGCTCGGACAACAGTTTCATTGTCGCTCAACTGATTAAAGAGCTCTGGGGCTGGCTGCTTCTTGCATACTCTTTATCAAGATGACATCTTACACTTAAAGCTGTCTAATACTGACATTGCAACATGAGGATCCTTACGGATGGGCTATAACTGCTGGCCTAGCCAGTGAGGCCTAAATCCCATAAATGAATGAAAAGCAAATTCCACTTTGGCCAAATCGACAGTATATGGAGAGAAGGTGTAGGAACAGAAGTAGGCCATTCAGCCCATCAAATCTGCTCTGCCATTCAATGAGAGCATGACTGATGTTATGTGATAATCCACTACTCCATTTTCCCACATTATCCCCATAACCCTTGATCTCCTTACAGGTTAAAAATCTGTCTATCTCAGCCTTGAACAAACTTAACGACTCAACCGTGCAGCATGGTGATACAGTGGTTAGCACTGCTGCCTTAAAGTGCCAAGGACCTGGGTTCAATTCCAAGCTTGGGTCACTGTTTGCACGTTCATAGAAAGAATCAGAAACTCTACAGTACGGAAAGAGGCCATTCGGCCCATCGAATCTGCACCGATCACAATCCCACCCCGGCCGTACCCCCTATCTCTACATATTTACCCACTAATCCCTCTAAACTATACATCTCAGGATACTAACAACAATTTTAATATGGCCAATCAACTTAACCTGCATATCTTTGGACTGTGAGAGGAAACCCACACAGACACGAGGAGAATGGGCAAACTCCACACAGATAGTGACCCAAGCTGGAAATCAGATCCAGGTCCCTAGAACTGTGAAGCAGCAGTGCTAATCACTGTGCAGCTCAAAAGCCGACTGCACCTTGTGTTTCCAGGTGGTCTCCCATCCAAGTACTAACCAGACTTGAGTCTGCTTAGCTTCTGAGATTAGGCGTTGTCAGATTAGTACGGCCATAGCAGTCTCCCTGTGGCTATGCGGGTTTCCTCCGGGTAATCTGGTTTCCTCCCACAGTCTGAAAGACGTGCTGGTTAGGTGCATTGGCCATGCTAAATTCTCCCTCAGTGTATCCGAGCAGGCTCCGGAGTGTAGCGAGTGAGGGATTTTTTTCACAGTAACTTCATTGCCATGTTAATGTAAGAATACTTGTGACACTAGTAATTAAACTTTAAACTACAGTCCTCTGAGGTGAAGAATTCAACACGTCCATCACAGATATTTTTATTCTTTTCCTATCATTAAAAAAAATTCTAAAAAAATTCACTTACATTAAAAGTCCGCGCTGAAGATATTGTCAGCTATTCAATAAGGGAGTTTTAGATCAGCACGTGAATATGCAAGGAATGGAGGGTATAGACCAAGGGCAGACAGGAGGGATTAGTTTAATTTAACGCAGCATCATGGGCCCAAGGGCCTGTTTTCTGTGCTGTCCTGTTCCATGAGCTATGTTCCACTCCAAGGAAATATAACTGGATCACTTTAAGTACAGGTGGCACATTTGACAATTCCTTCTGGATTCCAACTTGAAAATAGCATCAGTGCTTGAAGTGTTCTCAAAGTCAGTTTTTAATTATTTAGTTGCTGGCACGTGTTACCAACCAGAATGTCATTTTGAGCCTTGTAGCACAGTCTAACTGATAAAGCAGATACATTGGGTAGTGCCCAATACCTCCCAGGCTATCTGTGTAGTTGATAGACTCTGGCACCACAACAAGCTAAGGAGCTTTCTCTTTCCCCCAAACGGTTCAACTTATCTTTGCCTGCCAAGAGATGAGTGCAGTTGCTGCCTCTGTGACATTGTCCAAGTTAGTTTGTACAACCAAAGAAATGAATACCTCAAATTGAAATAAATACTTCAGCATCAAGTGAAGAAATCCCACTTGGGGCAATTCTTCTTTTCAGAGCCAAACGCACAATCGTTCAATTTGCCAGGCTGGCAGCTTGAAACAGGGCCCAGGCTCAACTCTTCCAATGCATTCCTGGCCTGTCTCCAGCCTCTCTAAACATCATTTGTAATTCAGTGTGATGAACAAACAAGTTGGGGGCTGGTGGAAGGACTTTGGAACGGCAGTGTAGATCAGCAAAGGCAATTGCCTCTCCATTACAACACTTGGTGCACATGGAGGCTAAGGAAACTTGGCATGTCAGCTACGGCTCTCACCAGCTTTTACAGATGCACCATAGAAGGCATCCTTTCCACCTGTATTACAGCTTGGTGCGGCTTCTACTCTGATTAAGAAACTACAAAGGGTTGTAAACGAAGCCTAGTCCATCACGCAAACCAGCCTCCCATCCATTAACACAGTGGAGAATGACACAGTGGCACGCAGTTAGCATTGCTGCCTTACGGTGCCAGGGACCTGGATTCAATTCTGGCTTCAGGTGACTGTCCGCATGGAGTTTGCACATTCTCCCCATGTCTGTGTGGGTTTCCTCCAGATGCTCCAGTTTCCTCCCATACTCCAAAGATGTGTGGGTTAGGTTGATTAGCTGTGCTAAATTAACCCACGTGTCAGGGAGATTAGCAAGATAAGGGTGAGCGGTTGCGGGAATAGAGCCTGGGTGGGATTGTGGTCAGTATGGACTCAATGAGCCAAATGGCCTCCTTATGCACTGTAGGGATTCTACACTTCCCACTACCTTGGAAAAGCAGCCAACATAATCAAGGAGCCCACGCACCCGGACATTCTCTCTTCCATCTTCATTCAGTGGGAAAACGATATAAAAGTCTGAGTCATGCCCTGTTAGGGGCTGTTCTGATGATTTTCTTGTTGTATTTTAAACTATTGTTCCCCTGAAGTAGCCAGACAAAGTGACAGAATGGTTTAAAATGATTTATTAAAGAAGACGATAGCTTTAGGACTCTGAATGAAGCCACTCAGATTATTGAGTGAAAAATTCAGAAATACATAGGCCATTAAAGTCTCGGCTTCGATTACAAGTAATTAGCATGTACCAATAAAAGAATAGGAGTTATCTCCATCCAATCTTAAAAGATTATATCATATAAAAGCACAGTTTTTAAAACCAATTGCACCTTACACTCGCTTAATTATAATATCCAATTGATGGACGGTTTCTTCTTGCCTCAGTTGACTGTTCTTTTCCCTTATCTTTAGGCATTCCATTTGTCTCTGGTTATTAGAACATGGATCACTCCCCTACCCAATGTAGATAGCTGATGCAATAAGGTATGCCAGGCTAACGGCTTTGCTGCTTATCTGTGAAGGCCTTGGTTTTTTATTGTACCTTGTGGGATTTTTAAACTTGTGTGACTATTTCCCCTTTCACGTACCAACCGACTCAAGAACATTTGCTCTCAAGTGCACTCTGAAATGGAGGGCCGTTAGGTATGGGCAATAAATGCTGGCCCAGCCAGTGGTGCCCACTTCCCATAACCACTGGGCTGCCATGCCCCATTGCATGGTGGCACAGTGGTTAGCACTGCTGCCTCACAGCACCAGGGATCTAAGTTTGATTCCTGGCTCAGGATACTGTCTGTGTGGAGTTTGCACATTCTACCTGTATCTGCATGGGTTCTGCCGGGTGTTGCGGTTTCCTCCCACAGTCCAAAGATGTGCGGGTTATCAGCATTGGCAATGTTAAATTGCCTCTTAGTATCGGAAGGACCAGATAGTGTAAATGCATGGGATTACAGGGATAGGGCCTGGCTGGGATTGTGGTCAGTGCAAGCTTGATGGACTGAATGGCCTCCTTTTGCACTGTATGATTCTATGATCTATGATCCATTAAGAACCGCTTCTTCTCTGCTGCCATCAAACTTTTGAATGGACCTACCATATACTAAAATGATCTTTCTCTAAATCCCAGCAGTGACTATAACACTACATTCTGCACCCTCTCCTTTCCTTCTCCCCTATGTACTCTATGAATAGTATGCTTTGTCTGTATAACACTCAAGAAAAATTACTTTTCACTGCATCATGTGATAATAATAAATCAGATCAAATCACAATTGGATTTTTAAAAAAATTATTTTTATGGGAAGTGGGCATCACTGGCTGGACCAGTTTTTATTGCCAATTCCCAACTACCCTCCAATTCAGAGGGCGCTTGGGTAGCAAGGGTGTGTTTACCTAGATTTCCCTTAAAGGTCTGTTTAAGATCTTCCTGAAAATCACCGCTTTCTTCTTCTTTTAACCAGGTTTTTGGATTGCTAAAAGGCAGCTAACAGAGTGTCAAATAATCGGTTTGTCAGCAAAGTTGCAGCTCATGATTGAAATTGGAATATGGCTGGCTGGGTGAAAGAGTTGGCTGGGTGACGGAGATGGTGAGTGGTGATAAATGATTGTCTTTCAGACTGGAGGTAGGTGGGGTTCCCCGAGGAATCTTTAGATCATTGCTTCTCTGGATCTACATTAATGACCAAAACCCAGGTGAATGGGGCACAGTTACCATATTTTCAATTGGCACTGAACTTAGGGCAGCGCAGTGGCCCAGTGGTTAGCACTGCTCCCTCATGGCATCTGCAAGTTCTCCCCATATCTCCTCTGGGTGCTCTGGTTTCCTCCACAGTCTGAAAGACGTGCTGGTTAGATGCATTGGCCATGCTGAATTCTCCCACAGTGTACCCGAACAGGCGCTGGAGTTTGGTGGCTAGGGGATTTTCACAGTAACGTCATTGCAGTGTTAATGTTAGCTGACTTGTAAATAAACTTTAATTTACTTTACTTGACAGAGGCAGTTGCGCACACTGGTCTCTCAGCTGTGCCTTGGCAGAGACTTGGATTTCAGAGAATCCAATCATTCCGTATCTGTCCTCGGGATGATGTTCACAGACTTTTGGGGAAGAGGAGGATTACAGAGGAGATGTTAGGGGTAAGTTTTTCACTCAGAGGGTGGTGAGTGACTGGAATCGGTGGTGGTGGAGGCGAACTCTTTTAACAGACTTCTGGATGAGTACATGGGATTTAATGGGTGCCTGCAGCTTGCTGCCAGGGGAAGTAATGGAAGCAGATACGATAGTGACTTCTAAGGGGCATCTTGACAAATACATGAATAGAATGGGGATAGAGGGTTATGGTTCCCCAGAAGAATAGAGGGTTTTAGTTCAATCAGGCGGCATGGTTGGGCCAGGGTTGGAGGGCCGAAGGGCCTGTTCCTGTGCTGTAATTCTCTTTGTTCTTTGAAGGTGATGATGAGGCTGAGATGAGATTAGCCACGATCGTAATGAGTGGTGCAACAGGCTCGAAGGGCTAAATAGCCAATTCCTGCCCCCAGTTCTTATGCTCTACTTAAGAGGGGAATAGGATTGAATGAAAGTTTAACTGGTGAAACCGTATTAAAGAGTCAAGTCGTCTTTCTGGATTTATCATTCGAGTCATGCTTGTAAGATACAAGGAGAGCCGGGGAGGTGAATCAGTTATCATAACTAACTTATTGGCCACATTACCAAGGAATACAAATCCAGAGAGTGATGGAGTGCTTCTAGCTGAAAGCAATTATGCATTAAGAACTTACAGGAGGCTATCTCAGAGGCACTTATGAAATCACTTACAATGTTCTGCTGGATAAGGGCTTGAAAAGAAAATAGCTGGGGTTGGTGTCATTGTGTTTGAGGCCAGTGATTTTCCTTTGTCAAACACTACGGGATGGTGAATGGCAGACTGCGTGGAGGCTCAGGACTGGCAAGCATGACTCAGGGCTGAGTGGGGTGGGCTCGAGGGGGCAGGAGCATGGAGGGACAGGAGAGGGATCTAAGGGAAAGTGAAGGAGTGAAGTGGGAGGGGAGTGCGGTCTGATGGTTGAGCACGGAAGCAAGTCAATAGCAAATAATGAGGTAGTGAATATATTGGGGGGAGAGGTGTTGGGGGGACAAGGGAGCGGGGGAGGCTCATTTGTTTAAACTGAAAAAAATAACGAGATTACTGAGATAATGGTGTTATGCAGGAAAATTGTCTGATTCCACGGGGCAGCAGGGTGGCACAGTGGTTAGCACCGCTGCCTCACAGCACAGGGACCCGGGTTCAATCCCCAGCTTGGGTCACTGTCCGTGTGGAGTCTGCACCTTCTTCCTGTGTCTGCTTGGGTTTCTTCCGAGCGCTCCGATTTCCTCCCACAATCCAAAAATGTGCTGATTAGGGTGCATTGGCCGTGCTAAATTCTCCCTCAGTGCATCTGGACAGGTGCCGGAGTGTGGTGGCTAGGGGATTTTCACAGTAACTTCATTGCAGTGTTAATGTAAGCTGACTTGTGATACTAATAAGTAAACTTTAAAAACTGGAGTAAATTAGAATGGAAAATCTAACCTCACAATAGCCCATGTTGCCAAACTTGGACATTTTGATTTGATTTATTATTGTCACATGTATTAACATACAGTAAAAAGTATTATTTCTTGCGCTATAGAGACAAAACATACTGTTCATAGAGAAGTAAATGAGAGAGTGTAGAATGTGGTGTTACAGTCATAGGTAGGGTGTAGAGAAGGGAAGAAGCTGTTCTTGAGTCAATGCAATGTGTTCTTTCTTCCTCCAGATCTATTTTGTTCCAAAGAATCTCCCCCATGGATGCAGCATTGTTCATTTCCTAAGATCTGGGTTTGGAAGATCTTGGAAAAAAGCATGCAGCATTGGAAATCACTTTAAGTTCAGCGGTAATCCCATCACCATTGATGGAGCTTGGACATACTGTTGGTGGTCATGGGAGGATGGTTTAAGAAGCGAGTTAGTGGTGGGGAGAGAATTACCTTTGTCTTCCTGGGAAAGGCTGCTTTAAGAGATAGAGAGCAAGGCCTGACAATATTTTAAGTGGTCCAGGCTGATATGGGTGATGGTTCAATCATTTATTTAGCAAAGATACTCAAGTTTGTATCCTTTGGATGTAGGGAGCAGAAATGGGGAATATACCAAAGGGATTGATTCTGGGTTGGAAAGAGCTAGAATTCAAATTGGAACAAGAGCATCAAAGATATTGGAGAGATGTGATTTAGCCGATTGATAGTTGCCTTGTTAAATAAGATAATAAAAAGACAGGAATTAAAGACCAAAGACTAGATAGTTGGGAATTTGAAAGTGTACCAGTAAGAGACTGGAGAAAGTTTTGCCAGGGGCTAGGAACATCTGAAATGTGGAGCTTATTCAAGGAGCAGCTACTGCGAGTCCTTGATAAGTATGTCCCTGTCAGGCAAGGAGGAAATGGTCGAGTAAGGGAACCATGGTGTACTAAAAAAATTAATTTGCTGGTTAAAAGGAAAAAGGAGACTTATGTCAGGATGAGGCTTGAAGGCTCAGTTAGTGCACTGGATAGCTATAGATTAGCCAGGAGGGAGCTAAAGAGTGAATTGAGAAGAGCTAAAAGGGGACACGAGAAGACTTTGGCTGATAGGATCAAGGAGAATCCTAAAGATTTCTTTAGATATGTTAAGAATAGAAGATTGGTTAGGGCAAGATTAGGGCCAGTCAGAGACAGTAGTGGGAAGTTATGCGTGGAGCCTGAAGGGATTGGAGAGGCACTGAACAAATATTTCTCTTCGGTATTCACACAGGGAAACATAAATGTAGTTGTGGAGAACACTGGGATACAGGGTTGTAAACTGGAAAGTATTGAAGTAGGTAAGGAGGATGTGCTAGATATTCTTGAGGGTTTGAAAACAGGTAAGTCCCCTGGGCCTGACGGGATTTACCCTAGGATCTCTGGAAGGCAAGAGAGGTGATTGCAGAGCCTCTGGCTCTGATCTTCAGGTCGTCGTTGGTTACAGGTATAGTGCCGGAAGACTGGAGGATAGCGAATGTTGTCCCATTGTTCAAGAAGGGGAATAGAGACTTTCTTGGGAATTATAGACCGGTGAGTCTTACTTCTGTTGTGGGCAAAGTATTGGAAAGAATTATTAGGGATAGGATTTATAGTTATTTAGAGAGAAATGAATTGATTGGGGATAGTCAGCATGGTTTTGTGAAGGGTAGGTCGTGCCTTACTAACCTTTTGAGTTTTTTGAAAAAGTGACCAAAGAGGTGGATGGGGGTAAGGCGGTTGATGTGGTATATATGGACTTTAGTAAGGCGTTCGATAAGGTGGCCCATGGAAGACTTCTGCAGAAAATGCAGATGTATGGGATAGAGGGTGATTTAGCTAATTGGATTAGGAATTGGCTAGCAGATAGAAGACAGAGGGTGGTGGTTGATGGGAGATATTCATCTTGGAGTTCGGTGACAAGTGGTGTACCTCAGGGGTCTGTTTTGGGGCCCCTGCTGTTTGTAATTTTTATAAATGATCTGGATGAGGGTATTGAAGGATGGATTAGTAAATTTGCAGATGACACTAAAGTCGGTGGAGTGGTAGATAGTGAAGAGGGGTGTTATAGTTTGCAGAGAGACTTGGACAAGTTGCAGAGCTGGGCCGAGAGGTGGCAAATGGAGTTTAATGTGGAAAAGTGTGAGGTAATTCACTTTGGCAGGAATAACAAATGTGTAGAGTATAGGGCTAATGGTAGGACTCTTAATAGTGTTGATGAACAGAGGGATCTTGGTGTATATGTGCATAGATCCCTGAAAGTTGGCAATCAAGTCGATAAGGTTGTTAAGAAGGCATACGGAGTCTTAGCTTTTATTGGTAGGGGGATTGAATTTCGGAGCCGCAACGTCATGTTGCAACTGTACAAAACTCTAGTGCGGCCGCACTTGGAGTATTGTGTGCAGTTCTGGTCCCCACATTATAAGAAAGATGTGGAGGCATTGGAGAGGGTACAGAGGAGGTTTACCAGGATGTTGCCTGGTATGGAGGGCAGGTCTTATGAAGAGAGGCTGAGGGATTTGAGGTTGTTTTCGTTAGAAAGGAGGCGGCTAAGAGGAGACCTTATTGAAACATATAAGATGATTTGAGGTTTAGATAGGGTGGACAGTGATAGCCTTTTTCCTAGGATGGAGAAAGCTAGCACGAGGGGACATAGCTTTAAATTAAGGGGTGTTAGTTATAGGACGGATGTCAGAGGTAGGTTCTTTACCCAGAGGGTGGTTAGGGTATGGAATGCCCTGCCTGCTGCAGTTGTAGATGCGCCAAGTTTGGTGGCTTTTAAGAGGTTAGTAGATAAGTTTATGGACGAAAAGGGAATGGTTTAGGTTAGAGGGTCTTTGCTTTTTCTTAATTGGTTGGCGCAACATTGAAGGCCGAACGGCCTGTTCTGTGCTGTAATGTTCTATGTTCTATGTTCTATGACTCAAGAATCTTTTCTTCCCTGCTACCTTCAGACTTTTGAATGGATCTACCTTGCATTAAATTGATCTTTCTCTACACTCTAGCGATGAGTGTAACGTCACATTCCACACCCTTTCCCTTCCTTCTCTCCTTGTACTCTATGAATGGTATGATTTGGCTGTATAGTGCACAAGAAACAATATTTTTCACTGTATCCTAATGCATGCGACACTCGTAATCAATCAAATCAACTAGATTAACTGTAAGTCTTTATTGACCCTTGGAGCTATGTACAAACTGTGTCCAGTACAACAAATAGGAATGTGGGTTGAGGGTGATAGAAGAAAATGAGCAGAGATATTGCCTTATTAGTGATGGCCATGATTGGAATGGCAAGGCATCTGAGAAAAGATTAAAGGGGTAACTATGGGTGTAGGAGAATTTCTATGAAGGATGAGTTTTAGGGAGGACTGGAGGGCAGTAAATACAGACAGGAAAGAACAAGGGCAAGTAAGAGGGAGGTTGAGATCATCATATATAAGTGTACAGAGTCTGAGAGAAGAAAGCAGAGAAGTTTAGTGATAAGTTGGAGTAATGGTTAGACGGACAGTAGGCAACAAGGATTTGAACTGGGAAGAGTGGAACGTGATTGGATGCTCAAAGGAGGAGAAGTTGCCAGAGAAGTTCAGGGACATATCAAGGCGTAATTTAGAGATTCAGAGAACGATCTTACCCACCGTTCATGCCATGCTCCTGCTGCAATACAGCTGGAGAATTTGGTGGTCAGCCAAATCTTCATTCTCTGCAGGAGGATGGGAAAGTCCTGCCGATATGGTAAGATTCCGGCCAAAGGCTATATGACCACTGCGAGCAGCGCAAGAGATGGAAAGCATAGCCAGGCAGAGAAGATTCATTATGGGGAAACGGGTCATTACCCTTTACTCCAGTTTCCGTCAAGGATAATATGGTCATCCACAATAAGCTTGGGTAGCAAGGCCTCTGAAATAAACGTAAATAGAGAGAGATGGGAGGCAGTGAAAGCAGATCTACAGAGTTCAAAACTTAAACCACCCACCTCTTTGTCAGAGCTCAGAATCATTTCTCGGAATCACTGGTGTGGCACCTCTCACTCTCCTCATGAAGTGCCCTGGAATTTCTTTCTAAATTAAGGACACAGTAAAAATACAAGTTGTTTCTATGTTGCTGGGTGGAATTCTGGCCAGTGTTTTAAGATGAAGAAGAAGAGGATAAAGAAAAACATTGCAGCACAGGATCAGGCCCTTCGGCCCACCAAGCATGTACCATACTGCAGTTTCTATCCCTCTGTACGCCTCCTATTCAGATGTCTATCAGGATAAACTTTGAACTTTGCCAATGTGTCTGTTATCATCACTTTCATTGGCAAACACCCACCGCTCTCTGAGTGAAAATTTTTCTCCACATGTCTCTCCTAAACGTACCACCTTTCACTTTGATCCTGTGCCCTTTTGCAGTCAGCCCTTCCACCTTGGGAAAAAGCCTATGATTATCCATCCTATCTAAGCCTCTCAAAATTTTCCAGATCTCTATCAGGTCGTCCCTCAGTCTCTGTCTTTCCTGTGAAAACAATCCTAGTTTATTCAACCTCTCCTCATAGCCAATGCCCTCAAGATAAGGTGACATCCTGGTCTTTACACTCTCACCAAAGCATCCACGTCCTTCTGATAGAATGGTGACCAGAATCACATGCAATACTCCAAATGTGGCCTGACTAAAGTTTTATAGGGCTGTAACCTAATTTGCCAACTTTGGTTGAATATTTGTCAGCATTGTGGGCGGCAAGGTGGCACAGTGTTTAGCACTGCTGCCTCGCAGCGGCAGGGAGCTGGGTTTGATTCCCGGTTTGGGTCACTGTCCTTATGGAATCTGTACATTTTCCCCATGTCTGCGTGGGTTTCCTCCGGGTGCTCCCGTTTCCTCCCACACTGTGCGGGTTAGGTGGATTGGCAATGCTAAATTATCCCCTAGTGTCAGGAGGATTAGCTAGGGTAAATATATGGGGTTACAGAATAGGGCCTGGGTGGGATTGTGGTTGGTGCAGGCTGGATGGGCTGAACAGCCTGCTTCTGCACTGTAGGGATTCTATGGTCTCCCTTCTCCACGCTGAAATTTTATTTCTCGTTTTACTCCTGAGCCATCTCGCACAAGTCAATGAAGCTTGAAATAACTTGCCGAAGAGGCGCTTCGATTCATTTGTCTGTGTATTACTGTGTCTAATACAATGTACCATTGCACTTTGCTCCAGTGACAGTAAGTGGAACATCTACTCAAGAAATTTGATCTGTTCAGCTTTGGAAAAGCAAATGGTCAAATTGTGCTTTACAGAAGTGGCACCAACAGAAATCTAAACAACATAACAGAGCTTCACAAGATAATTATGGATGTAGAGAATGGACCCATTTAATTCAACTGCCCAGCATGACTCTCCCCCCACCCCCCTGCCATGTTCCCTGCCTCTTCCCTACTCTCTCTGATATTGTAAAATCCAATTGCTTAGTACATGACTCCTGTGGTTTTGCCTTCATTATTCTCTCTATTTTTTATTCATTCGTGAGACACGTGCATGGCTGGCTGGCCAGCATTTATTGCCCGCCTATGTTGCCCTTGTTCAGAGAGTAGTTGAGAGTTTACATTACAGCGACGCAGGAGTCACTTATAGACCTGACTAGGTAAGGGTGGCAGATTTCCTTTCATAAAGGACATGAACAAACTGGATGGGTTCTTCCGATAATCGACAATGGTTTCATGGTCATCAGTAGAAATATAGAACATTACTGCACAGTACAGGGCCTTCGGCCCTCAATGTTGTGCCGAGCTATGTACAATTCCAAGATCAAACTATCATCTCCCTATAATTCTTGGGTGCTCCGTGTACCTATCCAATAACCACTTGAAAGTTCCTAAAGTGTCCGACTCTATTATCACAGCAGGCAGCCTATTCCACACCCCAATCACTCTGAGTGAAGAATTTATCTTGGACATCCCTCCTATATCTTCCACCATGAACATTATAGTTATGTACCCTAGTAACAGCTACATCCACCCGAGGAAATAGTCTCTGCAATTCCACTCTATCAATCCCCCTCAACATCTTATAAACCTCTATTAAATCGCCTCTCATCCTCCTCCGCTCCAAAGAGAAAAGCCCCATCTCCCTCAACCTTTCCTCATTAGACCTACTCTCCAAATCAGGCAACATCCTGGTAAATCTCCTCTGCACTCTCTCCAATGCTTCCATATCCTTCTTGTAGTGAGGTGACCAGAACTGAACACAATATTCCAAATGTGGTCTCACCAAGGTCCTGTATAGTTGCAGCATCATCCCACGGCTCTTAAACTCAAACCCCCTGTGAATAAACACTAACAACTATAAGCCTTCTTCACGGCTCTATCCACTTGAGCGGCACCATTCAGGGATCTGTGGATAGAACATAGAACACTACAGCACAAACAAGTCCTTGGGTCTACAAGTTGCACTGATCATATTCTTACCTATCAGGCCTATCTATGATACTCAATCCCATTAAATCCCATTGTACTCATCCAGACGTCTCTTAAAAGACCCCAACGAATTAGCCTCCACCAACCAACGACATCCGATTCCACTCACCCACCACTGTCTGAGTGAAAATATGAACCCCAAGATCTCTCTGTTCCCCCGCATTCCTCAGAACCCTGCCGTTGACCTCGTAATCTGCATTCAAGTTTGTCCTACCAAAATGAATCACCTCACACTTATCAGGGTTAAGATCCGTCTGCCACTTTTAGGCCCAGCTGACACGCTCAAGATTTTCCCTCCACCATTTCTATGATACAGCCAGTTATTTATCCAAGTGGCCAAATTTCCTTCTATCCCACACGTCCTTATCTTCCTCATGAGCCTACCATGGGGAACCTTATCAAATGCCTTACTAAAATCCATGTATACGACATCAACTGCTCTACTTTGTCCACACAAAAAAAACATAGTTGGATGCCACTAAGTAGATGGCAGCGCATTAACCATTTGCGCGTTATAATGCCATTGGGGCCCCTTCCATCCTTATCAAGGGGAGAACTAACCTTTTCTCCGTTCATACAACAATTCAGTAGATTCTTAACTCCAGATATTTTTTATTGAATTCAAATTCCACTATCTGCTGTGGTGGGATACGAACCCCGGGCTCCAGAACATCAAGTGAGTTTCTGGATTAATAGTCTAGCGATAATACCACTAGGTTATCGCCTGCAAAGTTTATTTCCACACGTTTGTGAAGAATCAGTTTTTGGCAACCAGTTGCAGTGTAGACCAGTTCAGGGATGTTTCTGTCAAGGTCACAACTCTATTGGGGGTTCAGTGGCTTTTCTAGCTAGTTCAGAGAACAGCAGGTCAGAGAACCTGCTGTGCCCCCATGAATCAGCAGAGTGTTTCATTGGTTTCTTACGGAGAAAATTCAACAACTGGAAGCATTCCCTTCAATACAAAGAGTGATAGATGTCACCCAAGTAATTATTAGACTTCTTCCTTTCCACTCATGTCCATTCTCAAGGGCTTGTTCATGGTTAATTGCTACATGGTATCTGTGTACAGAACTGTTATGATTCTGGTCACTGGGGTAGGAGCCATGATCTTTCCACTGTAGGACATTTCAAAATGCTTCTATTCTGAGCACTACCAGACTTCAGAGACGAAAATTTCATTGGGAAGTTTGTTAAGAGCAGAGGAAGATCTTGAAATGGGGGTTCAAGTGTCCATGATCTGTTCTTCACTGTCCAGTGAAAGACTATGCACAAGGAGGTAACGGGGTTGAGGCTCAGTGCAGCGGATGGAGATGAGGGCCTTGTGCAGGGGATAGAGCCTGGTGCAAAGGGTGAGGATTGGGCCTAGGGCAGGGGATAGGGACGGGGTCCTGGTGCGGGGGATGGGGATAGGGCCTGTTGTAGGGGTTGGGGATAAGGTCTGGTGCAAGAGATGGGGACGATGCCTGGTGCAGGGGATGGAGTCTGATAAAAGGGATGGTAAGGGGGCGTGGTGCATGGGATTGGGATAGAGCCTGGTTCAAGGGATGAGGATGGGCCTGGTGTAGGGAAGGGGGATGGGGCAATGGTGGTGGAGAGTACATAAATTGGTCTACTCCAGGTCCCAATTTCACTTTGTAAGCTTATAAGTTCATCTGTTACAGGAGCAGAATTAGGCCATTCGGCCCATTGGGTCTGCTCCGCCATTTGATCATTCCTGCACCATGCCCTATCCCCATCTCCTGCACCAGGTCCCATCCCTATCCCCATCTCCTGCACCAGGCCCCACCCCCATTCCCTGCACCAGGTCCCATCCCTATCCTTATCCCCTGCACCAGGTCTCACCTCCATCCCCATCCCCTGCACCAGGCCCCACGCCTATCCCTATCCCCTGCACTAGGCCCCATCCCAATCCCCATCCCCGCAACCAGGCCCCATCCCTATCCCCATCCCTGCACCAGCCCCCACGCCTATCCCTATCCCCTGCACCAGGCCCCATCCCAATCCCCACCCTGCACCAGGCCCCATCCCAATCCCCATCCCCTGCACCAGGCCCCACCCCCGTCCCCATCCCTGCACCAGGCACCCCCACCCCATCCCCCATACCCTGCCCCGTCCCCATCCACCATCCCCTGCACCAGGCCCCACCCCATCCCTATCCCCTGCACCAGGCCCCCCCCGTCCCCATCCCCGCACCAGGCCCCACCCCGTCCCCATCCCCTGCACTAGGCCCCACCTCCACCCCATACCCTGCCCGTCCCCATCCATCCCCTGCACCAGGCCCCACCCCAATCCCTATCCCCTGCAACCAGGACCCACCCCTCCCCCATCCCCTGCACCAGCCCCACCCCCATCCCCCCACCCTGCACCAGGCCCCCCCCAATTCCCATACCCCTGCACCAGGCCCCACCCCATCCCCATCCCCTGCCCCATCCCCATCCCCCTGCACTAGGCCCTACCCCCATCCCTATCTCCTGCACCAGGCCCTACCCCCACCCCTACCCTGCACCAGGCCCACTCCCATCCCCATCCCATACCCCATCCCCATCCCCTGTACCAGGCCCTACCCCTATCCCTATCCCCTGCACCAGGCCCCACCCCATCCGTATTCCCTGCACCAGGCCCCACCCCATCCGTATTCCCTGCACCAGGCCCCACCCCCATCTGCATTCCCTGCACCAGGCCCCCTCCCTATCCCTATCCCCTGCACCAGGCCCCATCACTATCCTCATTCTCTGCACCAGGCCCTACCCCCATCCCCATTCCCTGCACCAGGCCCCACCCCTATCCCTATCCCCTGCAACAGGCCCCATCGCTATCCTCATTCCCTGCACCAGGCTCCACCCCATCCCCATTCCCTGCACCAGGGCCCACCTCTATCCCCATTCTCTGCACCAGGGCCCACCCCTATCCCCATCCCCTGCACCAGGCTCCATCTCCATTCCTGCACCAGGCCCAATCCCCATCCCCTGCACTGGGCTCCATCTCTATCCCCTGTACCAGTCCCTTTTCCCTATTCCCGTCCCCTGCACCAGGGTCTATCTCTATTCCCTGCACATGGCCCTATCCCTATGTTCTGAAAAGGTCCATTTCCATCACTGGGGAAGATGGTAGTTTATGGATAATGCCACGGGAGTAGTAGCAGAAGTAACGGCTACTGCTCTGTCCCATGTGATATCTGGTAGAATTTAAATTCAATTAGTAAGCCTGGAATCCTAAAGGAAATGCTTGTTTCAATGATGGTGACCATGACAACTATCATCCGTTGTTATAAATGTCTAATGCCCTTTGGGGAAGGAAATCTGCCATCCCTATCTGGTCTGGCTGACATGTGACTACAGACCCACAGTAATATGGTTGACTCTTCCCCTGTGTTAGCATAAGCTGCTTAAGTTCAAGGGCAGATAGGAAAGGGCAACTAATTCTGGCTGTTGTGATGACCACATCCCATGAAAGAATTTTTTAACCCCACACTGTAACAGGGAATGGTTTTGGCTGTGTAGAATCCTGCAGAAGGAGGCCATTTAGCCATCTAGCCTACACCAACATCAATCCCTACCAGAGCCTTTCCCCGTCACTCCACGCATTTACCCTGCCGGTTCTCCTGAAACTAAGGGGCAATTGAGACGTCCAGTTAGCCTAATCTGCACATCTCTGGATTGGGGGAGGAAACCCACGCAGGCACGGGGAGAATGTGCAGACTCCACATTCAGTAACTGGAAGGCTGGGATTGAACCTGGGTCCCTGGCGCTGTGAGGCAGCAGCACTAACCACTTGTCTCTGCTGTGTTGCAGTGAATAGCTTGTATCATTACTGTGATGTCCTCTTTAATGATGAGTGATACACCTTTGCAAACTGTCTCAGCAGAGTAGTTTACACTCTCCCAATTTTGGTGTGTGGGAGATCACACTGGGTGATTATTTTCTTTGCGCTGAGGGCTAAGTTAAGGTGGCAGAGTGCATGACATATTGGAGTTCATTTCCAGCTCCACATCCCCCTGAGCAGATCACCTTGCTCACCTATTATACGATCTGCCAACTGTTTGATTCTGCCAATCTAAATGGAATGAGAGCCAGTTAGGCTGATAAAGAATATCTAAATAAAGGGTTTCACTGAAACATTAACAGTTTCCTGTTTCACACGGAGTGAGCTGCAGCTTGTATTCCAGTATTTTCTCTTTCCATTGAATCCCTAGAAAGAGTCCATTCAGCCCATTGAGACTGCACTGACAATAATCCCACATAGCTCCTATCCTTGTAACTCCCCGCGTTTACTCCACTAATCCTCCTGACACCAAGGAGTAATTTGGCGTGGCCAATCAACCTAACCCGCGCATCTTTGGATGGTGGGAAGAAACCGGAGCACCCGGAGGAAACTCACGCAGACACGGGGAGAATGTGCAAACTCCTCACAGACAGTGACCTGAGGCTGGAATCGAACCCGGGTCCTTGGTGCTGTGAGGCAGCACTGCTAACCACTGTGCTGCCATTCTGCCCACCTCTCAGTTTTCACCTACCTCCCCCTCCAACTTTTCCGGCATGGGACAGCATCCCATCACTGATGGCGTGATTCCTATGAATGTACAACGAAATAACAGGCAGGAAAAGAAAGCTCTAATCCATCATGTGACTCCAGGCCCATGGTGGATGAAGAACCGTGATTAGCTTCTCCTAGTCTAATCTCCTGGGTCAAAGAACCAATGAGAAAGTTCAATGCCAATGGGGAGAAAATAGACTGTGTCTAATAAAAACATTTACATCCAGCTCAGCTCTATGTGCTGTGCCTGCACTGTGTCTCTGTCGCTGGGTGGCACTTCACAGACTCACAGAATACTATAGTGCAGAAGAGGCCCTTCGGCCCATTAAGTCTGCACCAAACATGAAAGGCTCTGACCTATCCACTTGCCTATAGAAATCATAGAAACCCTACAGTCCAGAAAGAGGTCATTCGGCCCATTGAATCTGCGATAACCATAATCTCACCCAGACCCTACCCCCCCATCCATTTTACCCACTAATCCTCTAACCTATGCATCTATGGTCAATTTAGCACAGCCAATCAACTTAACCTGCACATCTTTGGACTGCGGGAGGAAACCAGAGCACCCAGAGGAAACCCACGCAGACACAAGAAGAATGTGCAAATGCCACACAGACAGTGACCCAAGACAGAAATCGAACCCAGATCCCTGGAGCTGTGAAGCAGCAGTGCTAACCACTGTGCTACCGTGCCATCCTGAATGTCATGGCATGCCAAGTAACCTTTATAAGGAAGTCTTGCCGGATTTTTAGATGTGTCCAAATATCATTGTTTTCTTTTCCTGCTAAATCTAATAGAACTTGAAAACACTATGTGTTAGCACATTAACTATGGCTTCATTGGTAGAACCCGTATGACTAAGTCAAACATTCTGGGTTCAAGTCCCACTTCAGTACTTGAGTTGTCATGCCCTCTATAGTCACGTCACATTATGAACACTCAGTCAATCCTTTTAAGTATTAAACAGAAATTAAGAGGATCTCACAGCCATGCGTAGAATATTCACATCTCATTGTTGAAGGATGGGCTGACAATTGAAGATTATGGAGGTTCCAGAATAGCTGCCTCATTGTTACACACTGGATGAAAGGAAAGATTGAACCTCAATGGCCACTATCAACTACCCACTATCAATACTTGCAGGGGGCGGGGGAGGGGGAAGAAGAAGTGTGGGGGGAGGGAGGCGATGGCCTAGTGGTATTATCACAGGACTATTAACCCAGAAACTCAGCTAATGTTCTGGGGACCCTGGGTTCCAATCCCACCACGGCTGATGGTGGAATTTGAATCCGATGTAAACAAAAATCTGGAATTAAGAGTCTACTGATGATTATGTAACCATTGTCGATTGTCGGAAAAACCCATCTGGTTCACTTTAAGGAAGGAAATCTGCCTTCCTTACCCAGTCTGGCCTACATGTGACTCCAGAGCCACAGTAATGTGATTGATTCTCAATGCCTCTCCAAGGGAAGTTGGGGATGGGCAATAAATGCTGGCCAGCCATGCCAATGTCCCATGAATGAATAAAAAAAGACTGCACTTCACAAAGTATTTTGTTGGCTATAAAGTGTTTTGGGACTTGGGTAGCTGTGAAGGATGCTATGCAAACACAAATCTTCTTTTCGAGTGCAGCACATACGATGCACAAGGTGGGGCAGAACTGTCTCACGTGGTTAGCACTGCTGCTTCATAGCATCCAGAGACCTGGGTTTGATTCAGGTCATGTCTGTGCAGAATTTGCACATCCTCCCCATGTCTGCATGGGCTTCCTCCGGGTGCTCTGGTTTCCTTCCATGCTCTGAAAGACGTGCAGATTAGGTGGATTGGCGGTGCTAAGTTGGCAATCTTGAGAGGGGATTGAGAGGGTAAATATGTGGGGTAATGTGGATGGGACCTGGATAGGATTGTTGTTAGTGCAGGGTCGATGGGCCAAATGGCCTCCTTCTGTTCTGCAGCATTCTATGATTCAATGTACGGGATAAGGACTGACTGACCCAGTAATTAAGTGATAAATGTCACAGGCATTAGACATAGGATTGGTACCGCTGCTTTCACTTGGTTGAAACAGTTTCTCTGGAGTGTTGCAGTGACCATTTGGAATATGACAAGAAGCTCCATCTTTCCAAACAGAGAGACCTTCCAGTTAATGTGCCTGAAATGATGTGGAAAGGTTGTGGTACTTGGGAGTTCTGATCACTTAAGATATTGCAGCTTGCAGCGGGCCGATGCTCTGTTGTGAAGTGACACCTCCAGCAGTGAAAGAATCATTACCAGAAGCACAAGAGAAACATCGTCACTCTTTTGTTCCCAAATAATTGGTGCTCATCGCACATGTAGCGAGGCTGTGTGTGGAATATTAAGTTGTGCAGAAGGCTGTCAGCTGAGGCTGCTTCATCCCAGCCCTCCACAATCGCTTCTTTTCATGCAGACAATGCGCCTCGCAGATTTCGTGACCAAAACATGTGTTTAGCCCCTGCTCGGCTCCTGATATTGAAAGGGAGTTTCAGTTTATCGAGGGGCCTGGGGGCATAATAAGTAAGCAGCGTGCTAGGAGCCCCTGACAGCGAGAAACACACAGCAGGTCTGACAGCACCGATGTGGAAACAGCAGAGATAAGTTAATAGTTCTGGTTTGTAAGAATCCTCAGTAAAGTGGAGAACTGAAGGGGTAGCAGCAGATCCGCCAGGCTCCCTGCTTCATTCAATGTTTTTCACTCACTTTTCAACAGTTGAAATCTCCACTGCCCCGCACAGTGAAAACCTTGCCCAGTCTGCACTGCCCCATACAGTGAGAACCTCGCCCAGTCTTCACTGCTCTGTACAGTGAGAACCTCGCCCAAACTGCACTGCTCCGAAAAGTGAGAACCTCGCCCAGTCTGCACTGCCCCATACAGTGAGAACCTTGCCCAGTCTGCACTGCTCTGTACAGTGAGAACCTCCCCCAGTCTGCACTGTTCTGTACAGTGAGAACCCCGCCCAGTCTGCACTGCTCTGTACAGTGAGAACCTCGCCCAGTCTGCACTGCTCTGTACAGTGAGAACCTCGCCCAGTCTGCACTGCTCTGTAGTGAGACCTCGACCAATCTGCACTGCTCTGTAAGGTGAGAAACTCGCCCAGTCTGCACGACCCATACAGTGAGAACCTCGCCCAGTCTGCACTGCCCCGCACAGTGAGAACCTCGCCCAGTCTGCACTGCCCCGCACAGTGAGAACCTCGCCCACTCTGCACTGCCCCCGTACAATGAGAACCTCGCCCAGTCTGCACTGCCCCATACAGTGAGAACCTCACCCAGTATGCACTGCCCCACACAGTGAGAACCTCACCCAAACTGCACTGCTCCGAAAAGTGAGAACCTCGCCCGATCTGCACTGCCCCGTGCAGTGAGAACCTCGCCCAGTCTGCACTGCTCCGAAAAGTGAGAACCTCGCCCAGTCTGCACTGCCCCATACAGTGAGAACCTCGCCCAGTCTGCACTGTCCCGTACGGTGAGAACCTCACCCAGTCTGCTCTGCCCTTACAGTGAGAACCGCGCCCAGTCTGCATGGCCCCGTACAATGAGAACCTCGCCCAGTCTGCACTGCCCCGTACAGTGAGAACCTCGCACAGTCTGCACTGCCCCATACAGTGAGAACCTCACCCAGTCTGCTCTGCCCTTACAGTGAGAACCTCGCCACAGTCTGCACTGCCCCGTACAGTGAGAATCTCACCACAGTGTGCACTGCCCCGTACAGTGAGAACCTCGCCCAGTCAGCACGGCCCCGTACAGTGAGAACCTCGCCCAGTCTGCACTGCTCCGTACAGTAAGAACCTCGCCCAGTCTGCACTGCTCTGTACAGTGAGAACCTCGCCCAGTCTGCACTGCCCCGTACAGTGAGAACTTCACCCAGTCTGCACTGCCCCAGACAGTGAGAACTTCACCCAGTCTGCACTGCTGTGTACAGTGATATCCTCGCCCAGTCTGCACTGCTCTGTACAGTGAGAACCTCGCCCAGTCTGCACTGCCCTGTACAGTGAGAACCTCGCTCAGTCTGCACTGCCCTGTACAGTGAGAACCTTGCCCAGTCTGCTTTGCCCCATACAGTGAGAACCTCGCCCAGTCTGCTTTGCCCCATACAGTGAGAACCTCGCCCAGTCTGCACTGCCCCGTACAGTGAGAACCTCGCCCAGTCTGCTCTGCCCTTACAGTGAGAACCTCGCCACAGCCTGCACTGCTCTGTAAAGTGAGACCCTCGCCCAGTCTGCTTTGCCCCATACAATGAGAACCTCGCCCAGTCCACACTGCTCTGTACAGTGAGACCCTCGCCCAGTCTGCTTTGCCCCATACAATGAGAACCTCGCCCAGTCTGCACTGCCCTGTGCAGTGAGAACCTCACCCAGTCTGCTCTGCCCTTACAGTGAGAACCTCGCCACAGTCTGCACTGCCCCGTACAGTGAGAACCTCGCCCAGTCTGCACTGCCCTGTACAGTGAGAACCTCGCCCAGTCTGCACTGCTCTGTACAGTGAGAACTTCCCCAGTCTGCACTACTCTGTACTGTGAGAACCTCACCCAGTCTGCACTGCTCCGTACAGTGAGAACCTTGCTCAGTTTGCACTGCTCCGTACGGTGAGAACCTCGCCCAGTCTGCACTGCCCTGTACAGTGAGAACCTTGCCCAGTCTGCTTTGCCCCATACAGTGAGAACCTCGCCCAGTCTGCACTGCCCCGTACAGTGAGAACCTCGCCCAGTCTGCCCTGCTCTGTACAGTGAGAACTTCGCCCAGTCTGCACTGCCCCAGACAGTGAGAACATCACCCAGTCTGCACTGCTGTGTACAGTGAGACTTCGCCCAGTCTGCACTGCTCTGTACAGTGAGAAAATCGCCCAGTCTGCACTGCTCTGTACAGTGAGAACCTCGCCCAGTCTGCACTGCTCTGTACAGTGAGAACCTCACCCAGTCTGCACTACTCCGTACAGTGAGAACCTTGCTCAGTTTGCACTGCTCCGTACAGTGAGAACCTCGCCCAGTCTGCACTGCCCTGTACAGTGAGAACCTCACCCAGTCTGCATGGCCCCGTACAATGAGAACCTCACCCAGTCTGCACTGCTCTGTACAGTGAGAACCTCGCGGAGTCTGCACTGCTCTGTACAGTGTGAACCTCATCCAGTCTGCACTGCTCTGTACAGTGAGAACCTCGCGGAGTCTGCACTGCTCTGTATCGTGAGAACCTCGTCCAGTCTGCACTGTCCCGTGCAGTGAGAACCTCGCCCAGTCTGCACTGCTCTGTACAGTGAGAACTTTGCCCAGTCTGCACTGCTCTGTACAGTGAGAACCTCGCCCAGTCTGCACTGCTCTATACCCTGAATATCCTATCCAGTCTCCACTGCTCTGTGCCCCTCACCTCACCGTCATGTCACTCTTTCAGCTGATGTGCCCGTATCGCAATGCCCATGGAGCAGTTTATTGATGTTGGGATTGTGGAAACGTTTGTCAGGGTGAGTTGGGAACTTCACTGCCTCTGTTTAATGATCAGGTCAGCAACATGAACATATAACATAGAAGAACATAGAACATAGAACATTACAGCGCAGAACAGGCCCTTCGGCCTTCGATGTTGCGCCGACCAATTATGAAAAAAGCAATGACCCTCCAAACTAAACCATTCCCTTCTCTTCCGTAAACTTATCACCTAACCTCTTAAACGCCACCAAACGTGGTGCATCTACAACTGCCGCAGGCAGGGCATTCCACTCCCTAACCACCCTAACCATGAGGAATGTTATCAACAGACTGGGGCGGGCAGTTTGTAAATCGTTATACCTGAGCTGTCTGGTGCACTCCTGCTGATGTCCACTTCCCAAACTGGAAGTTGAGCTCCCTCTGTCCCCAGTGAAGGCTTTCACATTTGACCATCACGCGATGTGGTCGAGATACAGAAATGGTCCCTACATCGGATGCCTGAACTGAAATGGAAAATCTCAATGACAGATCATAAAGTTAGAAAATCCCTGCAGTGCAGAAGGAGGCCATTCAGCCCATTGAGTCTGCACCAACAACAATTCCACCCAGGCTCTATTCCCATAACATCTCATATTTACCCCGCTAATCACCTTGACATTGGGTTAATTTGGCATGGCCAATCAGCCTAAACTCTGGAATCTCTGGAAAAATTAGTTGTCATTTTACTAGCTCTGTCTGCACCCCCTCTCCCATTCCCCAACCCCAATGCCACCCCCACTTCCCCCCCATTCGCCCACCCACCCACCATGCTACAACCCCTGGAGTTAAGGTGCTGGACATCAGAACATCCAGCAAAATTATGTGGTGACATTGGAGACAGTACAGAGGAAGTTCACCAGATTGATTCCAGGATGAAAGGGCTGATGTATCAGGAGAGATTAAACAGTTTGGGTTATACTCAAAACATGTCAGCAGCACAGTGGCACAGTAGTTAACACTGCTGCCTCATAGCGCCAGGGACCCGGGTTCAATTCCGCTGTGGGTCATTGTCTGTGTGGATTCTGCACATTCTCCCTGTATTTGTATGGATTTCCTCCAGTTTCCTCTCACAGTCCAAAGATTAGACTAAAGTGCAGGTTGGGTGGATTGGAAATGCTAAATTGCCCCTTTGTGCCAGGGTTGGGTGATAGGGCTAGGGCTGCGAGGATTGTTGTCAGTGCAGACATGATGGGCTGAATGGCCTCTTCTGCACTGTAGTGATTCTACAGGTTCTAAAAAATTCTGTAAAATAAGGCCAGAATTTTAGTTGTGGCAAAAAAACCAATAATTTTCCTGGTGCATTAAAAAATGTGCCCTCCCTGAGATCTGAACGACACTTTCGATTTCATTGAATGCATTTTTATGGCTTGGGTAATGGTCACATTAAAGTTTGAAGAGCTTCCCTGAATGCGTACTATTCAGCAGGCTGTGCTTTAATGTACATCAATGATAATTAGCTGGCTGGAAACTTTAAGGAATACTTGATGTGAGTTCTCCGCTTTCTGCTGCTCCTAATTGCTGGCACTGAAGTTTTATTCTGGCAGATGCTTAAGAGTTTACAAAATGCACTGAAGCAAATGGAGGCCTTGTGGCGCAGTGGGTAGAATCCCTGCCTCTGAGCCTAGGAGCTCCAGGTTCGAATCCCACATCAGGACTTGATGGCCAAGGGAAGTGAGTTCATAACCGTAGTCAAACAGGCTGAGTACCGACCTGAAAATCCTTCCAAACATATGAAAGGCCAATGAAAGGGAGAGATTCCTGGTCAGTTATGCTTGATGTGAAGTAATGCTCTTCAAGCAATAAGCCCCTGGCAACAGACCTATTCTGGGAATTACTGGCAATGGAAGCAGATGAAAGTCTGCCTTTATGTCCCCACAAGTAGAGAATTAGAATGGAACTGCAGTCAATCATTAAGTTTCCTTTGACAACACCTTCCACACCTGTAATCTCTACTGCCTAGAAGGAGATGCGTGGGAGCACTATTGCTTGCAAATTCCCACCATCATGACTGGGGACAATACATTCTCATTCCTTTTCTGTCACTGGGTAAAAATCATGGGACTTACTTAATAACAGTATCTGCAGCAGTTCAAGAAGGTATCTTTTCTTGAACTTCTCATGACTTTGACCCAGTGACAGAGAAGGAACGATGCTACCCAGTCCCCAGTTTCTGGTCAGGAAGACCCTTTATCAGAGCTGAAGACAAGGAAAATCGGACAAGATTTATACTGTGAGAGTGGGGTGGTGGGGCGGTAATTGATTGGAATGGCATAGACAAAGAGACAAAGGGAATCTAAATGTTGATGATAAAGGCTGAGAATGGTGCTAAGAGCATCCATTAAGAGATCGGAATGTGTAAATGGCAGTGTAAAATTACACTTCTAAAACCTTGCTTTCATAGAACATAGAACATAGAACATAGAACATTACAGCACAGAACAGGCCCTTCGGCCTTCGATGTTGCGCCGACCAATATAAAAAGCAATGCCCCTCCAAACTAAACCATTCCCTTCTCTTCCATATACTTATCAACTAACCTCTTAAACGCCACCAAACTTGGCGCATCTACAACTGCTGCAGGCAGGGCATTCCACTCCCGAACCACCCTTTGGGTAAAGAACCTACCTCTGATATCCGTCCTATAACTATCACCCCTTAATTTAAAGCTGTGTCCCCTCGTGCTAGCTTTCTCCATCCTAGGAAAAAGGCTATCACTGTCCACCCTATCTAAACCTCTAATCATCTTATATGTTTCGATAAGGTCCCCTCTTAGCCGCCTCCTTTCTAACGAAAACAACCTCAAATCCCTCAGCCTCTCCTCATAAGACCTGCCCTCCATACCAGGCAACATCCTGGTAAACCTCCTCTGTACCCTCTCCAATGCCTCCACATCTTTCTTATAATGTGGGGACCAGAACTGCACACAATACTCCAAGTGCGGCCGCACTAGAGTTTTGTACAGTTGCAACATGACGTTGCGGCTCCGAAATTCAATCCCCTACCAATAAAAGCAAGACTCCATATGCCTTCCTAACAACCTTCTCGACCTGACTGCCTACTTTCAGGGATCTATGCACATACACACCAAGATCCCTCTGTTCATCTAGACTACTAAGAATCCTACCATTTGCCCTATACTCTACACATTTATTATTTCTGCCATAGTGCATTACCTCACACTTTTCCACATTAAACTCCATTTGCCACCTCTCGGCCCAGCTCTGCAACTTGTCCAAGTCCCTCTGCAAACTATAACCCCCTCTTCACTATCTACCACTCCACCGACTTTAGTGTCATCTGCAAATTTACTAATCCATCCTTCAATACCCTCATCCAGATCATTATAAAAATTACAAACAGCAGGGGCCCCAAAACAGACCCCTGAGGTACACCACTTGTCACCGAACTCCAAGATGAATATCTCCCATCAACCACCACCCTCTGTCTTCTATCTGCTAGCCAATTCCTAACCCAATTAGCTAAATCACCTCTATCCCATACATCTGCATTTTCTGCAGAAGTCTTCCATGGGCCACCTTATCAAACGCCTTACTAAAGTCCATATATACCACATCAACCGCCTTACCCCCATCCACCTCCTTAGTCACTTTTTCAAAAAACTCAATGAGGTTAGTAAGGCACGACCTACCCTTCACAAAACCATGCTGACTATCCCCAATCAATTCATTACTCTCTAAATAACTATAAATCCTATCCCTAATTATTCTCTCCAATACTTTGCCCACCACAGAAGTAAGACTCACTGGCCTATAATTCCCTGGAAGGTCTCTCTTCCCCTTCTTGAACAACGGGACCACATTCGCTATCCTCCAGTCCTCCGGAACCACACCCGTAACCAATGACGACCTGAAGATCAGAGCCAGAGGCTCTGCAATCTCCTCTCTTGCCTCCCAGAGAATCCTAGGGTAAATCCCATCCGGCCCAGGGGACTTATCCAACTTCAAACCCTCGAGAATATCTAGCACATCCTCCCTATCTACTTCGATACCTTCCAGTTTGCTACCCTGTACCTCAGTGTTCTCCATAACTACATTTACATCACCCTGCGTGAATACCGAAGAGAAATATTTATTCAGTACCTCTCCAATCTCCTCAGGCTCCACGCACAACTTCCCACTGCTGTCTATGACTGGCCCTAATCTTGCCCTAACCAATCTTCTATTCTTAACATATCTAAAGAAAGCTTTAGGATTCTCCTAATCCTATCAGCCAAAGTCTTCTCGTGTCCTCTCTTAGCTCTCCTCAATTCACTCTTTAGCTCCCTCCTGGCTAATCTATAGCTATCCATTGCACTAACCGAGCCTTCAATCCTCATCCTGACATAAGCCTCCATCTTATTTCATCCCCCTCATCCACCCCTGTAGGGCCACCTCCTGCATTCCTGCACATTTGTTCTCCATTTATACATTCCGATTTTTTAATGGATATTTTTAACATCATTCCTAGCCTTTATCATCATAATTGACATTCTCTTTGTCTTTTTTGTCTGTGCCATCTCTATCAATTACAGCACCTCCTCCCACCTCACCTTCACAGGGTATCCTATTCCCCTTGTCTTCAGCATTGACAAAGGGTCGTATCCAGAATCGAAATGTTGCCTCTATTCTCTCTCCACAGGTGCTGTCAGACCTGTGGAGATTTTCCAACCTTTCTCTGTTTTTGTTTCAGATTCCAGCATCCACAGTTTTTTGCTTTTATTTAATGCAGATTAAAAACCTGAACCTTTTGCATGCAACCTTCCGAAAGAACTTCCCTTGTTCAGAATTCACCAAGGGAAACTCGGATAAGCTGTCGCAGTGTGGACAAGTGAGCTAATGAATGATGGGAGAATTGATAAATCTGTCAGACCCGCTTGCTAATAACAGAACCGCTTCATCTATCAATGCACAGGATCTGAGATTGTGTCTAACGCTGTGTCGACACGGGGAATTGTAGAATCATTGGATCAATTTAGTCCACGTTAATGCTGTGAACTTCTCTTATCAATCCATTCTCTAAGCACTGTGTTGGAATGAAAACATTTGAATCAGTTTATCTCTTGAAGTCATTGCAGCGTATACAATAAGTAACCTTTGCCCATCAATCTCCTTTCTCATTTATTAAAGATCTTATGAGTTATTTCTTTTAATTCTCTCCTATTTCCTTCCTCCCTATCTGTTTTGGAGCTGCAGAGTCTCTTTACTGGGATGCCTTCCATAAAAAGCTAGTATTGCTTCCCAATGACTATTACTTATATCTCAGCATTAGTAATAAGTACTGGCAGTTGATGGAAGATATTGCAGTCAAGCCTGACCTTACCCTAACCAGGAGCTATCTGTAATGACAAGTAGGCTGACATTAACGCTGCAATGAAGTTACTGTGAAAATGCCCTTGTCGCCACGATCAGGCATCTGCTTGGACATACTGAGGAAGAATTTAGCATGGCTAATTCACATAACTAACATGTCTTTTTTACCATGGAAGGAAACCAGAGCACCCAGAGGAAACACAGGGAGAATGTACCCACTCCCCATAGACAGTGACCCAAACTGGGAATCAAGCCTGTGTCCCTGGCATTGTGAGGCAACAGTGCTAACCACCCCTGCTGCCCATTCTAGTTAATCCTCCTTTCCATCCTATTGCTACTTAGGTTAGGTGAATTGGCCATGCTAAATTCTCCCTCAGTGTACCTGAACAGGTGAATATGGTGATGAGATTTTCACGGTATCTTCATTGCAGTGTTAATGTAAGCCTACTTGTGACACTAATAAATAAACATTTAACTTCACTTCAATCAAAATATTTCTTGAGAAAGTGAGGGGGTATGGGATCCAAGGGGCTTTGGCCTCGTGGATCCAGAACTGGCTTGCCCACAGAAGTCATGATGTAGAGATGCCGGCGTTGGACTGGGGTAAACTCAGTAAAGTTTCACAACACCAATTTTAAATCCAACCAATTTATTTGATAGTAAATTCGCGAGCTTTCGACACTATGTGCCTTCGTCAGGCAAATGCAGTGTTCTGGTCTGCAATAGCACTCATACCAACACAGACAGTCATAGATTGCTGATTAGAATGCGAATCCTTACATCTAACCTGCTATTCAAGTGTTAAAGTGGCTAACAATGTGTGTGAAGGGAATCCTGAGCATTGGTTAGAGAATTGTGTATTTTCTCCAGACAGCACAGTAAGTGAGGTTTTTTGCTAACCCAGGCAAGTTACGGGGGTTACAGATAGTGTGTCATGAAGCCAAGATCCCTATTAAGACCGTCCTCATGTGTGCGGAACTTGGCTATCAGTCTCTGCTCAGCGACTGTGCGCTGTCGTGTGTCACGAAGGCCCCCTTGAAGAACATTTACCCGCAGGTCAGAGGCCGAATGCCCATGACTGCTGAAGTGTTCGCCCACAGGAAGGGAACTGTTTTGCCTGGTGATTGTTGAGCGATGCTCATTCATCTGCTGTCGTAGTGTCTGCATGGTCTCCCCAATGTACCACGCCTCGGGACATCCTTTCTTGCAACGTATTAGGTAGACAACATTGGCCGAGTTGCAAGTGTATGTACCGTGTACCTGGTGAATGGTATCCTCACATTTGATGACGTCGTCCATGTCTATGATCTGGCATATCTTACAGAGGTTGCTGTGGCAGGGTTGTGTGGTATTGTGGTCACTGTTCTCCTGAAGGTTGGGTAGTTGGGTAGTTCAACTGCACAACCTCAAACAGATCATTGTTCGCAGCAAACTACCCAACCTTCAGGAGAACAGTGACCACAATACCACACAACCCTGCCACAGCAACCTCTGCAAGACATGCCGGATCATAGACATGGACGGCATCATCAAACGTGAGGATACCATTCACCAGGTACACAGTACATACTCTTGCAACTCGGCCAACGTTGTCTACCTAATACGTTGCAAGAAAGGATGTCCCAAGGTGTGGTACATTGGGGAGACCATGAAGACACTACGACAGCGGATGAATGAGCATCGCTCAACAATCACCAGGCAAAACAGTTCCCTTCCTGTGGGCGAACACTTCAGCAGTCATGGGCATTCGGCCTCCGACCTGCGGGTAAATGTTTTTCATGGGGGCCTTCGTGACACACGACAGCGCACAGTCGCTGAGCAGAGACTGATAGCCAAGTTCCGCACACATGAGGACGGTCTTAATAGGGATCTTGGCTTCATGACACACTATCTGTAACCCCCGTAACTTGCCTGGGTTAGCAAAAAACCTCACTTACTGTGCTGTCTGGAGAAAATACACAATTCTCTAACCAATGCTCAGGATTCCCTTCACACACATTGTTAGCCACTTTAACACTTGAATAGCAAGTTAGATGTAAGGATTCGCATTCTAATCAGCAATCTATGACTGTCTGTGTTGGTATGAGTGCTATTGCAGACCAGAACACTGCATTTGCCTGACGAAGGCCATAGTGTCGAAAGCTCGCGAATTTACTATCAAATAAATTGGTTGGATTTAAAATTGGTGTTGTGAAACCTTACTGAGTTTGCCCACAGAAGGCAGAGAGTGGTTGTGGATGGGCCTTTTTCCTGCATGGAGGTCGGTCACCAGTGGAGTGCCCCAGGGATCTGTTCTAGGACCCTTGCTGTTTGTCATTTTATAAATGTCCTGGATGAGGAAGTGGAAGGATGGGTTGGTAAGTTTGCCAACGACACGAAGATTGTTGATGTTGTGGATAGTCTGGAGGGATGTCAGAAGTTGCAGCGTGATATGGATAGGATGCAAGACTGGGTGGAGAAGTGGCAGATGGACTTCAACTCGGATAAATGTGTAACGTTCCATTTTGGCAGGTCAAATGGGATGAAGGAATATATTATTAAGAGTAAGACTCTCTGCAGTGTAGAGGATCAGAAGGACCTTAGGGTCTGGATCCATAGGACTGTTAAATCAGCCTTGCAGGTAGAGGATATGGTCAAGAAGGTGTAAGGTGTACTGGCCTTCATCAACCGAGAGATTGAGTTTAGGAGTTAGGAAATAATGCTTCAGCTTTATAAGACCCTAGTCAGACCCCACTTGGAGTATGTGCGCAGTTCTGGTGGAAGTTATTGAAAGGGTGCAGAGGAGATTTACAAGGATGTTGCCTGGATTGAGTGGCATGCCTTATGAGGGTAGGTTGAGGGAGCTCAGTCTTTTCTCCCTGGAGAGACAAAGGATGAGAGGTGACCTGATAGTGGTTTATAAGATGTTGAGAGGTATAGATCGAGTGGATTCTCAGAGGCTATTTCCCAGGGCTGAAATGATTGCTGTGAGAGGACGCAGGTGCTGGGGAATAGGTACAGAGGAGATATCAGGAGTAAGTTTTTCACTCGGAGGATGGTGAGTGAGTGGAATCAGCTACTGTTGGTAGCGATGGTGGAGGCGAACTCGCTGGGGTCTTTGAGGAGACTTCTGGATGAGTACATGGGATTTAATGGGATTGAGGGTTATAGGTAGGCTAGTATGTAGAGATATAATCAGCGCAACTTGTAGACCAAAGGGCCTGTTTGTGCTGTATTATTTTTATGTTCTATGTTCTAAAATCAACTCATCCCGTGCAAACAAGACATTGAAAATTCCTGAACACATTAATTTCGGTGATGGTCAGTTTACTCCTTTGTCACCGAGGGGCCTCATAATTAACACATATTTACATTATGTGCAATGTAAACATAACACATGTTATGTTTACATAACATAATTAACATTAATTAATATTAATTAACTCATAATTAACATTAATCTTCCTTACGGTTGTTATCTCACTGGACTTAGTCATCATTCATGGAATGCTCTTTATTTCCAGAAACCCAATTTAGCTTAGATGACTGATTTGTAACATTTCTTCTTTTTCTGGAAGAATTAGCTCTACGGTCTGGCAGTTCAAGCACTTTCAATCATTCTCAAAATGCTAAATATCCTACAAAGTACTTTTCAAGTGCATTCATTGTAATTCTGTAAGAAACACGGTGGCCAATTTGCACACAGCCAGGTTTCACTGATAATGAACAAATCAGGTATTAATTGATTTGATTTGATTTATTATTGTCACATGTATTAGCATACAGGGAGAAGAATTGTTTCTTGCACACTATACAGACAAAGCATACTGTTCATAGAAAAGAAAAGGAGAGGGCGCAGAGTGTGGTGTTAAAGTCATAGCTAGCGTGTAGAGAAAGATCAGCTGAATATAAGATAGGTCCATTCGTAAGCCTCATGGTAAATATTGGCCAGTACAATGGAGAGAACAGTTATGTGTTCCTCCTGAATAAGATCGCATACCTGAATGTTCCCTTTCATCAGTCCTGGCTTTAGGAGGGAGGTCAGGTGCTTCTCACCTGTCACTGCAGACCCGATGGGCTGAAGGGCCTCTACTGCACTGCACAATTCAATGATTCTATGTTACATAGAAATGTATAAACAAGAAGCAGGAGTAGGCCATTCATTTTGATCATGGCTGATCATCAAATTCAGTATCTTAATACCCCCCTTTCTTCCCATATCCCTTTAATCCCAAGAACTTTATCTAATTTCTTCTTGAAATCAGACAACGTTTTGGCCTCAACTACTTTCTGTGGTAGTGAATTCCACACAGAAGAAATTTCTCTTCACCTCAGTTCTAAAAGGTTTACCCCTTATTCTCAAACTGTGACCCCTAGTTTTGGACTCCCCGATCATCGGGAACATTCTTTCTGAATCTACCCTGTCTAATCCTAATAAAATTAGGATTTTATATATTTATATGAGACAGATCCCCTCTCACTCTTCTAAACACCAATGAATATAATTCTAACTGACGTAGTCTCTCCTCATATGACAGACCGGCCATCCCAGGCATCAGCCTGGTAAATCTTTGCTGCACTCTCTCTAGAACGAGGACATCCCTCCTCAGATAAGGACACCAAAACTGCACCCAACACTTCAGGTGTGGCCTCACCAACGCCCTATACATTGGCAACAAAACATCCCTATCCTTGTATTCAAATCGTCTCCCTTTGAAGGTCAGCACACCATTTGCCTTTTTTACTGTCTGCTCTACCTGCACGCTTACTTTCAGCGACTTATACTTGTAAAACTGCTGTCCTGTGATTGGCCACAGCATTCAGCGGGTGGGTGGGGCTTACGCTGTTGGGGTCCTCAATCATGGGTAAGGCTTCATGATGGCCACATAAGTGCCTGAAAGATACCTGATTCCATGATTCGCCCCGCCCATCCCACCCAGCAGAGCCTACACATCTTCGCAGTCACTGATTTTGATTAGAACAGGTTTAAGGTGGTTATGGATGTTTACATCAGAATTAATTTTACTTTCAGCTCAGTAAAGGCCATCAAATTGCTTTGCAATCCAGCATAGTCACTGTCAGATTATCAGCCCAAATCCACCTCAGAAACAACTAGCTCACAAATTCAACCAGAAAGCTTTCTGAAATCCCAGCTGAAAGTTCAAGAGGTTTATGACAATTGTCGATTGTAATCAAGCTGGAGTGATAAGCTCCGAATTTTTTTGACTTAAACCTACACAGTTTCAAGTGTTGCTGAATGTATTTGAGAACCGTGGGCAAGATCTTATCGCTCGTTCACACCATGTTCCGTCTGCAGCGGAGTCGGAGAATGTGGCGGCCAGCTAAATCTCTGTTCATTGTGGTAGATGGGAGTGGTGGTAAATTTCTGGCCTGTGTGTTTGACTAATCACCCTGTCTTCACGGTAACCTTACTGCATTCCTTTGCATAGAATCATGGAATCCCTTACATGGGAGGAGACCATTCAGCCCATCGAGTCTACAATGACCACAATCCCACCCAGGCCCTATTCCACAACCCCACGTATTTATCCTGCTAATCCTCCTAACACTAGGATCAATTTAACATGGCCAATCAACCTAACCTATACATTTTTAGGCTGTGGGAGGAAACTCCCAAAAGAAATACATGCATGACACAGGTAGAATGTGCAAATTCCTCACAGACAGTGACCCGAGGCTGAAATGTCCCTGGCGCTGCGAGACAGCAGTGCTAACCACTGTGCCTCTGTGCCAGACTTTTGGTGTCAGTGCAGACACCAAAGTTGTAAAATAACGATACTTAAAACCTTGATTTGCTCCCTTTACCAGCTGGCCCTTGGTTAAACTACTGCCCTTGGGATCATTAAGCATGCTGTTGGCGGGTACTGTCTGGCTAAGAAATCAGTGTGGGGTGTGGCTGGAGGATTACTGACTGAACGTTGCTTCATCTTGGGATTCGGGTCTAGATGGAGTTCCTTTAGGATTTGGCTGTTAACCATGGAATGCTACCACAGATTGTAATCCATAAAGACCATTTTTGTTTACTTACAGGTCTATGTACATCTCAGTACTCTACACAAGGTTGGCTTCTTCCAGTTAGATTTTGGTTACATCAGCAATTACCCCATTATTAAGTGCTCCTGATGTTAACTCTTTACAATGGTGAATTCCATTGTCTAAGCTTGCCTTTATTGGTCGTTATTGTCAGTGCGAACTCAATGGGCCTTTTCTGCACTCTGGGGCCCCTAATTTACCATTTTGATTCTAAATGCTGGGTGGGCTTGAAACTGGGAGCATTTCAGATCTGACTTTTAGACCCATCCTTAGGTGTCTCTGTACACACTCTGCCTGAATAAATATCAGCGAATCTGAATCACGTTGCAGAAGCCTGCAGGCAGGGCTTAACGCGCCCAAAACCACATAGTTCTGATCGGTGCCTCCAGAGAAACAATGATAGAATTCAGCTCCTCTGCCACATCCCTCCCAGGCCAGATAATGCCTCCCCCTGACCCCCATAAACATTGCCCCACAACATTACTGACCCCCTTATCCCACCACCCAGACTGACCGCAGTCCAGTCTCCTGCTTCCCCCTCACTAATCGCAGGCAGAGTGACAGTGAAAAGCCCCTTCCTCTCACCTCAAGCAGAGAGCTGTCGGATGTGAGGCAACTGGAGTACCTGAATTGCTTTTGTGGGGCGTGTCTGTTTTACGCCAATTCTGGATGGGTGAACTGGAGGCAAAAGAGGGAGGTGCCGGTAAGGTTGGGTGTGCAATCCACTAAGTCAATTTAAATTCACGCAAGTGCATGTAAATGGCCGTCACACCCATTTCGGGCACCCTCCCCATCACGTCATTTTGGTAAAGGGGGACCCAGTGTGGAATTGGGTGCAAATTTCCCTACTCACCTCTCGCCCCTGGTAACATTGGTAAACTTACAAACATTGGCACCATACTGTCCTTAAGATGACAAAGAGCTGTTTAATTAGAATGAAAGCTGATGATATGATACACCACAGGTATACCTTAGCACTTTACATTCAATACAGCGTGGACACGGTCTTCCTGGTGTAACACAATGGTAAAATTGGGCCCTGTGACTCTGTGACTCTAGGAAGATCCCATTATATGAAATATACTTCTCAAATCTAGGATCTTGCCATTGATTGCAATGGTTAACACTGCTGTGTCTCAATGCCAGGGACCCACGTTTAAGTCTGGCCTCATGAGTTTGCATGTTCTCTTTGTGTCTGCGTGGATTTCCTCCAGGTGCTCTGGTTTAACATAAGAACGTAAGAAATAGGAACAGGAGCAGGCCATTTAGCCCTTCGAGCCTGCCCCACCATTCAATAAGATCATGGCTGACGTGAAGCGGATCAATTCCACTTTCCCGCTTTCTACCCATAACCCTTAATCCCCTTGTCTATCAGAAATTTATCTACCCGTGACTTAAATATATTCAACGAGGTAGCCTCCACCACTTCAATTGTCAGAGAATTCCAGAGAGTCACCACCCTTTGAGTGGAGAAGTTCCTGCTCAACTCTGTTCTAAACTGCTTCCCCCCCCCTTATTTTGAGGCTATGCCCTCTAGTTTCCTTCCACAGTCCAAACATGGGCAGGTTATGTTGGTTGGCCGTTCTAAATTGCCCCTTACCGTCAGGGGAGTGAGCTGGGGAAATATGTGGCCTAACAGGAATAGGGTCTGGGTGGGATTGTTGTCGGTGCAGTATCAGTGGGCCAAATTGGCCACTTTTTGCAATGTAGGGATTCTGTGGTTCTAGCTTATGATTCTGTGAGATTCACCCTGAGCACTTTCAGATAAATGGTTGCAGCTCAGGACCATTTAGTAGGTTCCGGTAACATTGGTAAACTTACAAACATTTGCACCATACTGTCCTTAAGATGGCAAAGAGCTGTTTAGTTAGAATGAAAGCTGATGATATAATACACCACAGGTATACCATAGCACTTTACATTCAATACAGCGTGGACACGGTCTTCCAACCTAGCCCATCATGGAAGCAGAAATTCCTGCCTGAGATCAGCGGACTTTTGACTTGTCTGTTGAATTTGCCGTCCAGCCCATGACTATTCCTATGGCGGACAGGACCAGGTTTCCACATGTGTTCTTGAAGTGTATTGGCTTGTGATGTAGAAAATGCAGGAATATCAGTATATGGCCAGGACTTTACCCACCTCACCCGCCACAGAATCGACTCGGGCAAGGATCCAACAACAGAAATTTCACCTCAGCCGGGAGTTTCTGGTCTCGCCTGAGCTTTTTGCCATCAGTGTTCACCTTCCAGCTCTGACGAAAGCACATCAATCTTTTTCTCTCCAGACCGATGTTGTCTGAATGTATTCCAGCAGTTCTGTTTTTCATTTCAGATTTCCAAAATCACCAGAATGCTGTTTTTGTTTTATAATGCCACTGCCCTTTGAGAATTTACCACCAACACAATATTTTTACACGTCACTTTGAGTTCTTGCCCAAGCACGCACCAGGAAAAGAAATGGACCTGCTATAATGCTTCAGAAATATAATGCATCATGCAAATAAGAAGGGAACAGCAATAAACTGTCAAAGAGCAAATTTTCATTAATCGTACATGCAACATGCTGAACTTATTAAATAAATCTCATAGCAAGGTTTTATAAACAGCAGTATGATATAATGATCTTGTTGATGTCGGCTGAGGAAAGAATGTCGGGCAAATAATAGGAAGAACTCTTGGCCCTTATTTGAATATTGTCACAGCAATTCCTATATGCACTTCCAAATCCTTATCTTCAAATCCTTGTACAATCTCATCTCAGCTTGCCTTCTTTAGCCTCTGTACTGCCTCCTGAGCCTTCTGGCCTGTTGACCATAGCTGATGTATCTTCTACCTCACCCTAATGTATCACCCCAAACACAGCATCTCAGACAATGTAGCACTCCATTAGAATGCAACAAAAATTTAGGCAAGAGGGATTTGAACCCATGACATTGTGACCAGAATTTTACGGCCCCCTCTCCTTGGAAATTGGAGTGGGCGAGGGATGGGTAATGGGAAGGTCTGTTGACCTTCATGGGGTTTTATGGTTTCAGGACAAGTGAAGCTGTAAAATCCCACCCTGTGCCTCAAAGTAAGCTCGATAACATAGGTGTTGTATTCTTCTAATATTTGTACATCTTCTGTATCTGTCAGAGGGAAGTCATGCCTAACAAATTTAATTGAACTTCTTGAGGAAGTGACCGAGTATGTATAGATGAGGGTAGTGCAGTTGTTGTAGCTTATATAGATTTCAGCAAAGCCTTGACAATATTCCACATGGAGACTTGTAAAGAAGACAGATGCAAATGGTATACAAGGTAACCTGACAAAGTGGATTCAAAATCAGCTCATTTGTAGGAGACAGAAGGTGATGACATAGTGTTATTAGTGACTGGAAGCCAGTGTCCAGTGGTGTACCACAGGGATCTGTGTTGGGCACCCGATTATTCACCAGTTATATAAATGACATCTATTATGTGGGGGTAATAGGATTAGTAAGTTTGCGAGTGACACAAAGATTGGACGGGTGGTTAACAGTGAGGCGGAGTGTCTTGGGCTACAAAAAGATATAGACAGAATGGTCAAATCTGTAGATAAATGACAGATGGAATTTAACCCTGAAAAGTGTGTGATATACTTTGGTAGGAGTCATTTGACAGGAAAGTACTCAATAAATGATTGGACACTAGGAAGTTCTCTGGAACAAAGGGACCTTGGGGTGTTTATCCACAGATCTCTGAAGGTGGAAGGGCATGTTAGTAGGATGGTGAAAAAGGACACTTGCCTTTATCAATCGAGGCGTACATTGCAAAAGCAGGGAAGTTATGTTGAAGGTGTTCAGAACTTTGGTGAGACCCACAGTTACAGTACTGTGTGTACTTCTGGTCGCCACATTATCAGAAGGATGTGGTTGCATTGGAGGGGATGCAGAGGACATTCATCAGGATGGTGCCTGGGATGGAACATTTGAGTTATGAAGAGAGATTAGATTGGCTTGGGTTCTTTTCATTGGAGCAGAGAAGATCGCGGGGCAACCTGATTGGGGTGTACAAGATTATGAGAGACATGGACAGAATGGATAAGGACAGCTGTTCCCCTTAGTTGAAGAGTCAGTCACGAGGGACAGGTAGTATTGAGGAAGCAGGAGTGGCTGCAGAAGGATTTGGACAGGTTAGGAGAGTGGGCAAAGAAGGGATAGCTCAAATACCATGTAGAAAAGTGTGAGATTGTGTACTTTGGAAGAAGGAATGGAGGCATTGGCGATTTTCTAAATAGGGAAATGCTTAGGAAATCAGAAACATGAAGGGACTTAGGAATCATTGTTCAAGATTCTGTTAGGGTTAATGTGCATGTTCAGTTGGCAGTTAGGAAGGCAGATGCAATGTTAGTATTCATGTCAAGAACAGGGAGGTACTTCTGAGGCTGTATAAGGCTCTGGTCAAACCCCATTTGGATTATTATGAGCACTTTTAGGCCCCATATCAAAGGAAGAATGTATTGGCCTCGGAAAGGGTTCAGAGGAAATTTATAAGAATGATTCCTGGAATGAAGAGCTTATCATATGAATAATGGTTGAGGACTCTGGATTTGTTCTCGTTGGAGTTTAGAAGGATGATGGGGGGCGGTCTTCTTGAAACTTACAGGATACTGTGGTGCCTGAATAAAGGAGCGGATATTTCCACTGGTAGGAAAAACTAGAACCAGACGGCACAACCTCTGGCTGAAGGGACAATCCTTTATAACAGAGATCAGAAGGAATTTCTTCAGCCAAAGAGTGGTGAATCTGTGCAACTCTTTGCCACAGAATGCTGTAGAGGCCAGGTCATTGAGTCTCTTTAAGACAGAGATAGATAGGTTTTTGATTAATCAGGGGATCAGGGGTAATGGGAGAAAGGCAGGAAAATGGGGATGTGACAAATATCAGCCATAATTGAATGGTAGAGCAGAATCAATGGGCTGAATGGCCTTATTCTGCTACAATGTCTTCTGGTCTTAAGGGACATCGGTTCAAGGTGGGGGTGGGGGGGGGGGGTGGGGGGGGTGGGGGGCAGGAGGTTTAGGGAGAAGGTGAGGAAAAGCTTTTTTATCCAGAGGGTGGTGACGGTCTCGAGTGCACTGCCTGGCAGGGTGATGGAGGTTGGTTGCCTCACATCCTTTAAAAAGTACCTGGATGAGCACTTGGCACATTGTCACATTCAGGGCTGTGGGCCAAGTTCTGGTAAATGGGATTGGCTGAGAGGTCAGCTGTTTCTCGGATGTCAGTGCAGAAGACTCTATGGCCCTCTTCTGCACTGTGTGGTCCTATGGTTAATAACTTAATTCAAAAAGTAAACTGACGAAGGTGAGGTATTTAGAACATAGAACATAGAACAATACAGCACAGAACAGGCCCTTCGGCCTTCGATGTTGTGCCGACCAAAATAAAAAGCAATGCCCCTCCAAACTAAACCATTCCCTTCTCTTCCATATACTTATCAATTAACCTCTTAAACGCCACCAAACTTGGCGCATCTACAACAGCTGCAGGCAGGGCATTCCACTCCCTAATCACTCTTTGAGTAAAGAACCTACCTCTGATATCCGTCCTATAACTCATACCCCTTAATTTAAAGCTGTGTCCCCTCGTGCTAGCTTTCTCCATCCTAGGAAAAAGGCTATCACTGTCCACCCTATCTAAACCTCTAATCATCTTATATGCTTCAATAAGATCCCCTCTTAGCCGCCTCCTTTCTAACGAAAACAACCTCAAATCCTTCAACCTCTCTTCATAGGACCTGCCCTCCATACCAGGCAACATCCTGGTAAACCTCCTCTGTACCCTCTCCAATGCCTCCACATCTTTCTTATAATGTGGCGACCAGAACTGCACACAATACTCCAAGTGCGGCCGCACTAGAGTTTTGTACAGCTGCAACTCTGGTCACTTTCTCTGGTCACTTTCTGACCTCTCTGGTCACTTTCTCAAAAAACTCAATGAGGTTAGTAAGGCATGACCTACCCTTCACGAAACCATGCTGACTATCCCCAATCAATTCATTTCTCTCTAAATAACTATAAATCCTATCCCTAATAATTCTCTCCAATACCTTGCCCACAACAGAAGTAAGACTCACTGGCCTATAATTCCCAGGAAGGTCTCTCTTCCCCTTCTTAAACAATGGGACCACATTCGCTATCCTCCAGTCCTCCGGAACCACACCCGTAACCAACGAGGACCTGAAGATCAGAGCCAGAGGCTCTGCAATCTCCTCTCTTGCCTCCCAGAGAATCCTAGGGTAAATCCCGTCCGGCCCAGGGGACTTATCCAACTTCAAACCCTCGAGAATTTCTAACACATCCTCCCTATCTACTACAATACTTCCCAATTTGCAACCCTGTACCTCAGTGCTCTCCATAGCTACATTTCCAGCACTCTGCATGAATACCGAAGAGAAATATTTATTCAGTGCCTCACCAATCTCTTCAGGCTCCACGCACAACTTCCCACTGCTGTCTATGACTGGCCCTAATCTTGCCCTAACCAATCTTCTATTCTTAACATATCGAAAGAAAGCTTTAGGATTCTCCTTAATCCTATCAGCCAACATCTTCTCGTGTCCCCTCTTAGCTCTCCTCAATTCACTTCTTACCTCCTTCCTGGCTAATCTATAGCTATCCATTGCACTATCCGAGCCTTCAAGCCTCATCCTGACATAAGCCTCCTTTTTCTTCTTAACCAGCAAATCAACTTTTTTCGTACACCTTAACCAGCAAATCAACTTTTTTCGTATTTGTAATAGTTTAATTTGGTTTACCTTCTAATTGTGGATTTACTGTTTGTTCATTTATGCATGCCTATGTCCTGAATGGTTTTTTATTCAAAGTTTATGTACTTTTTTGTCCTTGTTGGTACATTATCTACACATTCAGTGCTGACTTACCGAAGTTTAATAAACACAAGATTTTAAACAATCAGATGTAAGTGCGGAGCATAACCTGCTTGAACGAGCTGCTTGAAACATGACAAAAGAAAACATTGCATTTCAGATGTAAGGCAGTTTTTATGCAGAATTTTAAAACACTTACCCACAAGAGGTGGGTTTGGAGGATGTAGCTGATGTAGCAGGCTGGCAGTAATACTGAGCACGCCCTTGATAATCTCTGACAAGAGAATTTTATTCAAATTTGGGAACAAGACAATCGAGAAAGATGGAACTGAATCACCTACCAGGGGAGAGTCAATGATCAGGCAGGTTAATCAGCCAGGCCAGGGTAGGGTAAACAATCAGGGGAGCGATGATTTGATTTGATTTATTGTTGTTACATGTATTGGTTGGAATACAGTGAAAAGTATTGTTCCTCACGTGCTATACAGACAAAGCATACTGTTCATAGAGAGGGACCAGAGAGCGTGCAAAATGTAGTGTTACAGTCATAGCTGGGTGTAGAGAAAGATTAACTTAATGTGAGGTAGGTCCATTCAAAAGTCAGACAGCAGCAGAAAAGAAGCTATTCCAGATATGGCTGGTACATGATCTCAGAATTTTGTATTATTTTCCCGACGGAAGAACGTGGAAGAGAGAATGTCCGGTGCGGGGGGTCCTTGAATATACTGGTTTCCTTTCCAAGGCAGCAAGAAGCGTAGACAGAGTCAATGGAGTGAGGCTGGTTTGTGTAATGGACTATGTTCGCAACCATGGTACTTTTTGTAGTCTTGGTTGGAGCAGGAGCCATTCCAAGCTGTCATACATCTGGAAAGGGTGCTTCTTATGGTGTATTTGTAAAAATGGGTGAGTATTGCAGCAGACATGCCAAATTTCCTTAGCCTCCTGTGAAAGTAGAGGCGTTGGTGGGTTTCTTAACTATAACATCGGTGTGGGGGGACCAGGACAGATCGTTGGTGGTCTGGACATCTAGAAACCTGAAGCCTTTGGGTCATTTCTACTTCATCTGCGTTGATGTAAGTTGGGGCATGTCCTCCGCTATGTTTCCTGAAGTCAATGACGATGACTATCTCTTTTGTTTCACTAATGTTATGGGAGAGATTATTGTTGTCGAACCGAGGTATCACCTGATGCAATTTTTCAAAGCCAACTTGGCCTTTTAGCGAAGATGAAGCATCAGATCAAGCCTGGGAGGGGATGCAATGCTTCATCCTGTCAGCACTGTTCTTGTTTGTCCCTCACGTGGGGGCCATGAATTGGATTCAATTTGAATTTGAATTGAATAAAAATTTGAAAAAAAACCTTGATAAGTTGGCAGATCGGATAGATGGAGCACAGTTTTTTGTTAGTGACAAATTAGAAAATAAAACAAGCTTGCTCGCACATGTCGGTTTTCATTAAAGCTGTTTACAAACAACCTGCATTCACACAGTTTGCCTTCAACACAGAAAACATGTGGCAGTGCTTTATCAATTGACGAAACATTGATTCAAGGAATGGATAACAGGGCAAGATGGACAATTAGGAGAAGTCTATTTCATAGAATCATAGAACCCTACAGTGCAGAAAGAGGCCCTTCAGCCCATCAAGTCTGCACCGACTATGATCCATGATTTGGTTTGATTTAGTTTATTATTGTCACATGTATTAACACAGAGTGAAAAGTATTGTTTCTTGTGCTATACAGATGTAACATACCTTTCATAGAGAAGGAAAGAAGAGGGTGCAAAATGTAGTGTTACAGTCATAGCTCAGGTATGGAGGAAGATCAACTTAATGTGAAGTAGGTCCATTCAAAAGTCTGACAGCAGCAGGGAAGAAACTCTTTCTTGAGTCAGTTGGTACGCAACCACAGACTTTATTATCCTTTTTCCAGCAAAAGGAGATGGGAGAGAATGTCGTAATGCGTGAGGCCCTAGATTATGCTAGCTGATTTTTCAAAGCAGCAGGAAGTATAAACAGTGTCAATGGTGGGAGGCTGGTTTCAGTGATGAACTGGGCTTTGTATTTGTATTTTTGTATTTGCAGTTTATTTCAGTCTTGAACAGAGCAAGGAAAAGATAAAGTTTATTTATCAATCACAAGTAAAGCTTAAAATTACTGTGAAAGTCCCCTAGTTGCCACACTCTGGCACGTGTTCGGGTCAATGCATCTAACCAGCACATCTTTCAGAATGTGGGAGGAAACCGGAAAACCCAGAGGAAACCCACGTAGACAAGGGGAGAACGTGCAAACTGTGCTCAGGCAATGACCCACGGTCGGGAATTGGAGTTGGAGCGGACATGCCAAATTTCTTTAATCTCCTGAGAAATAGAGCGTTGGTGGGCTTTCTTAACTATAGTGTCGGCATGGGGAGACCTGACAGATTGTTGGTGATCTGGACACCTAAAAACTTAAAGCTCTCAACCTTTTCTACTTCGTCCCCATTGATATAGACAAGAACATGTTCTCCTTTACCCTTCCTGAAATCGATGACAATCTTCATTTTGTTAATATTGAGAGTGAGATTATTGTCGATGCACCAGGTTCACCAGATTCTCTATCTCATTCTTGTATTCTGTCTTGTTATTGTTTGAGATCCGACCCACTATGATGGTGTTGTCAGCAAACTTGAAAATCGAATCGGAGGGGAATTTGGCCACACAGTCATTGGTGTATAACAAAATAGTAGGAGGCTATTGCCTTGTGGGGCTCCGAGTTAAGGATGATCGTGGAGGAGGTGACACTACTTTTTTATTGATAAATGTAAGTATGGGACGCAGGCTGTGGTCAGAGGATCAGAAGGCTCAGACAGCGATGTCCAGGTTGAAGAAGGCAATTTTGGGACGAAGTTGTAAAAGGGTTTGAAGACAAGGAGAAGGATTTTAAGTAAAAATAGAAAACACTGGAGATCCGGCAGCATTTGAAAGAGAGTTAATGTAATGGGCCGGCATGGTGGCACAGTGGTTAGCACTGCTGCCTCACAGCACCAGAGACCTAGGTTCAATTCCAGCTCCATCTGTGCAGAGTCTGCATGTTTTTTTTTAAAGAGCAACACAGCACGGGAAACAGGCCCTTCGGCCCAACGAGCCCGCGCCGCCGTCATAACTATATAGTAGCAAATCCATTATCCTATTATATTATTCCTATATAATAATATATATATTATTCCTAATATGGAAACTTCTCACTATAGGGACAATTTGTTTCCCAATCAGCCTAAGAGCGAATTTTTGGGTTGTGGGAGGAAACCGGAGTGCCCGGAGAAAAACCCACGCAACCACGGGGAGAACGCGCAAACTCCCGCAGACACCGGCCCAATTCCAAGTGTCTGCACAGCCACATCGATAGTCTCTGAGCTGTCATGGTGCCCTTCAGATGGTCCACATAAAGCACTCATTTACGACATGAGGTACCAGGCAACCCATGAATCAACTTCCAAGAGCTGTACCCGCACCACCTGCCGAATGCATGCTCAATGTTGGTCAAGTATGGACCGAATTACCTGTGGAAAAAGCCGTAGTTAAACAGTCCTACTATATCCCTCTATCTGCATACCGCTCATGTGGCTGTCCAAGAGACCCTTAAACAGCCCTAGCGTGCCTGCTCCCACCACCTTACTCGGCAGTGCATTCCACACCCCCACTAACCTTTGTGTGAAAAACTGCCCTCTAATATTCGTCTTATACATAGCCCCCCTCACCCTAAGGCCATGACCCCTCGTCCTATCCATTTCTGAAGGTGGAAAAAGTTTACCTCCATTTACTCTATCTATACCCATTATAATCTTATACACCTCTATGAGATCCCCTCTAAGCCGACGTCTTTCAAGGGAAAACAACCCCAGTCTATTTAATCGTTCCTCATAGGACAGTCCTTCCATACCAGGCAGCATCCTGGTAAACCTTCTCTGCACTCTCTCCCAAGGACTCCACATCCTTCCGATAGTATGGAGACCAGAACTGGGCGCAGTATTCCAAGTGAGGCCTAACCAAAGTTGTATACAACTGCAACATCAAACTCCTACTCTTGTATTCTATACCCTTTTCTATGAAAGCTAACATTCTATACGCCTTCTTTATCACCTTCTCCACCTGTGAGGACACCTTCAGAGACTTGTGAACCTGCACCCCCAAGTCTCTCTGCGTCTCTATGCTCTGTATAGTTTTACCTTTTATCCTATAACTCTCTTCTACATTTTTCCGGCCAAAATGCATCACCTCGCATTTATCCAGATTAAATTCCATTTGCCATCTATCTGCCCAGTCTACCAACCTGTCTATGTCCTGTTGTATTGCCTGACACTGCTCTTCTCTACCCGCCAATCCAAGCATCTTGGTGTCATCAGCAAATTTGCTGATCTCACCACCTACCCCTACTTCCAAGTCGTTTATGTAGACCACAAATAGAAGAGGACCTAGTACTGAGCCCTGTGGCACTCCACTAGTGACAGGCTTCCAGCCGGAAAAAGAGCCTTCCCCTACTACCCTCTGTCTCCTCCTCCCGAGCCAGTTCTCGACCCATCTACATACCCGACCCTGTATCCCATGCGCCTTCACCTTCTGTATCAGTCTACCATGAGGAACCTTGTCAAACGCCTTACTGAAATCCATGTAGACGACATCAACAGCCTGTCCTTCATCAACTGTTTTTGTCACTTCTTCAAAAAATTCCACTAGATTCGTAAGACAAGACTTCCCCTTGACGAAGCCCTGCTGCGTATCCCTGATCAGATCGCAGCGCTCCAGATGCTCATACATCCTGTCCCTAAGGATCCTCTCCATTAGCTTACCTATAACTGAAGTCAAGCTCACCGGCCTATAGTTCCCTGGGTGATCCCTCTGACCTTTTTTAAAACAACGGTACTACGTTTGCTATCCTCCAGTCCTCTGGGACCTCACCTGTGTCCAAGGAAGAGACAAAGATTTGCGTCAGAGGCCCAGCCAAGTCTTCCCTCAACTCCCTTAGCAGCCTGGGGTAAATGACATCAGGCCCCGGAGCTTTATATGTCTTTAAGCTGCCTAACAGCCCCAACACCTCTTTCCTCGTAATCCTTATTTCCCTCAACCGATCCTCAACTTTGTCAACATCAGGCACAGACACCTGTCCAGTCTCCTGCGTGAATACCGACGCAAAGTATTCATTCAGGATCTCCCCCATTTCCTCAGGCTCTAAGCATAGATCCCCTCCACTGTCCCTAAGAGGTCCAATCTTGCCTCTAACCATCCTTTTGCTCCTTACATAGGTGTAAAATGCCTTTGGATTTTCCTTAATCCTAACTGCCAGAGCCACCTCGTGGCCCCTTTTTGCCTTTCTAATACCCCTTTTAAGATCCCGTCTACACTCTCTATAAGCTTCCAGCGCTGTCTCTGTCCCCAGTTGCCTAGATCTAATGTAAGCCTCTCGCTTTTTCCTGATCAAGTCCTCAATCTCCCTGGTAAGCCATGGTTCTCTAATCCTACCTTTCCCATCCTTCCTCCTTGCCGGCACGTATCTTTCCTGCAGAGAGTTTAGTTTTCCCTTGAACGACTCCCACATGTACCTCGTCGACCTGCCCTCGAAAAGCTTATCCCAGTCGGTATCTTTAAGATCTTGCCTAATCTGGCTGTATCTAGCCCTCCCCCCGTTAAATACCTTCCCTTTTGGGCCGGTCTTGTCCTTTTCCATTAATATCCTAAAGCAGACAGAGTTGTGATCACTACTTGACACCTGCTCTCCTACCTTGACGTCAACCACCTGGCCTGGCTCATTCCCCAGAACCAAATCCAATATAGCCCCATCTCTAGTCGGGCCATCCACATACTGCTCCAAGGACCCTTCCAAAACACACTGTACAAATTCCTCCCCGTCCACTCCTACAGCTCTGGGCACTCTCCAATCTACTCCAGGAAAATTGAAATCTCCCACTACTACTACACTATTTTTCCTACATTTATCTAAAATGTCCCTGCATATCCCTTCTTCCACGGCCCGCGGGCTGTTGGGCGGTTTGTAGTAAACACCCAACAGAGTAACCACTCCCTTCCTATTCCATATGTTCTCCTGTGGTGCTCTGTTTTCCTCCGACAGTCCAAAGATGTGTGATTTAGGTGGATTGATCATGCTAAGTTCATCCTAGTACCTGGGAGATTAGCAGGGTAAATGTGTGGAGTTATGGGAATAGGGCCTAAGTGGGATCGTGGTCGGTATAGACTCGATAGGCCAAATGGCCTCCTTCTGAACTGTAGGGATTCTATGATGTTTCAAATCTGTGTGACTCTTTATCAAGCCTGAGGAGAATTTTGAATTTGCTGTTTGTGAAGATTGGGAGCAGTGATACTTCACTGAGAGGATGAGCACTTACACAGGCTCAGGAGATCGATTTCACTGTATCTACATGGTCACTGATGGTACCTGTGTAGCTACATTGGCATCAGGTTCCTCTTCCTCTGACACTGCACTTGGTCCTGTGCATATACCCACATAATAACTGATTTTAAAAAATCCATTCATGGAACACAGGCATCGGCGGTTGGCCAGTATTTATTGCCAATCCCTATTCACATTTGAACTGAGTGGCTTGCTAGGCCATTTCAAAGGGCAGCTGAGAGCCAAGCGCATTGCTGGGGTCACATATAGGCCAGACCAGGTAAGGGCAGCAGATTTCCTTCCCAAAAGTGAACCAGATGGGTTTTTCCCCGCAATCACCAATGGTTTCATGGTCATCAGTGGATTTTTAATTCCAGACATATATTCCTCATTGAATTCAAATTCTACCATCTGCTGTGCATGGGATTCAAATCTGCGTCCCCAGAACGTTAGCTGAGTTTCTGGATTAATGGTTGGCGATAATATCACAAGTCCATTTCCTTTCTTATTTCTTAGGATCATAATCACAATTTGTCACAGATTATTTCTACAGTTTCAACAAATAAATGAACGCTCAGATATCCAAATTCAGGCTGGAATGTTGAACAATTGAAGCAGACTCACAGACTCTGTGTTCCCGTGACCATACTTTTTAATGGAACACAGAACACGTTTTGCTTCAATTGTATACTGTATTGGTAAGGCCACACCTGGAATATTGTGCGCAGTTTTGGTGTCCATATCTGAGAAAGGATTTCCTTGCTATACAGAGAGCACAAAAAGGTTTACCAGGCTGATTCCTGGGATGGCGGCTCTGTCATATGAGGAGAGACTAAGTCAGTTAGGATTATATTCACTGGAGTTTAGAAGAATGAGCAGGGATCTCATAGAAATTTATAAAATTCTAACAGAATAAACAAGGTAGATTCAGAAAGAATGTTCTTCTTGGTGGGGACCAGAACTAGAGGTTTGAGGACAAAGGGTAAACCTTTTAAAACTGAGGTGAGGAGAAATTTCTTCACCCAGCGTGGGGAATGTGTGGAATTCACTATCAGAGAAAATAGTTGAGGCCAAAATTGATATGTGATTTCAAGAAGAAATTAGATATATCTTCTGAGACTAAAGTGCTTAAGGTATATTTGGGGAAGGCAGAATCAGGGTATTGAATTTGATAATCAGCCATGATCAAAGTGAATGGTGGAGCAGGCTCAAAGGGCCGAATGGCCTACTCCTGCTTCTAGTTTCTATACTAGAGGCATACTAGTTCATACTGGATGAAAGGGAAGATTGAAATTCAATGGCCAAGATCAACTAGCCAATGTAACAGGCTAGCCCCTGCAATCCAAACTAGACTTGGTGGGCCTCAGAAAGGCTAAGCCATCAATCATATGATCGAGACTGGTTTCAGAGACTGCATCTTTACTTCCCCAGGATCCATCAGATCCATCAGAGCCAGCAGTCATCAGCGAACGAATTTCTGAAACTGACAGCTGGCCATCAAACAACCACAATACTTAACCTGTTCCAGTTTCAAACTCCAGCCGATAACCTACATCCCAGTAATTTCACTGTACGAAACCTCACAACCAGCTGCGAATCCTTCCCGTTACAAGACTCTCACATCAAATTTAAATCATCCAATACATTCAGGAAACCATAGGCCGACTTGCAGTGTGGGAAACCAGAAATGTAGCTGAAAGTAGCTGAGGTTAAAATGTTATCTGATTTCAAAAAATTTCATATATCTCTTGGGGTTAGAGGGATCAAAGGATATTGGTGGTGGGGTGGGGGGTGGGGAGGGAGGGTGATGGGAGAACAGGGGGAGTCAGGATATTGAATTTGATGATCAGCCATGATCAAAACAATTGGTAGAACAGGCTCGAAGGGCTGTATAATGGCCTACTCCTGCTTCTAGTTTCTATGTTTCATTGTTTCTATCTTCTGTGGCTCCAGGAGCTGCCACCATTAAACTGTAGACATCTATGTCTGCACCGTGGTGTTCTCTCATCCACCATAGAAGGAGACAGTCTGGATTGCTGCCTATAATATCCGAGGTCATCAAGCTAGGTTCCTTGCGTGCCAGGCAGTACAAGCGATGACACTTTGGAGAGGGTTTTTACTGGAAAAAGCCTGGGCTTTTTCACACTCACGTCAGTTACATACCTGCTGGAAATAACTGAGAGCGACTTACGCAGGGACTGCTACTGGGAGGCCACTGAGTATGTTTGTTATGTAAAGGGCTGGCCCAACTGAATAATACTTGAATCGTGAGTGACTGATGACGTCAATTCAACTCGGTGGCTAAATATCCGTGCATTTTCCTTTTACGCTCATAACATATTAAAAGAGTATTAAAATGATTAAAAGGAGAGACATTTGCCATGAGTTAAGGTAATTAGGCATAAATTCATGTAATGCTTGAAGGTTGTATTTGGGCTACGTTTGCCACACTCTTTTAATTTTTATTTGTTTTCAGGACGTGAGCTTCGCCGCTAAGGCCAGTGTTTGTTGCAGCTTTCTTGGATCACTGCAGTCCAGTAAGTGCGGCCACACTCACAGTGCTGTCAGGGAGGAGTCCTGGGATTTTGACCCAGCAGCGGCAAAGGAACAGCGATGTAGTTCTGAAGCAGGATGGTGCGTGGCTTGAAGGAGAACATGCAGATGACGGTGTTCCCAGTTGTCCGTCTTGATTGTAAAAGTCGCAGTTTTGGAAGATGCTGTTGAAGGAAATGTGGTGACCGGCTGCAATGCATCTTATAGTTGGGATATTGGTGGATGGCACATATTGCATATCTGATTCTGCTTTTTTTTTAATTTAAATTGATGGAATCATATTGTAATGACATCAATCAGGCTCTTTGAGGTTGACTTATTGGAGTGTGAACTCTTTGGTTAAGGATCCAACTGATGGGTCAATCAAGGAGTCTTTGCCTTGTAGTTAACCAGGACTGTCAGTTCCTCTAGCACCCCTGGGGGTAGACTGCTAACTACTAGCACTCTGTCTATTGCTGTTACAGTTGTGAATAAAAGGATTTTGGTGAAGAGACTTCTACCTTCGAAGACTTATTATACACAGGATATCTACAGTGCAGAGGAGGGGCACATGAACAGAATGGGAATGGAGGAGTATAGAAAACTGATTTAAAATAGACATGAGCCTTGGGAGTCCCTGGGAAGTGTGTAAATAAATGATGATATTGATGTACTTGTTTTTATCCTACAGGTGCTTTTGTCCACCTTGTTGTCTAACGAGGGGCATACACGCGATGGGTTGTGAGAGGGCTGCTCTTGGAATTTTTTTTCAAGAGTATCCTAGTGCTTCATGTCGTTAGTGTACGCTTGACCTGGACCATTTGATGGGCAACACGACAGCTCAGTTGACTATCGCTGCGCTGTGCAGATACATGGATTTGGGCCTGTGTCTGTGGGAGTTTGCGCATTCTCCCCATGCTTGCGTGGGTTTTCCCCGGGCGCTCCGGTTTTCTCCCACATCCCAAAGATGTGTTCTTAGGCTAATCGGCAAAACAAATTCTCCCTAAATTGTCTCAAATTTAGTTTTTAATCCATAGATCTATAAATATTGACAGGGATCACAGGTAGAGGTGGGAACATTGGGGTGGCGGCGCGGGCTCGTTGGGCCGAGGGCCTGTTTCCCGTGCTGTTTTGTTCTTTGTTCTTTGTCTTTCAGCCTGTCGAGCCTGCACCAACTCTCCGACAGGCCATTTTACTCAAACCCTACTGCCATAACCCAATGTAAGTACCTTGCTAATCCCCTAACTCACACATCTTGGGGCAGTAAGGGACAACTGAGCATGGTATATTGCTGGGGCTGAACGTTTAAGTATCTTATCCTCTCTACTGCCCCTGTTTTGGGGAGGTGTGTAAAGAAAATTGTTCAATAATGGTTGTCTGCAGTTCAGCATGTGTTATCTTAATGCAATACAGAATGGAAAGCATATCTGGAGCAGTTCCAGGTATGTCTAAAAATGAGGTGTCACCCTGTGAAGCTACAACAATAGGACAACATGTATGCTAAACATATGAATGCAATATGTGATCAACAGAGAGAGGCAAGCCCACAACCAATGGATCAGATCAAAGCTCTGCACTCCTGCCAGGTCTGATCAGGAATGATGGTGGACAATTAAACAAACTGGAGAAAGAGGTTGCAAAAATATCTCACAATTCATGGTGGGGAAGCACATGTTAACACAAAAGACAAGGCTTTTGTCACCATCTTCAGCCAGAAGTACTGAGTGGATGATATATCTCACTCTCCTCCCTAACATCACCATCCTCAATTCACCCCACATGATATCAAGAAATGACTGAAAGCACTGGATCCTGCAAAGGCAAATGGGCCCTGACAATATTCAGCGATTGTACTGAAGACTTGTGCTCCAGAATTAACTGTGCCCCTAGCCAATCTCTTCCAGTGCAGCTCCAACACAGGCATCTACCCAGCAATGTGGAAAATTGCCCAGGGATGTCCTCTACACAAAAAAAGGGACAAACCCAACCTGACCAAATTATGCCCCATCAGTCTATTCTCAATCATCATCAAAGTGATAGCAATGCTCTCCAGTGGCATTTACACAGCAATAATGTACTCAGCAATACTGAATTTGGGTTTTACCAGGGTCACTCAGATCCAGATATCATTACAGCCTTGGTCCAAGGGGACAAAAGAACTGAACTTGAAATGTGAGTCAAGAGTGAGGACCTCTGACATCTAGGAAGTATTTAATTGATTGTTATAGAGAGAGGCATAGAGGTTTACAACATGGAAACAGGCCCTTCAGCGCAACTCGTCCATGAATCCCTCTTTTTTAAACCCCTAAACTAATCCCAGTTGCCTGCATTTGGCCAATTCAGCATGAGCCAGTATGGGAATTGAACCCACACTGTTGGCACCTCTCACCAGCCTTCCAGTCACTTGAGATAACCAGATCTTCAGTTGAGCTAATGGGATTGTGTATCAAGGAACCTTAACAAAATGTAGTCAGTGGGAAAGAGGGGAACCTTCACCACTGGTTGGAGTCACCAAAGGAAGACAGTGTTGAAGATCAATAACTTTAGTTCTTAGAAATCGCTGCAGGAGTAATCCAGTATTACCCAAGGTCCAACTTGCTTCAGCTGCTTCATCGATGATCTCCATTCTAAGATCAGTAAATATTCTCAGATGATTGCACAGTGTTCACTGGCATTTGCAGCTCGTCAACTCCAGAAACTCCAGGCCAATCCTACAAGATCTGGAAAACACTCATGTTTGGGCGGACAAGTGGCAAGTGACAATCAAGTTACTCAAGTGCCAGGCAAAGATCAGCTCCAGCAAGACAGAGTACAGACAGCCCTCCTTGCTATTGAATGAAGGGCAGCACAATGGTTTGCATTGTTGCCTCACAGTGCCGTGGATCTGGGTTCACGTGTGGAGTTTGCACATTCTCTCTATGTCTGCGTGGGTTTCCTCCGGTCGCAGCGGCTTCTTCCCATGTGCTGGTTAGGTGCATTGGCCTTATTAAATTCTCCCTCAGCATACCCAAAAGGCACTGAGTGGCGACTAGGGGATTTTCACAGTAACTCCATTGCAGTGTTACTGTAAGCTTACTTGTGACACTAATAAATAAAGAAAGCCATTGCCATTTCTGAATCACCCACTATCAATATCCTGCATGTTACCATTGACTTAAAACTTAACCGGAATAGCCATAAAAATACTGTGGTTACAAGAATAAGTCATAGTCCGGGAATTTTGTAACTCACCGCCTGACTCTTTAATGCTTATCCACTAGCTGCAAGGCACAAGTCAGGAGTGTGATGGAATACTCTCTACTTTTCTAGATAAGTGCAGTTCCAATAACACTCAAGAGGTTTAATATCATCCAGGACAAAGCAATCCACTCGATCAACACACATCCATTCCCTTAAGCATTCTCTCCTTCCACCACTGATAAACAGAGACATTAGTGTGTACCATCTTTAAGATGCATTGCAGCAACTCACCATATCTCCTTTCACAACCGTTCAAATTCATTTATTCATTCCTGGGACATGGGTGTCGCTGGCTGGCCAGAATTTATTGCCCATCCCTAGTTGCCTTTGAAATAAGTGGCTTGTTAGGCAATTTCAGGGGACAATTGAGAGTCAACCACATGTTTGTGGTTCTGGAGTCACATGTAGGCCAGACCAGGTAAGGACAGCAGATTTCCTTCCCTAAAGGACATTAGTGAACCAAATGGGGTTTTCTGATCATCGACATTGATTTCATTGTCATCAGTAGGTTCTTAATTCCAGATCTTTTTTATTGAATTCAATTTCCACCAGCTGTGGTGAGATCTGTGATCTCTACCTCCTAGAAGAGCTTTGGGCAGCAGATACATGGGAACACCACTATCTGCAGGTTCTCTTTCAAGACACTCACCATCCTGATTTGGCAATATTTTGCCATTCCTTCGCAGTTGCTGGGTCAAAATCCTGAAGCTCCTTCCCTAACAGCACAGTGGGTGTACCTACACCATATGGGCCTGAGTGGTTCAAGAAGGTGGTTCACCGCCACTTTTTCAGGGCAGTTAGAGATGGTCAACAAATACTAGGCCTTGTCAGTGATGACCACACCCCATGAGTAAATAAAAACAAGGATTGTTAATACCAGAAGCTGGAATAATGGCTGATACCCTTTGTTTTAAGATCAGGCTAGCTTAACAACAAGGGCAACAAAATCGATTTAGGAAGAGAGATAGAAAAAGGTGAGAGAATAGTGGCTGAGGCTATGAGCAGCATGGTGGCACAATGGTTAGCACTGCTACCTCACGGCACCAGGGACACAGGTTCAATTCCAGCGTCGGTTCACTGCCTGTGTGGAGTTTGCACATTCTCCTGATGTCTGTGTGGGTTTCCTCCAGGGTGGGATGGAGGGGTGGGGTGGGGGGCGGGGGCGGGGGCGGGGGCGGGGGGGGGGGCGGGGGGCGCGGTGTTGTCCAGTTTCCTTTCACTGTCCAAAGCTGTGCCGGTTATATGGGATTAAGGACACAAGAACATAAGAAATAGGAGCAAGAGTAGGCCATCTAGCTCTTTGAGTCTGCGCCGCCATTCAACAAGATCATGGCTTATCTAAAGTGGATCAGTCCCACTTTCCCACTTTCTCCCCGTAACCCTTAATTCCCATGTCTATCAGAAATGTATCTACCCGTAACTTAAATATATTCAATGAGATAGCCTCCACCACTTCAATGGGCAGAGAATTCCAAAGATTCACTGCCCTTTAAGTGAAGAAGTTCCTCCTCAACTCTGTTCTAAACTGCACTCCCCCCCCAACACACTTATTTTGAGATTGTGTCCTCTAGATCTGTTTTCCTTTCCAAGTGGAAAGAATCTCTCTACCTCTACCCTATCTAAACCCTTCATTATCTTACCATGATATACATATAGCCAGGTTATATGTGTGGGGTCACACGGGAAAGGTGGAGGGGAGAGCCTGGGTGAGATACTCTGTCAGAGAGTCTGTTCACGCTCAATGGACTTAATGGCCTCCTCTACACTGTAGGGATTCTATTCTTCTTTGCATGCAGCTCGAAAGGGAAGATCATACAAGTGACCTGATTGAATTAAAAAGCAACAGAACAGCCCAGTGATCAGGTGGAGTGGAAAGCTCTCTAACTCAAGAAGAAATTAGACAATTAATGTCAATCAAAGTGAAGTAAATTAACTGTGGTGCATAGTCAGGGTTGAAGGACAGTAATAAGAACTAGAATGAAGTGAAATAGACTGAAGAGAAAAGGTAAACACCATGAGAGGCAATTTAGTGAAAAATCAATTGCAGGCTAGAATATGGGGAGGTATTTAATACAGTGAGGCAGAGAAATTGGAGCAAAGGATGGGCTATAGAGTCGTACAGCACAGAAATGGGCTTTCGGCCCATCAAGTCTACACCAACACTAACTACTACTAAAGTCATGCTAACTTCATTTTCCTGCACTTGCTCCATCTCCTTGACTGTTTCGAGTGCTCAACCAAATATTTTTTAAAGGTTGTAAGGTTTCTGACCTCCAGTACCTTCCCTGGGCAGTGCATCCCAGATTCCCACCATCCTGTGAGTGATTGTATTTTCGGGGTCCTTAAGGGGGAGGGGGATCAGCTCTAAATCGTAATCCACATAGGCACCAATGACAGAGGTAGGGAAAGGGATGGGGACGTAAGGCAGAAGTTCAGGGAGTTAGAGTGACAGCTTAGAGCTAGAACAAACAGAGTAGTTGTCTCAGAGTTACAGTTGGGGGAAAGGAAATTATGATGTGATTCGGCGAGATTTAGGATGCATGGGATATGGAAGGAAACAGCAGGGGATGGGCACAATTGAAATGTGGAGCTTGTTCAAGAAGCAGTTACTGTGTGCCCTTGATAAGTATGAACCTGTCAGGCAGAGAGCAAGTGGTCGAGCGGGGGAACCATGCTTTACTAAAGAAGTTGAATCTCTTGTGAAGAGGAAGAAGGAGACATATGTCAAAATGACTTGTGAAGGCTCAGTTAGGGCGCTTGAGAGTTACACGTTAACCAGGAAGGACTGACACGAGAAGTCTTTGGCAGGTAGGATCAAGGAAAACTCTAAAGCTTTCTATAGATATGTCAGGAATAAAAGAATGACTAGGGTAAGATTAGGGCCAGTCAAGGACAGTAGTGGGAAGATGTGTGTGGAGTCAAAAGAGATAGGAGAGGCACTACATGAATATTTTTTGTCAGTATTCACACAAGAGAAAGACAATGTTGTCGAGGAGAATACTGAGATACAAGCTATTAGACTAGATGGGATTGAGGTTCATAAGGAGGAGGTGTTAGCAATTCTGGGAAGTGTGAAAATATGTAAGTCCCTTGGGTCGGATGGGACTTATCCCAGGATTCTCTGGGAAGCTAAGGAGGAAATTGCAGAGCCTTTGACTTTGATCTTTATATTGTCATTGTCTACAGGAATACTGCCAGAAAATTGGAGGATAGCAAATGTTGTTCCCTTGTTTAAGAAGGGGAATAAAGACAACCCTAGTAATTATAGACTAGTGAGCCTCACTTCTATTGTGGGCAAGGTTTTGGAAAGGATTATAAGAGATAGGATTTATAATCATCTAGAAAGGAATAATTTGATTAGGGATAGTCAACACGGTTTTGTGAAGGGTAGGTAATGCCTCACAAACCTTATTGAGTTCTTTGAGAAGGTGACTAAAGAGGTCGATGAGGGTAAAACATGGTGTATATGGATTTCAGTAAAGCATTTGATAAGGTTCCCCACAATAATCTACTACAGAAAATACAAAGGAATGGGATTGAAGGTGATTTAGTGATTTGGATCGGAAATTGGCTAGCTGATAGAAGACAGAGGGCGGTGGTTGATGGGAAATATTCATACTGGAATTCAGTCACTACAATTAGGATATAGCACTCTGCAACTGTTGAGTACCACAAGGATCTGTTTTGGGGCCACTGCTGTCTGAGATTTTTATAAATGACCTGGATGAGGGTCAGAGGATGGGTTAGTAAATTTGCGGATGATACTAAAGTCGGTGGAGTTGTGGACAGTGCGGAAGGATGTAACAGGTTACAGAGGGACATGGATAAGCTGCAGAGCTGGGCTGAGAGGTGGCAAATGGAGTTTAAAATGGAAAAGTGTGAGATGATTCACTTTGGAATGAGTAACAGGAATACAGCTTACTGGGCTAATGATAAGATTCCTGGTAGTGTGGATGAGCAGAGAGATCTCGGAGTGCATGTGCATAGATCCCTGAAAGTTGGCACACAAGTTGTCAGGGTTGTTAAAATGGCAATATGGTGTGTTAACTTTTATTGGTAGAAGGATTCAGTTTTGGAGCCATGAAGTAATGTTGCAGCTATACAAAACTCTGGGGCAGCTGCACTTGGAGTATTGCGTACAGTTCTGGCCGTTGCATTACAGGAAGGATGTGGAAGCATTGAAAAGGGTGCAGAGGAGATTTACCAGGATGTTGCCTGGTATGGTGGGAAAGTCTTAGGAGGAAAGGTTGAGAGACTTGAGGTTGTTTTCATTAGAGAGAAGATTAGAAGTGACTTAATAGAGGCATATAAGATGATCAGAGAATTAGATAGGGTGTACAGTGAGAGCCTTTTTCCTTGGATAGAAATGGCTAGCACAAGGGGACATAGCTTTAAATTGAGGGGTGATAAATATAGGATGAATGTCAGGGTAGATTCTTTATTTAGAAGGTATGGAATGCCCTGTCTTGCAACAGTAGTGGACTCGCCAACATTAAGGGCACTTAAATGGTCATTGAATAAATATATGGATGATATTGGATTAGTTTAGGTGAGATGGGCTTTAGATTGGCTCCACTGGTTGGTGCAACATCGAGGGCTGAAGGGCCTGTAGTGCTGTAATGTTCTATGTTCTAATGTTTTTTTTCTCAAATCCCTTCTGAATCTCCTATCCCCTTACCCTAAAGCTAGACCCCCTTGTGATTGACCCCTCAACCAAGGGCAACGCAGCTGCTCTCTGCTTATCCTGTCCATAACTCTCATGTATGCCTAACAGCGCAAAGGAAGGCTCAGTTAATTCGAGTATGTGTTAATACAACTAATTAATCAGTAATGACAATGAGGGGAAATCATTCACATTCCATTTAATTGATTGATTTGGAGATGCCAGCATTGGATTGAGGTAGGCACAGTAAAACGTTTTGCAACACCAGGTTAAAGTCCAACAGTTTTGTTTGGAATCACGAGCTTTTGGTGCACTGCTCCTTCATCAGGTGAGTGGAGAGGTGGGTTCACAAACACGACATATATAGATAGAGACACAATTGCAAGATAATGATTGGAACACAAGTCTTTTCGGGTAATCAAGTCTTTACAGCCACAGACAGTGCGAGTGGACAACAATTGTGTCTCTGTCTATATATGCTGTGTTTGTAAATCCATCTCTCTGCTCACCTGATGAAGAAGCAATGCTCTGAAAGCTCATGATTCCAAATAAACCTATTGGATTTTAACCTGATGTTGTGAAACTTCTGACTGTGTTTACCCCAGTCCAATGGCAGCATCTCCACATCATGAGTAGGCAATGCCAGCAAGGGTGGGATGGGACATTTTCTTCATTTCCCTTTACAAACCTGAGAAGCATCATGTTGTTTTGCTTTACAGGGTGATTAATAATCGGATGCTCAATTGAGCGTAGAACCTTCACAGAAAGTCAAAACCTGTAAGTCCCTATCATTGTGAAACTTAGGCGATGGTAACAACTCTCATAATGCATCGCATATAGTAATTAATTAGGAGTTAAATTCAAGTTTGCAAATGCTAATTAGAATAATTAGAACACAGACATTTCTCACTAACTCCAAAACAACTTACTTTGGCTTTTTGAACCCAGGAGATTATAATCATTTTCCCATTACTGATCGCAAATTATGCTCATTAAACCGAATGTGCAAATATAAAACAGATTAATTAGAACTGAAAATTGCGTACACTGTGACCAAAGATTTTTAACTACTATTTTGAAGACAATTTGAAGCAACCATGGTATTAGGGATGGGCGATTGAAATGGCATACACACCATCACAATTTTTATATGCAAAAACTTGGTTATTTAAATTTTATCTTAAATCTACAAACAGCCAATAATTTTGAGAGATGCTGATTATTGGTCCCTGTTGACTAAATAAATATCACCATTTAATGAGCTCATGGTGCTGTCGTGGTGTTAACCCACTGGAATCGCAGCTTTACTGTTATTTCATTCAATATTATGTACAGTTAAGCCACACTTTGAATATTGTATGAAGTTTTGTCGCACTTAGAGTATTGTGCACAGTTTTGGTCCCCTTACATGAGGAGGGATGTAATTGCATTGGAGGCAGTTCAATGGAGTTTTGTTAGATTGATTCCAGAGATGAGGGGTTTGACTTATGCAGAGAATTGGCGGCACGGTGGCACAATGGTTAGCACTGTTGCCTCCCAGTACCAGGGATCTGGGTTCAATTCTGGGGTCACTATTTGTGTGGAGTTTGCACAAAGAGATCTCCCTGTGTGCATTTCTTCTGAGTGCTCCAGTTTCCTGTCACGCTCCAAAGATGTGCAGATTAGGTGGATTGGCTAGGCTAAATTGACCCTTAGTGTCAGGGGGATTAGCAGGGAAAATGAATGGAGTTACGGAGATAGGTTCTGGTTGAAATTGTGGTTGGTGCAAACTTGTAGAGCCAAATAGCCTCCTCCTGCACTGTTTTCCTCATATTCTAAGACTAGGCGCACACTCCATGGAATTTAGAAAAATGAGAGGGGATCTAATTGAGGTATATGAGATGATAAAGGGGATTGACAGCGCAGATGTGGAGAGGATGTTTCCTCTTGTGGGGCAATCTAGAGCAAGAGATCATGTTTTAGGGTAAAGGGGTTGGCAGATTTAAAATCGAGATGAGGAGAAATTACTTCTCTCAAAGGACCATGATTGTGTGGAATTCACTACCCCAGAGTGCGATGAATCGGTATAAATTTAAGGATGAGATGGACAGATTGTTAATTAGTAAGGGTTTGAACAATGAACGGGTACAAATGAGGAGTAGAGGCAGACATGAGATCAGCCATGGTTGGTTGAATGGCGAAGCAGGCTCGAGGGGCTGAATGGCCTACTCCTGACCCGAGTTCTTACGATTCTTAATTGATAATTATGGTGCTTTGATACCGCTGCCTTGGTGAGACATCCCTGCTCCGTGGTACTTACTTAATTCAAGAGATGATGGCTGGCCTGTGAGTGGGTGACATGCACCATTCTGTCCATCACTGGGAGGGCAGAGTGCAGGAGGTCCGTGCCACCTTTCTGAGGTCACCCAACTCCGAGACTAAATGCTGGAGGATTGAGCTTGTGATAAAGCTGCGACAGATAGGGATCCAGACCCATGAAGCTGTCCCATGCTCTCCATGGCGCTGCAGAGTGAAGATGCCCGAAGACAGAACAACATGCAAGGTTCATCCAGCCTCTCAGATGATTGTGCTGCTGTTACTTTGCCTGCTTCCTTGCAATTTGTCCAATCATGCGTGCATAGAAGAAATATAGGCGAGATCCTCTGCCTTCCCATGTCTCCTGGTGGTGGGATATGGCGTGTTGTTTGCTAGCAGTGGAAGTTCTCTCATCCCACCACTGTCAACGGGAATTCCCATTAACTTCACCCCATGCCGGTGGGAAACCCATGGGTTGGGGTGCACTGCCGGCAGGACTGGAGAAACCCGCCAGCATGAACGGCTGGAGAATTCCGGCCAACGTTTGGAAATAGATTCCCCGAATCCATCTTTACTGTCCTCCTCAGCACAGCTTGGGATGCTGGTTATCCTGAGCTTCCTGGATTCTCTTTTCCACAACTCCCTGCTCCTGCACACGTGTGCTGAATGCCTTACCAAGTGCAGGACTTCCAACTCACTTCGTAAGCAGTACAGGTGCCATACTCTGTGCTGGTTCTTGGGTTGGATGGAACAAATATTTTTAAATCATTCTCAGGATATGGGTGTCACTGGCTAGGCCAGCATTTGTTGTTGATTCCTAACTGCTCTTCAGAAGGTGGTGATGAGCTACCTTCTTGAACCTCTGCAGCTCACATGCATCGGTATATTAACAGTGCTGTTACAAGTGATTTTGACCCAGTGAAGAAATACAGATTGGGCTCCAAATCAGAATGGCAAGTGACTTGAAGGAGAACTTGTAGATGATGTTGTTCTTATGCTTCTACTGCCCTTGACCTTCTAGGTGGTGGAGGTCAAAGTTTTAACAGGTGCTGTCAAAGGATCACTGGCACGTTGCTGCAGTGCCTCTTGTAGATTTTGCAAACTGCTGTCACTGTGTGTGTCAGTGTTGGAGGGAGTGAAAGCTGAAGATAATGGATAAGATACCAATCAAGCGGGCTGCTTTGTCCTGGATGGTGTTCTTGAGTGTTGTTGAAGCTTCACTTATCCAGGCAAGTGGAGAGAATTCCATCTGATTTGTGCCTTGTAGATGGTGGACAGGATTTGGTAGTCCAGAGGTGAGTTACTTACCACATAATTCTTTGCCTCTGACTCAATCTTGTAGCCACAGAATTTATATGGCAAGCCCAGTTCAGTTTCTGGTCAGTGGTATTTTGATTTGATTTGATTTGACTTATTATTGTCTATATATTAACATATAGTGAAAAGTATAATTTCTTGCGTGCTATGCAGACAAGGCATAATGTTCAGAGAGAAGGAAAGAAGAGAGCGCAGAATGTAGTGTTACAGTCATAGCTAGGGTGTAGAGAAAGATCGACTTAATACGAGGTAAGTCCATTCAAAAGTCTGATAGCAGCAGGGAGAAACCTGTTCTTGAGTCGGTTGGTACATGACCTTAGACTTTTATATCTTTTCCTGAAAGAAGAAGGCAGAAGAGAGAATGTCTGGGGTGCAAGGAGTCCTTAATTATGCTGGCTGCTTTTCCAAGGTAATGGCAAATGTACACAGAGTCAATGAATGGGAGGCTGATTTTGAACTTTAAGATGTTAATAATTGGGGATTCAGTGATGGTAATGCTAATGATGTTAAGAGGAAATGGTTAAATCCTCACTTGCTGGAGATGACTATTACTTAGCTTTTGTGTGGCCGTAATGTTCCTTGCCACTTGTCAGCTTCACTTTAGATGTTGTCCTGGCCTTGCTGCATTTGGACATACATTGTGTTAGTGTCTGAGGAGTCATGAGGGTGCTGAACATTGTGCAGTCATCAGCGAACATCCCCACTGACTTTATGGAAGGAAGGCCATTGACGAAGCAGCTTGAAGGCGTTTGAACCTAGGACACTACCCTGAGAAACTCCTGAAGCACGTGCTGTGACCGAGATGATTGAATTGCAAAAATGACAACTATTTTCCTTTGTGCTAACTATGACCGGTGCAGAATGTACATTACTCACACATACAGACACCAGAGGTTAACAGAAAGACAAGTGGAATGTTGTCCTGTATTGCAAAAATGGTGGGAGGTGGAGTATGAAACAGGGATATTTTGCTCTGATTGCTAAGGGAAATGGTCAGGTCAAAGCTGGAGTACTCCATACACACTTGGTCTCCTTAATTCAGGATGGATATACTTGCGTTGGAACGAGTTGAGAGAAGATTCACTGGGGTGATTCCTGGGATGACTTGGTTGTCATATGAAGAAAGGTTGAAAATAGTTAGCACGTTTTCCTTGGAGTTTTAAAGAATAGGAGGTGATATTATTCAAACAGATAAGATTCTGAGGGTGTCTGACAGATGAGATGCTGAAAGGATGTTTGCCCCCGTAGAGGAATCAAGGAGGCACCATCTAACAATAATATGTCTCCCATTTTTTAAATTCAGTCATGGGATCTGGGTGTTGCTGGCTGGCCTGCATTTATTGCCCATCCTTAGTTTCCTGAGGGTAGTTGAGAGTCAGCCATATTGCTGAGGGTCTGGAGTCTTATGTAGGCCAGACCAGGTAAGGACGGCAGATTTCCTTTCCTTTCTCTGGGAGGCAAGAGAGGAGATTGCAGAGCCTCTGGCTCTGATCTTCAGGTTGTCGTTGGTTACGGGTGTGGTTCCGGAGGACTGGAGGATAGCGAATGTGGTCCCGTTGTTCAAGAAGGGGAAGAGAGACCTTCCAGGGAATTATAGGCCAGTGAGTCTTACTTCTGTGGTGGGCAAAGTGTTGGAGAGAATAATTAGGGATAGGATTTATAGTTATTTAGAGAGTAATGAATTGATTGGAGATAGTCAGCATGGTTTTGTGAAGGGTAGGTCGTGCCTTACTAACCTCATTGAGTTTTTTGAAAAAGTGACCAAAGAGGTGGATGGGGGTAAGGCGGTTGATGTGGTATATATGGACTTTAGTAAGGCGTTTGATAAGGTGGCCCATGGAAGACTTCTGCAGAAAATGCAGATGTATGGGATAGAGGGTGATTTAGCTAATTGGGTTAGGAATTGGCTAGCAGATAGAAGACAGAGGGTGGTGGTTGATGGGAGATATTCATCGTGGAGTTCGGTGACAAGTGGTGTACCTCAGGGGTCTGTTTTGGGGCCCCTGCTGTTTGTAATTTTTATAAATGATCTGGATGAGGGTATTGAAGGATGGATTAGTAAATTTGCAGATGACACTAAAGTCGGTGGAGTGGTAGATAGTGAAGAGGGGTGTTATAGTTTGCAGAGAGACTTGGACAAGTTGCAGAGCTGGGCCGAGAGGTGGCAAATGGAGTTTAATGTGGAAAAGTGTGAGGTAATGCACTATGGCAGGAATAATAAATGTGTAGAGTATAGGGCTAATGGTAGGATTCTTAGTAGTCTTGATGAACAGAGGGATCTTGGTGTGTATGTGCATAGATCCCTGAAAGTAGGCAGTCAAGTCGAGAAGGTTGTTAAGAAGGCATATGGAGTCTTAGCTTTTATTGGTAGGGGGATTGAATTTCGGAGCCGCAACGTCATGTTGCAACTGTACAAAACTCTAGTGCGGCCGCACTTGGAGTATTGTGTGCAGTTCTGGTCCCCACATTATAAGAAAGATGTGGAGGCATTGGAGAGGGTACAGAGGAGGTTTACCAGGATGTTGCCTGGTATGGAGGGCAGGTCTTATGAAGAGAGGCTGAAGGATTTGAGGTTGTTTTCGTTAGAAAGGAGGCGGCTAAGAGGGGACCTTATTGAAACATATAAGATGATTAGAGGTTTAGATAGGGTGGACAGTGATAGCCTTTTTCCTAGGATGGAAAAAGCTAGCACGAGGGGACACAGCTTTAAATTAAGGGGTGATAGTTATAGGACGGATATCAGAGGTAGGTTCTTTACCCAAAGGGTGGTTCGGGAGTGGAATGCCCTGCCTGCAGCAGTTGTAGATGCGCCAAGTTTGGTGGCGTTTAAGAGGTTAGTTGATAAGTATATGGAAGAGAAGGGAATGGTTTAGTTTGGAGGGGCATTGCTTTTTATATTGGTCGGCGCAACATCGAAGGCCGAAGGGCCTGTTCTGTGCTGTAATGTTCTATGTTCTATGTTCTAAAGGACGTTAGTGAACCAGATGTGTTTTTCCAACAGAGATTTCATGGTCATCAGTAGATTCTTAATTCCAGCTATTTTTTATTGAATTCGAATTTCACCATCTGTCGTGGTGAGATTCGAACCCAGGCCCCCAGAACATTAACTGAGTTTTTGGATTAATAGTCTAGCGATAGAGTCACTAGGCTGCCCTTTCTCCTTGGAGGTGGAGGTGAGGAGGAATTTCTTTTTTCTCAGAGTTGTTAGTTGTTGGAATTCTCATCAACAGACAGTATTGGAGTCTGGGTCATTGCTTATGTTCAAGGCTGCGTGAGACAGATTGTTGATCGACAAGGGAGAGAGTTATGTGGATCAGGAGGAACATTGAAGCCACAATCAGATCAGCTCTCATCTTATTGAGCAGGCTCAATGGGCCAAATGTCCTACTACTGCTCACTGACACTCAGTTTGAGTTCCACCAGAGCCTCTCAGCTTCCGAACTCATTGCAGGCTTGGTTCAAACATGGAGCTGAATTCCAGGGGTTAGGTGAGAGTAACCACTCTTGACATCAAGGCAGCATTTGACTGAATATGGCAACAGAGAGCCCTGGTATGACTGGAATCATTCCCACCACGAAGGATGATGGATATGTTGTTAGAGGCCAGTCACTTCGGTCCCAGGGCATCACTGCAGGTATTCCATAGGACAATGTCCCAGGCCCACCCACCTTTAGTTGCTTCATCAATGACCTTCTACCCATCCTAAGGTCAGTAATGCAGATGTTTGCACTGGATTCCATAACATTCAGTGTCATAAAACCATAAGACATAGCAACAGTGGTCAGCTATTAGGCCCATCGCATTTCTCTGTCATTCAATGAGATCGTGATTGATCTGATATAATTTTAACTCCACTTTCTCACCTTATCTCCATAACCCTTGCTTATCACAAATGACTGACTAATTATTTGTGACTCCTCAGATACTAAAGTAATCCCTATCCAAATGCAACAAGACCTGGACAATTCTTGGCTGACAAGTGGCAGGTAACATTTGCACCACAGGGGCCAGGCAATACGCAAGTCCAACAAGAGAGAATCCAAGGACCCCCCTTGACACTCAAAGACACTCCAATTTGTTGAGTCCCCCTTTGCTAACTTCTTAAGGGTTATCATTGGCCAGAACCTGACTTGAACTAGCTATATAAATACTGTGACTACCAGAGCAGGTTAAAGGCTAGGAATCCTGTGGGGAGTAACTTAACTCCTGACTCCCCAAAGCCTGTCCACCATCTACAAAGTCAGAAGTGTGATTTATTTGTTTATTAGCATCACAAATAGGCTGTCATTAACACTGCAATTAAGTTACTATGAAAATTCCCTAGTTTCCACACACTGGTTCCTGTTTGGGTTCACTGAGGGAGGATTTAGTATGGCCAATACACTTAACCAGCACGTCTTTCTGACTGTGGAGGAAACTGGAGGAAACCCACACAGACTTAGGGAGAATGTGCAGACTCCACACAGACAATGAGTCAAGCTGGGAATCGAACCCAGGTCTCTGGAGCTGTGAGGCTGCAGTGCTAACTACTGTGACACCATGCCACCCAATGGAATACTTCCCACTTTCTTGGATGAGTGCGGTTCCAACAGCACTCAAGAAGCTCAACACCATCCAGGAAAAAACAGCCCGCTTGAATGGCACTCTGTTCACCACCATGGACACCACATAGTGGCAGCTGTGTGTACCATCCACAAGATGCACTGTGGAACTCACCTTCAACTTCTACCATCTAGAATGTCCAGGGTACAGACGCATGGGAACATCATCAGCAACAGGTTGCCATCCAAACCACTCACCATTAACTAAATGGTTCTTCCTTCGTTGTAGCAGGGTCAACATCCCTTTCTAACTGCACTGTGGTCTACAGCACATGAATGTAAAGGTTTAAAAAGGCAGCTCACTACCACCTTGTGCGGGATGGGCAATAAATACTGCCCCAATCAGCGACGCCCACATCAGGTGAATGAATAAAACAAACTGCTTCTCTCTCTCCCTTTAAGGCAATCCCAAGACCTTTGCTTGAGTTTTTGGTCACCTATCCTAATGTCACTTATGTGGTTTGCAGTCACGTTCTGTCTGATTAATGTTCCTGCAAATCATCTTTGGGCTTTTGTTTTGCAACATTGTAAGAGGTATATCTTTTTTTTATTCATTCATGGGACATGACATCATTGGCTGTGATGTGAAGATGCTGGCATTGGACTGGAGTAAGCACAATAAGAAGTCTCACAACACCAGGTTAAAGTCCAACAGGTTTGATTGGAATCACGAGCTTTCAGGGCACTGCTCCTTCATCAGGTGAGCAGAGACATGGGTTCAAACACAGCTTATATAGACAGAGACACAAGATAATGTTTGGAATGCAAGTCTTTTCAAGTAATCAAGTCTTAAAGGTACAGACAATCTCTTCAGTCACATTGTCTGATGAAGGAGCAGTGCTCTGAAAGCTTGTGGCTTGTGTTACTAAATAAATCTGTCGGACGTTAACCTCGTCTTGTGAGACTTCTTGCTATCGTTGGTTGCCTGTCCCTAGTAAACCGAGGGCAGTTGAGAGTCAATCACATTGTGGTGGCTCTGGAGTCACATGTAGGCCAGACCAGGTAAGGACAGCAGATTTCCTTCCTTAAAGGGCTTTAGCGAACCAGATGGGTTTTTCCGACAATGGTTTCATGGTTGTCAGTAAATTCTTAAATTCAGATATTTCTTCTTATTGAATTCAAATTCCACCATCTCCCATGGTGAGATTGAAACTCAGGTCCCCAGAATAATAGTTTTGATAATACCGCTAGACCATCGCCTCCCCAACTAAATGCAAGTTATTGTGCAAAAGTTGTAAAGCTTCAGAGCAGATAAAACAAGGTTATTGTGAGTGCTGCAGCCAGGGCGCACCAACATGCACAACATCAGTAAGCCCAAGGTGCTGATTCTCAAGGTGGATCACCATGTTTGAACTGTTGGTTGGTTCCTTCCCTACCCTTCATCCTCTGTCAGTGATGTTATTCATTGATGCAACACTGAAGTCAGCGAAGAGTTTGAAATGAAAATGGAAATGGCAACTTTGCCTGCTTAACAGAAAGACCAGAGCAACTATTAGCTGGAAACCTTTCATTAAGTGCTTCACACATTGGGCAACTCATGTGCTGTAGATTATACTCATGTTAACAGGTAGACTTGGATGTTAATCTGTCTCCTTCACTTCCCAGATGTACATACAAGTTTCTAGAAAGTTTTGTTCTTACTAATGAGTGAGGGCATTTGTGTATGTTGAGTCAGTAACTTTTTCTGTACGCCAGACTCAAGCAGGGGTGATCTGAGCTGCTCCTCAGCCCAGTCCTGAGGGAATCCTGAGGAACACTGTCTTTTGAAAGGCAGTGGTCTAATTGTGCTCCTGTATCTTATGATCTTAAAGTCTTCCTGTGAGTTGATTTTGACTTGATTGGATTTGTTATTGTCACATATATTAGTATACAGTGAAAAGTATTGTTTCTTGTGTGTTATACAGACAAAGCATACCGTTCATAAAGAAGGAAAGGAGAGAGTGAGGAATGTAGTGTTATAGTCACAGCTAGGGTGTAGAGAAAGAGCAAATTAATGTGAGGTTGGTCCATTCAAAAGTCTGACAGTAGCAGGGAAGAAGCTGTTTTTGAGTCGGGTTGGTGCGTGTTCTCAGACTTTTATGTCTTTTTCTCAAAGGAAAAAGGTGGAAGGGAGGCTTCTAGAGTGCGTGGGGTCCTTAACTATGTTGGCTGCTTTTCCGCGGCAGCAGGAAGTGTAGATAGAGTCAATGGATGGGAGGCTGAAGAGTTGATTGTGAGTTTCCTTAAGGGATAAGAGGAGCATTTGGTATTAGAATCTAGGATCATACCAAAATATAGCGTCTGGGACATTGGACCATTCAACCTATGGACGGCTGCAGATCTGTGTGAGTGAATTTAGACCTGGAAATCAACACAGATAATCTGTTGGATCACCACGAGATGGGCCAGGACATCTCCTGAAGTGCCAGAGGGGTAAATAAGTACATGTTCCTGTACACATTAGACTTAGAGGGGCTGGAATATATAATAATATATATTATTTATATACATTTTCCATAACTTTGTGTGAGGCATGATTATAAATGTTTGTTTATTTTAATTTAATATATGAAAACTGAAAAAGTAGTTGGGGGGAAGAGAGGTCAGAATTTCTTGATCTGTGATTTGGATAATTTATTGCATGAGGTTGAGAAATGGAGAGTTCATATTTTGGACTGTGGAAAATCTAAACCACCGTGTGTTCATCATGAGTATTCTTCAGTCTTCTTTAGTTCACTTATAATTATCTCTTATTTAATTGTTGTGTTTTGATGTTTCAGTGAATCATTTGTATAATTTTATATTTAATTTTTGCAGGCCCATATGAAAAGCTTCATGGTTGTCATTGATGAACACTCAAAGTAGCCAGATGTGTTCACAATAAAGTCAACAGAACAAGCCATCAAAAAGTTTGATGCGATTTTTGCCAGATTTGGGAAACTAGAACGAATTACAAAAGCTACAAAAAACTATAAGGGGTTGTGAACAAAGCCCAGTCCATCACACAAACCAGCCTCCCATTCATTGACTCTGTCTATACTTCCCGCTGCCTCGGAAAAGCAGCCAGCATAATCAAGGGCCCCACACACTCTGGACATTCTGTGTTCCACCTTCTTCCGTCGGGAAAAAGATACAAACATCTGAGGTCACATACCAACTGACTCAAGAACACCTTCTTCCCTGCTGCTGTCAGACTTTTGAATAGACCTATCTCACATTATGCTGATCTTTCTCTACACCCTAGCTATAACTGTAATAATACACTATTGCTCAAGAAGCAATACTTTTCATTGTACACATGGAGATAATAAATCAAATCAAATCAAATCAAATTGTACATGATTGCAAAAGTTCAAAAACTATCTAAAGATGAGTGGTATCCAACACATAAAATCAGCACCATACCACACTTCGATGAGTGGTTTTGCTGAAAGATTTTTCCAGTCCTTGAAGCATGCACTGAAAGCCTTCAAGGATCAAGATTCATTGAATCATTGTCTAAACAGTTTCTTGATGGCAAATTGCTTTTGATTTGATTTAATTTATTACTGTCACATAGAGTCATAGAGTCATAGAAGTTTACAGCATGGAAACAGCCCTTTGGCCCAATTTGACCATTTTTTTAAACCCCTAAGCTAATCCCACTTGTCCGTGTTTAGTCTACATCCCTCTATACCCATTTTATCCATGTAACTATCCAAATGCTTTTTAAAATACAAAATTGTCCTTGTCTCTACTACTACCTCTGGCAGCGTGTTCCGGATACTCACCACTCTCTGTGTGAACAAATTGGACACTTCAGTATCACTCCCCTCTCACTTTAAAGCTGCTCTCTAGTTTTAGACTTCTCTACCTTTGGGAAAAGATATTGACTATGTAGCTGATCTCTGCTTTTCATTATTTAATGGATCACTATAAGATCACCCCTCTGCTCCTATGCACCAGACAAAAAACTCCCAGTCTATCCAGCCTTTCCTTAAAACTCATTCCATCAAATCCCAGTAGCATCCTAGTAAAGCTTTTCTGCACTCTTTCTAGTTTAATAACATCCTTTAAATAATAGGGTGACTAAAATAAAACAATGAATTCCAATGTGGTTTTACCAATGTCTTGTACAACTTCAAAAGGACGTCCCAATTCCTGTATTCAATATTCTGACCAATGAAACCAAGCATGCTGAGTGCCTTCTTCACCACTCTGTCCACCTGTGACTCTACTTTCAAGAAGCTACGAACACGTGCTCCTAGATCTCTTTGTTCTGTAACTCTCCCCAGTGCCCTACCATTAACTGAGTAAATCCTGCCTTGGTTCAATCTACCAAAATGCATCACCTCGTATTTGTCTAAATTAAACTCCACCTGCCATACATCAGCTCACTAGCCCAATTAATCAAGATCCCGTTGCAATCATAGAACATAGAACATAGAACATTACAGCGCAGTACAGGCCTTTCGGCCCTCGATGTTGCACCGGCCAGCAGACCCTCTAACCTAAACTATTCCAATATCATCCATATCCACCGACCATTTGAATGCCCCCAAAGTAGGCGAGATAACTTCCTTCACTGTCCACCATGCTACCAATCTTGGTGTCATCTGCAAGCTTACTAACCATGCTTCCTATATTCTCATCCAAATCATTCATATAAATGACAAATAACAAACAAAAAACCCAGCACTTATCCCTGAGGCACACCGTTGGTCACAGGCCTCCAGTTTGAAAAACAAACCTCTAAAATTGCCCTCTGGCTTCTGTCAAGGAGCCAATTTTTTATCCATTTAGATACCTCACCTTGGATCCTGTGAGATTTAATCTAATGCAACAACCTACCATGTGGTAAGTTGTCAAAGGCCTTGCTGAAGTCCATGTAGACAATATCAACTGCACTGCCATCATCTACCTCCTTGGTCACCCCTTTCAAAAAATTCAATCAAATTTGTGACACTTGATTTTCCACTTACACAGCCATACTGACTGTCCCCAATCAGTCCTTGCATCTCTAAATACCCGTAAATCCTGTATCTCAAAATACCTTCCAACAACTTACTCAACACAAATGTGAGGCTCACCAGCCTATAGTTCCCAGGTTTTTCCCTGCAGCGTTTTTTAAACAAAAGCACAACATGTATTGGGATACAGTGAAAAGTATTGTTTCTTGCACAGTATATATACAAAACATATTTTTCATAGAGCGCATAGGGGAGAAGGAAAGGAGAGGGGGTAGAATATAATATTGCAAATACAGATAGGGTGAACAACATAATATATGTCCATTCAAAACTCCGATGGCAGCAGGGAAGAAACTATTCTTGAGTTGACTGGTACGTAACCTCAAACTTGTTTATCTTTTTCCTGACAAAAGAAAGTGAGAGAGATAACGTTTGGGGTGCATGGGATCCTTGATTCTGCTGGCTGCTTTTCCAAGTAGGAATTGTACATGGAGTCTTTGGATGGGAGGGTCGTTTGTGTGATGGAATGGGCTATGTTCACAATCCTTTGTAGTTCTTTGTGGTCTTAGTTGGAGCGGGAGTCATACCCAAACTGTGATATAACCCGAAAAAATGCTTTCCATGGTGCATCTGTAAAAGTTGGTAACAGTCATAGCGGACGTGCTGAATTTTCTTAGTCTCGTGAGAAAGTAGAGGGTTTGGTGGGCTTTCTTAGAACATAGAACATAGAACATTACAGCGCAGAACAGGCCCTTCGGCCTTCGATGTTGCGCCGACCAATTATGAAAAAAGCAATGACCCTCCAAACTAAACCATTCCCTTCTCTTCCATAAACTTATCAACTAACCTCTTAAACGCCACCAAACTTGGTGCATCTACAACTGCCGCAGGCAGGGCATTCCACTCCCTAACCACCCTCTGGGTAAAGAAACTTCTTAACTCTGGTGTCATCCTGGGGAGAACAGGACAGGTTGTTGGTGATCTGGACACCCAGAAATTGAAATTCTTAACCATTTCCACTTCATCCTCATTGATGTTGTCAAGGGCATGTCCTCCACTACACTTCCTGGAGTTGATGATGATCTCCTTCATTTTATTGGCACTGAGGAAGGGATTATTGTCACGGTACCAGTTCACCAGATTCTCTACCTCATTCCTATACTCTGTCTCATCATTCTTTGAGATCTGACCCACTATTGGTGGTGTCTTTAGTAAACTTGACAGTTGAGTTGGAGAGTAAGTTGGCCTTAGTTTTAGGTATATAAGGAGTATAGTAAGGGGCTGAGAACATTGCTTTGTGGGGCACCAGTGTTGAGGATGATTGTGGAGGAGGTGTTGTTGCCTATCCTTACTGATTGTGGTCTGTGAGTTAGGAAGTTCAGGATTCAGTCACAGAGGGAGGGGCTGAGGCCCAGACCACAGAGTTTGGAGATGAGTATTTTAGGGATAATATTGTTAAAAGCTGAGCTGTGGTTGATAAATAAGAGTTTGTTATTCAAGTGTTCCAGGATTGAGTGTCGGACCAGACATCTGCAGCGAACCTGATAGGGTGATAGGCAAACTGTCGTGGATCCAGGCAACCTGGAGGCCAGAATTAATACCGTGACTAATCTTTTGAAGCACTTCATACTGATGGATGTCAGAGCCACCAGGCAATAGTCATTAAGGTACGCTGCTTGGTTTTTCTTTGGGACAGGGATAATGGTCATCTTCTTGAAGCAGATAGGGATGTCAGATTGGTATAGAATGCAGTTACTGATACCTGCAAATACTCCTGCCAGCTGATCTATGCAAGATGAGTGCTCAACCAGTTATCCCACCTAGCCACTAGATCCAGGTCAAACAGCAGAAAATGAGATTGCTGAAGGATCTTTTGCTGCTTCTATTCTTCCCTCTATAAGAGACACTTCTAGGGTAGAGACATCCTTAAAAGTTAGAATCATAGAACCCTACCGTGCAGAAGGAAGCTATTTGGCCCATCGAGTCTGCACCAATCACAATCCCACCTAGGTCCTATCCCCATTATCCCATTTATTCTAGCTAGTTCCTCCAACATGAAGAGGCAATTTAGCACAACCAATCCACCCAACCCATACATAGAATCATAGAAAAACTATAGCACAAATAGGCCCTTCGGCCCACAAGTTGCGCCGAATATCTCTATCTACTAGGCTTACCTATAACCCTCAATCCTATTAAGTCCCATGCACTCATCCAGAAGTCTCTTAAATGACTATCATATTTCCCTCCACCGTCAGCCAACGGCAGCCGATTCCACTCGCCCACTGCCCTCTGAGTGAAAAACTTACCCCTGATATCTCCTCTGTATCTACTCCCCAGCACCTTAAACCTGTGTCCTCTCATAGCAACCGTTCCAGCTCTTGGAAAAAGCCTCTGAGAATCCACCCAATCTATACCTCTTAACATCTTATAAACCTCTATCAGGTCCCCTCTCATCCTTTGTCTCTCCGAGGAGAAAAGACTGAGCTCCCTCAACTTATCTTCATAAGGCATGCCACCCAATCCAGGCAACATTCTTGTAAATGTCCTCTGTACCCTTTCAATAGCTTCTACATTCCTCCTGTAATGAGGCGACCAGAACTGAGCACAGTATTCCAAGTGGGGTCTGACAAGGTCTTATAAAGTTGAGCATTATCTCCCGACGCCTAAACTCAATCTTTGGACTATGAGAGAAAACCGGAGCACCCTGAAGAAACCCGCATAAACACGGGCAAACTCCACACAAATGGGAGATCGTGAGAGTACCTCTTAAGATCAAGAACAATGAAATCCCTAAAGTGTACTGGCAACCAGCATGGAAAAAATGCCCACCAGATCCTATTAACTACATTTGTTTTGATGCCTGTCCTTGAGCCAGTCACGACACTTACTAACTTTTACAGATGCACCACGGAAAGCATTCTTTCTAGTTGTATCACAGCTTGATATGGCTCCTGCTCTGCCCAAGACTGCAAGGAACTACAAAAGTTTGTGAACGTAAACCAATCCATCACGCAAACCAGTCTCCCATCCATTGACTCTGTCTACACTTCCCACTGCCTCGGGAAAGCAGCCAGCATAACTAAGGACCCCGTGCACACCAGGCATTATCTTTTCCACCTTTTTCCATTGGGAAAAAGATATAAAAATCTGAGGTCACATACCCATCAACTCTTCATAAGATAGTTACCACACTCAGTAAATTGGTCCTTTGAAATGATTGTGTAATTTCAGGAAGAAATTAGATATAGTTTATTTATTAGTGTCACAAGTAGGCTTACATTAACACTGCAATGAAGTTGCTGTGAAAATCCGCTCATCACCACACTCCAGCACTTGTTTGGGTACACTGAGGGAGAATCTAGTATGGCCAATGAGCCTAACCAGCACATCTTTGGACTGTGAGAAGAGACTGGAGCAATCAGAGGAATCCCACCGGGGCAAGTAAGAGAAGTTAAAGAGAGACTGCAGGGCTTCAATCCTGGCAGCTTTACGAAACAGAATGAGAGGTTTAAAATTGGTGCACTTCCACAGCCATGTGCCCGGACTTCCATAATGCCCAAGGGCACATGTGCAATGCACAATCCACTTCATTCAGGATTCAGGCAGGTCAATCATTCAGCGCACACGGGCAGTGGCAGCCGTGTGTACCATCTACAAGATGCACTACAGCAACTCACAAAGGCTATTTTGATAAAGCCATCCGAACACAGGGCCTGTAGTATCTAGAAGAACAGGAACAGCAGACACATCATTACCTTTCAAGTTCACCTCTAAGTCATTTACAAAGAACAAAGAAGAACAAAAAAAAAACAGCACAAGAGCAGGCCTTTCGGCCCTTCAACTATGCTCCCTGTCTGAACTAAAACCCCCTATCCTTCCAGGGACCATATCCCTCTAATCCCATCTTATTCATGTATTTGTCCAGACGCCCCTTAAAACTCACTATCGTATCTGCTTCCACAATGCCCCCTGGGCAGCGAGTTCCAGACATTTGCCACCCTCGGTGTAAAAAAACTTGCCTCGTGCATCTCCTTTAAACCTTGCCCCTCGCACCTTAAATCTATGCCCCCTAGTAATTGACTCTTCCACCCTGAGAGAACATTTAGATCCCACACAGACAGTCATCCCGTAGAATTGAACCTGGGTCCCTCATGCTGTGAGGCAGCAGTGCCACCCATGGTGCCGCCGTGCCACCTTAATAATTATGGAATTTTACTGGGCCTTAGCAGGGTGTATTGACCCATCGCCGCTGCCTGCCCATTCCAACCCCAAAGCTGTAAATACATTGTAGAATCTGACATGGCTGGCTTTTCTCACTAGCAAAATAAACTTGTGTAAAAACTATAGTTCAGTTCAAGTCAATTGTCATATTTAATTGTCAGAAAGAAAAGACCCGGGAGGGAATGTGGAGAAACTTGTTTACACAATGAGTGGGGGCAGATTTCAAAGAAGTTTAGAAAGAAAGTGAGTATGTGGTTGAGAAGGATGAGTAATTGTGGGGCTAACGGGTTGGAGGAGATCAATGGGACTAATTGGATATCATTACCCACCGCTGGCCTCATTCTCCGCTGTAAGGTTTGATACCACTGCAAACGTTTACTTCCATAAGGCTGGGTGGTTGAGACTGAGGTTTAATATCTCATTCAAATGAGGATGTTCTGAGAATACACCGTAATTTTAAGAATTTATTGAAGTGACAGGCTGCATTATATGCTCACCTGCCTGAGGGGGAGATTTAATGGGATTGAGGAGAACTCTAGCAGGCTGGTTACAAGAAGAAAGTCTTCTACGCTGGCTCTGCGATGCGCTCTTCAGCAGCTGGAGTTGATTCAGCTTTATCTACATCCCCTGCAGCGTCGACCAGCTCCTTCAGTGGAAAGGCCACTGATACCCAGCCCAGAATCAGTCAGTGTTGCTGAGTGATGAGCCAGTCCTCCTGGAACCTTCCAAATCCAAGAGAGGTGAGTGTTTGAAGTGTTGGTGAGGCAGTGAGGTGTTCAGTAAGCCTCCATCACTGATGATTTATACACTCTTTTCTTCAGCCTGCACCAATCAGCTGGGCTGCCGAACATCCCCTTTCAATGGCTGCCGTACATTGCCAGCATTAACACGGTGTAACACTTTGTGTCTCTGGATAAACCATCTTCATTGAAGCACTGAATCCGACAGTACAGAAGGAAGCCATTTGGCACAAGTCTGCACTGACTCAAGCCCGTAACCCCACGCATTTACCTCAGCCAGTCCCCCTGACACTAAGTGGCAATTTAGCATGGCCAATCCACCTAACTGGCACATCTTTGGGAGGAAACCGGAGCACACGGAGGAAACCCACATTGATGCAAGGGGAATGTGCAAATAGAGTGCCTCAAGCCGAGAATTGAACTCTGGTCCCTGGCACTGTGAGGCAGCAGTGCTAACCACTGTGCCACCACGCTGCCCATTTTCTTTCCTCTTTCCAGCTCAAATAAGCTGAGACTCAAATTGCTGTTTTGCAGCAAAAGGGCTGATTGATGTGCAGGGTAACATTTTTTGGCCCAAGGAATCGAACGGTTCTGACACAGAGGCTGGAATCTTATCATCATTTGCAATCCCGGTGCAGGGAATGGAGATTTGGCTGGCCGCCACATTCTCTGCAGCAGGAGCATGGTGTGAACGGGCGGTAAGATTGCACCCAAAGAATGAATCTGATTCAATTACTTCCAAAAACTTGTTCATGTGATATAGATTTAGCTGGCTGGGCCAGTCTTTATTATCCATCCCTAATTGCCCTTGACTAGACAGTGGTGAGCTGCCTCCTTGAATCACTGCAGTTCCTGTGGTGTAGGTGCATCCACAGTGCTATTAGGGAGGGAATTCCAGGATTTTGACCCAGTGACAAGCAAAGGAACGGAGATATATTTTCCAGTCAGGGTGATGACCTTTTCTTTATTGTTTTTAGAAGTTTTTTTTTCCCAAGTTGGAAGAGTCAGTTACTAGGGGGCACAGGTTAAAGGTGCGAGAAGCAAGTTTTAAAGGAGATATACGAGGCAAATGTTTTACACACAACTCATTGCCTGGGAAGGTAGTGACGGTAGATATAATAGTGAGTTTTAAGGGCGTCTGGACAAATACATGAATAGGATGGGAATAGAGAGATACGGTCCCCGGAAGGATAGGGAGTTTTAGTTAAGTCGGGCAGTTAAGTCGGGCTTGGAGGGCTGAAGGGATTGTTCCTGTGCTGTAATTTTCTGTTCTTCTTTGTTCTTTGTGAGTGACTTGGAGGGAAACTTGTATGGAGGTGGTGTCCCCATATATCTGCTGTTATTGTCCTTCTAGATAGTACAGGACGTGGGTTTGGATGGCTCTGTCAGAATAGCCTTTGTGAGTTGTTGCAGTGCATCTTGTAAATGATATACACAATTTACATTGTGTAATGTGCTGAATGATTGACCTGTAACTTCCTGCCTGAATCCCGAATGAAGTGGATTGTGCATTGCATATGTGCCTCAGGACAATACGGAAGTCACATGGACACTGGAAATACACCAACTTAAACCCAGATTCTGTTTTGTAAAGTTGCCAGGATTGAAGCGCTGCAGTCTCTCCTTTATCTCCCTTACTTGCCCCAGTGTTTGGTGAGTATTTAAACTTAATAATCTGCAGACTTTTTTCTTCTCTACTTGCAGTGAATAGAGGGATTCTTTGGATCGGTTAACTATTTTGTAAATATTTTTAAAAGATATTTTAACATATGTAATGCACAGAATGTGAAAGAAAGATTTTTTAAAACCATTTTTTAACAACTTTGTGGTTACATATTGTTAATTTTTAAAATTTATTCATGGGACATGGGCATCGCTGGCTGGCCAGCATTTATTGCCCTCGTTCCTAGTTGGCTCGCTTGGCCATTTCAGAGGGCAATTGAGAGTCAACCAAATTGATGTGGCTCTAGAGTCACATGTAGGCCAGACCAGGTATGGATGGCAAATTCCCTTCCCGAAAGGGACATTAGTGAACCAAATGGGTTTTTCCTGACAATCAACAATGATTTTATAGTCATCAGAAGATTCCTAATTCCAGGTATATTTATCGAATTGTCAGAGATGGAATCAAAGACTGATGGACAGAGCGGTAATCGAACTATAGGCACTTTGTACAGAGGAGATTGTTCCAGTCTGATCGAGATGCATTCAGGGAGAAAGCTAAAAGAAACAAAACCAGAGTCTTGTGGATGTTAAAATAGATAGATAAAGAAATCTTGCATTTATGTTGCACTTTTCATGACAATCAAATATTCCAATGTGCTTTCTATGGAGTATTTGTTCTTTGAAGAGTAATCATTGTTGTAATGTATGAAACATCATGGTTAATTTACACCCAGTAAACTCCCTCATTCCCCAGAGTCAGATTGAGAAATGATTCCCTCCTCCTTCTAGGAGGTCGTGTCCCCACCACTTTACTGCTCCTTGAAGCCAAATGAGACGCATCCAGCTTTGTCTCAGGACACCATCTAATTTCAAACCTTTGTGTTGTTCAGTAGCTTTTCCACAGTTTCTCTGAGGACCTCGGGTCATACGACTTTCAAGCTTATCCCCAAGGTCTTATTCAATATGAAATCGGTATTCCGGGACTTCCTCTCATTCTCTTCTTCCTTACAGATTGCATTGAGTTTTTGTGTACCCTGCTTACGGATCTAATCAATACATTCCCATCAACTGCTTGCATGTCACCAAAACAGAGAATGCTGGAAAATCTCAGCAGGTTTGGCAGCATCTGTACAGAGAGAAAAAGGCTAATGTTTCAAGTCCAGATCATTCCAACATCTGCAGTAATCAGATTCCAGCATCTGCAGTAATTTGCTTTTGTCCAGAGTTTATGTCACTTCTTGCATTTATTTTTTTTTTAACTTTATTTCAAAGCCTGGGTTCCTGGCAAGCCAGCACAGTGGTTAACATTGCTGCTTCACAGCCCCTGGAACCTGGGTTCGATTCTCGGCTCGGGTAACTGTCCGTGTGGAGTTTGCACACTCTCCCTGTGTCTACGTGGGTTTCCTCCGGGTGTTCCAGTTTCCTCCCACAGCCCAAAGATGTGCGGGTTAGGTTGATTGGCCATGCTAAATTTCCCCTTAGTATGCTGAGATGCATAGGTTAGAGAGATTAGTGGGTAAAATATGTCTTATATGCTTATTGAAGCATATAAGATAATTAGAGGTTTGGATAGGGTGGACAGTGATAGCCTTTTTCCTAGGATGGAGAAAGCTAGCACGAGGGGACACAACTTTAAATTAAGGGGTATGAGTTATAGGACGGATATCAGAGGTAGGTTCTTTACTCAAAGAGTGATTAGGGAGTGGAATGCCCTGCCTGCAGCTGTTGTAGATGCGCCAAGTTTGGTGGCGTTTAAGAGGTTAGTTGATAAGTATATGGATGAGAAGGGAATGGTTTAGTTAGGAGGGGCATTGCTTTTTATTTTGGTCGGCACAACATCGAAGGCCGAAGGGACTGTTCTGTGCTGTATTGTTCTATGTTCTATGTTCTATGGATATGGGGGTAGGAACAGGATGGGATTGTGGTCAGTACAGACTCGATGGATTGAATGGCCTCTCTATGTACCGTGAGATTTCTATGATTCTATAAATTACTGCATTTCCAGTATTTCAGTTAGTTGAATTATTTGTTAAATGTCCATCTCTCTTACTCCATCACCACTAGCAAGTACAACTAGCCAGCACCTTTGCATTACCATTTAACACAGAACTGTTCTCGGTGGGAGTATTATGAGAGGGCCAACATTTAACATTATGTTGCTTCTTCCACTGTCTGTCTAATTTTGAATTCCCACTCTTCCTTTCTTTTACTGTTTAAGGAGGAAACGTAATTGGACTTCATGTCAAGATTTGATTGTATTTCTTGCAGGACTCTGATTGGATTTCCTGCAAGGATTTGTTTAGATTTTGAATTTAGATTGAACTACCACGTACAAAGGGGAGGTGAGCAAGTAAATAAGAGAGGCTAAGAGGGAGAATGAAAAGAGGCAGGTAGCGAACGTGTAAAGAAAACACCAAAGTCTTCCAAGGCATTTAAATAGTAAAAAGGTTGATACAGGGAGGAGTCAGGATGATGAGGGACAAAGGGAACTTACACAAAAAGGTAGAGGGCATAGCTGAGGTACTAAATGATTAAAACAGAAATTGCTACCCAAGGCATGGAAGCAGAGGAGGTCACTCGGGCACCAGAATGGGTTAAAATTGAAAAGGTGGGAAGTATAGACAGTCAATGGATGGGAGGCTGGTTTGCCTGATGGATCGGCTACATTCACGGCATTTTGTAGTTCCTTGCAATCTTGGGCAGAGAAGGAGCCATACCAAGCTGTGATACAACTAGAAAGAATGCTTTCTATGGTGCATCTGTAAAAATTAGTGAGAGTTGTGGCTGACATGCCAAATTTCCTTAGTTTTCTGAAAAAGCAGAGGCGTTGGTGGGCTTTCTTAACTACAGTGGGGACCAGGACAGGTTGTTGGTGATCTAGACGCCTAAATCGGAAGTAGTACAAACAGATGAAACATGAGGAAAAGTAGACCAATCAGCCCATCGAACCTGCTCTGCCATCCAATAAATCATGGCTGACCTGTGTGTGAGTCAAATTCTACAGTTCCATCTACACTGAAAATGTTTGATTTACTTGCCTCACAAGAATCTATCTATTTAAGTGTCTATCTTTTACTTAAGAATCTGTCTATCTACGTCTTAAAAATATTCCATAAACTGACCTCCACCGTCTTCTGAAGGAACCCTTTGAGAGAAAGGATTTCTTCTCATCTCTGTCCTAAAAAGAAAACATCTAATTTCAAAACAGGATCCTCTAGCTCCAGACTCATCCACGAGGGGAAACATCATTTCCATATCCACCTTGCCAAGACATTCAGGGTCTTATACATGCGAATTGAGTCACCCCTTGCTCCTCTAGACCCGTGTGGAAATGAGTTCAGTCTGTCTAACCTTTCCTCATGGGACAACCCACGCATTCCAGACATCAGTCTAGTAAACTTCTCTGAACTACCTCCAACACATTAAGTAAGGAGACCAAAACTGCACACAATATTTGAGATGTGGTCTCACCAATACCCTGTATGACTGAAGCATAACATCCATAATTTATTAACCAAAAGAGAAAATGCTGGAAAATCTCAGCAGGTCTGGCAGCATCTGTAAGAAAAGAGCAAATATTTCGAGTCCAGATGACCCTCAGCGCACCGAACAAGGGCTAGAATGTAGCGACTTGGGGATTTTTGCATAACTTCATTGCAGTGTTAATGTAAGCCCACTTGTGATATTATAAAACACAGGTTAGGCCACATTTGGTATACTGTGTCCAATTCTGATCACCACACCAGCAGAAGGGTATAGAGGCTTTGGAAGGAGTACAGAAAAGGTTTACCAGGATGTTGCCTGCTACGGAGGGCATTATCTATGAGGGGAGATTGAATAAACTGGGATTGTTCTCCCTGGAGAGATGGAAGTGACCTGACAGAAGTTTATAAAATTATGAGGGGCATAGATAGGGTGAACAGTTTTTCCCAGGGCAGAAGTGACAATTACAAGGGGGCACAAGTTCAAGGTAAGGGGGGAAGGTTCAGTGGGGATGTGCTGGGGAAGATTTTTACACAGAGGGTGGGAGAGGCCTGGAATGTACTGCCAAGTGAAGTGGTTGAGGCAGACACATTAGTGATATTTAAGATTTATCTGGATAAACATATGAACAAATGGGGAATAAAGAGATACATGTGGTTGGTCGAGATGGTACACCATGATTGGTGCAGGCTTGGTGAGTCTGTTCCTGTGCTGTACTGTTCTTTATACTAATAGATAAACTTTATATTTCTAGTTAGCTTCCTCTCATACTCTGATTCCTTTCTCATGCCGCATTATTTAGCCATTTTCTGCTGTCCTTTAAATTCTGACCAATCATCTGACCTGTCATACATCTTTGCACAGTCATATGTTTTTTCCTTAAGTTATATGCTTTCCTTAACCTCTTTAGTTAACTAACCATTAAAGATTAGTTAACCTTTAACTAAAGGTTAACTTCCTCCCCTTAGAATTTTTCTTGGATTTTTCATGGATTTTTTTTAGGGAAAGAAAGATTTTGTATTGGAGTTCCCCAGGGATCAGTATTGGGATCACTGCCCCCCCCACTGGGTTTTGAAATGGCCTGCTATTTCATCACTGTCAATGGGTTTTCCCATTGGATGCACCCTCTGCCGCTGAGGAAATCATCAGTGGGACTGGAACATCCTGCTGGTGGAAACCAGAGCATTTTGGCAATTCCTGTCCAGATCTTAGTGCACAGAGCATAACTTCAAAGTTTATGAATGAAACAAAACTCAGAAGACCGTAAGGCCATAAGACGTAGGAGCAGAATTAGACCACTCGGCCCATCTAGTCTGCTGTGCTATCCAAATCATGGCTGATATTTTTCTGATCCTCATTCTCCTGCCTTTTCCCCATAACCTCTGATCCCTTTATTAATCAAGAATCTGTCTATCTCTGTCTTAAAGACACTCAATGACCTGGCCTCCACAGCCTTCTGTGGCAAAATGTTCCCCAGAGTCACCACTCTCTGGTTGAAGAAATTCCTCCTCATCTCTGTTTTAAAGGATCATCCCTTTAGCCTGAGGTTGTGCCCTCTGGCTTTAATTTTCCTACTAGTGGAAACATCCTCTCCATGTCCACTCTATCCAGGCCTCGCAGTATCTTGTAAGTTTCAATAAGATCCCCCCCACTCCTCATCCTTCTAAACTCCAACGAGTACAGACCCAGAATTCCTCATACAACAAGCTCTTCATTCCAGGGATCATTTTTATGAACATCCTCTGGACCCTTTCCAAGGCACATCCTTCCTTAGAGAGGGGACCCAAAACTGCTCACAATACTCCAAATGGGATCTGACCAGAGAATTGTGAACTGTGAGGAAGAATGTATAGAACATCAAAAGGACATGGACAAGTTGGTGGGGCAGGTGGACAGATGAGGGATGAAGCTCAATGCAAAGAAATGTAAAGCGAGACACTTTGGCGGAAAGAACATGGTCAGACAATATAAAAGAGTGACAATATAAAAAAGTACCCCTAAAGGAGCAGAGGGACCTGGGTGTGCCGGGGAGAACCTGGGGGGGCACAGGTTCAAGATGAGAGAGGGAACATTTAAGGGAGATGTGCAGGGGAAGTTTTTCACATAGACAGTGTTGCATGCCTGGAATGTACTGCCAGAGGAAGCAGGCACATCAGCAACATTTAAGAGGCATCTGGATGAATATATGAACAGGGATGGAATAGAGAGATAGGGAACGACTAAGGGCAGAAGATTTTTTAAATTTAGTTAGGGCATCATGATCGGCACAGGTTTGGAGGACTAATAAGCCGGTTCTTGTATTGTACTTTTCTTTGTTCTTTCTTTATTTCTTGTTCTGTACGTGCATCATTCATTGAGAATGGAACAGGGCTTTGATCAAGCTTGCAGCAGTAAACTGTTCAGATTTCTTCCTGGGATTTGATTAGAATTCCCATGGGGATTTCAGGATTTCCCACAGCAATTTGATTGCATTTTCTTCAGGGATTTGATCGGGTTGCCTGTAGCATTGCTATGGGGAGGTGACGGCTTTGTGGCATTATCATTAGGACTATGAACCCAGAAAATCAGCTAATGTTCTGGGGCCCCGGTTCGAATCCTGCCACGACAGATGGGGAAATTTGAATTCAATAAGGAAAAAATATCTGGAATTAAGAGTCTGCTGATGACTGTGATAGCATTGTCAGGTAAACCCATCTGGTTTACTAATCTCCTTCAGGGAAGGAAATCTGCCATCCTTACCTGGTGTGTACTACATGTCAGTCCAGAACCACAGCAATGTGTGGTTAAAATCAACTGCCCTCTGAATAAGAGCAAATAGAGATGGGCAATAAATACTAGCCAGACAGTGATGCCCATGGCCCACAAATGTATAAAATAAAATGTGGTAGAATGGATTGTCCACTCAAACATGCATGATTTTAGAACATAGAATATAGAAAAACTACAGCACAAATAGGCCCTTCGGCCCACAAGTTGTGCCGAATATCTCTACCTACTAGGCTTACCTATAATCTTAATTGATCTTAATTACCTTATCTTAATTGATAAGTATATGGAAGAGAAGGGAATGGTTTAGTTTGGAGGGGCATTGCTTTTTATTTTGGTCGGCACAACATCGAAGGCCGAAGGGCCTGTTCTGTGCTGTATTGTTCTATGTTCTATGTTCTATGTTCTATAACCCTCAATCTTACTAAGTCCCATGTACTCATCCAGAAGTCTCTTAGAAGACCCTATCAAAGCCACCACCACCACCACTGCTGGCAGCCAATTCCATGCACCCACCACCCTCTGAGTGAAAAACTTATCCCTGCACCTCCTCTGTACCTACTCCCCAACACCTTAAACCTGTGTCCTCTTGTGGCAGCCATTTCAGCCCTGGGAAAATGCCTCTGAGAATCCACCCAATCTATACCTCTCAACATCTTATTTTCACGCCACTAAAATTGGATGGGCTGAATGGCCTCCCTCAATCTTGCACAAACCTTCCAGAATATTCCGCAATCTCTTCCATTGTCCATCTATGAAATGTTGCAGTCCACCGTGACAGCACAAGCATTTAGGCCCCAAACCACTTACCAATCAAAGACTGAAGGTCAATGTCTGTTTTTCTTCCTGCCCTTTTATTCAAAGTGACGTACAGAGATTAAACATGCTCCCATATTTGTTAAAAGGTACTTATAGCACTGAAAGCGTTACCCGGGCAACACAGAACATTCCGGATGATATAATAGCTCAGCTGCGTTGTTGAAGGTGAGCACTTTAGATTCTTTCTCCATCCCCCTGCCCTTCACTCCTTGAATGAATAGAATCTTTGAGAGGAGTCTTTGACAATGCAACATTTGTGTCCAGAAAAGGGATGAATCCAGCCTTGTGAAAGATTTTATTCTCCATTCTAAATGAAACATGGAGCTGTGAATCAAGACTACAATCTTCAATCCTGTTGCTGCTCCTACGCTAACCCATATGAAACACTGACCTAAGAGCAAAATCCTGTGGATGCTGGAAAGCCAAAATTAAAAGATAAACAGAATTCCCGGTTTCCCACCCTGAGACACCGGCTAGAGTTTTCCAGATCTTTGTTTCCACCAGTAGGAGAGACGAGGCTCTGAGAGAAAAACCTCAGAGTAAAGGAACGGCCCTTTAGCACCGAGATGAGGGGGAATTTCTTCAGCTGGAGGGTGGTGACTCTGTGGAACTCTTTGCAGCAGAAGGCTGTGGAGGCCAGGTCATTGAGTGTCCCTTAAGACAGAGATAGACAGGTTCTTGATTGATAAGGGGATCAAAGGTTACAGTGGAAAGGCGGGAGAATGGTGTTGAGAAACTTCATCGAATGGCGGAGCAGACCTGATGGGCCTAATTCTGCCCCTACATCTTACAGCTTTATGGTCTCAGATGGGGGAATCTTCCCATCCCTACTAACGAGAACAGAGATGACAATGGTTCGCCTGGGAGGGGGGAGTGGGGGAAAGCTGGCAAACTTTGGTCATTGCCCAGTATTTTATGATCTTGCTTGGACAAGGCTTGTAAAATCCGAGGCGAACGGAGAATTCCGTTCTGCGACTTGCGCCCGCTCCGATTCCAGGACAGGAGTAGCTGTAAAGTTCCGGAAATTGACTCCATTTCTCTCCACCAACGCTGACTCACGTACTGAATTTCTCCAGTGTTTTTTTTTGCTGTTATTTTCTAACTCCCATCTGAGAAAACGCTGCCAACCCTTAGCAGAAGACAATGTACCTCTGTGAGACAGTGTCAGCAGCAGCTGCCCTGAGAGCTAGGGTTTGTTAAAACAAAATCTCTACTTAAAAAGGGAAAAAGATCAGCTTTCAAGCAATTTATGTTTTGTGGCTGCCCTTCACTGAGTGTACAGCATTCACATGGAAACTTGTTTGTACAGGATAGAACGCATGGTGCTTTGCACGTGTAACTGGATTTAAGGATGTGAGTTGTTATTCAGGCTGCTTTGGGGTAATAAAGTATTACAAAGTATTTACAACATAGAATCAACTCTTCCAGCCCAATAAGTCCAAGTCTGTCTTTACATTCTACACGAGCCTCCTCCTACCCTATTTCATCTCACCCCATCAACATATCCTTCTATTTCTCCATTCCTCACACACTTATTTAGCATCCCCATCAATATTTCTATGCCAGTTTCCTCAGTTTTGCTCCTTGGTGCAAAAAAATTCCACTTTATTACTGGGCTCTGGGTAAAGCTGTTTCTGCTGAATTTGTGGTTAGGTTTATTAACGACTGTGAATAAATAAAATAAAACACTCTCAAATATAGGGTCTCGGACCTCAGAATCCCTACAGTGCAGAAGGAGGCCATTCGGCCCATCGAGTCTATACCAACAACAATCCTACCAGATCTTATACCTGTAACCCCATGTTTTTACCCTAGCTAATTCCTCCGACACCAAGGGGCAATTTATAGAACATAGAACATAGCACATTACAGCACAGTACAGGCCCTTTGGCCCTCGATGTTGCGCCGACCAATAGAACCAATTTTATGACCCTCTATCCTAAACTATTCCAATGTTATCCATATGCCTATCCACTGACCATTTGAACACCCTTAAACTTGACGAGTCCACAACTGCTGCAGGCAGGGCATTCCATGCCCTTACAACCCTCTGAGTAAAGAACTCATCTCTAGCATCTGTCCTATAACTACCATCCCTTAATTTAAAGCTATGTCCCCTCGTGTTATCCATCTCCATCCGAGGAAAAAGGCTCTCACTATTCACCCTATCTAATCCTCTGATCATCTTATATGTCTCAATTAAGTCACCTCTTAGCCTTCTTCTCTCTAATGAAAATAACTTCAAGTTCCTTAGCCTTTCCTCATAAGACCTACCTATCATACCAGGCAACATCCTGGTAAACCTCCTCTGCATCCTTTCCAATGCCTCCACATCTTTCTTATAATGCGGCGACCAGAACTGTACACAATACTCCAAGTGCGGCTGCACCAGAGTTTTGTACAGTTGCAACATGATGTCTCAGCTCTGAAATTCAATCCCTCTACCAATAAATGCTAACACACTATATGCCTTCTTAACAACCTTACCAACTTGAGTACCAACTTTCAGAGATCTCTGCACCTGTACACCGAGATCTCTCTGCTCATCTACACTACTAAGAGTCCTACCATTAGCCCTATGTTCTGCACACATATTACTGTTACCAAAATGAATTACCTCACACTTTTCCACATTAAACTCCATTTGCCACTTCTCAGCCCAGCTTTGCAACTTATCTATGTCCCTCTGCAAACTGTAACATCCATCCTCACTGTCTACAACTCCTCTGACTTTGGTGTCATCAGCAAATTTACTAACCCATCCCTCTACACCCTCATCCAGGTCATTTATAAAAACAACAAACAACAATAGCCCCAAAACTGATCCCTGAGATACACCACTAGTAACTAAACTCCAGGTTGAATATTTCCCATCAACCACCATCTTCTGTCTTCTATCAGCTAGCCAATTCCTAATCCAAATTGCTAAATCACCCTCAATCCCATTCATCTGCATTTTCTGCAGTTCTATGGGGAACCTTGTCAAACGCTTTGCTAAAATTCATATACACCACATGGCCGATCCACCTAATCCGCACATCTTTGGACTGTGGGAGGAAATTGATTCTATTTCTCTCCACCGATGCTGACTCACACTGAATTTCTCCAGTGTTTTTTTTGCTGTTTTTGTCTAACTCCCATCTGAAAAAATGCTGCCAACTCTTAGTAGTAGACAATGTACCTCTGTGAGAGAGTGTCAGCTTATGAAGCCATGCATGTCTATATTCAGCAACACCTGAATAACAAAGCCACATAAAAGCCACGCAATGAATATCTTAAACAAGAGATTGTCTGAATAACTTTCCTTGACATTCAATGGCATTGCCATTGCTGAATCATCAATACCAACATAGGAAGGGTCATCATTGACCAGAAACTGAACTGAATCCACAAGGTAGGTCAGAGGAATTCCATGGGTCAGAATAAATCACCTTCTCACTACCAAAAGCTTGTCCACCATCTCCAAGGCACAAGTCAAGTGTGTGATAGAATACTTACTACTTGCCTGATGCAGCTCAAGAAGCTTGACACACACCCAGGACAAAGCAACCCACTCAATTGAGGCTCCATCCACCACCTTCAACAATCATTCCCTGGCATCAGTGTATGCCAGTTGCAATACCTACTGCAGCAACTTGGCAAGGCTCCTTCAACAGATAAGCACAGAATTGCACTGTCTACCACCCAGAAGGACAAGGGCAGCAGATACCTGGGAACACCACCACCTACAAGTTTCCCTCCAAGCCTGACTTGGAAATATATTGCCGTTCCTTCACTGTCGCTGGGTCACATTTTATTTTTAAATTCATCATTAGACATGGGCGTCGCTGGCTGGACAGCATTTATTGCCCACCCTTAGCTTGGAGGGCAGCTGAGAGTCAACCACATTGCTGTTGGTCTGGAGTCACATGTAGGCCAGACCAGGTAAGGACAGCAGATTTCCTTCTCGAAAGGACTTTAGTGAAAAATCCTGGAACCTTCTCCCTAACAGTACGGTGAGTGTGTCTATACCTCAAGGAACTGCTATGGTTCAAGAGGGGGCATTTACAATACACAATATATGTTGGCATTGCTAATAATAAAGAGCAAAGAACAAAACAGCATGGGAAACAGTCCCTTCAGCCCAACGAGCCCGTGCTGCCACCCTGATGTTCCCACCTTTACCCGTGATCCCTCAATTAGCAAGCATAAGTAACTTAAATAATAAATCCTGCCTTTCCACTGTATTTTGACAAAGATTCAGTGGGTATTTGATTTGATTTGATTATTGTCATGTTTCAGTATACAGCGAAAAGTATTGTTTCTTGCATGCTATACAAAGCATACCGTTCATTGGGAAGGAAATGAGACAGTGCAGAATGTAGTGCTACAGTCATAACTATGATATAGAGAAAGATCAATTTAGTATGACGTAGGTCCATTCAAAAGTCTGATGGCAGTAGGGAAGAAGTTGTTTTTGAGTTGATGTGTGACCTGAGACTTTTGTATCTTTTTCCTGAAGGAAGAAGGTGGAAGAGAGAATGTCCGGGGTGCGTGAACGCCTTAATTATGCTGGCTACTTTGCTGAGGCAGTGGGAAGTGTAGACAGAGTCAGTGGATGGGAGATTGGTTTGCGTGATGGATTGGACTACATTCATGACCTTTGTAGTTTCTTGCGGTCTTGGGCAGAGTAGGAGCCATACCAAGCTGCGGTATAACCAGAAAGAATGTTTTATATGGTGCATCTGTAAACATTGGTGAGGGTTGTAGCTGACATGCCAAATTTCCTTTGTCTTCTGAGAAAGTAGAAGTGTTGATGGACTTTCTTAACTATAGGGGCACCAGGACAGGTTTTTGGTGATCAGGACATCTGAAAATATAATTCTTTTGTCCATTTCTACTTTGTCCCTATTGATGTAGACATGTTCTCCCCTATGCTTCAATGATAATTTCCTTTGTAATAAATGTTGGCATTGCTAATAATACCCAATGAGCAAGGATAAATAACTTTAATAATAGGTGTGGCTAGATGGCACTGTGATTAGCCAGGGACCCAGGTTCAAATGTGGCCTCACTGTCTGGGCACATTCTCCCCATGTCTGCATGGGTTTCCTCCGGGCACTCACAGTCCAATGATGTGTTGGTTAGCTGGATTGGCCATGCTGAATTGACCATTATGTAAGGGGATTAGCAGGGTAAATTTATGTGGTTACGGGAATTGGGCCTGGCTGGGATTGTGGTCAGTGAGGACTCAATTGGTCAAATGGCCTCCTTCTGCACTGTGGGGATTCTATGATTCCATGAATCCTGCCTTTCCACTGCATACTGATAAACATTCAGTGGGAAAATATTTCACTCTACACCCAGGCTGTACACATTTCTCAGCAAAACTCTTTATCTGCTCCCAATTTGATTTAATTTGATTTGATTTATTATTGTTACATGTATTGGTACACAGTGAAAAGTATTGTTTTTTGTGCACTACACAGACAAAGCATACCATTCATAGAGAAGGAGGGGAGAAAGTGCAGAATGTAGTGTTACAGTCATAGCGAGGGTGTAGAGAAAGATCAACTTAGTGTGAGGTAGGTCCATTCAAAAATCTGACAGCAGCAGGGAAAAAGCTGTTCTTGAGTCGGTTGCTACGTGATTCTGCACGACTACACATGTTTAAATGTCTCCTCAAGCCAATAAACAGCCGGTCTGCTTTGTTCTCAGTTCTGTTGCTCTCCATGTGGCATTCTGGGTAACAGAGCAGGTTAAAGGCAAAGTACTGTGGACGCTGGAATCTGAACCAAAAAACAGAAAATGCTGGAACATCTTGGCAGGCCTGACTGCACCTGTGGGGAGAGAATAAGGCCAACACTTTGAGTTTGGATGATTCTTTATAATTGGGCATCATTGGCAATGCCAACATTTGTAATTGCCCCCGAGAGGGTATGGCGAGATGCTTCTTGAGCCACAACAGTTCCTTGAGGTATTGATACCCCCACTGTGCTGTTAGGGAGAAGGTTTTCACTCATGTCCTTTATACACTTAATGACTATTGGCACTACTTTATAATAACTACTTGCATTTGCTGTTTTCTTTGTATCTGCAAATTCATTCTTTGTTGTATATGTGTACTATATAATGACAATAAAATGGAATTGAATTGAACTATTGGAGGCAAAGGGAATCAGGCAAGATTTATACTGTCAGGTGGGGAGGTATGTTGGAGCTGGACAAAGGGAATGCAAATGCTGATGATAAATGCTGAGAAATAGAGCAGGTTACATTGTTTCCAACCTGCAACAAAAATAGTGAAACAGGGATATCCAGAGTTAACAAAAATGTGATCATTTTCCCCCCAAATCTTCCGTTATCTCTCCTGACACAGCCTGAGTACTCCAGCAATGGCAAGTGCTAGACTCTCGGACATAAGGCAGCTACACCACAACCCAGACTCAGTCGGTGGCCGGGGCTTTTTGAAAGACAAAAAGACATGATCATGGAAATAAAAACTGCTGGGTTCTCTCAGCAGGACAGGGAGAATCTCCACTTAGAAGCAGACAAGTTAATGTTTCTGATGCACAGGCTCTTGAGGAGAGTGTGTTGAGATGTCAGTGATGGGATCACAAATTGCCCATTCGACTAATGAGTCTCGCAGCAGGAGCGGCTCAGCGAGCACTGGTTAACTCTGCGTGTAACCTCAGTACATGAGATAGGATCCAGACAAGACACTATCCAGCAGGACCTCTGACAGAAAAGGTAGTGTGACAAACTGGGCCACTAGTGTTCCAGCCAGTGCTTATAGCCTTTGAAGTCTTGGTCTATGATGTAGGATAAATGTGTGCCATGAGGACATTATAAACCGCAAATATGGAGAGAAGTCATCCACATGGCATTTCCATCCATAATAAATTCGTACGTTCATAAGATATAGGAGCAGAATTAGGCCATTCAGCCCACTGAGTCCGCTCCGCCATTCGATCATGGCTGATATGCTCCTCATCCCCATTTTCCTGCCTTCTCCCCATAACCCTTCAACATATTTCCAATTAAAAATCTGTCTAATTCCTTCTTAAATTTACTCACTGTCCCAGCATCCGCTGCACCTTGGGGTAACGAATTCTACAGATTCCCAATCCTTTGGGAGAAGTAGTTTCTCCTTAACTCTGTTTTAAATTTGGTACCCCTTATCGTAAGGCTATGATTTCTCACACTAGTTTTCAGTGATTCATGAACGAGGACACGCAGATCCCTCTGCACCAGAGCACCCTGAAGTCCCTCCACATTTAGATAATAAGGTGATTTCCCATAATGTGCAGGATTAGTGGTAAGGTCCATCGAGTCTGCACCGCCCATAATCCCACCCAGGCCCTATCTCCATAATACCATCCATTTACCTCAGCTAGTCCCCTGACACTAAAGGGAAATTTAGCACGGCCAATCCAGCTAACCCCCACGTCTTTGGATACCGGTTCAAATCCCACTACTGGTTGCTGGTTGAATTTAAATTTAATTTATGAATCTGGCATTGTATTAAAAAAATGTAGTCTCTGTAATGGCAACTCTGACAACTATTACCAATTCTTGTAAAAACTCATCTGGTTCACTAACCATACATTGAGAAAGGATATTTGCCATTCTTACCAGGTCATAAGCTGAAAGGATCACAGATTCATAGAAAAACTACAGCACGAATCGGCCTTTCGGCCCACAAGTTGTGCCGATCATATCTCTACCTACTAGGCTTATCTATAACCCTCAATTCTATTCAGTCCTATGTACTCATCCAGAAGTCTCTTAAAAGATCCTAACGAAATTGCTTCCACTACCGCCGATAGCAGCTGATTCCATTCACCCACCACCCTCTGAGTGAAAAACTTATCCCTGATATCTCCTCTGTACCTACTCCCCAGCACCCATGTCCTCTTGTGGCAGCCATTTCAGCCCTGGGAAAAAGCTTTTGAGAATCCACCTGATCAATACCTCTCATCATTTTATATATCTCTATCAGGTCCCCTCTCATCCTTCGTCTCTCTAAGGAGAAAAGATCGAGCTCTCTCAATCTATCCTCATAAGGCATGCCACCCAATCCAGGCAACATCCTTGTAAATCTCCTCTGCACCCTCTCAATAGCTTCCACATCCTTCCTGTAATGAGGTGACCAGGACTGAGCACAGTATTCCAAGAGAGGTCAGACTAGGGTCTTATAAAGCTGCAACATTATTTCCCAACTTCTGAACTCAATTCCTCGATTGATGAAGGCCAGTACACCATATACCTTCTTAACATCCTCTACCTTGAAGCCGATTTGAGACTCTTATGAACCCAGACCCAAAATCCTTCTGATCTTCCACACTGCCAAGAGTCTTACCCTTAATATTATATTCCTTCATCCTATTTGACCTGGCAAAATGGAACATTACATATTTATCTGGGTTGAAGTCCATCTGCCACCTCTCCGCCCAGTCTTGCAAACTGTCTATGTCATGCTGCAACTTCTGACTTCCCTCCAGGCTATCCACAACACCTCCAAACTTTGTGTCATTGGCAAACTTACCAACCCATCCCTCCACTTCCTCATCCAGATCATTTATAAAAATCACAAACAGCAAGGGTCCCAGAACAGATCTCTGGGGCGCTCCACTGGTGACCAACCTCCATGCAGGAAAAGACACATCAACAACCACTCTTTGCCTTCTGCAGGCAAGTCAGTTCTGGATTCACAAAGCAATCATAGAATCGTACAATCCCCACAGTGCAAAAGAAGCCATTTGGCCCATTGAGTCTGCACCGACTCTCTGAAGGAATAGTTTACAAAGGCCCTCTCCTTCATCCTAACCCTATGATATCACATATTTACCATGGCTAATCCATCAAATCTACACACTTTGGGACACAAAGGGGCATGGCCAATCCACTTAACCTACAATCTTTGGAGAGTGAAAGTTAACAAGAGCATCCAGAGAAAACCCCTGCAGACACGGTGAGACTCCATACAGATAGTCCCCAAGACTAGGCTTGAACCCAGGTCTCTGGCGTTGTGAAGCAGCAGCACTAACCACTGAAATTCTCGTTCTGATTTTGGTCTCTTGCAAGATTTTGCACCCCCTGTCGCTATCCTAATGGCAAATGGGGGCATAAAAATCCCAGCCAATGTCTCCTCATAGACAGTGGAGAATTGTCGGTCTGCTGCGTGTCATCCTTGCACAGGAGCCATGCTAATCTTCCCTGTATTGTTCCAATTTTAGTATATGTGCTGCCGAAGCAAGCACAATCCTGCTTTTTTGTTTCTTTGGCTGCGCGATGTCTTTCAAATCAAAGTTGCAGAATGGTTTTCATCAACTGGAACTCTTGAACTCATCCAGTCTCTTAAGGAAGCCTGTTAAAGGAGGTAAAATAAGAAGAATTTCACGTGTCCCAGTTGTCGTGACCTGTGGGGGAGGTCACGTCTGCTGTTCAGCAGCTTGGCAGATATGTCCACAGAGAGGTCAGCTTCCCAGTGAAACAGGAACCATATCCAGCAATGACTGAAAGGATTCTCAGCTGCTCTCAGGTAAAGCACGAGAAGGTTCTGACACACGTTTTGCTAGTATTACGTACTTTGTTTCTCCTCACTCCTTAGACAATTTCAAGCTTGCTCTTAGAACAGAGAAAAACTACAGCACAACCAGGCCCTTTGGCCCACAAGTTGCGCTGATTATATCCCTCCCTACAAGGCCTACCTATAACCCTCAATCCTATTAAGTCCCTTGTAATCACTCCTTCATCCTAACCCTTTCAGAAGTCTCTTTCAGCAAGAAAGAGTGTCTGGGTCAGTGAGGATTATAGTTTGTTGCATAATATTGCCTCGCAACTGAGACAACTTGGACCTTCAGCATGTTGAGTGAAAGGACAGCGGTAGGGTGGGGGATGGTGAAGATGTGGGATCTAGCAGCTGGTGCAGACAGAGAGCCTTACAACAAAGAACAAAGAACAGTACAACACAGGACTAGTCCCTTCAGCCCTTCAAGCCTGTGCTACCCCAACTGAGTTTAAAAAAAAATCATTCTACCCTTAGTTTTTTTTGTGGGACATGGGCGTCACTGGCTGGCCAGCATTTATTGCCCATCTCTGGTTGCCCAAGGGTAATTGAGAGTCAATCACATTGCTGTAGTTATGGAGTCATATGTAGGCCAGACCAGGTAAAGATGGCAGATTTCCTTCCTTAAAGGGCATTGATAAACTGGATGGGGTTTTTCCCGTTGACAATGGTTTCATGGTTATTAGTAGATTCTCAGTTCCAGATATTTTTTATTAAATCCAAATTCCACCATCTGCCATGGCAGGATCGAACTCTTGTCCCCAGAAAATTAGCTGAGCTTTTGGCTTAATACTTTAGCAATAACACCACCAGGCCATCGCCTCCCTCTATTCCCTCTCTATTCATGTACCCATCCGGATGCCTATTAAATGTTGCTAATGAGCCTGCTTTTATCACCTCCTCTGGCAGCATGTTCCAGGCACCTATTAATCTCTGCATGAGAAATATCTCCCTTAAACTTTCCTCCTGTTAAATAGCAGCTCTTTGAAAAGTGCCTCAGCTGAACATGTTTTGTTGCACTGCGTTAATGTCTCTCCCTGTCCTTCCACCTGCAAACAAACTGAATCTGTTCAACATTAACATTAATATTTATGTCACCTGGCATAGGTCAGCAGCTACTGCACAAACACTGTAGACACAGACATTTCCCAAAAGATTTATCATCTTACTGGATTGTGTAAGTACTAGCACATTAGTTATCAGTCTGGTAAGAGCCCCTAGCATCTGCCGTAAGTATTCTCTTATCCATTCTAATAAATCCAAAAGGGAATTCAGTAGAAATATCTTTATTGAAAGTGTGAAACTTGCTGTCACAACGAATAACAAGGTGAATGGTATTAATGGTTCTTCAGGAAACTGGATGAACATATGATGGAGAAAGGTTACGTTGCTTTGGTTGGGTGAAGAAGTAAGGGAGGAAGATTATGTGGAGGATAACTTGTTGGCTGAAAGGAGCATTTCTGCGCTCTGCCCTGTAATGGACTGTTATTTATATATTCAATATCCTGATTCTGTCTCTCCCCTCAATATCCCTTGATCCCTTTAACCCCAAGAGCTATATCTATGTCAAAAAATATTTGGGTAGTACAGTACACTGCTGCCTCACAGTGCCAGGGACCCGGGTTCGATTCCTAGCTTGGGTCACTGTGCAGACCCTGCACATTCTCCCGCAGACTGAACGACGTGCAGGTTAGGTGCATTGGCTATGCTAAATTCTTCCTCAATGTACCCGAACAGGCCCAGGAGTGTGGCAACTTGGGGATTTTCACAGTAACTTCATTGTAGTGTTAATGTAAGCCTACTTGTGACACTATTAAATAAACTATCTATCGTGCTTAATAAGATGATCCTTCAGTGTTGCAACATGGGAATTGGAAGACTTCTGTTGCTCTCTGAAGAACGCTTGAGAAACTCGCGTTCCATGAGTTAAACACTGCAGATTATCCAGGGCCTATGTACTACCCAGTTCCTCCTGCCCTTCACCTCCAATCCAATCTGCAGTGACCCCAGTTCCATTCATTGTCACCCTTCACCCTGTGGTCCAAATCCCAACTTCATGGGTGGCACGGTGGCACAGTGGTTAACAAGGCTGCCTCACAGATACCAGGGTTCAATTCTGGCATTGGTTCACTATCTGTACTGAGTCTGCATGTTCTCCCCATGTCTGTGTGGGTTTCCTCCAGACGCCCCAGTTCCCTCCCATATTGCAAAGATGTGCAGGTTAGGTGGATTGGCCATGCTAAATTGCCCCTTAGCGTCCCAAGATATGAAGGTTAAATGGATTAGCCATGATAAATGTATGTGCGTTACGGGCATGAGGTGGAGGGGCAGCCCCGAGTAACAGGTGTTGTCAGAGAGTCGGTGTCGATTCCTAGGACTGAATGGCCTCCTCCTTCTGCACTGAAGGAATCCTATGATCTGCAATACAACTGCTACTTACCCATCTTGTCCTGGAATGGCAAGACAAAGATATTCCCAACTTCTCAGTGCGAGAAACTCCAGATCAAATACTTTGTTTAATCAGTAAGTTCCTATTATAACCTTGCTCCCAGTCTGTGATAGCTTCACAATGTACCACTTTTGCTCATCACTAATATACGGGGTTAATTCAAAGGGTATGGGGAAAAGTGATTGGGGAATTGAATATTTGAGATGTGGCTTCCGCTCTGAACATGTAGGAGGTGGAATCATTGAATCTTACAGTATAGAAGGAAGCCACTCAGCCCATTATGCCAATGCCAGCCCTTTGAAACCGCCACTTCTTGCTTAATTATTTTCAGCCCCGTAACTAAGCAAACACCCAAAGGGGTGGGTTTTTTGGCACGCTCACCCTAGGACCGGAAAATCCCACCCAATGTCAACAAATCTTTGCATGGCCTGCCCCCTGCCCCCCTGCGATTCCTGTGGCAGGTAAGGTGGCAAAATTCCAGCCATTGGATACAATTCTATTCGGCCAGTGGAAGTGGTTTTGGAAGGGGAAAGGTTCAGGGTCAGCCCCCACTGCCTCTCATCTCCAAGCCGCCATGGCAGCCAGCAACTCGCTTAACGGAGATCAGCAGCCAATTTGGGCAATAAAAGTCTCACTTAGGCCTCAACGTCAGAAGTGACTGGCACTGTCCCAACATTGGATCAGATATTGGGGTTTTGGGAGGAGCTTCTGATGCACCCCGCCGCCCCCATCCCACTCCCCTCAACCTCACAGCCTGGATGCTATATAAAGGCTGCCTCCTCGTGTGGTTCAGGGGCACGGAATACTTCTCTCAATCTCCCAGTGCAGAGACATTGGGATGAGAAGGCCACAGCCATGACCATAGGCAATCCTATAGAGGGCTGCCTCCTCCACACCGCTGGCCCTGACATTTACACCACGCTGAGTAGACAGCCTCCATTTTGAGGAGCTGTAGACCATCCAGTGCATTGAGCTCTCTGACTGGACTTAGAATCATAGAGTCCCTTCAGTGCAGAAGAAGGCATTGGCCTACTGAGTCTGCACAGGCTCTCCAACAGAGCATCTCATCCAGGCCCGATCCCTGTAACCCTGTAATATTTACTGTGGTGAGATTGTGTGTAATGGTATTGTCACTGGACTGAAAGAACCCAGGGTTTCTTTGTTCTTTGTTCTTTGTAATGGTCTTGGGGACCTGGGTTCAAATCCCACCATAGCAGGTGATGAAATTTCAGTTCAATAAAAAAGTCTACTGATAACCATAAAACCATTGTTGGTTGTCGTAAAAACCTATCTGGTTCACTAATACCCTTTAGGGAAGGAAATCTGCTGTTCTTACCAGGTTTGGCCTACATGCGACTCCAGAGCTACAGCGATGTGGTTGATCCTTAACATAGAACATAGAACAATACAGCACAAACAGGCCCTTCGGCCCACGAGTTGCGCCGATCACATCTACCAATCCACAGACCTATCTATAATCCCCTATCCTATTCTTTTCCATATACTTATCCAGAAGTCTCTTAAAAGACCCCAGTGAGTTTGCCTCAACAACCTCCGACGGCAGTCGGTTCCATTCACTCACCACCCTCTGAGTGAAAAACCTACCCCTGACATCTCCTTTGTATTTGCTTCCCTGCACCTTAAATCTGTGTCCTCTCGTAGTGACCATTTCAGGTCGGGGAAATAGTGTCTGAGAGTCCACCCTATCTATTCCTCTCAACATTTTATAAACCTCTATCAGGTAGCCTCTCAACTTACGTCTCTCCAGTGAGAAGAGTCCGAGCTCCCTCAACCTATCTTCATAAGGCCTGCCTCCCAATCCAGGCAGCATCCTTGTAAATCTCCTCTGAACTCTCTCAATAGCCTCTACATCCTTCCTATAATGAGGCGACCAGAACTGCGCACAATACTCCAACTGGGGTCTGACAAGAGTCTTATAGAGCTGCATCATTACCTCCTGACTCCTAAACTCTATTCCTCGATTAATGAAGGCCAGTACACCGTACGCCTTCTGGTTGGGTGCATCAACTACACTAAATTCTCCCTCAGTGTACCCGAACAGGTGCTTCCAATTAAGGAAGGCAGGAGTGCTTCCGAGGTGAGAAGCACCTTCACAGATTTACCCGAACAGGGCAATTAGGGATGGGCAATAAATGCTGGCCAGCCAATAACACCCATATCCCATAGAAGAATGAAGTAATCTAACGTACACATTTTGGGATACTAAGGAACAACTTAGCATATCCAGTCTGCCTAACTAGCACAGCTTTGGAATGTGGGAGGAAACCAGGGCACCCGAAGGAAAGAAGTTAAAGTGTCACAAGTAGATTTACATTAACACTGCAGTGAAGTTACTGTGAAAATCCCCTAATTGCCATGCTCCGGCACCTGTTCGGGTACACTGAGGGAGAATTTAGCGTAGTTGATGCATCCAACCAGCACGGCTTTCAGATTGTGGGAGGAAACTGGAGCACCCAGAGGAAACCCACACAGACATGGGAAGACCATGCAATCTCCGCACAGACAGTCACCTGCAATTGAGCCCGTGTCTATGGCACTGTGAGAGAGCAGTGCTACCAGCTTCTCACCTCGGAAGCACTCCTGCCTTCCTTAATTGGACAACAAATACCTGTTAATTGACCTCCTCCTGGAAGATTCCAACAGCCGGAGTGCTCTTCCCTGGTTGGGATCTGGAAATGTTCCTGGTGCCTGGAATTTTCCAAAGGTCAAAGGACTCTGCCCACCTTGTTTGTGCAGTTATCGAAGTTCCCGCCAGGATGATGTGAGATTCCCTATTATCTCCACAGCTCGTCACCCTAGCCCCATACATCATTACCAATCTGAATGCTGAGCGGCATCAACAAATTCCATGTATCTTTCCCATGGAATTCCCTCCCAGGAGATGAGGCAGAGAACTGCAAACATTCCAAGATGGTCACTTCACTCCTGGGAACAGGGTTCAAATCCTATTCTAGTCAGATGGAAGAATGCCTCTTATGTACGGTGGATATTCTCAGGACTAATTCCGGGGGGAATAGTTCAAAAATACATACTGCTTTCAACTGTGTTGGAACAAGCTCACTCAAAGGTCAGGAGAGAGACTGTGTGGGGAAGATGGAAATGTTTTTTATTTTAATGATAGGAACATAAGATAACTGCTTGTGAGCTGTAAAAGTCGTTTGGATTAAAACATTCAAGAACTTCTCTTGAACAATTTCATTGAAACATAGAAACCAGAAGCAGAAGTAAGCCATTCGGCCCTTCAAGCCTGCTTCACCATTCACTTTGATCATGGCTGATCATCGAATTCAATCCCCTCCTTCCCCTCATATCCCTTGATTTCTTTGGCCCCAAGAGCTATATCTAATTTCTTCTTGAAATCACACAATGTTTTGGCCTCAACTACTTCTGTGGTAGTGAATTCCATACCCTCTGGGTGAAGAAATTTCTTATCACCTCAGTCCTAAAAAGTTTATCCCTTATCTTCAAACTATGACCCCCTAGTTCTGTCGTTAGATGTGTTTATTGGCAAAGCTTTGAATCAGGAAGTTCTTTTTTATTTCTGAGTAGAAATGCAACGAGAATGGTTTATAACCAGAAGTGATTGAGTTTGTCGGGATTCAATATTTAATGACCTGACTTTAAACTGGATGTGTTGTCCTCCATGATTTTGTCAATGTGTTTCCTAAGTAACTCAAACTCTTGGTCCTTTTACTGATGGACCTCTTAATCATTCAGCCCATCCATCAGCCACATCCTGTTCAAAATAGGGTTGTGCCTCTGAGAAGGAGGATATATTCCCTACATGGATTTATCACTGGGCATCACTGCTACTGAAATTAGAATAAAATGGCACTTGAACCACATTTCTTTCAGTCGAACCTCCAGGTTCATTAAAGTCCTTTAGGGAAGGAAATCTACTGTCCTTACCTGGTCTGGCCTACATGTGACTCCAGAGCCACAGCAATGTGGCTGATTCTCAACTGCCTTCTGAAATGACCTAGCAAGCCATACGGTTCATGGCAATTAGGAATAGATAATAAATGCTGGTCAACCAGCGATATCCATGTCACAAGAAAGAATGAAATTAAATCCCTCCATCCCTTCCCAGTCATTAGCAAAGTTCACAAGGGAACATTGCACTCTTACACAATCCAAATACATCTATTTGTTTTCGTTAGAAAGGAGGCGGCTAAGAGGGGATCTTATTGAAACATATAAGATGATTAGAGGTTTAGATAGGGTGGACAGTGATAGCCTTTTTCCTAGGATGGAGAAAGCTAGCACGAGGGGACACAGCTTTAAATTAAGGGGTATGAGTTATAGGACGGATATCAGAGGTAGGTTCTTTACTCAAAGAGTGATTAGGGAGTGGAATGCCCTGCCTGCAGCTGTTGTAGATGCGCCAAGTTTGGTGGCGTTTAAGAGGTTAGTTGATAAGTATATGGATGAGAAGGGAATGGTTTAGTTAGGAGGGGCATTGCTTTTTATTTTGGTCGGCACAACATCGAAGGCCGAAGGGCCTGTTCTGTGCTGTATTGTTCTATGTTCTATGTTCTATGTTCTATGTTCTATGTTCTCCTTTTCTTTCTTTGTAACACACATACACACTTATACACGCACATACATACATACATACACATGTACACAGGTAGACATACGTATACACATACACATACCCACGTAGACATACATACATATACACAGGCAGACATGCATACACACACACTCACGTAGACACACATGCACATGCACACCCATACGTGCACACCCTCACACACACAGACAAACATACACCCAGACACACACACACACACACACACACACACACACACACAACACCACACACACACAACACACACACACAACACACACACACACACACACACACACACACACACACACACACACACACACTAGCACAGTCAACACAAGACTGGCTACCAAGCTCTACCCAAGGGAGAGATTGAGTCTCTGGTCATGTGACCCATTCTCTCAATCCAACATATAGAACAAAACTTTTTATCGTGTGTGCAGCAATGAAAACAATTGTTACCAAACGTCTTGTGGAGACAAAACTCAAGCAGGAAGAAACCTCAAAGTAACAAATATGAACAAGAGTTAGAATTGATTACCTTGCCTTTGAGGCTAAACTGTCCACTGCCCCAATGAGTGTCAGTCTGGCACCATGAGCTCAGGCAATTTATTTAGCACCAATGGCCATTTTTCTGCCATAGAATGGGAGGTATTTGGGACCTGTACCCTATGTGAAAGACGACACTGAGTACCACTGCATGTTCTGTCTCTCAGTTGTGTCTGCAGTTCCCAGCCTTCCATGTTAATTATTTATTTTATCTGGATGCCAAATTTTCCCGTTGTCAGTTCAAATCAGTTGAGCAAATCAGGAAAGTCATTCCGAATAAAGTCGGGTCAGTTCAATGTGGTGAACAGTGGAGCCTGCCACTGATCAAAGCCCTCGGCAGGAACTTGGGAAGACTCTGAGTAAAGCCATGCTATTAGGCTGTCAGGACTAACACTCTGCTGAAGGGTAAATGGATGAATTTTATTTTGAGCTCCTTTCTTTCCCAGCCTCATGACAACTAACACCTCAGTTTCTGCACTTAGTGATTGTGATATCACAGACCGCATGAAGATTTGACATTTAACATAATATAATTGAGGTATGCTACTGAGTAATGCAATGCATACAAGTGTAACTCTTCAGTTACTACTAGTTGTGTGCTGAATAAGATTTATGGGCAGCACGGTTGGCACAGTGATTAGCACTGCTGTCTTACAGGGTTCAATTCCAGCCTTGGGTCAGTGTCTGTACAGAGTGTGCACATTCTCCCTATGTCTGTGTGGGTTTCTTCCGGGTGGCCTGGTTTCCTCCCACAGTCCAAATATGTGGGGTTCGGTGGACTGGTCATGCTAAATTGACTCTAATGTCAAGGAGATTAGTGGGGTAAATGTATGGAGTTACAGGAATAGAGCTTGGGTGGGATTGTAGTCAGTGCAGACTTGATGGGCTGAATGGCCTCCTTCTGCACTGTTGGGTTTCTATGATGGTTTTACTGGCTGCACTTTTCAGCAGGTTACCAGCCCACTACTCAGCTTTTTCTGTTCCATTCATTTAATTTGGCTTCAATGGTAATTAACCCAACTCCTTTAACTCATGTCATTAAAAACAGTATTTGAACAAATCTGCATAAATACTGACCTCCTGGATATAGTCTTGAAGCTTAGAAACATAGAAAATAGATGCAGGATAGGCCATTCGGCATTGTGAGTCTGCACCACGATTCAATATGAAGCCTTGCAACACCAGGTTAAAGTCCAACAGGTTTATTTGGAATCATGGAAGGAGGTAAAAAGTGAATTGAGGAGAGCTAAGAGGGGACACGAGAAGATGTTGGCTGATAGGATTAAGGAGAATCCTAAAGCTTTCTTTCGATATGTTAAGAATAGAAGATTGGTTAGGGCAAGATTAGGGCCAGTCATAGACAGCAGTGGGAAGTTGTGCGTGGAGCCTGAAGAGATTGGTGAGGCACTGAATAAATATTTCTCTTCGGTATTCACACAGAGTGCTGGAAATGTAGCTATGGAGAACACTGAGGTACAGGGTTGCAAATTGGGAAGTATTGTAGTAGATAGGGAGGATGTGTTAGAAATTCTCGAGGGTTTGAAGTTGGATAAGTCCCCTGGGCCGGACGGGATTTACCCTAGGATTCTCTGGGAGGCAAGAGAGGAGATTGCAGAGCCTCTGGCTCTGATCTTCAGGTCCTCGTTGGTTACGGGTGTGGTTCCGGAGGACTGGAGGATAGCGAATGTGGTCCCATTGTTTAAGAAGGGGAAGAGAGACCTTCCAGGGAATTATAGGCCAGTGAGTCTTACTTCTGTTGTGGGCAAGGTATTGGAGAGAATTATTAGGGATAGGATTTATAGTTATTTAGAGAGAAATGAATTGATTGGGGATAGTCAGCATGGTTTCGTGAAGGGTAGGTCATGCCTTACTAACCTCATTGAGTTTTTTGAGAAAGTGACCAGAGAGGTGGATGGGGGTAAGGCGGTTGATGTAGTATATATGGACTTTAGTAAGGCGTTTGATAAGGTGGCCCATGGAAGACTTCTACAGAAAATGCAGATGTGTGGAATAGAGGGTGATTTAGCTAATTGGATTAGGAATTGGCTGGCAGATAGAAGACAGAGGGTGGTGGTTGATGGGAGATATTCATCGTGGAGTTCGGTGACAAGTGGTGTGCCTCAGGGGTCTGTTTTGGGGCCCCTGCTGTTTGTAATTTTTATAAATGATCTGGATGAGGGTATTGAGGGATGGATCAGTAAATTTGCAGATGACACTAAAGTCGGTGGAGTGGTAGATAGTGAAGAGGGGTGTTATAGTTTACAGAGTGACTTGGACAAGTTGCAGAGCTGGGCCGAGAGGTGGCAAATGGAGTTTAATGTGGAAAAGTGTGAGGTAATGCACTTTGGCAGGAACAATAAATGTGTAGAGTATAGGGCTAATGGTAGGGCTCTTAATAGTGTTGAGGAACAGAAGGATCTTGGTGTATGTGTCAATAGATCCCTGAAAGTAGGCAGTCAAGTGGATAAAGTTGTTAAGAAGGCATATGGAGTCTTAGCTTTTATTGGTAGGGGGATTGAATTTAGGAGCTGCAGCATCATGTTGCAACTGTACAAAACTCTAGTGCGGCCGCACTTGGAGTATTGTGTGCAGTTCTGGTCCCCACATTATAAGAAAGATGTGGAGGCATTGGAGAGGGTACAGAGGAGGTTTACCAGGATGTTGCCTGGTATGGAGGGCAGGTCTTATGAAGAGAGGCTGAGGGATTTGAGGTTGTTTTCGTTAGAAAGGAGGCGGCTAAGAGGGGACCTAATCGAAACATATAAGATGATTAGAGGTTTAGATAGGGTGGACAGTGATAGCCTTTTTCCTAGGATGGAGAAAGCTAGCACGAGGGGACACAGCTTTAAATTAAGGGGTATGAGTTATAGGACGGATATCAGAGGTAGGTTCTTTACTCAAAGAGTGATTAGGGAGTGGAATGCCCTGCCTGCAGCTGTTGTAGATGCGCCAAGTTTGGTGGCGTTTAAGAGGTTAATTGATAAGTATATGGAAGAGAAGGGAATGGTTTAGTTTGGAGGGGCATTGCTTTTTATTTTGGTCGGCACAACATCGAAGGCCGAAGGGCCTGTTCTGTGCTGTATTGTTCTATATAAAAGCTTTCGGAGCATTGCTCCTTCATCAGGTGAGTGGAGAGATGGGTTTACAAACACGGCATATATAGACACAGACTCAATTGCAAGATAATGGTTAGAATGCAAGCCTTTTCAGGTAATCAAATTCTTACAGGTACAGACCTGCACTTTCTGTATGTATTTGGTAGAATGGAAAGTGCTGGAGCTCATTCTCCAACCATTTGGATGGAGAGGCATGGTGGCACAATGGTTAGCACTGCTGCCTCACAGCGCCAGGGACCCAGGTTTGATTCCCGGTTTGGGTCACTGTCTGTGTGCAATCTGCATGTTCTTCCCATGTATGAATGGGTTTCCTCCGGATGCTCCAGTTTCCTCCACAGCCTGTGGTCAGGCGCATTTTCCATGCTAAATTCTCTCTTAGTGTGTCCGAATAGGCATCGGAGTGTGGCGACTGGGGGATTTTCACAAAAATTCATTGCAGTGTTGATGTAAGACTACTTGTGACAATAATAAATAAGCTTTATTTGGAGTATATGCCAACCATAGTTAAGAACACGTAACTCATGAAAGGCCTAGCAGAGTCCCCATGCACTCGCAGCCAGGGTCTACCAGGCCATTCCCATGGATGTAGGGAAGCTCAGGGGGGCAGTTTCTGATTCTTTTGATTTGACTCACACTGCCTGACTACGTTGGTAATGTCTACGTCAAGGCTGGGCCACCACAGATAGCTCCTGGCTAGCAATTTCATCTTTGAAATCCCTGCCCTCTTCCAGGTTTGCTAGGTGTTCACGTTCCGAAGTTCCCGTGATCAACTCACTATCTAGGTACACCGTTACCTGAGCTAACCCTTGGAGAATGTTCTCCATGAACTGTTGAAAAATGGTGTATGCAGACAAGATGCTGAAGGACAGGTGAATGTGCTTATTAACTGTTACATATTTTTGGGAAGGCTTGTCTAGTTCAGTTTAGAGATACGCATAGCTATGTCTAACTTTGAAAATGCTTGGCCCCCAGTTAACCTTGCGTATAGGTCTTTGATCAAGGCTAAGTTTGGGAACCCTATTGACAGTAAGATTATAGTCTCCACAACGTCAGACTGACTTATCTAGCTTAACAATGCAGTCCACTCTGCCAACTGTACGTCCGGGACTTACTGTTCCCACCTTTCCCCAGCATTCCGATGCTACTTTTTGCAACAGGAAATATGGAACTGATCTAACTCTAAAATACTCAGATGTACCATTGGAGTCGGCATAGGTCTTATCTTTGGCTCCCTTATTTTTCCAGACCCTTCCTGGAAAACCTTGGGATGCTTATTGATGACATCATATAGTCTCCATGTGCCCTCCAGCTGGTTCAGTTTGAGGAGCTACTCTCTGCCATAAGCCTAGGTCCTAGTCCCCGTGCAATGATGAATGGAAGTCAAGCTGACTGTTGCCTGTAAGTCATTAGGGTTCATGATTGTATTGGCCTACTTTGGGGGCATTCAAATGGTCGGTGGATAGGCATATGGATGATATTGGAATAGTTTAGGTTAGAGGGTCCACTGGCCGGCGCAACATCAAGGGCCGAAGGGCCTGTACTGCGCTGAAATGTTCTATGTTCTATGTTCTATGATGTAGAGATGCCAGCGTCAAACTCAGTAAGAGTTTGGCAACACCAATTTTAAATCCAACCGATTTATTTGATAGTAAATGACTCTTACTGAGTCATTAGGGTTGCCATGGTGCACTTTATCTGTAATGGATCCCCCATGTAGGTGGCCTGCCTGGTCTTTGTACTCGCTAAGTTCAAGAGCTGAATACTAGCCCAGAGGCTCCATGTTAGCCTGCGCTCCAATAACAGACCACAGCCCCTATAGTTACTTCCATTTTTAATAGGTGACCATTTACTAACAACACCATTGTTATGGGGAGAATCTTTATCATGGAGATGCAATTTAATTGCATTGTTCTTGTCTCTATTTTTAAGCCTACCTGCAAGATATGGTCCTGCAATGGGCTTGGCCTGTTTTTAAAATAGCGCGTGTTTTGACCGTCCCTTTCTATATTTTTGCCTCAGTTATAGTCTTCTGCAGCAGTTGCAATAGCCCACTGTTTGGCACCTACAATCATCTGGAATTTTCTCCCTAGGAGAGTGAAAGCTGTCCCTGACCTTCCTTGACTGCTTGGTAATGCGCCTCAGGTTCCACTGCTGTAAGGGATTCTGGGATATTTTACAGATACCATTGATCTGAGTTGAGGAATGGACATTGCATGATGTCCCTTTCCCTCAGAGAACACTTCTGGCTGATGTCCCCTGGGGTTCCTGAGCTCCAGGATAGAGCTATCTCAATGGCCTTCTTTAGATCCAAGTCTATCTTGTAACGTGTCATTCAGGAGTAGCCCAGGTTCACAGTGCTCTGCAAATTTTCATAACTTGGTCAGGAATTCAGATTCTTTAGGAATTCACCCTGCCTTGTTAAAGCAGAATCACTGAAGTATTATGGAGGGATTTGGGTCATATTAGCCATGTCGACCAGTTCATTAAATGTTTTGGAGTCATGTTTTTCAACCCCCTCAATATTGTTGGTCAGAACAATATTGTGGATTTTGGGCCCAGTCTTCTGCATCATAGGCTTCAAGTTTATCAAAAAGGAACATTTTTTCTTATTGGAAGATTATTTGTCTCAATAGTAAAAAAGGTCTGGAAGAAAGAGAAAACCTCGCTTTGCTCCTCATCACTAGTGTAAAAATTATACCAAGGTCAGTCTTTCATCACTGTAGGATCCATTCATTCCTTGGAATAGACAAAGACAGCACTCATACAGAGTTTAAATTAATTTCTTTTATTGAGCAGAGCTTAAAACTAAACCATTACAAAAGCAAAAAGAGAAAAGCTGGAGAAAGAGAGAGAGAGAGAGACTGGCTTCTTCTGCCGCCTTGTACTGATCAAAACAGAACTCAAAAACAAAGCTGAACTGAAAACATAGAGCTGAACCTACAATGTATATGATTCATTATTTGTCACAGAAATTGTTTGGCACATGCTATCTCTGATTTGGAGAAACCGGCCCCGCAGATGTTGTTTATGAAAATCTTTGTTTGGTTTATAAAAAGCCTGTTTTGCTGGCATTGTGCTTTTCAACAATGCAGTCAATTTCTAGTTAACCCAGCATGCCTTTTGAGTTTTAAAATGTAATCAGGTTAATTTTTTAAGTTTACATGGAGTTAGTTACATAGATGGAAATACCTTAAAATGAAATCGTTGCATAAATGAAGCAGACCGTATATAGGCACCATCATCCTTTATTTATAACATGCTCAAAGTTCAGTGGTTTCAGTGTAGAGGTCAGCCTTTTGACTGCCAGCTTGAGTGGAGACAGCTGATTTTAACTCCCATCCCACTGCTCCTTCTCCATTAGGAAAACCTCCTCTTGTTTAACAGGGGAGCTCATATTCTACCAGTTCCACGGGAAGATCTATTGATGATCGCCTGTCGCCATCTAAAACCAAGTTACCTAAAGCCAACGGTTCTGGCTACAATTAAAACCATACAGTGGAGATGCCGGGTAAACACAGTAAGAAATCTCATAACATCAGGTTAAAGTCCAACAGGTTTATTTGGCAACACTAGCTTTTGGAGTCTCACTCCTTCGTCTGTTAAACAACTAAACATTTGAACAACCAATCAAAACAAGAAACCAGCCACAATCACACCAGGTTTTAAAGAATTCATAGAACATAGAACAATTCAGAACATATAAACAGAAGCTAGAAGCAGGAGTATGTCATTTGGCCCTTTAAAACTGCTTCACCATTCATTTTGATCATGGCTGATCATCAAATTCAATATCCTGATTCCCCCCGCTCCCCCATATTTCTCGATCCCTCTAGGTCCAAGAGCCATCTCTAATTTCTTCTTGAAATCATGGAACATTTTGTCCTCAACTATAGAACATAGAACATAGAACATTACAGCGCAGTACAGGCCCTTCGGCCCTCGATGTTGCGCCGACCAGTGGACCCTCTAACCTAAACTATTCCAATATCATCCATATGCCTATCCACCGAACATTTGAATGCCCCAAAGTAGGCGAGTCCACAACTGCTGCAGGCAGGGCATTCCACGCCCTCACCACCCTCTGTGTAAAGAACCTGCCTCTGACATCCGTCCTATAACTACCACCTCTTAATTTAAAGTTATGTCCTCTCGTGTTGGTCATCACCATCCGAGGAAAAAGGCTCTCACTATCCACCCTATCCAGTCCTTTGATCATCTTATACGCCTCAATTAGGTCACCACGTAACCTTCTTCTCTCTAATGAAAATAACCTCAGGCCCCTCAGCCTTTCCTCATAAGGCCTTCCCACCATACCAGGCAACATCCTGGTAAACCTCCTCTGCACCCTTTCCAATGCTTCCACATCTTTCTTATAATGCGGCGACCAGAACTGTACGCAATACTCCAAGTGCGGCCGCACCAGAGTTTTGTACAGTTGAAACATAACCTCAGGGCTCCTAAATTCAATCCCTCTACCAATAAAAGCTAACACACCGTACGCCTTCTTAACAACTTTATCAACCTGGGTGCCAACTTTCAAAGAGCTATGTACTTGTACCCCAAGATCCCTCTGCTCGACAACACTATTAAGGGTCCTTCCATTAGCCCTATATTTCATATGCCTGTTATTCCTACCAAAGTGAATCACCTCACACTTATCCGTATTGAATTCCATTTGCCACCTCACGGCCCAGCTCTGCAACCTATCTATGTCCCTCTGCAAACTGTAACATCCATCCTCGCTGTCTACAACTCCCCCCACTTTGGTATCGTCAGCAAATTTACTAATCCAACCCTCTACACCCTCATCTAGGTCATTTATAAAAATGACAAACAGCAGTGGCCCTAAAACAGATCCTTGAGGTACACCACTTGTAACTGCACTCCAGGTTGAATATTTCCCATCAACCACCACCCTCTGTCTTCTATCAGCTAGCCAATTCCTAATCCAAACTGCTAAATCACCTTCAATCCCATGCATCTGCACTTTCTGCAGTAGCCTACCATGGGGAACCTTATCAAACGCTTTGCTAAAATCCATATACACTACATCAACTGCCTTACCCTTATCTACCTCTTTGGTCACCTCCTCAAAAAACTCAATAAGGTTTGTGAGGCACGACCTACCCTTCACAAAACCGTGCTGACTATCCCTAATCAATTTATTTCTCTCTAGATGCTTATAAATCCTATCCCTTATAATTCTTTCCAAGACCTTGCCCACAACAGAAGTCAGGCTCACCGGTCTATAATTTCCAGGATGGCCCCTACTCCCCTTTTTGAACAAAGGGACAACATTTGCCATCCTCCAGTCTTCCGGCACTATACCTGTAGCTAACGACGACATGAAGATCAGAGCCAAAGGCTCTGCACTCTCCTCTCTAGCCTCCCAGGGAATCCTAGGGTAAATCCCATCTGGCCCAGGGGACTTATCAATTTTCATATCCTCCAGATTCGCTAACACCTCCTCCTTATGAACCTCAATCCTGCCCAGTCTACAACCTGGTATCGCCGTATTCTCCCCGACAACATTGTCTTTCTCCTGCGTGAATACTGACGAAAAATACTCATTCAGTGTCTCTCCTATCTCCTCAGGCTCCACGCACAACTTCCCACTGCTATCTCTGACTGGCCCTAATCTTGCCCTAACCAATCTTTTATTATTTATATACCTGTAAAAAGCTTTAGGATTCTCCTTAATCCTATCCGCCAAAGTCTTCTCGTGTCCTCTTCTAGCTCTTCTCAACTCCCTCTTTAGCTCCTTCCTGGCTGATTTATAGCTCTCTATTGCCCTAACTGAGCCTTCACGTCTCATCATTATATAAGCCTCCTTCTTCCTCTTCACCAGAGATTCAACTTCCCTAGTACACCATGGTTCTCTCACTCGACCATTTCCTCCGTCTGTGGTAGTGAATACCACAGATTCACCACTCTCGAGGTGAAGAAATTTCTCTTCAATTCAGTTCTAAATGTTTCCCTCTTATCCTCAAACTATGACCTCTAGTTCAGAATCACAGAATTCTTACAATACAGGAGGCCATTCGGCCCACTGTGTCTGTACCAGCTTTTCCAAATGAGCATCATGACTTAGTGCCATTCCCTCATCTTTTCCCCATACTTCTGCACACTGTTTCTATTCAAATAATCATCCAATGCCCTCTGAATGCCTCGAATGAACCTGCCTCCACCATATTACAAGCAGCTCATTTCAAACTCGAACTACTCCTTGTGTGAAAACACTTTTTCTCATATTGTATGTGCTTCCTTTGCAAATCACTTAAAATCTGTGCCCTCTCATTCTTGATCCTTTAATGAGGGACAACAGTTTCTCCCTATCTATTCTATCCAGCTCCCTTGTGATTTTGAATATCTCTCTCAAATCTCCTCTTAGCTTTCTCCCTTTCTCCTCTCGAAGGAGAACAGTCCCAACCTCTCCAATCTATTCTCATAGCTGAAGTTTCTCATCCTTGGAACCATTCTTGTGAATCTCTGTGAAAGTTGAATCCTGTTTATTTAATTTGTTAGAGCTCCTTGAGGAAGTAACAAACAAAGTGGATCAAAGGGGAACCTGTGCATGCAAGAGGTGCACAGTCAGTGAGGGGAGATAGAGATAGAGGGAGGGACTGACTGAATATATTTCAGCCCTTGGTTCAAAGTGAGAATTCACTGCAGTGGGGAGGGAGGTGTCCTCTGGCTAGTTCTGATAGATCAAAGAACAGTGTAGCACAGGGACAGGCCCTTCGGCCCTCCAGGGCTGTGCCAATCATTTTGCTTGCCTACGCTAAAACTGTCTGCACTTATGGAGTTCGTATCCTCCCATTTCCCATCCTATTCATTCGTTCATCAGTTGCCCTTAAATGCTGCTATTGTACCTGTCCCACTCCCTCCCTGGGCAGTGTGTTCCAGATATTCACCACCCTCAGTATAAGAGAATTTGCCTCACACATCCCCTCTAAATTTTTCTTCACACACTTTAAACCTATGTCTCCTAGTACTTGACTTTTTTACCCTTGAAAGAGCACTCGACTGTCCACTCTATCCACTCATAATCTTGTAAACCTCTTTCAGGTCACCCCTTAACTTCTGTCATTCCAATGAGAACAAACTGAATTTATTCAACCTCTCCTCATAGCTAACGCCCTCCAGACCAGCCAACATTGTGGTAAACATGTCCTGTACCCTCTCTAAAGCATCCACATCCTTCTGGTAGTATGGCAACCAGAATTGTACACATTATTCTAAATGAGGCCTGATTAAGGTTCTGTAGCATGACCTGTCAAATTTTGTACTCAATGCCCTGACTGATGAAGACAAACATGCGGTACGCTTTCTTGACTACCTTATCCATCATTGCCACTTTCAGTGATCAGTGGATATGTATGCCCAGATCTCTCTGCCTGTCAATACTCTGAAGGGTTCTACTATTTACTGCATAATCCCTACATGCTTTGGACCTTCCAAAATACATTATCTCAATTTGTTCGGATTAAACTCCATCTGCTATTTCTCCACTCAAGTCTCCAACCGGTCTACATCTTGCTGTATCCACTGATAACCCTCTTCACTATCTGCAACTCCACTAATTTTTGTGTTGTCTTTGAACTTACTAATCAGGCCAGCTACATTTTACTCCAAATCATTAATATACACTACAAATAAAGGATTTCAAAACTGATCCCTGTGGAACACTGCTAGTCACAGCCTTCCATTCCGAAAAGCATGCCCCACTGCTTCCGTCTGTCTTCTATTCCAAGCCAATTCTGTATCCATCTTGCCAGCTCTCCTCTGATGCTGTGTGACTTCAACCTTCATACCAGTCTGCCATGAGGGACCTTGTCAAAGGCTTTGCTGAAGGCCACATAGACAACATCCTCTGCCTTGCCCTCATCAATCATTTTTGTCACTTCCTCAAAAAACTCGATCAAGTTAGCAAGGTACAACCTCCCCTTCACAAAACCATGCTGTCTATCACTAATAAGTCCATTTGTTTCTAAACGTGAGTAAATCCAGTCCCTAAGAAACTTTTCCAATGATTTCCCTACCACTGATATATGGCTCACTGGCCTATAATTTCTTGGATTATCCCTGCTGCTCTTCTTAAGCAATGGAACAGCATTGCCAGTCCACCAGTCCTCTGGAACTTCACCTGCTGCCAATGAGGATATAAGGATTCCTGTTGGAGCCCAAGAAATTTCCACCCTTGCCTCCCTCAGTATTCTGGGAGGCAATTCTATTTATCTAACTAACATCAGGCCCTTAGGTCTTATCTACTTGAATGCTTTTAAAGACACCCAACACCTCCTCCTTTTTGATATTGACATGACTCACAATATCTACACACCCTAACTTAGGCTCCTCATCCATCAAGTCCCTCTGTTTTATGGATACTAAGGCAAAGTATTCATTTAGTATCTCAGCCATTTCTTCTGGTCCCATGCATCAATTCCTTCTACTATGCTTGAGTGGACCAAGCATTCTCCGGCTACTCTCCTGCTCTTTACATTACCTTAGGATCCTAATGCCTTAGAATTTTCCTTAATCCTGTTTGCCAAGGACCCCTGATAGCTCTCCTAACTCCTTCCTTAAGTTCCTTCTTACATTCTTTATATTCTTCAAGATCTTCATCTGTTCTAAGCCTTTTAGACCTTACAAAAGCTTCATTGTCCTTTTTGTTGAGGCTTATATTATCCCTCATTATCCAGGATTCCTGATGCTTTCCACACTTACCCTTTATCCTCACAGGTACATGCTGGTCCTGAATTCTAATCAATTGACATTTGAAAGACTCCCATATGTTGGATGTTGATTTACCCTAAAACAGCCTCCTCCAATCTCTCCTCTCCAGATCCTGCACAGTTTTGTTGTAGTTAGTCTTCCCCCAATTTAACACCTTCACCTGAGGACCACCTTTGTTCTTATCCACAAGCACCTTAAAACGTACAAAATCATGATCACTATTCCCGAAATACTCCCTTGACCTCTCTTTGGTAGTCCTGGATTCTCTGGGAATGATGAGGAGAAAGTTGGCACAAAGCCAACTTTGGCATAAGAGAAGGTGATTGGACAGATCAAATAGAACTATATCACAGCGAGCGTGAGAGTTATTCAGAATGGAGTAATCAGGGCAAAGTTCTTTCCAATATATTTTGCTCTGTCCATCCTCTCTGTTGTACTGCATGGCATGTTTTGGAATGTTGCATAGCCATGCAGCTTAGATGGTTCAACTGTTTAATTGCTCTGTGTTTAATTATGTGAGTCTGTTTATTATTGATGCTCACCGTTGTTGTAAAGCAGAGATTGATTCCCTCCCTTCTGAAAAACGAACACCGAAACACCCAAAGAGGAATACTTCATCCGATAATCTATAAAGAGTGTGTGTGAAATGGTATGATCTACTCATCAGCATTTCCTAGTGGTTAAATAAACTATAGATCCATGACACTCCCTCTAAAATCAGCAATTAACAATTTATTTATCTAACAGTAAACAAATTAAACTATTAACAAACTGAATAAATTCCCCCTAATGATTTAACTATTCCTGAATAAAACAAGATTCGAATGGTATGCTGTTCAAATTAATAAATTCCCACTTATTAACAAAATAGAATTTAGTCACTCTCTAAATTACAACCAGATTTTGTGTCTTCTGGAATATTTGGGCCTTTTCTGTTGATTCTTCTGTCTGAAACTTCTTTCTTCTTTGGTAACTTTGCTATCTGGATGGTGCTTTCTGTTAAGGCGTAGCTGGAGCTCTGAGAGCCAGCAATTCTTTCTCTGTCTCTCTCTCCCTCGAGAGAGAGTTGAAAGCAGTGAGTTGTTAGCTCTGGCAGGTAGCAGTTCCTCCTTTACCTTCTTTGTCCTACTGCCTCCTTCTCTGTTGTCAAAAGCATCAGATTGAAATTTAATAGGGGTTTTTGATACCTAAGTGCCTGATTCAAATTTATTGGCTAAATTTAAAAGACTTGGTAAAAATGCTGCTTTACCTTTCAATACAAATGTTTCATTTTGGGTTCCCTAAGTAGTTGCATTTCTAAAAAAATTGTCTGAGCACAGTACCTTTTAATTTTCTACTTCACAATCAACAATTATACTTCCCAACTTCATAACACTGTGCTTGAGTAGTTAAGCACACATGTGGACTTAGAGTAAAAGCAAACAAACAGTGGTATTTGCTGGAAGCCAGAGCTGTATGCATGGAGCAGATATTTTAAAAAAATAAACTTTGGTAAATTAAACCTGTTACAGATAGTGAAACTGGTGTGTCATCTCTGTGTATCTCCAGGGCACAAAACACAGCAGAGGGAACGTTGACTATGAGGCTGATCACGTCAATATTTTGAGGACGGAGTTGGTCAGTGATTTTCTGAGAAATTATTCAAAGGATAAGAATATCCTATTCTGCTCCAGAATCGTGGGGCAGGCTTAGTGGATGGGAATGAGGTCGAACATTGTATCTGTAGCACAAGAGAGGTCTCTTGATGCTTTCCCAGTGCACTGATTACTCCTTGCATCTGTCCTCAGACTCATTCAGATAACTTTGCATGGCTGTCCCTGAAGTTCAGTCCTTCTGCAGGGCAAGCAGGAATTCTAGCTATCTAGTTGAAGTAGATTACAGCAGCTTCTCCTTTCCAAAGGCAGTGTAGAATAAATAATAAAAACCCGGCTTTGCTGATGTATCCATGTTGCAAGGATGAATTTTTTTATAATTGAAGAGTGTCATGAATAGTGATACACAGAACAAATATTTATTTCATCTTTATTGATGTTCAAAATGAATTTCATTTATTTCTAAGCCTCTGGTAAATTCTTTGGAAACTCTTCTACTGCCCTTCCACCTTTGATTAAAAACTTGTATTTTTAAAGTATTTTTAGCACCATTAAATACCCCAAGGCGCTTCACAGAAGAGGTAGCCAATGATGCCACAATGGTAGCACAGTGATTAGCACTGCAGTCTCACAGCGCCAGAGAGCTGGGTTCAATTCCAAACTTGGGTCACTGTTTGCGCAGAGTTTGCATGTTCTCCCCGTGTCTGTGTGGTTTTTCTCCCGGTGCTCTGGTTTCCTCCCACAGCCCAAAAGACATGCGGGTTAGGTTGATTGGCCATGTTAAATTGTCCCTTACTATCAGTGTGATGAGCAAGATAAATATGTGGGATCACGGGGATGGGTTCTTGGGATTCTTATTGGTGCAAGCTTGATGGGCATTCCTCTCCACTGTAGGAATTCCAGGATTTTAAGATTTGTCATTAAGCCACAGAAGGAGATATTAGATGGTGGGTTGGTCAGATTTTTACAAATGTCACAATGCTATACTGAGGCTTGAGGGGGGCAGTTTGGCAGATCAAAGTTTGGTTTTACATTGGCATGAATCTTCCACTGGTGACTGGTGACACATCTGGCACCGCGTGGCAGGCCACTGGGAAGCCAATTAGTGGGCTGTAGAGGGAGGGCCAACTGGAATTTTCCATCCCACATCTGATTCTCCATGATGCCAACCGGAAAACTGGCTAGTCCAGATCGCATCTGGAGCAACATGATGTGCAGGAGGTAGGATTCACCTGAAGAATGCTTGAGGCTGCCTTCCGAATTGAGGGTGGAGGCTGCCAGCATCCCTAGGCCCTGGAGCACCACAGGAATGGGTGGGAAGGGCGTCTGCAGGTGGATCTTCCAGCTTCAGTGTAATCGAAGAAGTCCATCTTCCAGCTTCAGCATGTTCCTGGGAATCCAGCCTCTTCTCCAGGAGGTCCAGCTGCTTTCTTCCACACTGGGTCAGTGATGTTGGGCACCTGGTGCCCAGATATGATAGTGGCACTTGTGCCATCATTCCAGTGCCAGGAACCCGGTTCAATTTCCGGCTTGGGTCACAGTGCGTGCAGTCTGCACATTCTCTCTGTATCTGCGCGGGTTCCCTCTGAGTGCTCTGGTTTCCTCCCACAGTCCGAAAGATGTGTCGGTTAGGTGCATTGGCAGTGCTAAATTCTCCATCCACGTACCCGAACGGGCGCCGGAGTGTGGCAGCTGAGGAATTTTCACTGTAACTTCATTGCAGGGTTAATGTCAGCCTACTTGTGACACGAATAAATAAACTTTAAAAAAAAATCCCCCCTTATCGTGCTCTGATGTGGAGGGAACAAGTTCAGTTTCTCTGATGTCCCTCATTCACCTTTTGGGCTTCTAGCTGACAGGGGCTTTCCTTGTCACATTCTGGCAAATCCAGACAGAAATGTTAGGTTGGAATGTGAGGGAAGGTGGAGCAGCACTCCAGCCAAAGGTTATGCAATGGTAATTATAGAAAAGTTACACCAGCAGGGAAGTTCAACCCACTAAATACAGATTAGAAATGCTCAAGTGGCTGAGAGTTGGATTTAGTAAAATAAAAAATGCCTGACCACACCAGAGAAGTCATGATGTAGAGATGCCGGCGTTGGACTGGGGTAAACACAGTAAGATTGTTAGGATTCCACACCAGAGAAGCCAGCGGTATGTGGAGAAACCATACTTCGGTGATGGTAAGTAACCAAAGTGAGCCACAGTCAGGATACAGAACTGGGGCCTTGGACACACAAATGTTTGGGGAGCTTTCTGTAATAATTCCCTGCCCCCCTCCTGCCCCTTGTTTGCCATTTAACCTGATCCATTGGGTGGCAAGGTGGCACAGTACTTAGCACTGCTGCCTCACAGCACCAGAAACCCGGGTTCAATTCCAGCCTTGGGGGTTGGGTTGATTAAGGGACAATTTAGCAGTGTCAGGGGGCAAGCAGCTTAAATGCATGGGGTTACGGGGATAGGACCTGGCTGGGATTGTTGTTGGTGCAGGCTTAATGGGCTAAATGGGTTTCTTCTGCACTGCAGGGATTCTGTGATTAAAACACAAGCAATAAGGCAAAATGCACAAAAGAAATAGCCCCATATTTTGCACTGCATTAATAATAAAGCAAATGCTATCAGCAGGCTATATACTTTAATGAATCTGAATCATTTTCTCTCTCATGCAGGGGCATTATCAGCGGATAGTATATTCTGTAAATTCTATAGGTTTATTCTCAGCTGTATAATATTACAGCAAATATCTACTGTAAACATATAATTATAATTAACGGTATGAAGTATCAGTACTTGCTTGAGGAATGCTTCATGATATATCTGTGACATGCACCATCTCCTCGGGATAATTGAATTTGCCAATCATCAGATACTGTTTTCAATTCCTTAATTTAACAGGAAAGTGTTTTATGGAAGAGAGAATGGCAGGGAATAAATGTGAAGCATTTATTTATCATTAAGCTGCAATGCAGGGGGAGATAGAAATTCATATGATTACCATGTATATTCAAGGTTAATAGACAGAGTAACTCAGCGAGTAGCTCTGCTATTTCTTAGCCTCTGGATTCAGTACTGACTTAGTGTGGGCTATGAAAGAACAAGCAGGTAAGCTAGCCTGTGTGGGGGCCTGTCCCCAGGCTCGATAAATGGAGAGGATTAACTCAGGCAATGTATCCAGCTGTAATAAAAAAAACATCTGCCAAATCAAAATAAATGGTGGTTGATTATGAAAGTGATTGAATATAGAACCGTAGAATTCCGACAGTGCAGAAAGAGGCTGTCCGGCCCATCGAGACTGTACTGATTCTCTGAAAGAGCATCTCACCCAGGCTCTCCTCTCCAGCCTATACCTCTAAACCCATCCATTTAACATTGCCAATCCACCTAACCTATATATCTTTGGACATTAATGAGACAATTTACCATGGTCAATCCATCTAATCTCTTCATCTTGGACACAATGGGGTAATTTAGCATGGCTAATCCACCTAACCTATACATCTTTGGACATTAATGAGACAATTTACCATGGTCAATCCATCTAATCTCTTCATCTTGGACACAATGGAGTAATTTAGCATGGCTAATCCACCTAACCTGCACATCTTTGGACATTAAAGGGACAATTTACCATGGTCAATCCACCTAACCTCTTCATCTTTTGACACTAAGGGGTAATTTAGCATGACCAATCTACTTAACATGCACGTCTTTGGATACTAAAGCACAATTTAGCATGCCCAATCCACCTAACTTGCACATTTTTAGACACTAAGGGGCAATTTAGCATGGCCAATGCACTGAACTAGCATGCCTTTCGGACTGTGAATGGAAATTGGAGTACTTGGAGGAAACCCGCACAGACAATCACTCAAGGCCGGAATTGAATGTGGGTCCTTGATGCTGTGAGTGCTAACCAGCGTGCCAACCATCATTGTGGTGCCACGCATGTAACATGGGAAAAGATGAATCAGCCAATAAATGTTAAGCTATGTGCTAAAATGTTTACCATAGCACTTGAAGTACCACAAAGACAGATCTTGGCTCGGTGTGAATCCGTATTTCATGTTGTTGTGTTAACTGATTACCCAGGAGTGATGCCTTCATATCGCCACTTGTTCAGAGTTCTGATGAGACCAGGAACTGGAAGACTCTGGTCCTGGGAGCCACAGTGCCTCATGTGTCAAGTTCCAAGAAGCACATTTTGCAAAGATGTCAAACTCTTGGAGAGGGTGCGGAGAAGGTTTACTGGAATAGTACTGCAGATTTCAGATAGATGGAGGGACTGGAGAAGCTGGGCTTTAGCAGAAGGTTAAGGAGAGTTCAAATAGATGTGTCACAATTTAATGGGGGTTTGATAAAGCACATAGCAGAGCAATTACTTACTGACGCAGAAGGGTTGCAAACAGAGGGCACAGATTTAAAATATTTGGATAAATACAGGGGAAGGTGAGACAGAGAGTCACAACGATAAATTTGTTTTTGAGTTTGAGAATCTCTTCTGGGCAACGATTTGGAATACATTGCCTGAGAGGGTGGTGGAAACAAATTAATAATAACTTCTAAAAAGGAATTGGGAAAATATATTAAAGGGAAAAGATTGCAACAATATGATGAATAGAACAGTCAAACTGGAACCATAGAATCCCTACACTGACCCCAAGCCTGCACCAACAACAATCCCACCCAGCCCTATTCCCATAACCTCATGTATTTAATTCCCCTGACACTAAGGGGCAATTAAGTATGGCCAATCAACCTAACCTGCACATCTTTGGAACATGAAAGAAAGCTGGAGCAAACCCGTGCAGACACAGGGAGAACATGCAAACTCCAGATAGACAGTGACCCAAGGCCAGAATTGAACCTGGGGCCCTGCGAGGCAGCAGTGCTAATCACTGTGTCACCATACCGCCCCATGAGATAGTAGTTGAAAGAGTCTGCTCAGCCACGCTGATCAGAATGGCTTCTTCCTGTGTCCTGTTATTCCACATAACTGTGGGGAGAGAAGAAACATGAGGGGACTGTGGATGTACCCACAGCACATGGACTGCAGCAGCTCAAGAAAGCGGCTCACCACCAAGGGCAATTAGGGATGGGCAATGAATTTGGGCGTAGCCAGCGATGCCCACATCTTGTGAAAGAATAAATTAAAAAAGTGAGAAAGACGGAATATGGGAGGGTGCAATCCACAGAGGCAGTGCCCAGTGAATACTACAGGACACTTCTGTTTGAGCAACTTTTATCAGGAATCCCATATTTACACTGAAGCTCTGGGTAAGGCACTGTGGCACAGTGGTTAGCACTGCTGCCTAGCAGCACCAGGGCCCCAGGTTCAATCCTGGCTTGGGTCACTGTCTGTGAGATGTTAGTACATTCTCCCTGTGTCTGCGAGGGTTTCCTCTGGGTGCTCCGGTTTCCTCGCACACTCCAAAGACATGCAGGTTAGGTGGATTTGCTATAATAATTGCCCCTTAGTGTCAGGAGTATTAGCAGGGTAAATATATGGGGATAGAGCCTAGGTGGGATTGTCAGCGCAGGCAAGATGGACCAAATGGCCTCTTTCTGCACTGTCGGGATTCTACAATTGTATGAAATTCATTCCTGTCCTGGGTGACTGGAATCTCAAAAGAACAAGTACGACATGATCTATGATTCATCACTATAAACTCCAACAATAGCCAACTATGCAGTTTGAAAGATTAATGGCATCAGTAAAAGTTTCAACAAGTTGATTTTTTAAAAAGCAACTCTAGTGGGCATTGCTCACAAAGCAAGGGCAGAATTTATCCCTTATCCCTTGATGTTTGTTGAGGAACACCAGAATGATATTAAAGGCACACTGGACCATGTTGAAGATAAGAATCCACCCATGAACAATAAGCACACAATAAAGCATGATCCTAGACAAAGCAACTAAACAACCTGGAGTATAATATGAAAGAAAACCAACAGGGCCAAGTTTACAGACCAAATAATGATGAGGGGAATTTATGGGAATCAGTGAATAAAGAACAGCTGGAATTAACAATGTCGTCAAATATTTAAGAGAAATAATTTGCATTTATATAGTACCTCACACATCCCAAGATATTCCCAACATACTGTGCAACCAAGGAATTACTTTTGAAGCTCTTTCACTTGTGTTTATAGGCACGAGCATCAACCATCTCATTCCTGCACAACACAAGCATCAGCCATCCTATTCTTACCCAACACAAATATCAGCCATCTGGTTCCTGCACAATACAAATATCAGCCACCTTCTTCCTGTACAGCAAGGTCTCACGTACAAAAAGACAAAATATGGGATAAATCCCTGGTAATCAGTTTGGTGCCAATGTTGATGAGGTAAGTATTGGCCTGCAAAAGCTCCCTGCTCTCCTTTGAATAGTGCTGTGTCACCTTTGACAGCTTGGTCAATGCAGATGGCGTTTCAGTTTAATGTTTCTTTATTTATAAGTGTCACAAGTAGGCTTGCATTACCATTACAATGAAGTTACTGTGAAAATCCCCTAGTCGCCACACTGCGGTGTCTGTTCAGGTACATGGAGGGAGAATTTAGTACGGCCAATGCACCTAATGCATGGCAGCATGGTGACACAATGGTTAGCACTGCTCCCTCACAATGCCAGGGACCTCGGTTCAATTCCTGCTTTGGGTGACTATCCGTGTGGAGTTTGCACGTTGTCACTGCGTCTGCGTGGGTTTCCTCTGGGTCCTCCGGTTTCCTTCCATAGTCTGAAAGGTGCATTGACCTAAACAGGTACCAGTATGTGGCAGTTAGGGGAATTTTACAGTAATTTCATTGCAGTGTTAATAAACTGTGACTAATAAATAAATCTTTTAACTTTAGCCAACACGCCTTTTGGATTGTGGGAGAAAACCCATGCAGATATGGGGAGAATGTGCAAACTTCACATAGACAGTCACCCAAGCCTGGAATTGAACCTGGGTCTCTGGCACTTTGAGGCTGCAGTGCTAACCAAAACATTTATTTATTAGTGTCACAAGCAGGCTTACATTAACACTGCAGTGAAGTTACTGTGAAAATCCCCTACTCACCACAATCTGGCACACTGAGGGAGATTTAGCATGTACAATGCATCCAACCAGCAAGTCTTTCAGACTGTGAGAGGAAACCGGAGCACCCAGAGGAATTGCACACAGACACGGGGAGAACGTGCAAACTCCGCACAGACAGTGACCCAAGCTGGGAATTGAACCTGGGTCCCTGGTGCTGTGAGGCAGCAGCACCAACCACTGTGTCACCCCTTCGTCCAAGGTGAGATACGGGCATTATCCACATCCAGTCACAACTCATTGCTAAAAGTCCATCCTGTCCGCTGCATTTGCTGAACACTTTTATGAATAATTGGGATTACCTCATCCCCAGCCTCGGTGCGAGTTCTGTGCTGTCTTACTACAAATCACAATGTGTTGGTGCTGCCAAGAACAATTAGTTATATGCTCAATTCCACGAGCTGGGAACATGTTGATCCTTCCCAGAACTGTTAGACAAAACTGATGCACGACAAGAAAAATGTATTTTCCATTTTAGCAAACCCAAGCTTCTTGAATGCAGCACAAAGGAAGCTCTCCCACCATCAACATGCTGAGCAGAGCAGTCTAGATGCTAATAACACAGAAGCGATTGACTTAAAGCAAACAAACCATCAACTTCTGCTAACACGAGCAGAGTCGAACACCCACGGGTGACGCAAGGGCAAGATTCGGGATCTGGAAATGATCCCAATGCTGGTTTCCTGAACCCAAAAGGAAAATCATGATCCTTCAGGACAGGATTGACGTCCAGTGGAGATGTTGGCCGGAATTCTCTCATCCTGCCCGCCACTGGAATCTTAGCGGGAGGTTTGTGGAGAATGTGAAATGCCATTGATGGTCAGGCAGGAATTTTCGGCTTTTAGACCAGCCAGAGAATTCCACTCATTGTGTCTGGACGGTCTGGACGGTTGGGCTTGTCCAAAGAATATTATTAAACTGCAAAGAATGCAGAAGAGATTTATTAGGATGCTATTGGGACTTGATGGTTTGTAAGGACTTATAAGTTAGAAGGAAAGGCTGGATAGACTGGGACTTTTTTCCCTGGAATGTAGGAGGCTAAGGGGTGATCTTAAAGAGGGGCACAGATCAACTAGATAATCAACATCTTTTTCCCAAAGGTAGGGGAATCTAAAACTAGAAGGCATAGATTTAAGGTGAGAGGAGAGAGATACAGAAGTGTCCAGAGGGATAATTTCTTCACACAGAGGGTGGTGAGTGTCTGGAACAAGCTGCCAGCGGTAGTAGTAGAGGTGGGTACAATTTTGTCTTTTAAAAAACATTTAGACAATTACATGAGTAGGATGGGTATAGAGGGATATGGACCAAATGTGGGAATTTGGGATTACTTTAGTGGTGAAAGCAAAAGGATGGCATGGACGAGTTGGGCCAAAGGGTCTGTTTCCATGCTGTAAATCTCTCTGACTCTAGACTCCAGACAGCCTCAATGAGTAGAAACCAGAGGCCACAAGCCAACAGGAGGGACTAATGATTGATGATGCTGTCCCACCTTCCCCCCATTGTTAAGGGATTGCTCAGCACTGCATGAAACCCATGCAGAATGATCTATTTAGAAATTACACAATCACAGAAATATTGCAGTGCCAAAGGGGGCCATTCAGCCCATCAATTCTGCGATGGCTGTCTGAAAGGGCATTCTACCTAATCCCACTCCCCTGCTTTACCCCCATAATCTTGCACGTTCTCTCTTTTCAGATTGCAATCCAATTCCTGTTTAAATACCTCTATACGGATGTATGGGGGAAGTTTTTCACACAAAGCGTGGTGGGTGCCTGGAATGCGTTGCCAGAGGAGGTGGTGGAAGCAGGCACATTAGCAACATTTAAGAGGCATCTGGAAAAGTACATGAATAGGAAGGGAATAGAGGAATATGGACCGAGTAAGGGCAGAAGGTTTTTTTTAATTTAGTTAGGGCATCATGATCAACACGAACTTGCAGGGCTGAAGGGCCTGTTCCTGCTCTGTACTTTTCTTTATTCAAAATCTGTCTCCAACACCCTCTCAGGAAGTTCATTCCAAACTCCAACCATCTTCTGGTGAAAAGTTTTCCTCACATTCCATACACTCCTTTTGTCCGTTATTTTGAGCCTGTGCGCTCTGGATCTTGAGGACACAGTCTCTCACTGTTTCCCCTGTCCTCAGCACCTTGAATACTCCATCAAATCTCAGCTCAGCCTTCTTTTCTCCAAGGAAAACATTGGGAACCTCTTCGATCTATCCTCAGAGCTACAGTTCTTCAACCCAGGAATCATTGTTGTGAACCTCTTCTGTACTCTTTGCAATGCCTTCACATCCTTCCTCAAGTATTGTACCTAGCATTGAATGCAGTACTCCAGGTGAGGCCTAAAACTGTAAGAAATTGCCTGAGATACACCATTCTATAAGTACCTCACATAGGAGATCTGGGCTGTAATGCAACAGAAGACAATTCTGTGCTTACTTTCATGAAATTACCAGTTTAATGTTGATTGATGTCAGTCTCTAATACTGTGACACAACAAATACCTACAGTGACCAGAATTTGATGGACTTACTCGGTAACACAGTGGTTCGCAGTGCAGTCTCACAGTGCCAGGGACTCGGATTCAATTCTGGCCTCGAGTCACTGTTTGTGAAAAGTTTGCAAGTTCTCCCCATGTCTGCAAGGGTTTCCTCCAGGTGTTCTAGTTTGCTCCTACAGTCCCAAAGACATGGTGGATTCGCCATGTTAAATTGCCCCTTAGCGTCAGGGAGACTGGCAGCTCAACTATTTAGGGTAAAGGAAAAGGACCTGGGTGGGATTGCTGTTGGTCTACGCTCTGTGGGCCAAATGGCTTCCGTCTGCACTGTGGGGATTCTAAAGATATAGCGGTAGGACAAGAGAATCCCACCACAATAAAAGGTAGATGGGAATTTTCCTGTCCCGCCCACCATGACGATCGTAGTGTGTGAGAATGGACCGTGCAAAAGTCCATTGATTTCGGTGGGATTTTCTGGCCTTGGGCCAAGCACGTCCAGAAAATCCTGCCCACTGTCTTTCACTACATGACTGGGAGGCTGGAGAATCTCACCCTGTGCCTTGACCATAATCAAATAACCCAAGACACTTTACAGGAGTATCATAAAACAATATGAGACTGAATCACATAAGGAAATATTAAATTAGATGATCAAAAGCTTGGTCAATAAGATAGAAACATTGAAACTGAAAACAGGACTAGGCCATTTGGTCCTTCAAGCCAGCTCTTTCAATTCATTTTGATCATGACTAATCAGCGAATTTAATATCCTGATCCCCCCTTCCCCTCATATCTCTTGATCCCTTTACCCCCAAGAGTTACATCTAATTTCTTCTTGAAATTAGACAATGTTTTGGCTTCAACTAATTCCTGTGATAGCGAATTCCACACATTCACCACCCTCTGGGTGAAGAAATTCGTCCTGACTTCAGTTCTAAAATGTTTACCCCTTATCCTCAAACTATGGCCCCTAGTTCTGGACTCCTGCACCACTGGGAACATTCTTTCTGAATCTACCCCACTTAATCGTGTCTTAAAGGATGAAAGAGATGTAGTGAAGTACGCAGGTGTAGGGATGGAATTCCAGAGTTTAGGATTTAGGCAGTTCAAGGCAGAGCCACTAGTGGTGGCGTGACTATCATTACACATGCACAAGAGACCAGAACTGGAGGATTGCATATATGTTGGAATGTTGGGAGGCTAGAAATTATAGTTTAAGGTGAGAGGGGGGAGGTTTAAGGGAGATGTGCAGGGGAGGGTTTTCATGCAGAGACTGGTGGTGCCTGGAACATGCTGCCAGAGGAGATGGTGGAAACAGGCACATTAGCAACATTGAAGAGGTATCTGGATGGGTACATGAAGAGGGAGGGAATAGAGGGATACAGACTGAGTAAGGGGAGAAGTTTTTTTTGCAGTTTAGTTAGGGCATCATGACCAGTGCAGGCTTGGAAGGTCGGAAGGCCTGTTCCTGTGCCATACTTTTCTTTGTTCTTTGTTCTCTTTGTATACAGGGAAGGGATTGAAAAGGAGGACGAAAATTTTAAAATCAGAGTGGAGTGTGGTAAAGGGCTGTCACAGTGCCAGGGACCTGGGCTCAATTCCTGGCTTGGGTCTCTGTCTGTGTGGAGTTTGGACTCTCAACTGTCCTTGGGCATCTAGGGATGGACAACGAATGAAGACCAAGCAGCCACGCCCATGTCCCATGAATGACAACACCCCATGAAGATGTTGGTGGCATCAATTAGTTTGGCTATTTCTATCTCTGTGATATTGCACAGCTTCACTCCTGCCTCAGCCTATCTGCTGCTGAAACACTCAGTCGTGCCTTTGTTACTTCTAGACATGGTGACCCCATTAGACGCCCAGCTGATCTCCCATGTTCTACCCTCTGTAAACTTGAGACCGTCCAAATCTCTGCTGTCCATGTCTTAGCTTGTAAGAGGCCCTGTTCCCCAATTATACCCCTGCCCCCATGCCTGTGGGCCTACACTGGAAAGACCTTAATTTTAAGTGAAGAGAAGTTTATTTATGAGTCACAAGTAAGGCTTACATTAACACTGCAATGAAGTTCCTGTGAAAATCTCCTAATTGCCATTCCCTGGTGCCTGTTCGGGTACAATGAAGGAGAATTTAGCATGACCAATGCACCTAGCCAGCACGTTTTTCAGACTGTGGGAGGAAACTGGAGCACCTGGAGGAAAGCCACACAGACACAGGGTTAATGTAAGCCTTACTTGTCATAAACTTCACTTAAAATCAAGATCTTGCCAGTGTAGGCCCGCAGGCAGCAGGGCGGGGCGGGTGTAATTGGGGAACAGGGCCTTTTACAAGCTAAGACATGGACAGCAGAGATTTGGATGGTCTTGGGTTTACAGAGGGTAGAACATGGGAGATCAGCTGGGTGTCTAATGGGTTCACCATGTCTAGAAGTAACAAAGGCATGACTGAGTGTTTCAGCAGCAGATAGGCTGAGGCAGGAGTGAAGCTGTGCAATATCATGGAGATGGAAATGGCCGGTCTTAGTGATACCATCAACATCTTCATATTCATTCATGGGACATGGGCGTGGCTGGCTGGGCTGTCATTCATTACCCATCCCAAAATGCTCAAGGACAGTTGAGAGTCAACCATAATGTTGTGGCTCTGGAGTCACATGTAGACCAGACCAGGTAAGGATGGCAGATTTCCTTCCCTAAAGGATATTAGTGAACCAGACGGGTGATAAGCGACAATGGTTTTATGGTTATCAATAGATTCGTAATTCCAGATATTTTTTACTGAATTCAAATTCCGCCATCTGCTGTGGTGGGATTTGAACCAAGGCCCCCAGAACATTAGTTGAGTTTTTGGATGATGTTGCCGAGGGAGAAGCATGTAGGTAAAAAATAGAAAGGGAACAAGATAGATTGTTGGAGGGTGGTGGAGGTGGGAGGGGACATGGTGTGGGAAGAGGAAGAGAAGCCATTGCAAGTGACCCTCAGACAATGATTAGATAGATAAGAATGGGATCAGGCAAAGTGAGTCTCACCTAGCTGGATAACAGCAGAGAAACATTGGAGGAGAGTGATGGGGTTTAAGTGTGTAACATTGTAGAAAAGCTAAGAAGGACGAGGTGAACAAGGTTACGCCAGTCACGGTTGCGTAGGATATAATTTGTGACTTTGATAAGAACTGTTTCGTAAGGACATCATGGAGACACAGTGGTTAGCACTGCTGCCTCACAGCGCCAGAGGCACAGGTTCAATTCTGGCTTCGGGTCACTGTCTGTGTGGAGTTTGCATGTTCTTGCCATGTCTACATGGTCTTCCTCTGGGTGTTCCGGTTTCCTCCCACAGTCCAAAGACATGCGGGTTAGGTGGATTGGTCATACTAAATTGACCTAGTGTCAAGGGCATTGGCAGGGGAAATATGTGAGGTTACAGGGATAGGGCCTTGGTGAGACTATGGTTGGTACGTACTCAATGGGCCAAATGGCCTCCTTCTGCACTGTAGGGATTCTATGAAGGTGGTGAGGTGGGGAAGGGAAGAAACTGATTAGAGGGATTCAAACAAAGGGTTCTGAGAAAGTTGGGAAAGAACAGATCTGGAAGGGAACAACACATTGAATAACTTGGGTGAGGAATGGGAGATGGAGATGGGGTGGAATTTTGCAAGAGGAGTGACTTTGGCCTTGAGGAGACTGAGCCAACAGCTGAAGAGGCAGCAGTGTTACGAATATGGGGATCAGGAGGAGAAGTGGGATGGTTAACATTTAAGACAAGGAAGGAGGGTTTCATCTTGACTAATTCTGGCTAGTTTTGTGGAATGGACTGTTTGAAATTCGTTTGAGATAAGACATTAGGAACAACTAGTTTTTCATCCACCTGATCTTAGAATCTTTGAGTAGAATCATAGACTCCCTACAGTGCAAAAGAATGTTCAACGAGTCTGCATTGACAATCCTACATAGGCTCTTTACTCTGCTAATTCCCCTAACCTACATATCCTGCTTAGGGGGTATTTAATATGGCCAATCTACCTAACCCGCACAGCTTTGCGACTGTGGAAGGAAAGCGGAGCCCCCAGAGAAAACCCATTGTAAAAGTTTTAATCAAGCAATAGGGATTGGCCTGTTTGAATGTGAACTCCTTGAAAAAGGTTCAAAATTTTGGTTTAATCAGGGAGCCCCCTGCTCTGTACATAAAAAGGAGTGTCAGTTCCTCTGGCACCCTGGACGTAAACTGCTAACTGAAAACACTCTGTGTAATGTTGTTGGATCTTGTAAATAAGGAATTTTGGAGAAGGGACTTCCGTCTTCGAAGGTTTATTACACTCATGCAAACACAGGGAGAGTGTGCAAACTCTATGCAGACAATCATTGGAGGCTGGAATCGAACCCAGGTCCCTGGCACTGTGAGGCAGCAATGTTAATCATTGTGCCATCGGGGTCCTTACAGATGGCATGTGGTGACCCCAATCAGCCAGCCAATTAAAGCCAAGTTAAATTATCCATCATTTTACATGATGTAAGTGGAGTTGTTAATGACAAGACATTTTCAATGCAATTAGACAATCTATCAGGACATCCAAGACTCGTTTGATGAGAACTCTTTTAAAGTGCATGGGAAGAAACTAATCGATTAAATTAAAGCATTGTGAATGCCAAACTCCCCCAAAGTGCATGCCAAATATTGGTTAAACGGGAAAATATCATTCAACATAAATATATTTGTCTGCTGATGGGTACTTTTTGAACATTGATTCTTTTAGCCCTTGGCACCTTCGGCTGGCACAGGTCACCATCCAGTACTTTCCTTGGGTGACTATCCTTCCTCTGCAAGCAATGAGCGGTAGCAAGAAATATAACATTCTGGAAGTCAATCACTGTCCAGCCATGCAGAATTTTCAGCAGAGCTCACTGAGTGACCCACAAGGGTGAAAGTTGCGATCTTGCACACCTGCCAGTATAACTTCTACAGATGCACCGTAGAAAGCTTTCTTTCTTGTTGTGTCACAGCTTGGTATGGCTCCTGCTCTGCCCAAGACCACAAGAAACTCCAAAAGGTCGTGAGTATAGCCCAATCCATCACGCAAACCAGTCTGCCATCTATTGACTCTGTTTATGCTTTCCACTGCCTTGGCAAAGCACAATTAAGGACCTCACCCACCCCAGACATTCTCTCTTCCACCTTCTTCTTTCGGGAAAAAGTTACAAAAATCTGAGGTCACATACCAATTGACTCAAGAACAGTTTCTTCCCTGCTGCCATTGGACTTTTGAATGGACTTACCTAATATTAAGTTGATCTTTCTCTACACCCTATGACTGTAGCGCTCCATTCTGCACTGTCTTGTTTCCTTCTCTATGAATGATATGTAAAGTGAAACAAGCAATACTTTTCACTACATACTAATGCATGTGACAATAGTAAACAGGTGCCGGGGTGTGGCAACTTGGGGAGTTTCACAGTAACTTCAGTGCAGCGTTAATAGAAGCTTAATAATAGAATACTTGTGACACTAACTAATAAACTTTAAATCAAATCAGAAGCTGTTGCCACTATCCAGTTTAAGAGCTTTGAGACCAACTGCAATGCCCCTCTTGCCACTGCAATGACGGATTACAAGCTGCTTTACCCAGAGTGGAGCTACGATGATATAATAACTTTTTCACTTATTCATTGGATGTGGGCATTGCTGGTTAGGCCAGCATTTATTTCCCATCCCTAATTCCCTTTGACAAAGTGATGTTGAGCTATCTTTGTGGAGCACTGCAGTTCACGTGGTGTAGATATATCCACAATGCTGTTAGGGAGGGAGTTCCAATCAAGCGAGCTGCTTTGTCCTGGATGGTGTCGAGTTTCTTGAATGTTCTTGGATCTGCACTCATCCGTACAAGTGGACTGTATTCCCTCACACTCCTGATCTCCAAATTATGTGATCCATTACAGTGCTAATTCTTGATGTGGACATTTATCATCATTTCCTTTCTTCATAAGATGGTTACCACACTCAGTAAGTTGGTCCTTTGAAATGATTGTGTGATTTCAGGATGAAATTATATGTAGTTTATTTATTAGTGTCACAGGTAGCTTACATTAACACTGCAATTAAGTTGTTGTGAAAATTCCATAGTCATAACATTCTGGTGCCTGTTCGGGTACACTGAGAGAGAATTTAGCATGGCCAATTCACCCAACAGCACGTCTTTTGGACTGTGAGAGGAAACAGGGGCACCCAGAGGAAACCCACGCAGACATGGGGAGAATGGGCAAACTCTACTCAGACAGTGACCCAAACCAGGAATCGAACCTAGATCCCGGGAGCTGTGAGGGAGAAGTGCTAACCACTGTGCTACTGTGCCACCCTAATAGTTCTTGACGTTGAGATAGCTCTTGAGGCTAAAGGAATCATGGAATATGGGAGAAAGTGGGGAGGGGGGGGGTGGTGGAATCGGAATATTGAATTTGATGGTCAGCCATGATAGACAATCTTGTTAATTCAACGTATCGTTGTATGAAATTATCTTAGAATTTAATGTTTTTCACCACTCAGTCCTCATGTTGCTGTATTGTTCATATTTCTTTTTCAAATGTTTGGAGAACTTAATTTTCTTTGGCTCGGGACGTGACCAAATTACCAGGCGCCGAATGAATTATTTATAGTGGAAATCTAACACTGAATGGGGAGAAAGAATTGGCCCAGAAACGCGTGTTTTTGTTATGAGTGTTGTTGAGATTGTCTGACATTCTCTGTCCCCATCTTCAACAGGGCCATTACACCATTGCAAATCAATATGCTGTTAAAATTGCAGCGAATGGAATTTGATATGAATGTGTTAAAGCGAATACTGTGGACTGTTAACTCCAGACTAATTATTTCTCTCAGACTCCATTCCCACTAAAAGCTTTGCTTTATTCTCCACCTGAACAATGGCAATTGACTTCACCTCCTCTCTTATTTCACACATCTCTCATCATTTCCAATTTTGGATTTCTGCACCCCTGCCACTCCCACCCACAAAAGAAAGCAGCTACAGCTCTGTCAGTCTCACTGCTATCATTCTGAGTTCCAAGCTGTTCGCCGCTATTCTTTTTACTGGCATGGAGGGTATTAGCTATGAGGAGAGGTTAGAGAAACTTGGTTTGTTCTCACTGGCACAGACAGAATGGACAGTCAGAAACTTTTTTCCAGGGCGGAAGATTCAATTACTAGGGGGCACAGGTTTGAAGTGCGAAGGGCAAGGCTTAAAGGAGATATAGGAGGCAAATTTTTTTACACAGAGGGTGGTGGGTGCCTGGAACTCACTGCCAGAGGAGATGGTAGAAATAGATACGAAAGTGACTTTTAAGGGACGTCTCGACAAATACATGAAATAAGATGGGAATAGATGGGTATGGTCCCCGGAAGGATAGGATCAGTTGTGCAGCATGCTCAGTGTGGGCTTGGAGGGCTGAAGGGCCTATTCCTTGCTGTAATTTTCTTTGTTCATACCGCCTCTGCTTCTTAAGTGAGAAGGGGCAAAAAAAAGTTTATTTATTCGTCACAAATAGGTTTACATTAATACTGCGATGAAGTTACTGTGAAAATCCCCTAGCCAACACATTCCAATGCCTGTTCAGGTACACTGAGGGGGAATTTAGCACGGCCAATGCACCTAACCAGCATGTCTTTTGGACTGTGGGAGGAAACCGGAGCAGCCGGAGGAAACCCATACAGACACGGGAAGAACGTGTGGACTCTGCATAGACAGTGACCCAAGCCCAAAATCGAACTCGGGTCCCTAGGGGTGTGAGACAGCAGCGCTAACCACCATGCCACCGTGCTGCCCTTGCAAAGAAATAATCATTCTATGCCACTATTGGTTTGGACACCAGGCTGAAATAGGCATTAGATTCATAGAATCCCTACAGTGCAGCAGGAGGCCATTGGAGTCATTGAAACTAGAAGCAGTAATAGGCCATTTGGCCCTTTGGGCCTGCTTCACCATTCATAAGGATCATTGAATTCAATATCCTTCCCTTCATATCCCTGGATCCCTTTACCCTCTAGATCTGTATCTAATTTCTTCTTAGAACCATAGAATCTACAGTGCAGAAGGAGGCCATTCAGCCCTCTCGGGTCATCACCGATCACAATCCCACCCAGGCTCCATTCCAGTAATCCCTCACATTTACCCTGCTAATCCCCTGACACTAGGGTTAACTTAGTATGGTCAATTAACCTAACCAGTTAACACAACGTTTCAGCCTCAACTACTTTCTGTGATGGTGAATTTCACATCTGACTGCACTGACTCTCCAACACAGGATCCCACCCAGGTCTTTTCCCAAAATGCCATATATTTACCCTGCCATCCACCTCCCCGCCCCCCGAATTTACGCATCTTGGGACTCTACGGGGCAATTCAGCATGGTCAAACTACCTAACCCGCATACATCTTGGGACTATGGGAGGAATCCAGAGCACGCGACAGGAAACCCACACAGACACGGGGAGAATGTGCAAACTCCACACAGACAGTCACCCAAGACGGGAATTGAACCCGGGTCCCTGGCGCTGTGAGGCAGCAGTGCTAACCCCAGTGCCACTCACTTAGGCCGATCGTGCGTGCAAAATTTAAAATCCAAACACTTAATTTGGTCCTCTTTTTAAAATTCGCTCAATCTTAAAATCCAGCGTGTGTGCTGCTGTTAAATTCTTACAGGCTTACATATAGGCCGCCTCTTCCAATGGACTGTTGGAGGCTGTCAACAATCAAAGGTAAGTAGCTCACCTAAATGTGGACAGAGAGGAACAGGATTGACACATATTCAAATTCTACAGCATTGCTGACCAACAGTCTCCCACCTTAGTTCACTCCTCCTACCCTACTAATCTCCATCTTAGACTCACCATGTAACAGATGATTGGCAGCACATTCATAGAAACCCTACAGCACAGAAAGAGGCCACTCGGTCCATGAAGTCTGCACCGACCACAATCCCACCCTGACCTTAGCCCCATATCCCTAAATATTTACCCACTAATCCCTCTAACCTAAGCAGCTCAGGACAGTAAGGGACAATTTTACCATGGCCAATCAACCTAACCTGTACATTTTTGGACTGTGGGAGGAAACCAGAGCACCTGGAGGAAACCCATGCAGACACGAGGAGAATGTGCAAACTCCACACCGATAGTGACCTGAGCCAGGAATCGAACCCAGGTCCCTGGAGTTGTGAAGCAGCAGTGCTAACCACTGTACTATCTTGCTGCCCCAATGACAGAGTGGTTAGCAGAGCTGCCTCACAACACCAGGGATCTGAGCTCACTTCTGACCTTTGGTGACTGCTTGCGTGGAGTGTGCATGCTCTCTCTGTGACAGCATGGGGTCAGGCTCGAAGGGCTGAATGGCCTATTCATGCTGTCATTTTCTATGCTTCTATGATTCAATGATGTATAGTCAGTTGCTCCAGTTTCCTCCCCCCCTTCAAAGATGTGCAGGTTAGGTGGATTGGCTACACTAAATTGCCTGTTAGTATTCAAAGATATGTAGATTAGGAGGATTAGTGAGGTAAATACATGGGGTTATGGAGAGAGGGCCTGGGTGGAATGCTGTGATGAGGAGCTGGTGCAAACTCACTGGGCCTCCTTCTGCACTGCAGGCATTCTATGAATGCTCTCTGTTGACTGCAGTCCTCTTCAAATCCAGCTGCGTATTGGCGTGTGCCTTAACAAACCCAACATGTTGGTCACATCTATCGGGTAAACGATCTTTGGGTAAACATTCTTCAAGGTGGCCTTCACAACACACAACAGCGCAGAGCCGCTGAGCAGAGACTGATAGCCAAGTTCCGCATACATGAGGAAGGTCTTAACAGGGATCTTGGCTTCATGTCACACTATCTGTAACCCCCATGACCTGCCTGGGTTAGCAAAAAACCTCACTTACTGTGCTGTCTGGAGACAATACACAATACACACCTCTGTCTATCCAATCTGTCTTTGCCTCTCATAATTTTGTAGACCTCTCCCCTCAGTTTCTGTCTTTCCAGTGAAAACAATCCCGTTCAATCTCTCCTCATAGCCAATACCCTTGAGATCAGGCAATATCCTACTGAACATTGGTTACACTCTCACCAAAGCTTCCACATCCTTCTGGTGATGTCGTGGCCAGAACTGCACTTGGGAGAGAGAATGTCCAGGATGCGTGGCATCCTTGATAATGCTGGTCTGCTTTTCCAAGGCAGCAGAAAGTGTAGACAGAATCAATGGATGGGAGGCTGGTTTGAGTGATGGATGGTTTACGTTCACGACCCTTTGCTGCTTCTTGGTCAGAGCCGACACCATACCAAGCTATGATACATCTGGAGCAATGGGAAAGGTTATACCTGTAAAGTAGCATTTCCTGATTGACATGGGGTTTGCTGCATTCTGCAAGAGGTTCCTCTAATGAGGAGGAGAACCCAGGAGTGAGGAAGGATTGGGAAAATGGAAATGGCATCCTGACTTACCTGGTCACCTGCTGGGGCACCCTCATGCTAACAAAGTGACAGAAGGCAGCAGAGGGGAACAGGGCACAGAGACCATCTCGGAGCTGAGGATACCCAGTGACCAGAGTTTACAATGGGTGAATTACCTCCAGATGTTGTGGGAAGACAGGGTTACCAAAGATTGTGTTTGTCCTGGGGGGTTGCAGCCAAAGTTGTGCAGAGAAGGAGAGCTTCGATCATATTTGGAGAGCACCTGACGTCCATAGCTCTCAGGGCACCATGGCCCTGAGTTTCCATGCCTCAGGCTCATTCCAGGATCCATTGGAGATGTGTGTGACATCTCTCAGTCAGCTGCACACCTCAGCGTCAATGGAATGACAGATGTGCTCTATCTCTCTCATTAAGAGGCCACACATGCCCCTTTCCAAACTGCCGCAAAACAAAGCTTAGAAAACATCTGTGCGGACTCCAGTGATCTGAAACAGGTCCATCACATCTGCATCACCCGGCAGGGGAGATACTATTTTGCGGAGCCAGGATATCAAAATTGTTGCATCTTTCCAATTCAGACTAGCTGCAGTCTGCTTTCTACATCACCTCAGTTGCGATTCTTACAAAGTGGCATTGTGGCACATTGGTTAGCACTGCCACCTCACAGTGCCGGGAGCCAGGGTTCGACCCCTGGCTTGGGTCACCGCCTAAGCGGAGCCTGCACATTCTCCCCATGTCTGCATGGGTTTCCTCTGTGTGCTCCAGTTTCCTCCCACAGTCTGAAAGACATGCTGGTTAGGTGCATTGGCCATGCTAAATTCTCCCTCAGTGTACCCGAACAGGAGTGTGGAGACTGGGGAATTTTCACAAAAGCTTCATTGCAGTGTTAATGTCAGGCTACTTGTGACATTAATTGATAAACTTTAAACTCGACCAAAATTAAAAGGAGAATAAGCAGCCTGTGAATGATGTCTTACTCCAGCAATCTGTGCCACTGAGTTGGGTACAGTAAGAAGTCTCACAACACCAGGTTAAAGTCCAATATGTTTATTTGGTAGCAAACGCCACTAGCTTTCAGAGCGCTGGTGAGCTGTGCATAGGCAAGGGTAATTAATTGCCACTTTGGAGAGTGGGCACAGGCTCGACGAGCCAAATGGCCTCCTTCTGCACTGGAAATGACAAATGAATGCACGTCCTCCCTCAAACACAGGGGTGCTGAGCAGGAGAAGCGCATAAAATATTAAACCCACTCCATCAGCAGCAAGATCAGGAGAACCTGCTGATGGGGCAGATCACTTCATCGATTTGGAGCATTTAATAATTCCCTCTCATTTTGTTCCGTATAAACAAGTAGGAAGGAAGTCATTGTCTCTCTGCCATTCAAGATAATTCCAAGATCAAACCGATGCAGATTTCAGCTCAGCCAAAGCGCACGGAGCATCTCCAGGGAGGAACACATCACATCTGTTCCTGAAATCTGATGCGTCCCAAGTTCCCGACATTCAAACCAAGCTCTTAAATTTAACAGTACACTTAGGACAGATGCTGATGCAGGCTACAGTGGAGCAGGATGCTATTGCTTATCAATCAGCTAATTAATTAATGGATCTATCCTGTCAGGATCATATTGCACCAACTAAAGCAATTGATTGACTGCTGATTTATTTTGCTCTTATCTTGTATTTTCAATTTCGTGTATATCTGCAGATATCTGTGCGCTGTACTGAGCTACCTCACTGCATATTCCCATTCAACATTCAATGCTATGGATCAATTGCTAGTACATCGGATTATGTGGGAGCCCAGATGTTTCTCGTGTGTTGGTGCAGACTCAATGGGCTGAAGGGCCTCTTCTTTAAAGTTTACTTATTTGTGTCACAAGTAGGCTTGCATTCAGACTGCAATGAAGTTTGTGTACACTGAGGAAGGATTTAGCACGGCTAATGCACCTAACCAGCACATCTATGGGAGGAAACCGGAGCCTACAGAGGAAACCCATGCAGACAAGGGAGAACGTGTAGACTCTGCACAGACAGTACCCCAAGCTAGGAATCAAACCCTGGTGCTGTGAGGCAACAGTGCTAACCCCTGTAGCACTGTGCCATCCTCTTCTGCTCTGTATGAATCTATGATTCAATTATTCTAAGGTGATGGCTCAATGGTATTGTTACAAGATTATTAATCCAGAAACTCAGCTAATGTTCCTGGGACATTGATTTGAATCTTGTCACAGCGGATAGTGGGAATTTGAATTCAATAAAAAATATTTGATATTAGGAATCTATTGATGACCATGAAACCATTGTCTATTGTCATAAAAACCCACCTGGTTCATTAATGTCCTTCAGGGAAGGAAATCTGCCATCCTTCCCTGGTCTGGCCTACATGTGACTTCATAGCCACAACAATATAGTTGATTCTCAACTGCCCTTGAGGGCAATGAGATATAGTCTCATCATATCTGGAATACCGTGTCCAATTTTTGTCTCCACATTTAAGATAGAATATACTTTCATTGGGAGCAGTACCGTGAATGCTCACTATATTGTTCCCTGGATGAGGAAGTTGTCCAGTGATGAGGGGTTGAATAAATCAGATTTATATCCTCTGGCACTTAGAAGAATGACAGCCAATCTTATTGAAATGTACAAGATTCTGAAGGGATGTTGAAGGATTGCTTCTGCCGGTGTCAGGAATGTGCTGATGTAGAGATGCCGGCGTTGGACTGGGGTAAACTCAGTAGAGTTTGGCAACACCAATTTTAAATCCAACCGATTTATTTGATAGTAAACTTGCTAGCTTTCGGCCTTTGTGGCCTTTGTCAGGTCAAGAATGTGCTGCCAGAGGAGGTTGTAGAATCAGATAAAATAGCAATGTTTAAGATGCATCTTGACAGATAAATGAATAGACAGAGAAATAGAGGGTTACGAACTGCATAGAGACGCAAGGTCTTTAGTTTAAAAAGGAACCATGTGTCGGCACAGGCTTGATGGGCTGAAGGGCCTGTTCCTATGCTGGACTGCTCTTTGTTGTTTGTTCTTTTGGTTGGTAAATATAAAACACAGAGACATAATCTCACGGTAAAGGGCCAATCATGTAAGGCTATGATGAATAAAAATTACTTGACTCAAAGGGTTATAAATCTTTTAAATTCTCCATCACAGAGGGTTGTGGATGCTCCATCGTTCAATATAGTTAAAGGTACAAGAGTATGGAAACACATACCACCAGCCTTAAGAGTAGCTTCTTCCTTGCTGTTGTCAGACTTTTGAATGGTCCTACCACACATTAAGCTGATCTTCGATATTTCTTCAGAAAAATTTTCAAAATGCAGCTAATGAAAATACAACAAAACTTATTCCAATTTATAAATCAAATGAAGGGTTTAATAAAGAAATACCATTACTCCAAATTTGGGGGCCTCGTCTTGGCCCAATCCAAACTCACCACAATTCTACATAGCTCCTTATTTATAATGAATCAGCTAGTCAGCTGACCATTACATCACTGTAATTTGTCCCATTGTTTAATGGATCAGCTGACCCTTACATCTTGTACCCATTGGTCACATTATATCCAATAAAAAGTTGTCACCTGTTACATTCTAATATTCAATGATTTGTCTGATGCCCTATGCCATAGGATAGAGGATTGGTCAACTGACAGAAAGCAAAGAGTGAGGAAAATGGTTGTTTTTCTGTTGGCAATCAGTGATTAGTGATGTGCCTCAGGGATTAATGTTGGGACAGCAATTGTTTATGATTTACATAGATGATTTGGAGTTGGGGACAAAGAGTAATGTGTCAAAATTTGCAGATGACACTAAGATAAGTGGCAGAGCAAAGTGTGCAGAGGATGCTGGAAGTCTACAAAGGGATATAGATAGTCTAAGTGAGTGGGTGAGGGTCTGGCAGATGGTAATTTGGTAAGTGTGAGGTAATGAATGTTGGTAAGTGTGAGGTCATCAATTTTTGTGGGAATAACAGCAAAATGGATTATTATTTAAATGGTAAAAAATTGCAGCATGCTGCAGTGCAGAGGGACCTGGATGTCCTTGTTCAGGAATCTCAAGGAGTTGGTTTGCAGGTGCAGCAGGTAATTAAGAAGGCAAATGGAATTTTGTCCTTCATTGCTAGAGGGATGGAGTTTAAAAACAGGGAGGTTATGTTGCAGCTGTATAAGGTGCTGGTGAGGCCACACCTGGAGTACTGTGTAAGATTTGGTCTCCTTACTTGAGAAAGGATATACTGGCACTGGAGGGAGTGCAGAGGAGATTCATTAGGTTGATTCTGGAATTGAGAAGGTTGGCTTATGAGGAAAGATTGAGTAGACTGGGCTATACACATTGAATCCAGAAGAATGAGGGGAGAGCTTATAGAAACATATAAGATTATGAAGGGAATAGATAAGATAGAGCAGGAAGTTGTTTCCACTGGCAGGTGAATCTAGAACCAGGGGACATGGTCTCAAAATAAGAGGAAGTAAATTTAGGATTGATTTGAGGGGGAACTTCTTCACCCAAAGGGTTGTGAATCTGTGGAATTCCCTGTCCAGTGAAGCAGTTGAGGCGACCTCATTGAATGCTTTTGAGGCAAGGATAGATAAGTATTTGAACAGTCAAGGAATTAAAGGTTGTGTAAGTGGGTGGACATTGTGGATTATTTGGAAAAACCCATCAGCTCCCTCATATCCTTTAGGGGAGGAAATCTGCCCTCCTTACCCTGTCTGGCCTACTGTGACTTCAGAGCCACACAGTAACATGGTTGTCTCTCAATTGCCCTCTGAACAAGGGCAAGTAGGGATGGGCAATAAACGTGGGCCAGCCAGGAATGTCTGTGTCCCATTAATGAATAAAACAAAAAGATAATGGGAAAATGGAGTTCAGTTCACAATCAGATTGGCCATGATCTGGCTGAAAGATGGAGCAGGCTCAAGGGTTCGAATGGCTTACTCTGCTTGTATGAACTAATTCTATTTTTTGGAAAGGCATAAGGACCTTGTCAAACAGACAAATATCTGTGTAGGTCTGCGAGCTTCTAAACCCCATTAAACATAGCGACAGCACCTGGAGTTCAGTGCAAGCTGCCAGATATTCATTACCTAATATTAAATACGCCAGTGTTTACTCAGCGCCTTTTTGGCATCAGTTTCACAAAGTCTAATATTTTAAAAAAAGATAGAGCCAACAGCAAGTACAATAACTATTGAGCTTTCTGGATGCCTACTTAACCTCTAATAACATTCGTCTAACATTGCACCAGAGTTAAGTCTTGTTCAGTCGAGTACTAAAAGAAAATGCGTGGTTATTGCTGGAAAGGGCTGGAGATTTATTCCATTCCTGCTAGTCTTCACTTTCCCTAGCCAAATCCAACTTTTTAAGGAGCAACCAGTTTGGAATACAGTTGCGACTAGATGTCTCAATATTAATAACATTTCATTCTTTTAGTTTCTCAGACTAGAAGCTAGTCTCCAATTTGCATCCCTTTGCACCAAAAGCCCAAACTATGTTACACTGATTGTAAGAAACCCTTATCTGAGTGCCCGTCCCTTACCCCACTATTTAACAATTGATTTAGTTTGATTTATTATTTTCATATGTATTGGAATGCATTGAAAAGCATTGTTCCTTGCACACTACAACAAAACATACCGTTCATAGTGTACATAGGGGAGAAGGAAAGGAGAGGGTGCAGAATATAGTGTTACAATCATAGCTAGGGTATGGAGAAAGATCAAGTGAATATATGGGAGGTCCATTCAAAAGTATGGTGGCAGCAGGGAAGGAACTGTTCTTGAGTCAGTTGGTACATGACCTCAGACTTTTGTATCTTTCTGCCAATGGAAGAAGCTGGAAGAGAGAATGTCCAGTGTGTGTGGGATCCTTAATTATGTTGGCTGCTTTTCCGAGGCAGTGGGAAGTATAGACAGAGTCAATGGATAGGAGACTAGTTTGCATGATGGACATTCATGATCTTTTGCAGTTTCTTGTGGTCTTGGGTAGAGCAGGAACCATACCAAGCAATGGTACAACCAGAAAGAATGCTTCCTATGGTGATCCATAAAAGTTGATGAGAGTTGTCGCAGGCATGCCTAATTTCTTAAATGTGGTATTCACAATGAAAAGAATGACATTAAGATTTTATTTTGAGGGACATTTCCCTCCATACCAACCGTGGGCTTTCCTTGGTGGCACATCTTTTGTAAAACTTCCACTAGTTTTAATCAATCACCCTACTGTTTGGGCTGGTGATGTGGACAGTAAGGTGAGATGGAGATGGCCTTCTTTTGCACGATCATGAAATTTCATATCTAATGTGTCAGGTCAAGTTAACTTCAGGAGGATTTGTTGAGAGGACTGTTGATGGGCAGATACAGGGTGGTAGGAGAGATATTGAGGTAAGTTTGTGGCTGTGAGGAAGAATAGAGTGGACACTGGCTGGATGAGCTTCTATGAGTTTGGGGCAAGTTTGAAGATTCCTCCAGGACCCTGAGCAAGCTCTGGCAAGGTAACCCAGAAATGTGCCTGGTATTTGGAATGACTTGAAGCTGTCCCTTCCTGGCCAACTAGCACCCATCTACAGATAGCTCAAAATGGCCTTGGAGTACTACAAGTGGAAGAGGATCCTAATTGGCATTTATCAGCTGAGTCCTATCTGAAATAAGAGGGAAGGTCACCCATGTGAAGGATCCAACAAAAATACAAGTGGACAAGCCAGAAGTGGACATGGGACACTCAATTCTGTCCCATGACTTTTGGAATATGATCTTTATATTTCTGCCCAATGACAGGGATAACAATGATCCCCAACATTTGGAATATGATTTATTGGTGCACAATATATTCTATAAAGATGGAAGAAACTTCCATTCGCAAGTAGAACACGATTTTACCAGCTGTTCACACTACGCCTCCCGCTGCAGCAAGTTCGGAGAATTTGGTGCCTCCGTTCACTGCAGCGGGATGGGAAAATCTTACCGGCGTGAATGGCGGTAAGATTATGACTGTAGTGTCTTTCACAGCCTTACAATATCTAAAATCCATTTATAGTCAATGATGGACTTTTGAGGTGTGGTCACTGCTGTAATGTAAGAAGTAGGACTGAACGGTGGCACAGTGGTTAGCATTGCTGCCTTGCAGCATCAGGGACCTGGGTTAGAATCCCCGCTTGGGTCACTATCTGTGTGGAGCCTGCACATTCACTCTGTGTCTCCGTGGATTTCCTCCAGGTACTCCTATTTCCTCCCATAGTGTGAAGGATGTGCTGGTTAGAGTGCATTGGCCATGCTAAATTTTCCCTCAGTATACCCAAACAGGTGCTGGATTGTGACAATGGGGAGATTTTCACAGTAACTTCATTGCAGTGTTAATGTAAGCCTACTTTGTGACACTAATAAATGAACTTTAATTTTAAGCACAGCAAGATCCCACAAACAGCAACGGAATAATGTTCAGGAAATCCGATTGGTGGTGATGACTGAATGATTGCTCGGGGAACTCGCTAACAAATCGAGCTATGGGATCTCTCACATCGATCTGCCAAGTAAACGTAAGATTAAATAATGATCGTATAGATAGACAGACTATTATTGGCAGTGATATTGGGAGACAAATGGTTAATACCAGGCTTCTCTCTAGTGTCTTAGTGGAGGAAACCCATCTCATTAAAAATTGAAATAATCCTCTCGCCTTTCCCCAGACTGTGAGGTATAATGCACTCTGATTTACAGATTCGATGTTGTTGCTAAACTCTGCAGGATCCACACAGCGTGTTGTCTTTAGGATGGTCAGGTCAGGCTTGTCCAAGTTTTTCACTTCAGGCACCATATTTGCATATTTTTCCCATTCAAGTAAATTTCAAACAGGTAAGGCTTGGCAAAACATTAATCTCAGAACAAGTTGAAATTTAAAGGAAAAAGCAAACAATTGCTGCTGTACATAGCAATATATTGTTGAGTTTGAAGAAGGGTCAGCAATAAAAGTGCCCAGGATGTTGGAGGGTCAGCGTGTATGGGTGTGAGTGTGTGGCAGTGACAGTGAGTGAGAAAACTGAGGCAGACTCACTCCCACACCTGCTCATTCATACACTCAACCACTCCTGCATCGGCAACGATCCCACCCAGGCCCTAAGGAAACTTGACATGTCCGATACAATGCTCACCAACTTTTACCATTGCACCATACAAATCATTCTGTCGTTGTATCACAGCTTGGCTCCTGCTCTGTCCAAAACTGCAAGGAACCACAAAGGATCGTGAATGAAGCCCGGTCCATCATGCGAACCAGCCTCCCATCCATTGATTCTGTCTCCACCTCCTGCTGCCTCGGAAAAGCAGCCAGCATAATTAAGGACCCCATGCATCCCACACATTCTCTGTCCCACCACCTTCCGTTGGGAAAAATATAACAAAAATTTAACATCATGTTCCAACTAACTGAAAATAGTTTTTTCCCTGCTGCTGTCAGACTTTTGAATACACCTCCCTCTCATTAAGTTGATCTTTCCCTACACCCTAGCTATGATTGTAACATTACACTCTGCACTGTCTCCTTCTCTTCTCTATGAACAGTATGCTTTGTCTGCATAGTGCGCAAGAAACAATATTTTTCACTATCATAATATGTGCAACCATAATAAATCAAGTCAAAATTTAAGAAAAAACCCTAACCTCATTAATCCTCCTGACACAAAGGGGCAATCAACCTAACCCGCACATCTTTGAACCATGGGAGGAAACTGGAGCACCCGAAGGAAACCCACACAGACACAGGGAGAATGTGCAAACGGTAACCCAAGGCTGGAATTGAACATGGGGCCCTGGCGCTGTGAGGCAGCAATGCTCACTACTGTGTGCTTCATGATCTTGACCTCGATCGACTGAACATATTTTGATGGTAACTAATTAGCTTGTTTCATTTTTTAAAGGTTTTTATTAAGATGTATAGGTGAGAAAATGTTCAATTAGCAAGCTTTTTGTGAAAGCTTCACAATTTTTCTGAAATATCTCTGTTATTGGCTCTTGTGTAACATCATTGCAGCACTTGAGGCATTATGTTTTGATGAAGCTTTTTAAGAAGTGATTCTTATTAAGATTTTTGAGCCCTAGTCTAAACCAGTTGTGATTTTCAACAATTCCAGAAAATTTTCTCTTAACCCTCACATGCCTCAGGAGAAATCTCACAACATTCAGGCTAAAGTCCAACAGGTTTATTTGGAATAAACTTTCGCAGCGCTATTCCTTTAACAGATTGACGAAGGGACAGTGCTCCGAAACCTCATGATTCCAAATTAACCTGTGGGACTTTATGCTGGCATTGTGGGACTTCTTATTGTGCCCACCCCAGTCCAACACTAGTATTTCCACATCCTCTTTAAGAAAAACATAGCCAGCTTTTTCAATCTATCTACGTAACTGAAGTCCCTCAAAAGCCTTTTCTGCAAATCAGCACCTTCTGAAATATCTTCACGCCCTCCTGAATTCTGGTGCCCAGAATTGAACACAACACTTCTGAGAGAGTGTTTTATAAAGGTTCGTTATAACTTCCTTTGTAATCTCCGGCCTGAAACTCCGCTCCAAATTTCGGTCCAGGGTTTGTGGTGGGGCATGAGAGTTTCTTCCCAAACTCATGGCCCTGGGAAGAGTTTGGAGGCTGCCAGATGTGAAGGTGTGCTGGGTAGAATGCCTGCCTTACTGTCCTGGCACATTGTCCTAGATATCAAAGAATGAAATTGAGAAAAGCTTCCTCTCCTTATACCGCATTACACCTCTCCACACTCCCCATTCCCCATTCATGCTAATCTGTCTCACCTCATTCCCGTTACCCACCCACTCCCAAACCCCCCCCCCCCCCCCCCCCCCCCCCCCCCCCCCAATGCCTCGCTGTCCTTCATAATAACTTATGGTGCTTTATATCCCTATGTCAACCTTAGGTCAGTAGTGCCTACTTATGCCAATGTCTACTTATGCCTTGTCAACTGCCCTGCACTTACAGATAACATGTTAGCATTAAGCACAATGGCATAGTGGTTAGCACTTCTGCCTCACAACACCAGGGCCCAACTTCAATTCTGGCTTCGGGTCACTGTCTATATAGAGTTTGCACATTCTCCCCGTGTCTGTGTGGGTTTCCTTTGAGTGCTCTGGTTTCCTCCCATAGTCCAAGATGTGCAGATTAGATGGATTGACCATACTAAGTTGCCCCTTAGGGAATTCAAAAAGTAAATGCATGGGATTATTGGGTCAGGGCCTGGGTGGGATTGTGCAGACACGATGGGGTAATAATTTATATATTCACTTCTGCTAAAAAAGACACAATTTCAATTGATGGACCCTATTTATTACATTTAACTATAACTGTCTTATGAAAACAAGGATTTGTATTCATAGTCCTGCTCCAAGGAATTTAATTTCATTTGAAGATGTCAATCAAACAGTAAACTGGCATGGATCCCACTGTGATAATGATCAGTTGTGAACTCGGTCTTGTAGCACTAATCCTGTAATGATAATCTTCAAGTTTATATCAACTGACAGAACAAAATAGCAAGCATTGATTTTTTTTAACAGTGTACATTATTTTCCTAATATTTAAAGGCAGAATCTTTAACATGCTTTGAGAATTTGACAGTTTTTTGATTGTTCCTTTGAGAGATCTCTTCACCATTTCAATGGGGTTCAAAGTGTTTATGTACATACATCTTATACACATCCATGTCTAATTTTAACAAATCTAAAAGGCACCTTACCTCTCCTAAAGGGCACCTTTATTTTCCAAAGGGCATCTGACCTTTCTGAAAGGTGTCCCAGTACCATATCGAAAGTTAACATTATTTCTCCAAAGCACTCTGGTAGCTTTAGATTTTTTCCTAACAGGTCCAGTGTTTTGGACAATCCACTTGCCAAAATCAGATTAGACTAAGACAGACACATAGTAACTTGTGCAGATGCCCCTGTGAACCCTGAAAGTGGACTTTTTGAACCAGCATTCAGTCCATCCACTGCTAAAGTGGCAGACACTGGTTTTGGAGGCAGGACTGTTTTCACTAGGCACAAAACTTCACGGCATTTATTTGTGAAACCCAGGATCTCGTGTGCCATTTTAACAATTTTCTCAACCCATTTTTAACAACTTGCGCACAGATAGCCCAAGGTCCCTCTGTTTCTGTATCCACTTTTGCATTGCACCCCTTATTTTACATTATATTTTGGTCGCAAGAACAATATGTTTCACTTCACGCTTTTCTGCATTCAATTCTGTCTGCCATTCCATTAGCTTGTTAATCTCCTCTTGAAATTTATCATTATCCTCCTCACAGTGTGCAACACTTCCAAATTGTGCATCAAATGAAAATTTAAAAAGGAAATGTTTTTACGTTCATTCATGGGATGTGAGCGTTGCTGGTTAGGCCAACATTTATTGCCCTGTCCACTCAAGTTGCAGGAAAGCAGTGATCCTTGCACTAACCCTTGGAGTGCTCCACTACAAAGCTTGCACCATCTGAAAAACAATGGGTAAGAGTCTCCAGCCTCTCAGTTGTGTGTTTCCCTCCAGTGGGAGGTAGCACATTGCTTGCAAGTGGCGAGATTCTCTGGTCCCACTGCTGTCTGTGGGAATTTGCATTGATGTCACCCCACGCAGCAGGAAACCCAGGACGGAAGTGGGCTGCGGGCAGAATCAGAGAACCCCGCTGGTGTGAATGGCCGGACAATTCCGACCACTGATTCACCTCCACTCCTGTTTCCTGTCAGTCAGTATGACATCTCAAACACCAGGTTAAAATCCAACAAGTCTATTTGGTAGCAAAACCCACAAGCTTTCGAAACGCTGTTCCTTCGTCAGGTGTGTGGAGAGTTCAGAACTTTCCACTCACCTGACGAAGGAACAGCGTTCCGAAAGCTTGTGAGTCTTACTACCAAATAAACTTATTGGACTTTAACCTGGTGTTGTGAGACTTCTTACTGTGTTTACCCCAGTCCAACACTAGCATCTCCACATCCTGTCACTTAACCAACTTTTGTGCATTCCCACTTTTCCTTTTATTTCATGAGCTTTAACTTTGCTGATGAGCCTCTTGAAAAGCCAGTGAGTCTGGGAAAAGATGTGTAGATAGTTTGAGTCATGTTGGGAACAGAAAGGAGAAAGTATTGGAGTTCTTGAGAAACATTAAGGTAGACAAGTCCCCAGGGCCTGACGGGATCTGTCCCAGAATACTGAGAGAGGCAAGGGAGGAAATTACTGGGGCCTTGAGAGAAATCTTTCACAGAATCATTATAAAAACCCTACAGCACAGAAAGAGGCCATTCGGCCTATCGGGTCTGCACCAACTACAATCCCACCCAGGCTGTATCCCCATCTTCCTACATATTTTACCCACTAATCCCTCTAACCTAAGCATCTCAGGACACTAAGGGGTAATTTTACCATGGCCAATCAACCTAACCTGCACATCTTTGGACTGTGCTGGGGTTATTTAAGAGATACTTAGACGGGCACACGAGCAGAATAGGAGTGGAGGGATATAGAAAACTGATTTAAAATAGGGATCATGAGTCTTGGGATGTCCCTGGGAATTGTACAAGTTGTGCATGATATTGATGAATTCCTCTTTTATCCTACAGGTACTTCGGTCTGCCTTGTTGTCCAAAAAGGGCATACACACGATGGGTCGTGAGAGGGCTGCTCTTGGATTTTTCGAGAGTATCCTAGTGCTTCACATCGTTAGTGTACGCTTGAACTGGACCAGTTGATGGGCAACACGACAGCTCAGTGACTATCGCTGTGCTGTGCAGATACATGAATTTGGGCTTGTGACAGTGGGAGTTTGCGCATTCTCCCCGTGCTGGCGTGGGTTTTCTCCGAATGCTCCGGTTTCCTCCCACATCCCAAAGATGTGCTCTTAGGCTGATTGGCAAAACAAATTCTCCCTAAATTGTCTGGCTAATTTGGTTCCGATGCAGATTTCTATAAACACAGACAAAGGTCATGGCTGGAAGGGGGAACATCGAAGTGGCAGCGCAGGCTCATTGGGCTGAAGGGCCTGTTTCCCGTGCTGTGTTGTTCTTTGAAACCAGAACACCCAGAAAAAACCCACACAGACACAAGGAGAATGTGCAAATTCCACACAGACAGTGACCCGAGCCAGGACTCGAACCCAGGTCCCGGGAGCTGTGGAGCAGCAGTGCTAACCACTGTGCTACTGTGCCACCCAAAACAAAGGAACAGCATCGGCTGTTCTCCAATCCTCTGGGACTTCTGTAGGCAGCGAGAATACGAAGATACAACAATAAATAAATGGGGTTTTTGGGATAGGGACTGGGGATTGTTGTCGGTGCAGACTCAATGGGCTAATGGCCTCCTTTTGTTGTGTTTCCATGATTCTAAACAATGTTTAACTAACTGTTGGAACTTTTTGATGAGGTAACAGAGAGAATTGATAAGGGTAATGTTGTTGATGTCATGTATATAAGACTTTCAAAAGGTTTTTTTGTATACAGCCACAAAACACGGCTTAGAACAAAGAACAAAGAAAATTACAGCACAGGATCAGCCCTCCAAGCCTGCACCAATCATGTTGCCCAACTTAACTAAAACCCCTTATCCATCCAGGTATTTACCCTGCTAATCCTTCTAACATACACATCCTGCGACACTAAGAGGCAATTTAACATGGCCAATCTATCTAACCCGCACCTCTTTGGACTGTGGGAGGAAACTGGAACACACGGAGGAAACCTACGCAGACTCAGGGAGAAAGTGCAAACTCCACACAGGCCCTGAGCCAAGCTGAGAATCAAACCCACATTCCCTCGCTGTGAGGTAACAGTGCTAACCACTGTGCCACTGTGCCACCCCTCACAATCCCTTAAGTAATCCACACATGTTAATTTTGTCCTGGACTATCATTTCTGGAAGCTAAAAGCTTCTGAGGTTAAACTGGCTGGCCTATAGTTACTGGTTTTATCCTTGTGTATTTTCTCAAACAAAGCTGTCCTCTGTCACCACCCTTCTATGGAAGTAAGTTTGGAAGATTATGAATAGTGCATCTGTAATTTTTTCCTCAGTCTCCTGGAATGTATCCCACATAATCCTGATAACTTATCAAACTGGTATCCAATCACCTTTCACAATGCTTCCTCTTTCACAATGTTTAGCTCAGCCAGTGGGCTAGAATTCCCCAATCATTCCCACTAGTGGGATCTTCCATTCCCACTGATGACACACACCGGCCGTGGGTTTTCCTGATTCCGTGGGGTGGAATCAATCGAAAATACCATTTCAGGTTGTGGGATGAGAAGATCCCATCATAGGTGACTGGTGCACATACCTTCCGTCACAGAGAAACACACAGCTAGGAGGCCAGAGAATCCTACCCCGTGTCTCAATTATGTCCTGTCTGAATATGACTTCAACAGCATCTTCTCCCTTTATAAGGGGCAGAAGCAAAGTGTTCAATTAGTTCTTATAGATCCCCTTTAAAATGCATAATTTTCCTTGTCCTTCCTTAATTGTTCAAAAGTAAATGCATCAGTGAAAGTAGCTGAGGCCAAAATGTAGAGCGAGGGCAGCATGGTGGTGAAGTGATAGTGCTGCTTCACAGCATCAGGGACCTAAGTTCGATTCCTGGCTGGGTCACTGTCTGTGCAAAGTCTGCATGTTCTCCCCATGTCTGCATGGGTTTCCTCCCACAGTCTGAAAGATGTGCTAGTTAGTCGCATTGGCCATGCTAAATTTTCCCTCAGTGTACCCAAATAGGCGCCAGAGTGTAGCGACTAGGGGATTTTCACAGTAATTTCATTGCAGTGTTGATGTAAGGCTGTTTGTAACACTAACTTAAAAAAATCTATAGATTCCCTTTACGAACGCCTAAAGATCCCTATCCTCCCTTGATTATTAAAAAGCAAATATATCAGATAATGTAGTTGAGATCAAAATGCTGTGTGATTTCAAGAAGAAATTAAATATTGCTAGATGGTGGCGGGGGGGGGGGGGGGGGGGGGGGGGGGGGGGGGGGGATCAGGATATTGAATTTAATGATCGGCCATGATCAAACTGAATATCAGAGCTGGCTTGAAGGGCCGAATGGCCTACTCCTGATTCTAGTTTCTATGCACATTTCTATGCACCTTCTCCATTTGTGGGCTGGTTAAACAGAACAAAATAAAAAAAAGCAAATGACAAAGCAGGTTCTGGCTATGCCTGCATGCTCTTGGGTTTGTTGTGCAGTGCATGAGAAATTTGAAGGGCTTTGAGCAGAACCAGAGCTGAGCTTTACGCTTCTCTGGAACAGCTCGTGATTGCTGAGTGCGGCTAGTATTTCCCTCCAATGTCAATCTCCTGAAAACCGTGGCAACGCAGGTTCCCTACAAAGCTTTATGACATTGATACAACACAACAGACTGTCAGGTCTGTCCAGAATTATCCTGGGGGAGGGTGGGGGGCGAATGTGTCAGAGTGCCCTGACCTGTATCAAGCAGAGGTCATCTGGTACTCCTGTTTCACACCACCTCAGTTTGCGATGTTCCACACAGTTTCAAGTAAAAATGAACATTCACAGAGAAGCTGTATTAAATTGTTCAGCGCCCAAGTAAATGGAAAGATTATTTCGCTGGTGACAAACAAAATTCCAATGTGTTGCCAGCCTCTACAGGATCACTGACTTTGACGATGAAACTAAACCTGAAAACCTCCCTGAAGTAAAAGCGACCAATCTCCCTCTCTCCTTCCTGTTGGCAGGAAGGTGGTTCCAAAGCCTTTGGGGCCTGTCACCAGAAAGCTATTTTTAGAGACCAGAGCCACATGGAATTCAAGGCATTTAATAGCACAGTGAGAAGGTGTTCAATCAACGGGTCTGTGTTGTTGCTAATTCTTCACATGAACCTTCTACACACTGACAAAACACCTGCAAAAATTACCAAAGCAAGTGTAGCCTTTAGCATATTTCAAATGTTGGTGTGGGAATGAATAGTCCTCTTCAATCTGCACTGTACTTGTAAGGGTTAGGCTTGGTATCATATCTTGCAAAGAAGCTCAACTGCTTTCCGCTGAGCTGTCTTCAGAAACTGCTGAAGACCAGATGGCAACAAAAAATGCCAGACATTGAGGTGCTTACCCAAAAAATGCCAGACACTGAGGTGCTGACCTGAGCTGTGATGCCAAATGTTATGGGATTTCCTTTGGGAGACCCTCAGTGAAAAGCAGTGAACGCAAACAGGTCCTAACCTGTTTGACCCGCTCCATTATTGATTCCATTATTATGGAATAATGACCCGCTCAGGGGCCTGCTTTATACAAGACTCCATATACGAGCTCCACCTGGTTGTTAATTACCAATTCTCAGGGAGCTCATATTCAACAAGTTCTCCAGGAGGTCAATCGCTGATTCCCCTTGCAAATTATGGGACTTATCAGACTTTGTAACCCCATGCATTTGCCATGGCAAATATATCTAACCCACATATCTGTGAACACTAAGGTTTACTTTAGTATGGCCAATCTATCCACATATCCTTGGACCGTGAGAGGAAACTGAAGAAGTTGTTAAACATCTAGGGGTCATATGTTACAAGTGCCTATGACAATTGGCACAGTAAATGAGGATCATGACAGAATCATCATAGAACCCTACAGTACAGAAAGAGGCCCTTCAGCCCATGGAGTCTGCACCGAATACAATCCCACCCAGTTCCTATCCCCATATCCCTACATATTATACCCACTAATCCCTCTAACCTACACATCTCTGCACACTAAGGGGCAATTTCATAGCATGGCCGATCAACCTAACCCGCGCATCTTTGGACTGTGGGAGGAAACCGGAGCACCCGGAGGAAACCCACACAGACATGAGGAGAATGTGCAAACTCCACACAGACAGTGACTGAGCCAGGAATTGAACCCAGGACCCTGGAGATGTGCAGCAGCAGTGCTAACCACTGTGCTACTGTGCCGCCACAAGGCCCAGAAGTATGCCAAGCCTTGTGGTAAATGTGGCCTGTCTCATGCAATATGTGTTTGTCTAGTGTACCAGGGCCTGTGTAAAATGCTTGGTGTGGGTAGGCATGAGCAAGGCAATGTAGTGGAGGGGGGGCAAGCTCTGAGCTTGCATGTAAAGATGGTGGGAAGCTACGTGTAGAGGAAAAGCATGTAAGAATTCAGCACATGCAGTCGAAGATATGCAAACGCAAAGCAACCATCTAAGAACATATTCCAGGGTGCCATAGAATTCCAACAGCACAGAAAGAGGCCATTCAGTCTGCATCAGCTCTCTGTCAGAGTGTCTTATCCAGATCCTCTTCCCCTGCTCTATCCTTGTAATCCCACACATTTACCATGCGAATCCATCTAACCTACATAACCTTGAACACTAAGGGGCAATTTATCATGGCTAATCCACCCAACATGCACATCTTTCAGACTATGGGATGAAACTGGAGCACCTGGAGGAAACCCATGCAGACACAGGGAGAACGTGCAGACTACACAAGATGGTAACCCAAGGATCGAATCTGGGTCTCTAGCGCTGTGAGGCAGCAGTGCTAACCACTGTACCACCCTGCGAGGATCTGGATGAGAATTATCTCCCAATCGCGGTTAAAAAACCTCCCTGATTGTCAATGTGGATCGACGTGGTGGCGCTAATACACAACACGAGGCACTCAGAACGGTTGAGTTTGTGTGTCTGCATAAGAATGGCAAACATTCTCCTCAGGTTAAAATCAGTACAGCGTGTTACTATCTTATCTCTCTGTAGTTGAAGGCGACCTATTTTGAGAAATGGGAATCTATGGTATGATGCACTGTGCTTAGTCTGATTGGTTACGATGGCACATTAATCAAATGCATTGGAACAATAGTCTTGCAGTCTAGCCATAGATACCCCAGTTGTTTAATGTTATTGACACAGCTGGACCATCTGGAGCAAGACCTCCAGCTTTACAGATCATCATAATGCATAACATCACCACTGCACTGAAATGTGCGCGAGGTTGTAGCATGGAATGCATTGACTTGATTTGCAATGTGAAATTGCTCTATCCAAACAGGTCTGATACAATTGAAGATAGTGCAGTGATGGTTAGGGAAGATTACATTGCAAGATAATTTGATGGCAGCTTATACAACTAGAAGATGCCAAAGGAATCTTCAAGATCAATGCGGAGAAATATGAAGTGATTCAGTTAGGTAGGAAAAATGTAGAGTCACAAAATCCTCACAGTGCAGGAGGCCATTTGAGCTAACTTTCTCACAGACATTCTATCTAGTCCCATTCAACTGTCTTATCCTCCAAAGCTTGTACATTCCTTCTTTTCAGATAGCAATCCAATTCCCTTTTGAATACCCCATTCAAACCTGCTTCCACCATCCTCTCACAAAGTTTGTTCCAGGCTCCGATCACCTTCTGCTTCTTTTCTGAATCTGTGCCCCCTAGATCTTGATGCTCTGTTGAGTGGGAACAGTTTCTCACTATTTACCCTGTCCAAACCCTTCAGCATCCTGAACACCTCCAGCAAGACTCCTCTCAGCCTTCATTTCTCCAAGGAAAACAGCCCCAACCTCTCCAATCTAGCTACAGGAAGCATAAAGGAGAACATGCCTCTGCACACATCAATGGGGATGAAGTAGAAAGAGTCGAGAGCTTCAAGTTTTTAGAAGCTCAGATCATCAATAACCTGTCCTGGTTGTTGTTGACACTATAGTTAAAAAAGCCCACCTCTACTTTCTCAAAAAACTAAGGAAATTTGGCATGTCCACTCCACCTTCCACCAACTTTTACAGATGACCTAACACTGACACCTAGGAAATTCCATTACAGTCCTTCTCCCAATCCACTCACCACTACACTATGGTTGGGATTATCCGATTCTTCCCACCATGGGAATGGTAGCAGGCAGAACAGGACCATGCAAAGAACCACTAACCTCGGATGGAATTTATCAGGCTTGGGGCAAGCTTGGGCTGGAAATTCCCACCTATGTTTCCTGACAGTCAGCGAGTTTCTTACCTAGGTGCCGACTTTCTCTTTTATTCCAGGAGCTGGAATTTTGCTCAAAGTCTGTTGCGTGGCACTGTATCTCATGCCTTTTGAAAATCAAAAAAAAGTGGAATTAAGAACCTACTAATGACCGTGAAACCATTGTCGATTGTCGGAAAAACCCATTTTGTTCACTAACGTCCTTTAGGGAAGGAAATCTGCTGTCCTTACCCGGTCTGGCCTACATGTGACTCCAGAGTCACGGCAATGAACAAAGAACAAAGAACAAAACAGCACAGGAAACAGGCCCTTCGGTCCAATGAACCTGTGCCTGAACCTTGATGTTCCCACTTCTACCCATGATCCCTGTCATCCCTGTCCATGTTTATAGATCTATGCATTAGAACTAAATTTGAGACAATTTAGGGAGAATTTGTTCTGCCAATCAGCCCAAGAGCACATCTTTGGGATGTGGGAGGAAACCGGAGCACCTGGAGAAAACCCACACAAACATGGGGAGAATGCACAAACTCCCACAGACACAGGCCCAAATCCATGTATCTGCACAGCACAGTGATAGTCACTGAGCTGTCGTGTTGCCCATCAAATGGTCCAGGTCAAGCATACACTAACGGCATGAAGCACTAGAATATCCTTGAAAAATCCAAGAGCAGCCCTCTCACGACCCATCGTGTGTATGCCCCTTGTTAGACAACAAGGTGGACCAAAGCACCTGTAGGATAAAAACAAGTACATCAATATCATCATCTATTTGCACACTTCCCAGGGAACTCCCAAGGCTCACGATCCCTTTCAACTGCCCTCGAACAACTAGGAATGGGCAAAAAGTGCTGGACAGTCAGTGACACCCATGTCTCATGAACGAATAAAAAGAAAGGAATGCTTGCACCACTGGAACTTGGCACAGATGAACTGATGGATGTGCAGAGCTTTGCACGAGGGAGGATTTATATTGCACTGCTCAAAATTAATGGGACCTCAGGAGGCTCATTTTCAGCCTCAATAGGCCTGTTTTTATTTCCCATGGTGTTTTATTTATTAAGACACATCTCCTCACTTTGCCATTTCTCTCTGATATTGCTCCACCCACTCACCATCTGTGTCAATGAACGAAGCTGGCAGTCTGTTTCTAGGCCTCTGCTTCCATTCTCGAACTAGCTCCCTGAAACCACGAAAGAACCAAAGGGAGATGCTATACTGTCTCCCCTTCGCCTGACTAACTAAAGATCAACAATTGAGGAGCTCACAAGATCAAACCCTCCTTCTCACCTGAAGGTGCAGGACATTGATGCTACAACTTGTTGTACATTGTATGCCAGTTTGATAGGCCTCGTAAAGAGGTTCTGAATTGTGTTGGGGAGGCATGGTGGCACAGTGGTTAGCATTGCTGCCTCACAAGTTGGATTCCCAGCTTGCGTCTTTGTGGAGTTTACACATTCTCCTTGTGCCTGCATGGATTTCCTCTGGCTGCTCTGGTTCCCTCCCGTTATTCAAAGATGTGTAGGTTAGGTGGATTGGCCATGCTAAATTGTGCCATAGTATTAGGAGGACCAGCTAGGATAAATGCTTGGGGTTAGAACAACAAAGAACAAAGAACAAAGAACAAAACAGCACTGGAAACAGGCCCTTTGGCCCAACGAGCCTGAGCTGCCACCCCGATGTTCCCACCTCTACCCGCGATCCCTGTTCATGTTTATAGATCTATGGATTAAAAACCAAATTTGAGACAATTTAGGGAGAATTTGTTTTGCCAATTAGCCTAAGAGCACATCTTTGGGATGTGGGAGGAAACCGGAGCGCCCGGAGAAAACCCATGCAAGCACGGGAGAATGCGCAAACTCACACAGACACAGGCCCAAATCCATGAGTCTGCACAGCACAGTGATAGTCACTGAGCTGTCGTGTTGCCCATCAAATGGTCCGGGTCAAGCGTACATTAATGACATGAAGCACAAGGATACTCTCGAAAAAGATCCAAGAGCAGCCCTCTCACGACCCATCGTGTGTATGCTCCTCGTTAGACAACAAGGTGGATCAAAGCACCTGTAGGATAAAAACAAGTACATCAGTATCATCATCTATTTACACACTTCCCAGGGACTCCCAAGGCTCATGATCCCTGTTTTAAATCAGTTTTCTATACCCTTCCATTCCCATTCTGTTCATGTGCCCATCTAAGTATTTCTTAAATAACTCCAGAGTACCTGCCTCCACCACTTTACTTGGCAGCGCATTTCATACCCCCACCACCCTCTGTGTGAAAAAACTCCCTCTAGCATCCAAATTATACCTTACCCACCTCACCCTAAGCCCGTGACCCCTCGTGCTATTTGAGTCCATCCTAGGAAAAAGCTTAACCCTGTTTACTCTATCTATCCCCTTCAAAATCTTGTACACCTCGATCAGATCTCCTCTAAGTCTACGTCTTTCTAAGGAAAACAGTCCCAATTTGCCTAATCTCTCCTCATAACTCAGACCTTCCATACCAGGCAGCATCCTGGTAAACCTCCTCTGCGCTCTCTCCAGAGTCTCCACGTCCTTCCGGTAGTAAGGCAACCAGAACTGGACGCAATATTCCAAATGAGGTCTAACCAATGTTTTATACAACTGCAACATTAAAGGCCAGCTCTTGTACTCTATACCCCTTCCTATAAAGGCTAGTATACTATATGCTTTCTTCACAACCTTCTCCACTTGCTCTGCCACCTTCAGAGACTTGTTCACCTGCACCCCCAGGTCCCTCTGCGTTTCTATACTCTTAATAGGTCTACCCTTTATCATGTACCTCCACCCTACATTCTTTCTACTGAAATGCATCACCTCACATTTATCAGGATTGAATTCCATCTGCCATCTGTGTGCCTATGGGGATAGGGTCCTTATATTGCAGATTTGATGATTCTATGTGTATGCTTGAATATTAAAGTTGGGATTCTCTGATCATGTTCGCCCTGCCACCCACCACCAACAAAGATGTCTTCCGGGACATCAATAGGAAAGGCACCCAAGTTAATATTATCAATACTCCTGGATTCTGCTGGGCACATAGAGTTAAAATTTTCCCTTAAAATTTGTTATAGATTTAATATGGTTGCAGGTTGCTTTAAGAGCTGATCACATGATCTGATGGTGATGTTATTAGGCTGCTGTTTTACTTTCAGTTTTGATGCAGTGCAGAGAGCAGCTCCTCAATAAAACCCCTTGCATGTTTATTTGAATCAATGCGTGCAAACAATGTCTTTTTCTTTCTGTTACAACGCACAACCCCTAACACAATTGGGACATTACAAAATTACATTCACGTTGAAACTGAAACGGTTTAATAGAATTACTGAATTGTATGTTGTACCTCGTGCTCCGTTACTTCCGGAATATTTTGGAACTGTTCCAATCTGTCAAGTTGCTTCCTAATTATTATGAATTGCCCAAAATGCTTATAACAAAACTGCTGACAACAGATTTAAACCAGGTGCATGAAAAGATCTACCTCTACAATTCTGTGCCGTTCCCAGTGTCTTCATCAATGATATTTACAATGTAGCTACGTGATGAGGAACAATGGCAATGGCCCAGTGGTATTATCACTAGACTATTAGTCCAGAAGCTCAACTAATGTTCTGGGAACCGGGGTTCGAATCCCGCCACTGCAGCTGGTGGAATCTGAATTCAATAAAACAAATCTGGAATTAAGAATCTGCTGATGACCATTGTCAAGTGTTGGAAAAACCCACCTGGTTCACTAATGCTCTTTAAGGGAAGGAAATCTATTATCCTTAGTTGGTCTACTTGTGACTCCTGAGCTGTCTGAATATGGTTGACTTTCAACTACCCTCTGAAATGGTCCAGAGAGCCACTCAATTCAAAGGCAACTAAGAATGAGCAATAAGTGCTGGCCAGCCAGCGACAGCCATGTCCCATGAAGGAATTGTAGTGGGTAGGACATGGACTATGCAAAGTTCTGTTGACCTCGGCTGGGATTTTCTGGCCTTGGGACGGGCACGGTCAGAAAATCCCGCCTGATATACCGCTTGCGGCAGAGCTGGTGAACAATTATTCAGTACTTCACATGGCTCATGAGGTGAACTCTTCCTTCTCTTCCCGTGTCCCCTAAATTGGCCTCCAGAGCTTCTCAAGAATTTGCTGAATGCAACAGAACAGGTGGCACAGTGGCACAGTGGCTAACACTGCTGTTTCTCAGTGCCAGGGACCTGGGTTCGATTCCCGGCTTGGGTCACTGCCTGTGTGGAGGTTGCACATTCTCCCTGTGTCTGCATGGGTTTCCTCTGGGTGCTCCGGTTTCATCCCACGATCTGAAAGACACGCTGGTTGGATGCATTGACAGGAACAGACGGCGGACTGTGGCGACTAGGAGAACTTGCAGTAACTTCATTGCAGTGTTAATGTAAGCCTTACTTGTGACTAATAAACTTAGTCAACAGTTACGGATTTACTCAATGCTTACAAAGTTTACAGGACTAAATTGTATGAAAAGACTGTGATTGCTGACACATGATGACCACATTTGCACCCACCACAATCTTCACTGCTTTAAGAGCTGATTCTTCGTTGTATAATAAATATTCCACTGAACAACATTGCGCATTCTCTCGAATCGAGCCAGGCTGTAGTCCCTAGGCAACAACATGTCATTTACAGCAGAGGAACTGTAATGCTCAATGTTGTTGCCAGGTATGGCAACAAATCGAACTCTATAATTCATGCTATTAACACAGGCTGATTCCACGCTCCAGCTCCCTCCCACTGGAATCTCTGTTGTTGCAACATTCCAAGAGTGAGGTCAGTGGAAATGTGTTGGATGTTTCTGGAGGTTAGATTATTGCCAAATGTGGTGGAATGGATCGGTCTAAGCAAACTGGATGGGATGTGGGATTGGCAGGATAAAATTAGGACAAGCTGCATTGCACCCTTTTCCTTCAGTTTCCCAGTGAATTATTAAACATTTCCTGGGTTTGGGTTTTTAAAGAAATCAAAGTTAATGTGGACCTACTAACAATGTGGTGATGTCAAAAGAGAAAATGCTGGAAAATCTCAGCAAAGCTTTGACAAGGGTCGTCTGGATTTGAAACATCAGCTCTTTTCTCTCCTTACAGATGCTGCCAGACCTGCTGAGATTTTCCAGTGTTTTCTCTTTCACTTTCAGCTTCCAGCATCTGCTGTAATTTGCTTTTATATAATGTGGTGACGCCATTGGACTGAGGTTCGAACGAAGAATCCAGAGAATAATTCATGGAAATATGAATTCAGTCACTTAAAAAAAGGTGGCACGGTGGGACAATGCCAGATGCAAAGAATAAAGAACAAAGAAAATTACAGTACAGGAACAGGCCCTTCGGCCCTCCAAGCCTGCACCGACAATGCTGCCCGACTGAACTAAAACCCTCTATCCTTCTGGACATCATATTCCTCTGTTCCCATCCTATTCATGTATTTGTCAAGACACCCATTAAAACTCACTATCGGATCTGCTTCCACTACCTCCCCCGCCAACAAGTTCCAGGCATCCAACACCCTCTGTATAAAAAACCTTTCTTCTACATCTCCTTTAAACTTTGCCCCTCACACCTTAAACCTCTGCCCCCTGGTAATTGACTCTTCCACCGTGGGAAAAAGCTTCTGACTGTCCACTCTGTCCGTCCCTGTCATAATCTTGTAGACTTCTATCAGGTCGCCCCTGAGCCTCCATCGTTCTAGTGAGAACTAACCAAGTTTCTCCAACCTCTCCTCATAGCTAATGTCCTCCATACCAGGCAACAACCTGCTAAATCTTTTCTGTACCCTATCCAAAGCCTCCATGTTCTTCTGATAATATGAAGATCAGAATTGAACATTATGTTCCAAGTGTGGACTAACTAAGGTTCTATAAAGCTGCACATGACTTGTTAATTTTTAAACTCGATGTCTGGCTGATGAAGGCAAGCCGTATGCCTTCTTGGGTACCTTCTCCATCTGTATTGCCACTTTCAGTGGTCTGTGTACCTGTACACCCAGATCACTCTGCCTATCAATACTCTTAAGGGTTCTGCCATTTACTGTATATTTCCTATCTGTATTAGACCTTCCAAAATGCATTACCTCATGGATTAAACTCCATGTGCCACCTCTCCGTCCAAGTCTCCAACCGATCTATATCCTGCTGTATCCTCTGATGTCTCATCGCTGTCCACAAATCCACCAACCTTTGCGTCATCCGCAAAATTACTAATCAAACCAGTTACATTTTCTTCCAAATCATTTATATATATTACAAACAGCAGAGATTCCAGCACTGATCCCTGGGGAATCACAAAATCCTCACAGTGCAAGAGATCATTTGAGCTGACTTTCTCACAGAGCATTCTATCTAGCTCCTCTTGTCACAGCCCTCAATTCAGAGACACACTCTTCCACTGCTGGGTTTGATTCCAGCCTTGGTTGACTGAATGTGCAGAGACAGCACATTCTCCCCATGTCTGTGTGGGTTTCCTTCAGGTGCTCCTGTTTCCTCCCACAGTCCAAAGATCATACAATCCCTACAGTGCTGAATTTGGTCCATCATGTCTGTGCTGACCACAATCCCACCCAGGCCTTATCCTTGAACCCCACATATTTACCCTGCCACTCCCCCGACACTAAGGGGCAATTTAGCGTGGCCAATCAACTTAAGTGTCAAGATGTGTGGGTTAGGTTGATTAGCCATGCTAAATTGTCCCCTCATGTCAGAGGGATTAGTAGGTTAAATATCACAGAACATTACACAGAAGAGAAAGGCTTTTGGCCCATCAAATTTGTGTTAATGCATGATATATACTGACCTGCCCACCTAATCCCACTTTCCTGTACTTGGCCCGTAGCCCTGAATGTTATGATGTGCCAAGTAATCGTCCAGATATTTTTTAAAGGATGTGAAGCATCCCATCTCCCAGGCAGCGCATTCCAAACCGTCACTACCCTCTGATCAAAATGCTTTTCCTCAAATCCCTCCTAAACATCCTGCCCCTCACGTGTCTCTCCTCATAATTGAACCTTTAACTCAATACATGAAGTTACAGGGCTAAGGCCTGGATGGGACTGGTGTTGGTGTGGGCTTGATGGGCTGAATGGCCTCGTTCTTCACTGTGGCGATTCCATGATGATCCTGAAAAATTGCTACTGGTAAAAAGCGGCAATGGAAGCTTGTCTTTAGAGAGGCGCAGCTGTTGTCCTTTACGGATGCCCTTAACTCATGGCAGCCTACATGTGACTCAGCAACGCGACTCGCCGACATGGCTTCTGCCTTGTCGAGGGTGACCTCGCAAATCACTCCGTGATAGTGAAGCGAGGGAACGGTGGCGAGAGCCTCAAGCTGCGAACAGATGACAAACGGGTTTGAAAGGGCTTCTTTAAAGATGCTACGCTGATGTGTGGATGCTGTTCCAGCCTGAGCTTGATGGAGCTGTGCAATGGGGGGGGGAGGCCTCCTTCACCGCACGGCAAGAGGTAAGGAGCTGCGTGTGACAGTGATGTTTCCTGGCCACTTGTAGCAGCGCCAGGCCAAGATGGAAAAAGCACTGCTCTGCTTCCCTGGCTGCTTCCGTGTGGAGACGAGGCCTCGTGTTTTCACAGCTGGCTGATTACTATTCCAGGCACACAGGCCTGTCTCCCTCACAGGACAAGGCATGGAAATCAGTCATCTACATTCAGCCGCTAGAGTGGTTTCGCTGAGGATAATCTTCTTCAGTTTTTATTAACTCTTTCCTCAGGGTGTCAGGCCAGCATTTATAACCTCATCCCAAATTGTCCTTCAGCTGCCTCCACTCACCCCTGTGGTGTGGGTACACCCACCGTGCTGTTACAAAAAGAATTTCAGGCACACAGATGAAAATAAAAGAGAAAATACTGGATAATCTCAGCAGGTCTGGCAGCATCTGTAAGGAGAGAAAAGAGCTGATATTTTGAATCCAGATGACTTTTGTCAAAGCCACCCTATTGGGAGAAAGTCTATTGCTGGAAACGGAGACGGAAACATAGAACATAGAACATAGAACACTACAGCACAAACAGGCCCTTCAGCCCACGAGTTGCGCCAATCAAATCTATACCTACCAAGCCACAGACCTATCTATAACCCCCTATCCCATTAGTTTCCATATTCTCATCCAGAAGTCTTTTAAAAGACCCCAGCGAGTTCGCCTCAACCACCACCGACAGCAGCCGATTCCATTCACTCACCACCCTCTGAGTGAAAAACTTACCCCTAACATTTCCTCTGTATTTGCTTCCCTGCACCTTAAATCTGTGTCCTCTCGTAGCGACCATTTCAGCCCGGGGAAATAGCCTCTGAGAATCCACTCTATCTATTCCTCTCAACATTTTATAAACCTCTATCAGGTCGCCTCTCAACTTACGTCTCTCCAGTGAGAAGAGTCCCAGCTCCCTCAACCTATCTTCATAAGGCCTGCCTCCCAATCCAGGCAGCATCCTTGTAAATCTCTGCACTCTTTCAATAGCTTCCACATCCTTCCTATAAAGGTCAAGGAAGGAAAGGAAGTGTTGAGATGAACCAAGTGAAGATAATGGAGAGGTAGAAACTGGAAGCGAAGTTTTCCAGGTCTGGATAACAGCATGAAGTGGCACTAAAGTAGTCAAAAAGTCCAAAGGTTTTGATTTGATTTGATTTATTATTGTCACGTATATTAACATACAGTGAACAGTATTGCTTCTTGCGTGCTATACAGGCAAAACATACCATTCATAGGAAACAAGAGAGTGCAGATTTAAATTAAATAGCTAAGGGATAGAGAAAGATCAACTTAATGCAAGGTAACTCCATTCAAAAATCTGACAGCAGCAGGGAAGAAGCTGTTCTTAAGTTGGTTGGTACGTGTCCTCAGGCTTTTGTATCCTTTCACCAAAGGAAGAAGGTGGAAGAGAGAATGTCTGGGGTGCGTGGGGTCCTTAATTATGTTGGCAATTTTGCCAAGGCAGTGGGAAGTGTAGACAGAGCTAATGTATGGGAGGCTGGTTTAAGTGATGGACTGGGCTACATTCATAACCTTTTGTAATTCCTTGCAGTCTTAGGCAGAGCAGGAGCCATAGCAAGCTGTGATACTACCAGAAAGAATGTTTTCTATGCTGCACTCTGTAAAAATTGGTGAGATTTGTAACTGACATGCCAAATTTCCTAAGTCTTTTGAGGAAGTAGAGGTGTTGGTGGACTTTCTTAACTATAGTGTCAGCATGGGGGGACCAGGACAAGTTGTTGATGATCTGGACATCTAAAAACTTGAAGCTCTCAACCTTTTCCACCTCGTCCCCATTGGTGTAGACAAGGGCATTTTCTCCTTTACGCTGCCCAAAGTTGATGATAATCTTTGTTTTGTTGGCATTGAGGGAGAGATTGTTGTCGCCACACCAGTTCATCAGATGTGCAGGTTAGGTGAATTGGCTGTGGAAGGTGCCTCTTTAGCATCCAAAGATGTATCAGTTAGGGGGAATTAGACATGGGAAATGTGCAGGGTTACAGGGAAAAGGCAGGGAATAGGACCTGGGTAAAATACTCTGTCAGAGAGTCAATGCAGGCTCAATGGGCTGAATGGTGTCTTCTGCACTGTAGGAATTCTATGATTTTGATCCAGTGACAGTGAAGGGATAGCAGCAGACTGTGTGTCTTTAAGGGCAACATGTAGACGACAGTGTTCCAAGCATCTATTGCCCTTGTCCTTCAATGGTGGGAGAGGTCACAGGTTAGGGGGCTGCTTGTGGTAATGTGCCCCTTTAAGGGACAAGTTCTTGGCGTGTCATGTGACCTGTTCAGCCAAATAGGTCAGACTGCATGAACGCAAAGGGAAAGGTAGATTATCTTTCCCAGTTAGGAGTCTAGTGCCGTGGAATCCAGTAGCTTTTATGTCACTGTCTATATACAATTATTTACCTTAATAAACCATTCATTTATTAATCGACTTGATGGTTGCCCATCTTTGCAAAACATTAGATCTGATGATGTAGATCATGTGCCTTCCAACTGCTGCAGCAATCAGGAGATGAGACCTCATGTGAAGATTTTTTTGAAGTAAATTCGTTCCTTAGTCTGTGAGTGTCAAAATGCCCCTATCTATGACTTTAGCTTCATGTACAGAGCAGTGGGTGCAATATGCTGGATGCTTGTGCTATTTTTTAACACCAAGGGGAAGATAAGAGGTGGCTAATCCTGTTAACAACCTGTAGAACTCCAATCTATAGCCTGATAAGCAGTCTCTATTCTCTAGATGCCCCCATCTCCAAAACTTTTGTGAAGCTTGTAGAATTCATTGAGGGATGTTATCTCTGGAAGCCCTTGATAATAATGCAGTGACACAAATTTAATTTCATGACAAGAAACCCAGGGGAGTTGATAATGGCATTTGTGGCATGCCTAAGACCGACTTCTGAACAGTACGAGTTTGGGTATTGCACTCAATGAGGTGTCGAGAGACAGGCTAGTCTGTGGTGTTAACAACATGACTATTCAAAAGAAATGATTAGCAGATGCAGAGATAAATTTAAAGAAGGCATTGGGTATTGCCCAGGCTATAGAAAGTGTCAAAAGGGTGGGATGGAGCTGCAGATCTTGCAAGCCTATGAGGTCCACCACATCTGGCAGGAACTCACCAGAAGTCAAGGTTGCCAGGGAGAATGGCACAGGAAGAAATGAACAAAGAAGTTCTGAGCAAAGGAGAGTGCATGGGTACAGGGAACGTAATCTATAGACCAGAATCATAGATTGAACCATAGAATCCTTACAGTGCAGAAGGAAGCCATTCAGTCCATCAAGCCTGCACTGACAACAATCCCATCCAGGCCCTATTCCCATAACCCCACATATTTACTCTGCCAACCCCCTGACACTAGGGTCAATTTAGCATGGCCAATCAATCTAACCCACATATCTTTGGACCTGGAGCTATGAAGTGGAGGAGATCACCCCCAGGAGAGATATAAATTCAGGGAAGCTATGTGTTGTACCTGCAATGGGAAGGAGACACATTGGGAGCAAATCAGGACGAGAATAAGTTGCCCGCAGAAAATACTCTGATTCCAGTACACCGTGTTGAGAATAACCCTGAGCTCAATTCTGAAATATACTGTTCAAACAACCTTAAGGAGGATAAGACGGCCCCAATTACAATTATATTGGTAAGGAACGGTCAGCCACTCAGGATGGAGGTGGATGCGGGCACCTCATTACAGTAACAGGGGAACGAACGTATCACTATTATGAAGACAAGTTGAGCTCCTAAAGTTAAGTATAGTGGCACAGTGGTTAGCAAAGCTGCCTCATAGCTCCAGGGACCCAGGTGCAATTCCTGCCTCGGGTCACTGTCTACACTGAGTCTGCATGTTCTCCCCGTGTCTGTGAGGGTTTCCTCTGGATGCTCTGATTTCCTCCCACAGTCCAAAGATGTGTGTTAGGTGGATTGGCCATGCTAAATTCTTTCTTAGTGTACCCAGAACAGATGCCAGAGTGTGACGACTAGGTGATTTTTCACAGTAACTTGATTCCAGGGACCCAGGTTCGAATCCCACCACGGCAGACAGTGAAATTGAATTCAATAAAAATCTGGAATTAAGAATCTACTGATGACCATGAAACCATTGTTGATTGTGGGAAAAACCCATCTGATTCACTAATGTTCTTCAGGGAGGGAAATCCGCCTTCCTTATCTGGTCTGGCCTACATGTGACTCCAGAGCCACGGCAATGTGGTTGACTCTCAACTCACAAGGATGGGCAATAAATGCTGGCCCAGCTCACGTTCTGTGAACAAGTAAAAAAAATCAGACTGCTTCAGTATGTGAGGAATTGCAAATTGAAAATTGTTCAGTTAGTGGTGAACAATGTTGTTGCTAGCTCTGGTGTCAAGGATGTTTACATCATTTGCATTTACTCCAGACAGTTAAAGTCACAAATAAAATATTTAATTAAATAAAAATGTTAATTCTTTCCTTTCGTTCCAGACAGAACTTTAAATATTAATAATTGCTTCGATGTTTCTGCCGTATCCCAAAACATATGGCAATAATAAATCAAATCAAATCAAATATGTTTCTTCTGCTGTTGACTATATCAAATGCAATCTATGTAAAAGCAAGTTACTGCGGATGCTGGAATCTGAAACCAAAGGAGGAAATGCTGGAAGATCTCAGCAGGTCTGGCAGCATCTGTAAGGGGAGAAAAGAGCTGATGTTTCGACTAAAGGTGACCCTTTGACAAAGCTAGAAGGGAGATATTTACACTGTAGGTTGAGGGAATGAAAGATGAGTCAAAGATACAAAACCAAGGGGAAAGGCTAAGAAGTGCTAATGATGCCATTAGCACCTCAAATACAATCTTCTGAAAATACTCTGGAGCTAATCTTAGTGTGAACAAGGCTGACAGCAATGGACTTGGTAACTGCTCAATGTGAGGGGAATAAAAATCATTCCAGGTACATTTCCTGATACCTTGCCTGCCCCGTACATAGAACATAGATCATAGAACATAGAACATAGAACATTACAGCACAGAACAGGCCCTTCGGCCTTCGATGTTGCGCCGACCAATATAAAAAGCAATGCCCCTCCAAACTAAACCATTCCCTTCTCTTCCATATACTTATCAACTAACCTCTTAAACGCCACCAAACTTGGCGCATCTACAACTGCTGCAGGCAGGGCATTCCACTCCCGAACCACCCTTTGGGTAAAGAACCTACCTCTGATATCCGTCCTATAACTATCACCCCTTAATTTAAAGCTGTGTCCCCTCGTGCTAGCTTTTTCCATCCTAGGAAAAAGGCTATCACTGTCCACCCTATCTAAACCTCTAATCATCTTATATGTTTCGATAAGGTCCCCTCTTAGCCCCCTCCTTTCTAACGAAAACAACCTCAAATCCCTCAGCCTCTCTTCATAAGACCTGCCCTCCATACCAGGCAACATCCTGGTAAACCTCCTCTGTACCCTCTCCAATGCCTCCACATCTTTCTTATAATGTGGGGACCAGAACTGCACACAATACTCCAAGTGCGGCCGCACTAGAGTTTTGTACAGTTGCAACATGACGTTGCGGCTCCGAAATTCAATCCCCCTACCAATAAAAGCTAAGACTCCATATGCCTTCTTAACAACCTTCTCGACTTGACTGCCTACTTTCAGGGATCTATGCACATACACACCAAGATCCCTCTGTTCATCAAGACTACTAAGAATCCTACCATTAGCCCTATACTCTACACATTTATTACTTCTGCCATAGTGCATTACCTCACACTTTTCCACATTAAACTCCATTTGCCACCTCTCGGCCCAGCTCTGCAACTTGTCCAAGTCCCTCTGCAAACTATAACACCCCTCTTCACTATCTACCACTCCACCGACTTTAGTGTCATCTGCAAATTTACTAATCCATACAGCTGCAACATCTGGAGCAAGATCTTCAGACCGTGCTTGCCCCCAAACCAGCAAATCCCACCTGAGGTCAATGGACCTTTGCCTGGTCCACCCCCCCCCCCCCCCCCCCCCCCCCGCCCATAGCGGCCCCCACTCACCCGCTATACTTCCTGTGGCAAGCGGGACGGGAAAATTCTACCCCTGGTGTCTGTCCTTCCACAGAGGGGTTACCCTGGCTCCATTCAGCCAACTCTACTTGACTTCTTTAGTTGTAAGTCAGCTGACTGAGACTCAAAAGTCATTTGGAGATTGCAACTGTTGTGGCTCATTGTGATTCTTCTCCCAAAGGTAGGGGGAGTCTAAAACTAGAGGACATAGATTTAAGGTGAGAGGGGAGAGATACAAAAGGGTCCGGGGGGGGGGGGGCAATTTTTTCACACAGAGGATGGTGAGAGTCTGAAACGAGCTGCTAGGGTTGGTAGTAGAGGTGGTTTTGTCTTTTAAAAAGCATTTAGACAGTTACATGGATAAGATGGGTAAAGAGGAGTTTAGGTCAAATGCGGGTAATTGGGATTAACTCAGAGATTTAAGAAAAGGGCGGCATGGACAAGTTGGGCCGAAGGGCCTGTTTCTATCCTGTAATACTCTATGACTCCATGATGATCAGCTTGAGATTTGTATGTCTAAACACAAACCTTTCATTGTTATTCTTTACAGATCCCAGGTTACAGGTTTGTGTGGTACTGCTTCTATGCAGACAAGCTTTTTCTGGAGTACATGCCAATGTGAAGAAATGTGTGTTCTCTCTGGACTGTTCTTTAAGTCTATTACCATGTTATTCTACCCATCATCCCATGGGCAGTGCTATTATCTACTCCCATGCTGAACACCTCTGCATTATCATGGCATGCAGGCACATAATATAACAGACAAATTGGGGTGGCACTGTGGCATCATGGTTAGCACTATTGCCTCAACAGGGCCAGAGACCCAGATCTCATTCCAGCCTTGGGTCACTGTGTGCGCGGAGTCTGCATGTTCTCCCCGTGTCTGTGTGGATTTCCTCTGGGTGCTTCAATTTCCGCACACACTCGAAAAATATGAGCGGCACGGTAGCACATTTCCAGCTACAGGGTCCTGGGTTCGATTCCCGGCTCGGGTCACTGTTTGTGTGGAATTTGCACGTTCCCCCTGTGTCTGCATTGGTTTCATAGAACTCATAGAATCATACAATGCAGAAAGAGGCCCTTCGGCCCATCGAGTCTGCACTGAACACAATCCCACCCAGGCCTTACCTCCATATCCCTACATATTATAACCACTAATCCCTCTAACCTATGCATCCCTGGACACTAAGGGGCAATTTCTTCGCATGGCCAATCAACCTAACCCGCACATCTTTGGACTGTGGGGGGAAACCGGAGCACCTGGAGGAAACCCATGCAGACACAAGGAGAACGTGCAAACTCCACACAGACAGTGTCCCGAACCAGGAATCGAATCCAGGACCCTGGAGCTGTGAAGCAGCAGTGCTAACCACTGTGCTACCGTGCCGCCCCTTCAGGTACTCCGGTTTCCTCCCACAATCCAAAGATGTGTGGGTTAGGTTGATTGGCCATGCTAAGAAAATTGCCCCTTAATATCCAGGGATGCATAGGATAGAGGGATTAGTGGGTATAATGTGTAGGGATATGGGTGGGATTGTGTTTGGTGCAGACTCGAAGGGCCTCTTACTTCACTATAAGTTTCTATGATCTATGATCGATGTGAGGGTTAGACTGATTGGCCATGCTAAATTGGCCCTTAATATGTCAGGAGGATGTAACTGTGTGGAGTTATGGGGTTAGGGCCTGAGTGGGATTGTTGTCAGTGCAGAGTCGATGGGCTGAATGGCCTCCTTCTGCACTGCAAGGATTTTATGACTCTATGAACGCATTATTGACATCTCTTGTCTGGAAATAATCCCTCACTTTGACCGGACCCAACCAGGCGATTAGGAACACCCTGCCTTGGCAGTGCTCATGCTATAGTCCACCCACATCTACCACATCTACTTCATTAAGGTGGGCAGACTTTTGTTTGGAAATTCCCAGAGGCTTTGCACAACCAGTTCCGATCCATTTTCCAGAATGTTCCTCCAATAAAATTGCAGAGTTTTCGAGCTAATGCCCTGAGCAAAAATAATAGCAATTGTAGCGCTGTTGAGACATTTTGGTGGAATATATTGACTGTTATTGAATGCACCAGCTATCACTCACTATTATGGACTGGCAGTGCGCTTCTACCAAGAGGGCCAGAAATCATAAAACTTAATAAAAGATTATATTAAATTACATCTTTCTTTTCCTTTTTTTTATCTCTGCAAAATTAGTACTGCTAAAACAATGATCCTTCTTAAATAATGCATTTCAATTCTGGACTTTAATTTAGAAATCGTTTTTTGGATATGAATAATGGCACAATCCCTCCAGGATTTGTCTTCTTTAAGTTAACCCAATTTCTGCTGACTTTCTCTTGGCATACTCTCCCAGAGAACGTGGGCAGCACGGTGGCACTGTGGATTGCCTGGCTGCCTCACAGCACCAGGGATCTAGGGTTCGATTCTAGCCTCGGGTCACTGTCTGTGAGGGGTTTGCACATTTTCCTCATGGGTTTTCTCCCACAGTCCGAAAGATGTGCTGGCTTGTCGAACTGGCCGTGTTAAATTCTCCCTCAGTGTACCCGAGCAGGTGCTGGAGTGTGGTAACTAGGGGATTTTCGCAGTAACTTCATTGCAATAACAAAAAAGAACAAAGAATAAAGAACAATACAGCATAGGAAACAGGCCTGTCAGCCCTCCAAGCCTGCTCCGCTCATTGGTCCAACTAGACATTTGTTTGTATCCCTCGATTCCCAATGTTAGAGAATCATAGAATCTACAGTGCAGAATAATGTCAGCCTATTTGTGACATGAATAAATAAAACAAGTAACATAACACTACGAGGAAATGGGATAGAGAAGGCTCAGCAGTAAATGAATGAAGGATAAAACTGTCAAACTGCCTTTCTATCCAACTGTCGACAATAAATTCCTTCAAGGCTAATTTGATATGAGAGTAGGCAAAGGCAAAGAACAAGAACAGTACATCACGAGGGGCTGAATAGTCTACTCCTGCTCCCCGCTCTTATGTTCTAATGTTCAAAATAATAGGGAGGGAATACAGGGATGTGGACCAAGTAAGAACAGAAAGTTTTCTAATTTTTTAATTAGGGCATCATGACTCCTTTGAGGGGGAGAGCTGACTGGTGGTGGACCATCACACCTCAGGTGAGGAGCAAGGTTGAGAAAGCAGAGCCTTCATGAATAATTTCAGCCGATACAGGAATTAAACCCATGTTGTTGGCGTCAATGTGCATCACTCACTAGCCATCCAGCCAACTGAGCTAATCCAACCCCCACAGACCCGTGTAATAGCAGACCCAAGAAGTCTCTGTCCATTCTCATTTATCTGTTTTTATTTATCTATTATCAGTGCAGTTGATGTTATCCATGTGGACTTTAGCAAGGTCTCTAAGTTGTTTGTATGAGATTAAATCTCATGAGATCCAGGGTGAATGGATAGAAAATTGGCTTGATGTCAGAGGCAAAAGGCGTCTGTAGAGGGTCATCTTTCAAAGTGGAGGCCTGTGACCAGTGGTGTACTTCACAGATTGGTGCTGGTCCACTGTTATTTATCAGTTATATCAATGATTTAGATGAGAATTTAGGAGGCATGTTTAGTAAGTTTGCAGATGACACCAAGATTGGTGGCATAGTGCTCAGTGAAGAAGGTTACTAGAAGGTTACTAGAAGGTTACTAGTCCTTGATAAGTATGTCCCTGTCAGGCAGGGAGGAAATGGACGAGTAAGAGAGCCTTGGTGTACGAAAAGAGTTGATTTGCTGGTTAAGAAGAAAAAGGAGGCTTATGTCAGGATGAGGCTTGAAGGCTCAGGTAGTGCAATGGATAGCTATAGATTAGCTAGGAAGGAGGTAAAAAGTGAATTGAGGAGAGCTAAGAGGGGACACGAGAAGATGTTGGCTGATAGGATTAAGGAGAATCCTAAAGCTTTCTTTCGATATGTTAAGAATAGAAGATTGGTTAGGGCAAGATTAGGGCCAGTCATAGATAGCAGTGGGAAGTTGTGCGTGGAGCCTGAAGAGATTGGCGAGGCACTGAATAAATATTTCTCTTCGGTATTCACGCAGAGTGCTGGAAATGTAGCTGTGGAGAGCACTGAGGTACAGGGTTGCAAATTGGGGAGTATTGTAGTAGATAGGGAGGATGTGTTAGAAATTCTCGAGGGTTTGAAGTTGGATAAGTCCCCTGGGCCGGACGGGATTTACCCTAGGATTCTCTGGGAGGCAAGAGAGGAGATTGCAGAGCCTCTGGCTCTGATCTTCAGGTCCTCGTTGGTTACGGGTGTGGTTCCGGAGGACTGGAGGATAGCGAATGTGGTCCCATTGTTTAAGAAGGGGAAGAGAGACCTTCCTGGGAATTATAGGCCAGTGAGTCTTACTTCTGTGGTGGGCAAGGTATTGGAGAGAATTATTAGGGATAGGATTTATAGTTATTTAGAGAGAAATGAATTGATTGGGGATAGTCAGCATGGTTTCGTGAAGGGTAGGTCATGCCTTACTAACCTCATTGAGTTTTTTGAGAAAGTGACCAGAGAGGTGGATGGGGGTAAGGCGGTTGATGTAGTATATATGGACTTTAGTAAGGCTTTTGATAAGGTGGCCCATGGAAGACTTCTACAGAAAATGCAGATGTGTGGAATAGAGGGTGATTTAGCTAATTGGATTAGGAATTGGCTGGCAGATAGAAGACAGAGGGTGGTGGTTGATGGGAGATTTTCATCGTGGAGTTCGGTGACGAGTGGTGTGCCTCAGGGGTCTGTTTTGGGGCCCCTGCTGTTTGTAATTTTTATAAATGATCTGGATGAGGGTATTGAGGGATGGATCAGTAAATTTGCAGATGATACTAAAGTTGGTGGTGTGGTGGATAGTGAAGAGGGGTGTTTTAGTTTACAGAGTGACTTGGACAAGTTGCAGAGCTGGGCCGAGAGGTGGCAAATGGAGTTTAATGTGGAAAAGTGTGAGGTAATGCACTTTGGCAGGAACAATAAATGTGTAGAGTATAGGGCTAATGGTAGGGCTCTTAATAGTGTTGAGGAACAGAAGGATCTTGGTGTATGTGTCAATAGATCCCTGAAAGTAGGCAGTCAAGTGGATAAAGTTGTTAAGAAGGCTTATGGAGTCTTAGCTTTTATTGGTAGGGGGATTGAATTTAGGAGCCGCAGCATCATGTTGCAGCTGTACAAAACTCTAGTGCGGCCGCACTTGGAGTATTGTGTGCAGTTCTGGTCGCCACATTATAAGAAAGATGTGGAGGCATTGGAGAGGGTACAGAGGAGGTTTACTAGGATGTTGCCTGGTATGGAGGGCAGGTCCTATGAAGAGAGGTTGAAGGATTTGAGGTTGTTTTCGTTAGAAAGGAGGCGGCTAAGAGGGGATCTTATTGAAGCATATAAGATGATTAGAGGTTTAGATAGGGTGGACAGTGATAGCCTTTTTCCTAGGATGGAGAAAGCTAGCACGAGGGGACACAGCTTTAAATTAAGGGGTATGAGTTATAGGACGGATATCAGAGGTAGGTTCTTTACTCAAAGAGTGATTAGGGAGTGGAATGCCCTGCCTGCAGCTGTTGTAGATGCGCCAAGTTTGGTGGCGTTTAAGAGGTTAGTTGATAAGTATATGGATGAGAAGGGAATGGTTTAGTTAGGAGGGGCATTGCTTTTTATTTTGGTCGGCACAACATCGAAGGCTGAAGGGCCTGTTCTGTGCTGTATTGTTCTATGTTCTATGTTCTATAATTGCAATTGGATCTTAATCAACTGGGCCAGTGGTCGACAAACAATGGATTAGAGTTAATTTAGACAAATGCAAAGTGATGCATGTTGGTAGACTGAACCAGGGCAGGATTTACTCAGTTAATGGTAGGGCGTTGGGGAGAGTTACAGAACAAAGAGATCTAGAGGTACAGGTTCATAGTTCCTTGAAAGTGAAGTTACAGGTGGACAGAGTGGTGAAGAAGGCATTTGGCATGCTTGGTTTCATTGGTCAGAACATTGAATACAGGAGTTGGGACGTCTTGTTGAAGTTGTACAAGACATTTGTAAGGCCACACTTAGAATACTGTATATGCTTCTGATCACCCTATTATAGAAAGGATATTATTAAACTAGAAAGATTGCAGAAAAGATTTACTAGTTTGTGGCCGGGACTTGATGGTTTGAGTTATAAGGAGATGCTGGGTAGACTGGAACTTTTTTCCCCTGGAGTGTAGGAGGCTGAGGAATGACCTTATAGAAGACAATAAAATAATGGGGGACATAGATCATCTAGATAGTCAATATCTTTTCCCAAAGAAAGGGGAGTCTAGAACGAGAGGGCATTAAGATGAGACGGGAGAGATACAAAAGAATCCAGAGAGATATATTTTCACACAGAAGGTGGTGAATATCTGGAACAAGAGGTAGTAGTGGAGGCTGGTACATTTTGTCTTTTGAAAAGCATTTAGAAAGTTACATGGGTGAGATAGGTATAAAGGGATATGGACCAAATGCACGCAATTGGGACTAGCTTAGGGGTTTAAAAAAAAGGGGTGGCATGCAGTTGGGCTGAAGGGCCTATTTCCATGCTGTAAACTTCTATGACTCTATGACTGTCTCTTTCTCAGGCCATAATGTCTGAAGCCGGAGGACTATATGTTGCAGTCTGCACCCACTTATGTGTTGAAATCCCCCAGTAGGTAAAGATGCTCTGACTTAGGGACTCTGCTAATAGCAGTGAAAAGCTCCTTATAGAACTGGTCTTCCACCTCTGTGGTGAAGCATATGTCAGAGCACAAATAATCATGCGGAGAGCTGGTGTCTTTGAGTTATAGCATCATAACCACATTTGGCCAATTGTCTAAATGCTTTTTAAAAGACAAAAGCGCCTCTACTATGACCTCTGGCAAGTTGTTCCAGACATTCACCACCTTCTGTGTGAAAAAATTACCCTTCTGGGCCCGCTTGCATTTCTCCCCTCTCACCCCAAACCTAAGCCTTCTAGTTTTAGACTCCCCTATCATTAGGAACAGATATTGACTCTCTAGCTGATCTGTGCCCCTCATTATTTTATAGATCTCTATAAAATCACCTCTAAGCCTCCTATGCTCCAGAGAAAAAAGTCCCAGTCTATCCAGCCTCTCCTTATAACTCAAACATTTCAAGCCCGGGTAGCATCGAATAAATCTTTTTTGCAGTCATTTTAGTTTAATCGCTGAAGAGAACACACTCTGAACGATTTGTAGAGGGTTCACCTACCCTTCAGGATCACATTACTCACTTTGCATTCAGCGCATTCAGTTCATCACAAGAATAATCTACAGAAGTTTACCTTATGGCAGGAACTGTAGATTTATAACGTATTGCTTATGAATTAAATGCACTCACTGCAGAGTGACATTTAAACTGTGCTTCAGGGATTTTATCAGCAGTGTCCTACTGGGCCAGGTCAATAAAAACACCCCTAAAACCTTCCTGTGGATCATCCTCAGTCAGGGATCATTTTCTCCCCCACTCCCTCCACTGAGGGATCACTCTTTCCCCATTCCTCATGAGGGATCAGTCTCTCCCCCACTCCCTTCAGTGAGGGATCACTTTCTTCCCCAACTCCCTCCACTGAGAGATCACTCTCTCCTCATTCTCTCATGAGGGATCACTCTCTCTCCCACTCCCCTCAGTGAGGGATCACTCTCTCCCCACTCTCTCATGAGGGATCACTTTCTCTCCCACTCCCCTCATGAGGGATCACTCTCTCCCCCACTGCCCTCAGTGAGTGATCACTCTGTCTCCACTCCCTCAGTGAGGCATCACTCTCTCCCCCCTCCCCTCAGTGAGGAATCATTCCCTCCCCACTCCCTTCAGTGAGAGACCACTCTGTCTCCACTTCCTTTAGTGATAGATCACTCTCTCCCCACTCCCCTCAGTGAGGCATCACTCTTTCCCCCCATTACCCTGAGTGAGGGATCACTCTCTCCCCACTCCCCTCAGTAAAGGATCACTCTCTCCCCAACACCGTCAGTAGATGATCACTCTCTTCCCTCCCTCTCAATGAGGGATCACTCTCTCCTCATTCCTTCTTGCCACTCCTGACGCCCTTAATCCTTGTGCCCTGAGTCCCTGTGCAATCTGATAGCCTGTTTCCAGCTAAAATCCTCCCTTTCGGATCAGCCCCTTCTATAGTGACTCTGTTTAGCATCAATGCTTCACAATGCCAGGGACCTGGGTTTGATTCCCAGCTTGGGTCACCATCTGTGTGGAGTTTGCACATTCTCACTGTGTCTGCATGGGTTCCCTCTGGATACTGTGGTTTCCACCCACAGCCCAAAGCGTGTGCCATGCTAAATTGTATTGGGGGATTAACAGGGTAGATGCATGAAGTTACAAGGATACTGAGGATTTGGGTGGAATTGTTGTCGGTGTAGGTTTGATGTGCTGAATGGTCTCATATCCTGGTATCTAAGGAAAACCAAGCAACGTGCCTTAATGACTATTGGCCGGTGGCTCTGACATCCATCATTATGAAGGGTTTCGAAAGATTAGTCATGGCACGAATCGATTCTGGACTACCTGGATCCTCTACGGTTTGCCTATCGCCGCAACAAGTCGACAGCAGTTGCCATCTCCCTGGCCCTGCACTCAAGCCTGGGGGCAAAAACTTTATGGTGGGACAATTGAGGAACAGTGGAGGATTTTCAAAGCGATCTTTCACAGTGCTCAGTAAAAGTATATCCCAGTGATAAGGAAGGACTGTAGAAAAAGAGATGATCAGCTATGGATAGCTAAGGAAATGAAAGAGGGTATGAAATTGAAAGAAAATGCATACAAAGTGGAAAGATTAGTGGGAACCTAGAGGATTGGGAAATCTTGAAAGGTTAGCAGAAAGCCACAGAGAAAGCTATAAAGAAAGTTAAAATGGATTATGAAAGTAAACTAGCTCAGAGTATAAAAACAGATAGCAGAAGTTTCTACATTACAGCTCAGCCTTCAACACTACTATTCCAACAAAACTCATCTCCAAACTCTGTGGCCTGGACCTCAGCACTTCCCTTAGTGACCAGATCCTGAACTTTCTAATTCACAGAACACAATCAGTAAGGGTAGGCAACAACACCTCCTCCACAATCATCCTCAACACTGGTGCCCCACAAGGCTGTGTTCTCAGTCCCTATCATACTCTTTATACACCTATAACCGTGCGGCCAAATTCCCCTCTAATTCGATTTTCAAGTTTGCTGATGACACCAGTATAGTGGGTTGGATCTCAAACAATGATGAAACAGAGTACAGGAACGAGATAGAGAATCTGGTGAACTGATGCGGCAACAGTAATCTCTCCCTCGATGTTAACAAAAGGAAGGAGATTGTCATTGACTTCAGGAAGCATAAAGGTGAATATGTCCCTGTCTACATCAATGGGTTCAAAGTAGAAAGGGTTGAGAGCTCAAATTTTTAGATTTCCAGATCACCAACAACCTGTCCTGATTCCCCCCATGCTGACACTATAGTAAGAAAGACCTCCAACACCTCTACATTCTCAGAAGACTAAGGAAATTTGGCATCACACCAACTTTTATAGATGCACCATAAAAAGCATTCTTTCTGGTTGTATCACAGCTTGGGGTGGCTCCTGCTCTGCCCAAGACTGCAAGGACCTACAAAAGAGAGTGAATGTAGTCCAATCCATCATGCAAACCAATCTCCCATCCACTGACTCAGTCTACACTTCCTGCTGCCTCAGCAAAGCAGCTACCATAATTAAAGACCCTATACATCTCAGATATTCTCCCTTCCATTTTCTGCCTCAGGAAAAAGATACAAAAGTCTGAGGTCACGTACCAACCAATTCAAGAACAACTTCTTCCCTACTGCTGTCAGAGTTTTGAATGGACTTATCTTGCATTAAGTTGATCTTTCTCTATATCCTAGCAATGACTGTAACACTACATTCTGTACTCTCTCATTTCCTTCTCTATGAACGTATGTTTTGTCTGTATAGGTTGCAAGAAACAATACTTTTCACTGTATATTAATACATGTGACAATAATAAGTCAAATCAAATCAAATTCTGCATTGCAGAGATCTATTTAACATCTTTTGAGAAAATCTGGAATTAAGAATTTACTGATAATGATGAAACCATTGTTGATCATCAGGATAACCTACTTGGTTTGCTTATAATGAAGACAATGGCCTCATGGTAGTATTGCTGGGCTATTAATCCAGAAATTCAGCGAATGTTCTGGGGGTCCAGATTCGAATCCTGCCACGGTAGTTGGCGAAACTCGACGTCAATAAAAAATATCTGGAATTAAGAATCTACTGGTGACCATGGAATCATTGTCAATTATCGTAAAACCGATCTGGTTCACTCATGTCCTTCTGGAAAGGAAATCTGCCATCCTTACCTGGTCTGGCCTACATGATGGACTCGATGGGATGAAGGGCCTCTTTCTGCTCTGTAGAGTTCTATGATTCTATGATCCATGTGACTCCAGAGCCACAGCAATGTGGTTGACTCTCAACTGCCCTCCAAAGGCAACTAGGAATGGGCAATAAATGCTGGCCAGCCAGTGACACCCATGTCCTATGAATGAATGAGAAAAGTTCTTTTTGGGGAGGTAATCTGCGTTCTTTACCTGTTCTGGTTGAGATGTGATCCAGACTCACATTTGATTGACACTTAACAGCCTTCGCAAATGACCTAGCAAGTTACTTAGGGCAATTAGAGGCACCCATATTCTATGAAAGAACTTAAAAAGAAAGATGAGTTAGAAACCATTGCATCTCTAACTGAATTTGAAAGCATTTGAAAAGTCTTCATTTTCAGCTTGTAGTTTAGAGCGTGGGAAGTTGTTTTATTTCGGATGACAGGTCTTATAATGGTCTTTACAGTTTATTGTTCCTTCTGAAATGCAGCAACCATCTCAATGGCTTTGCTGCTGCAATTCTCCCTCAATTTGGAAAGAAGCAGGAATGTTCCTACAACACAAGGCAGGTGGAGCAAGTGCAAGAATTCTTGGTGGGCTAGTGAGGTAGGATCAGACAGGCTTAAAGTCTTCAGGTTCTTCAGAAACGATTCCTTTGTTCAAATGCAAAATATAAATCTTTGATCAGTTTGATCCATTATCTAATCCCACCTTCCTCCCTAATACCAATCCTTAGGATAGCACAGTAGCACAATGGTGAGCACTGCTGCCTCACAGCAGTAGGGACCCTGGTTTGATTCCTGGCTTGGCTCACTGTTTGTGCATGTTCTCCTTGTCTCTGCATGGGTTTCCTCTGGGTGCTCTGGTTTCCTCCCATAGTCTGTAAAATGTGCTGGTTGGGTGTTAAATTGTCCCTCGGTGTACCCAAAAAGGTGCCAACTGAGAGAATGTAATTGATAACGTAAGCCTCCTTGTGACAATAATAAATATCTTATCTATTGATTTTTCTGTCTTAAGACAATGATGTCCTTCAGAAATTGTGGACCAGGAGTTGGGACGAGTCCATTTTGGGGATGGGTGGGGGGAATAAAAGATATCATCCCATGGATGATGAGGTCCCAAGTCATAATTACATTGAGCTGGGAATATGGGATCAAAGATCAGGGAAGTGTGGAATGTGAGGTGACTGATAGGTGAGGTGCGTCACACTGCACGTATGCTCACGGGAAATGAGCTCTGGGTCAGAGAGTCATAGAGGCTTACAGCATGGAAACAGGCCATTCGGCCCAACATGCCCATGCCACCCCTTTTTTTTGAAACCTCTAAGCTAGTCCCAATTGCCCACATTTGGCCCATATCCCTCTACACTCACCTTACCCATGTAACTGTCTAAATGCTTTTCAAAAGACAGAATTGTATCCGCCTCTACTAATACCTCTGGCAGCTTGTTTGAGACACTTACCGCCTCTGTGTGAAAAAATTTCCCTCTGGACACTTGTGTATCTCTCTGCTCTCATTTTAAACCCACAGCTTTAGATTCCCCTACCTTTGGGAAAAGATATTGACTATCTAGCTGATCTGTGTCCCTCATTATTTTATAGACCCCTATAAGATCACCCGTAAGCCTTATACGTTCCAGGGGGAAAAAAAACCCAGTCTATCCAGCCTCTCCTTATAACTCAAACCATCAAGTCCCAGTCCCTTCCTAGTAAATCTTTTCTGCATTCTTTCTAATTTAATTGTCCTTTCTATAATTGGGTGACCAGAACATATGCAGTATTCTAAGTACGGCCTTACCAATGTCATGTACAACTTTAACGACATCCTAATTCCTGCATTTAACATTCTGACTGATGAAACCAAGCATGCCAAATGCCTTTTTCACCACTCTCTCTGTCCAGCTCATTGTTCAATTCTTCACAGAAATATACGAAAAATTGAGCCTTTTGCTGAACTCTTGCTACGCAAAGGCTCAACCAACTCTCATAGCACAATACCTCCCAACATCCATCAGATTACAAGCAGAAACTGAAATGGGAGAATCTGCTAAAGAAAGTTGTGCTGTGTGGTCTGAGGCAAAGAATATCTCCGATGGAAATGAAGTTATGACAAAAAATTCTGTTAAATAATGGAAAATGATTATTAGCCTACTAGGCCTTGAGTGAGGCCTGTGCTTATGTACTCAGGATAAGAGACTAATCTAACCTTGCACCAGTTTCATAAGCACTGCGTTCCAGGCTAGGATATAGGATGAAGACAAAGACAAGTTATCATGGTGATTACCAAATAACAAGTTTTGTTGACATAATTACGCCCATGAAGGAGGTGGTTTTTCTATTGGATAAGAAAGGACGAAAAGCTAAGCAATGATTTGTGGACTACATGGTTAATGCTGCTGCCTCACAGTGCCAGAGACCTGGGTTTGATTCTTGGCTTGTGTCTGTGCGGTGTCTGCACATTCTCCTCGTGTCTGCATGGGTTTCCTCCAGGACCAACAAGGTGCATGCACTCGGCAGGTTGTGCGAGGGCTGCTCTTGGATGTTGCTTCAGGAGTTGCCTAGTGCTTCACGTCGTTAGTGTATGCTTAAATTGGACCATCTGATGGGCAACATGACAGCTCAGAGACTATCGCTGTTGCTGTGCAGACACATGGATTTGGGCTTGTGTCTGCGGGAGTTTGCGCATTCTCCCCGTGGCTGCGTGGGTTTTCTCCGGGTGCTCCGGTTTCCTCCCACATCCCAAAAATGTGCTCTTAGGCTGATTGGGTAACAAATTGTCCCTATATTGGTCCCTATATGGGAATCTTCCACAATAGGCATAGCCTAAGGTCAAGGTTATGTCATTAAAACGTTAGGACGGCGGCGTGGCTCATTGGGCCGAAGGGCCTGTTTCCCGTGCTGTGTTGTTCTTTGTTCTTTGTTCTTTGTTCTTTGCTCTGGTTTCCTCCCACAATCCAAAGATGTGCAGTTTAGGTGGATTGGTCATGCTAAATTGACCGTTAGTATCAGAGGGATTAGTAAGGTAAATACATAGGGTGACCGGGATAGGCTGTGGGTGTGATTTTGACTGGGCCGAATGGCTTCCTTCTGCAGTGTAGGGATTTTATGATTCTATGATATCCTTGATGCATACCAGATTAGTCATTGCCTGAATGAGAAACATTATTCAAAACTTGGGTAGTGACCTCTCATTATTCCTTCTAAAATCACTCTGATATACTTTAACTTTATATAGCCATACTCTCACAATGTTAATTATTCCCCTTGGACTATTCCCTCCCATTACCCAGAGCAGGATTCCCAGCACACACACAGATGAGAAACTCTTCCAAATGTCTGATCATTGGGATTTCCAGTAACCATGGAAACTGAAGAAACAGCTGCCAGGAGGTTTGAGAAAGTCTTCAGTGTCCCACATTTTCTGCCATGGTGAAGTTCCCTTTAATCATTCATTAATATGTCCCCCCACCCCCGGATGGACCTGAGTCAAATAGCTCCTGAATTCAGTCTTAAAGGACCCAAGGGGGTGGCTGAGAGATCTCCTGCCTGATGGGAATAGAGCAACACAGGTTCTCCTCATTCCTTCTGCATCCCCTCACTCCCCCATGCTCCTCCCCCTCACTCTCAAAATCAGGGATTGATAAAAAGAGGGGGATTGGGGGAAGACACGGAAATCTAGCTCATAGAGAAATTTAACTTTACTTCGAATACCATTTCAGCTCTAACATCAGTTGCTGGAAGGGTGTACAGCTGTGATGGACAGCCTATGGTCCACCTGGGTCCTGAGCATGGCCTATGTGCCTTTTGTTAACCATTGCCCACAGGCAGGGTTGCTACATTGCACTGACTTCTGACCGTATAGTTTTTTTTTCCCTCCCAATATGACTGAAGTGATTCGCACATAAAGCAAAGGCAAGTGAAGTGAGGCGTGTGCTGATTACTCACCACATTGAATGTGAGAGCTATGCACTCCATCTATGTCCAAAGTGCAAATATTTCTTCTGCTTTTTCCCATTTGGAGTTGATGAGAGTTCTACAAATATATAAATCTACAGTCCAGAAGGAGGCCATTTGTCCCATCAGGTCTACACTGACCATAATCCCATCCAGATCCTATCCCTGTAAACTGTCATATTTATTCTGCTAATCCCCCTACACTAAGGAGCAGTTTATCATGGCCAATTATCCTAACCATCATATCTTTGGACTGTGGGAAGAAACTGGAGCACCTGGGAGAAACCCCGCAAACACAGGGAGAATGTGCAAACTCCACACAGACAGAGATATAAGGCCGGAATTGAACCCGGGCCCTGGTGCTGTGAGGCAGCAGTGCTAACCACTGTGCCAGCGTGCTGCCCAATGATTAAGCATGTCCAAAAATCATTATGAAATATTCAGCATGTATGAAATGTATTTAATCTTATTCATGGGGTAATGGTTCGCGAACAAGCCCGATTTCATACTTGTGGCCCGCTGAGATGAAGGTGAGTCACCCATGTGGCCCACTCACTAACCTGGATTGTCCATTGCTAGCCTACAAATTGAAATTTATCACCCTGCTCTCAAACTAGTTTAAATGCTCTCTGGCAATATCATGTACTGTTAACTAAAGAAAGTGTCGATAAAATAAAGCCACCATAAGCCCAGATGACCATAGGCTGCTCTCTCCCTTGAGCTGACAAAGAAGAGACTTCCAGTCCCTAGACCTTTGGCTAGAAGAGAAGAGAGAAAAAGAGAGAGAAAGGATTGTGGTTAACATGGCCCCCTGAGATAAGATGCTAAAAGTTTCTGCAAGCTACCAAAATGATTGAATAGTCACATACCATAACCATGGAAGGACTCTGGGAGAGTTGTCCTGTGTGGCCAAATGTAGCGGTAAAGAATCATCAGAACAGGCTTTACTGCTGGTGATGGATTTGGAAACACTCTGAAAATTAAGGGAAGCATGTTTGTACAGACACTCATTGTAAGCTGGGACTGATCATAGATAGTATCCTGTAAGAACTATAGTTCATAGAGAGGGTTGTGAAATATATATCAAAAGTGTTGGGTTAGCAGTTTTATTAAAGCAGGTTAAGAAAGGTTTTCTTTTCTGCCTACTACGTTACTATACTTTGGACGTAAGTTGCTTACAAAATAGTGTTTAGTCAATGCTACTTTTAGTTTGTTGTTACAATAAAAGTCTTAAATCTTAACATTCAATTTTTTAATTTGGTCACTGGGAGTTCAATTTTTTATTTGAAGTTATCAATAAATGTGTTTGCTGATGCCGTGCAAATGCTTCATATATAACTTGTGTCCTGTCAATGGTGCCTGGGTATTTCTGGCTGGTTAGAAGACCCATGTGCATATCGGGTCCAATACTGGGAGATTCTCCGAGGGACTTAACATTTCAACAGAGAGTTTCAATTGACATTCTGGATGGCATGGTGGCATAGTTGTTAGTATCCTGGGTGGCACAATGGCACAGAGGTTTGCATTGCTGTCTCACAGCACCAGGGACACGGGTTCAGTTCTGATCTCGGGTTACTGCCTACGTGGAGTTTGTTAATAAGTTCTCCCCGTGTCAGCGTGGGTTTCCCATGGATGGTCCGGTTTCCTCCCATAGTCCAAAGATGTGTGGATTAGGCTGATTAGCCATGCTGAAATTGACCCTGATGCCAAGGGAATTAGCAGGGTGGGACTGTGGTTGGGGCAGACTCAGTGGGTCAAATGGTCTCTTTCTGCACTGTAGGGATACTATAATACTATCTGATACGATGATATAGAACTTGAGAGCTTTGCAGAAACTGGTGTGTTTTGAACTCATGGGTTTACACTTTAAAACAGCTCCATTGTTAAAGACCCCCATCCCCCTTTCTCAGAGATGAACAACAGGGAAAACAAAGAAAATTGCAGCACAGGAACAGGCCCTTCGGCCCTCCAAGCCTGCAACAACCATGCTGCCCGACTTAACTAAAATCCCCTACTTTTCTGGGGACCATATCTCTCTATTCCCATCCCATTCATATATTTGTCCAGATGCTCCTTAAAACTCACTATTGTGTCCTCCACTACCTCCCCCGGTAGTGAGTTCCAGGCACCCACCACCCTCTGTGTAAAAAACCTGTCTCATACATCTCCTTTCAACCTTGCCCCTCGCACCTTAAACCTGTACCCCCTAGTAATTGCCTCTTACACCCTGGGAAGAAGCTTCTGACTATCCATGCTGTCCATGCCTCTCATAATCTTGTAGACTTCTTTCAGGTCATCCAAATTTTTCCAACCTCTCCCCATAGCCAATACTCTCCATACCAGACAACATCCTGATAAATCTTTTCTGTACCCTCTCCAAAGCCTCCACATCCTTCTGGTAGTGAGGTGACCAGAATTGAACACTATATTCCAAATGCAGTCCAACTAACCAGTCCAACAGACCAGGTGGTGGTAGAGGCAAACTCACTGGGGTCATTTAAAAGACTTCTGAATGAGTATATGGGATCTATTGGGATAGAGGTTTATACATAGGTCTGCGGCTTGGTAGGTATGGATGTGATCGGCGTAACTTGTGGGCCGAAGGGCCTGTTTGTGCTGTAGTGTTCTATGTTCTATGTTAACTAAGGTTCTATAAAGCTGCAACATGACTTGCCAATTTTTAAACTCAATACCCCAGCCAATGAAGGCAAACATGCCATCTGCCTTCTTGACTACCTTCTCCACTTCAGTGACCTGTGTACTGTACACCCAGATCCCTCTGCCTACCAATACTCTTAAGGTTCTGCCATTTACTGTATGTTTCCCATATGCGTTAAACCTGATGACCTGCTGCGTTTATGCTTGATCTGACGGTCATCTCAAACTTGCACCCCACTTGCCCTCGACAATCCATGTGGACACCCGAACGTGGTGGGCCTCCTGTTGCTGTCACTAAGAATGAAATCTCGGGGTCGAGATCTGGTGGAAGTTTTAAGTTGGAGAAGATCCCTTGTGGAAACTTCTAACACAGGGCTTGAACTGACAGCCTTTGCACGCTGTGGAAACTATGTGATTAGCTGAGGTGACGCCCGAGGGTGTTGGACTCAGCGTGGATAGAACAGGGAGTGAAATGCACAGTTTGAAAGAAATGACAGTGCATCAGCAGTGTTGCGTAACTTCCTTTGTAAATTAGTAAGCCAGGGATCAGTACTTATCTGGTCACAGGGATTAAATGGACCGTGGCAATATCATGTATTGCTAATTGAAGTGCACCGAGCAAAACGATTTTTTTGAGGTTCTGGTTCATTTAATTTGTCAGGGCGATTAGCAGAAGGCTAACTTTGCCATTGACCCACACTGTACTTGATCTAATGGTGCACTACGCTGTTACTTAACACAAAATGAGAGGATGCTCATCCTTCATCTCCATCATCCATCAACTTAATGAGAACAGCAAAAAGCAGTTGACCTTACGCCTGACAGACAATAAATTAAAACCCAGAGCAAAACGTGGGTTAGAGTTGAATTATTGGAACCCGCTTTCATTTAGTCTTCCAGATACAGTGCTCACTCTGCCTGATGCAGAAGCTCAGTCAGACGTGAACGAGACTGACAAAAACTCGTTCACAATAAGAAAAGGGAGATGGAAAAATTAAACTGCTCAGCTAAGCGAAGTGGAAGGAAAAATCTGTACTTTTGTCTCCTTTGTTTCCACCTGCCCTTCCTGTCAGCATCCTTGTTAGAGAGGTCACACAAGAACCCACCCGCTTGGTGCGCCTCCTCTGGCCTGCCATGGATTACGGGCTTTGAGGTCTGTGTGTATCTCGGTTCTCGGGCTGAATGTAGGTCAGTAACTGAGGCCAAGGCCTTCTAGTATTGCAGGGTCCAGGTGTCCACTGAGCCATTGTGGAACCTTTGGTATCAGGAAGAGCTCTGAATGGTCTAAAGTGAAAGCATCCTTTCTGGTTGTGTCAGAACTTGGTATGGCTTCTCGTCTGACTAAAACCGCAAGAAACTAGAGAGAGTCATGAATGAAATCCAGCCCAACACACAAACCAGCCTCCTATCCATTCAACGGGATTTAAGAATGATTCTCAGTGTCCATCTAGCAATGAAAATGAGACGGTTTCTGATCTATTTTTTGCGCGAGTTTTCACACCCAATCTTACAGGCTTGGACAATGAAAATAGGGGCTAGAGTGTTTCTAGCTGCTGAAGGCAAGAGGCTGGGCTTAATTTACCAGCCAGCCAGCAGAGGCAGTTATTGCACATATGCAGACTTCTGTGTCTGCACATACGCAATAGCAACTGTACATGGACCTATTGCATCTGTGCAAACCTCTGATTCTGCACATGCACAATTCCAACTGCAGGAGTGTGACAGGTAGAGATAGAGCTATCAGGCCCCTGCTGTTGCAGGCATCTTCACACTTCCCCCAACCCCCCCAGTAATTGTGGGGGCCAACAGCCAATCGTAAGCGCCATACCACCCAAAATGCAGCCCCCACTGACCCCTGTCACCCTGACTGATCTCGCTCCCCTTTCACACCTCCCGATCTGGTCATAAAGCAGAGCAGCAATGGGCTGCCCCCACCCTCTACAATTAGACCATCCCTTCAGGCCGTGCCTCCTTCAGGCCACACCCACCTCCATAGCTCACACATAGGCCCCACCTCTTGGCCCCACGCCCTATAGGCTCCATCCCCTGGCCCAGCATCCCATAGGCCCCGCCTCTGGCATTGCCCTGTTGGGAAAAGCGGACCTCCCTCTCCCTTTCTACATCCTGGGCTAATGCTGCTGGCACTGCAGTAAAGACCCTGGGCTGGATGTTGAACATGCAGCATTGGGCTTCACACTGTAACCATGGTGATAAACAGGGTTACATCCTACCTACCCTGCCTCAATAGGCCGTGAGCTAATCGTACACATTGTAACCATGGTGATGAACAAGGTTACACCCTGCCTGACCTGCTTCAATAGGCTGTGAGCTAATCGTACACATTGTAACCATGGTGATGAACAAGGTCACACCCTCCCCACCCTGCTTTGATAGGCCGTGAGCTAATTGTACCCACTGTAACCACGGTGATGAACAAGGTTACATCCTGCCTGACCCTGCTTTGATTGGCCGTGAGCTAATTGTACACATTGTAACCATGGTGATGAACAAGGTTACACCCTGCCTGACCCGATGTTAAGTTAGCCATGCCCAATGATGGATCTTCTCAAACTTTCATCCCTTGGTTTCATTTTGTCTGAACTTACCCTTATCTTTAAATGAGCCAAAGACAACAGCAACTGGCATGTACATACCATCTTTATTGCAGTAAAAGCGTTTCACACTAATAGACATGAGAGTCATCCAAGAAAATGTAACTGAGATCACATAAGGAGATATTAGAACAGAGCTTGATCAAGAGAGAGGCTTTTAAGGAGCATCTTATTGAAGGGAAAAGAGGCTGGAAATTTCAGAGCTTTGGGAATCGGCACAGGAGGACAGGGATGCTAACAGCAGAGCAATTAAAATTGGAGATGTGTAAGCAATCTTAATTACAGAGGTACTGAGATCTCTGAGAATTACAGAGCTTGAGGAGATGACAGAGATAGAGAGAGGCGCGAGGTAACATGAGAATTTTAAAATGAAGCAATTGCTCAACTGCTAGGTTATCCACTTTGGAAGCAAAAGCAGGAAGGTAGATTACTATCTGAATGGCCACAAGTTAGGAGAGAGGAATGAACAACAAGACCTGGGTGCCCTCATACACCAGTCACTGAAGGTAAGTGCGCAGGTGCAGCAGGCGGTGAAAAGGCGAATGGTATGTTGGCCTTCACAGCAATTATTTATACAGAGCCTTGGTGAGGCAACATCTAGAATATTGTGTGCAGTCTCCTTATCTGTGGAAGGATGTTCTTGCTCTAGAGGGAATGCAGATTGGGCTGAATCCTGGGGATGGTGGGAGTGACGTATGAGGAGAGGTTGAGTAGATTGCATTCGCTGGAATTCAGAAGAATGAGGAAAGATCTCAAGGAAAGCTATAGAATTTGAGCAGGACTAGACAGGGTAGATGCAAAGAGGATGTTTCCAATGATTAGGGTGTCTACAATCGGGGGGGTCACAGCCTGAGGATACAGGGTAGACAGTTTAGGACAGAGATGAGGAGAAATTTCTTCACCCAGAAAGTGGACTGCCTTTGGAAATAGCTCTCGCAGGAAGCAGTTGAGATGACAGGAATCACAATGGGTGGGGGCCAGATCCTTTGACCACGGGCTGGATTTTCTGGCCTTGAGCTGATTATCCTGCCCTGAATCTTCTGAAGAAGCAGTTAGATATAGCACTTGAGGAGAAGGGGATTTAAGGATATGGGGAAGAGTTTGGATCACACAGTTGAATGACCAGCACCAGGGATCAGGATTCAATTCTGGCCTCAGGTCACTGTCTGTATAGAATCTTCACATTCTCTCCATGTCTGTGTGGGTTTCCTCTGGGCTCTTCGGTTTCCTCCCACAATCCAAAGATGTGCAGGTTAAGTGGATTGGCCATGCTGAATTGCCCCTTAGTGTTGGGGGACTAGCTAGGGTAAATGTATGGGCTTGTGGGAATAGGACCTGGGTGGGATTATGGTTGGTGCAGACTTGATGGGCCGAATAATCTCCTTCTGCACTGCAGAGATTCTATAATTTGAATAACAGAGCAGGTTCGAAGGGCCGAATGGCCTCCTCCTGCTCCTATTTTCCATGTTTCAAATGGGTGTCAGTGTAGGTCAATGGGACCCAATGATCCTTCAAGCCAGATATAGAAGTAAAACAGTGCAGCACAGTACAGGCCCTTTGGCCCTCAATGTTGTGCTAAGAAATAGACAATAGGATGAATTGTACATTTGAGCAAACACAGCAAAAGCACAAATATCAATTTAGAGCACTCACATTAAGTTGGAAGGACTTGCACTAGATTAATTATCTAAATACTTGATGGATCGGTGTCCATCATACCCTCCAATGTGTTTAGTGATGTGGTATAGAGATGTGCAGTTCAAGGTCTACCAGCATGTCTGTATTGTCCCGAGCACACGCTGGGTACCTCGTGGCAAAAGACTAAGGCTGGGAGCTTTCCTTTGGAAATCTGCCCAGATTCTGTAACATTCCCTGCTTCACTCACTGCTCTCTGAGCACGCTGAAGTTTCCTGTCAGAAGGCCAAGGAAAGGCGACTCATGCCAACATCTCTCTGTGGAGTTGTTCATCTGCTCTGAAGTTGACATTGAATTCCGGTTTGACCGTTGACCAGACACATTGCAGATCCTTAACAGGTGGGCACCAAGCCTCCCTTAATCCGAAGAATTTGACTTTGCTGCTTTGATTTGATTAGGAATATGAATCATTTTGTAACTGGCCATGCAGCTTTATTAGCTGTGAAGAGAAGGGAGAGGCACTGATCCAACAACTTATCTGCTATAATGAGACACCACTTGCCCTGGTGTCACCAGCGCTAGATCAGCGATGGGACGATGAGTGCGGCTCATTGGAATGCTTTTTCAAAGGGCTGATACAAACATGATGGATCATTCTATGATTCTTTAAAGAAACAATTATTTGGGTGGCACGGTGGCACAGAGTTAGCACTGCTGCCTCATGGTGCCAGGGACACAGATTTGATTCCCAGCTTGGGTCACCATCTGTGCGGAGTCTGCATGTCCTCCCCATGTCTGCATGGGTTTCCTCCAGATGCTCCAGTTTCCTCCCACAGTCCAAAAGACATGCTGGTTAGGTGCATTGGCTGTGCTAAATTCTCCCTCAGTGTACCCAAACAGGGGCCGGAGAATGGGCGTAACTTCATTGCAATGTGAATGTAAGCTTACTTGTGATACTAATAAACGAACTTTATTTTAGTGAATGTGTGGAACCAGACTGACTCTTTAAATTTTTTTTTATATGTTAAAGAAAAGAGCCTTATTATTATTGTGTTTGAATTGCTTCATTTCGAGTGGCTTTGTGTTGAGAAACCACGGTTGTCATTAAGACAAAAAACCCAAAGCAAGAACATAGAAAGAGTGTGCATTCAGGGTGTGCTGCTGCTGCTGAGTTTTGCTTTTGCCACTGGATTGGGTTAGAGTACAGCTGGATTATAGAATTCCTACATTGCAAAAGGAGGCCATTTGGCCCATCGCTTCTGCATCAAGTACCCAACTTCGAGCTTTTTATCCAGTCCTACCCCATCCCCATAACCCCACATCTCCCGTTAATCCTCCTAACCTATACAGCTTGGGACACTAAGGGGCAATTCACCCTGATCAAACCACCTACTCTAAATATATATGGATGGTGGAAGGAAACTGGAGCATCCAGAGGAAACCCACGCAGGCACGGGCAGACACTGTGTGCAAACTCCCCACAGACAGTCACCCAAGGCAGGAATCAAACCTGGGTCCCTGGCACTGTAAGGCAGCAGTGCTAACCAGTGTGCCATTGTGCCATCCAGCTATGATTGCACTTGATGGGGTACAGAGAGATTCTCCGGGATGTTGTCGGAGATGGAGCATTTGAATCATAAGGAGAGACTGGATAGGCTTGGATTGTTTTCTTTAGAGCAGAGAAGGCTGAGATGTATAAGATTATTAGGGGTATGGACAGGGTGGATAGGAAGCAGCTGTTCCCCTTGGTTGAGGGGTCAATCATGAGGGGGCTTACCTTCAGCGCAAGGGACAGGGGATTCAGAGGGGACTTGAGAAAATTCTTCTCACTCAGGGAGTGGTAGGAATCTGGAATGCACTGCTCGGGAAGGTAGTGGAGGCTGGAAAGATCATAACTTTAAAAAGTACTTAGGTGAGCGCTTGGAACATCGTAACATTAAAGGAGATGGGAAAACAAAATAGCGTGACTTTTGTGGTCATTATTGTTGGCATAGATCCGTTGGGCTGAAGGGCCTCTCCTGCACAAATCTATGATTCTTTTATGAAGATCCAGCAACAGCCCAGCTTTCCCCTCAATACTTCATGGAAATAACAACAAGCCTGTCAGAGGTGTCCAAAGATCCAAAGTCAAAAGATGTATGGGATAAGTTGATTGGCCATGCTGAATTGACTCTAGGGTCAGGGGGATTAGCAGAGTAAATGAGGGTTATAGCCAACCAAGGATCTGGGTAGGATTGTGTTCAGTACAGACTCGATGGGCTGAATGGTCTCCTTTTGCACTGTCGGGATTCTATGATTCTATGAAGTCTTCATTGTGACTTTCATTGAGTTTTCATTTCCTAAAGTGAGATTTCTTTCTTTCATTCAAGAGAATTCAACAGTGGTTTGCATTTGTGATGATGCCGGTTGTAAATGAATGTAGAAGGATCACCATAGCTACACAGTTCATCCCAGTGACTTGATGGGAAAATGCACCCCAAATCAAGGTTTGGCCCCTGGCCTGTTAACTCAGAACAATACTATTGACAACTCTCTGAAATACAGTACAGAATGGTGCCTTATTGCCATGTGACTATGTAACCAAGGAAGTGGCACGATGGGATTGGCCTTTGGAATAAAAATAGATATCTAGCAGTGCGATTGGCAGAGCAAAGCTGCTCTCTTTTCCAATAGTGACACACTAATGATGTTAGATTGCTTCAGAAAAACCGACACTTACATTCACAGCTTTGTCATGCGTGTGAGTGCATGGACATGTTTTTAAGCAAATGGTTTTGAGTTGTATGTATGGGCATGAGTGTATCTATGAGTGAAGGTACAGATGGCACAGTGGCACAGTGGTTAGCACTGCTGCCTCACAGCATACATTTGATTTGCAACTTGGGTCACAGTCTGTGTGGAGTCTGCATGTTGTCCCCATGTCTGCATGGATTTCCTCCAGGTGCTCAGGTTTCCTCCCACCGAAAGATGTGCTGGTTAGGTGCACTGGCCATGCGAAACTCTCCCTCAGTGTAGCCGAACAGGCGCTGGAATGTAGTGTAGTGACTGGGGAATTTTTGCAGTAACTTCATTGCATTAATGTGAACCTACTTGTATTAATAATAAACAAATTTTTAAAAATTTTTAAGGTATCTAAGAGCACAACTGTACATGATTGGGTGTGTGTGTGTATATATGTGTAAATGTGTG